>CM022297.1:100776218-101376218 GCA_011799875.1 Thinopyrum elongatum | reverse complement strand
TCACTAGGTGGTGAACCATAGTAGTGATAATGATGGAAGAACTCGTCGTAAGATCGGAAGCACTTGGTGGATCGTGAGTATTCTGAGATTTGTGAGGCAACCCGGAAGAGAGTAAGTTTGTCAGACTTCTGGTGCAGATGGTGTCAGGAATACGATATGTTAGCCATGGGATGGCTATGAGATGAGTAGTCGGATGACTACATGATTGGGATTGGACTTGGAACAGGTTCGGATTGGATCCTGAGGTTATTCGGAGTATGGATCAAATCACTTAATATGCTTTACCTTAGTGCATCTACTTCAGTAGCTATCTTGCTATGATGTTGTCTTGCCTTAATGCTGATGTTTGTTGCGAGCTTGCGAGTACATTCAAAGTACTCACCTGGCGTGTCATGCCAGTTTGTAGGTCATGCCGTGATTGCTTGCTTGTTGAGGATTCCGAGTTTGCGATCTAGGATACCCGTTCTAGCCAGAGTCCCTGCGGAGTGGAGTCCATCATCGCCGTCGCTGTTCCGCTGCTGAGAGAGTTACTCCGCTGTTAGCATAGAGCTACCCCGGGCAGGCGTAGTGTCGTCGTGCCGATGTAATCCATGTACCATTTGTAACCATATCCATTATAATAAAGAGCCAATTTGTTCTATGCCAATAGTGCCGTATTCCAGAGGACTTGTACCTGGGCTGGAATATGAGGCGTTCCGGCCTTCTTCGAGCCGGGGTGCCACAGGCGTTGGTATCAGAGCAGGTCTGGCTATAGGACGCCCTAGACCGCGCGAGCGTTAGTAACCGGTAGAATAGAGTCTAGTCGGTTTGCTGCACTTGGTTGTTGCATTTGTTTGTGCATAGCATACATATAGACTAGATATTTTATCACTAACAATGGATCTGGTGAGTGTAGGCGGCATCGGTTTTGATTCCCTACCTACGCTCTCCAGTTTGCATATTTGTTCCTTGGTGTGGTGTCATCTTCGTCCCAGCAGAGTGATGCCAAGGTTCTTGGTGGTGTCGATCCCTTGTCGGATTGATGCACCGGTACCACACCAACTTATTCTCTTCCGACACCCCTATTGTTTCGGTGATAGACATGTTTCCATCCCGAATCTTGCCATTCCACTAGCCGCTTCGGCAACCCTTACTGATCCTTGTTATCAGAAAAGGGCAATGCCTGCAAGCCTTTCTCTCCACCACTATCTCATTCCGCAACCTATTCTTTGGACGTGTACGGTTTTCTTCCATACGCTTGATGATGATGTGGTCGTAACTTCTGTGTTTCGACACCCGATCACCAAGTTCATCCTCGCCACCGTATCCGTCCAGATGGAACCGGTGTTAAGCCCGTATTTGGTGTAGCCTTGTTTACACCAATTTTCTTCCACACATTGATTCACTTCCGTGCACATCGCCACAACATGTTAGACCACAAAACCGGAGTTCTTGCGCGATTTGTGTGCTTAAGTAGGAATGCATATTATTGCTGTGAATAGCTGTAGAATGTGATATTGCTTGTGTGTGTGATCTTGCTGCTTTGTGTGCTATTGTTTTAGTTGTTCCTTTTGCTTGTTTTTTTGGGCCCTTGGTGTTACCTTATTTTCCCCTTATGGAAGTTGCTCACCGACCCTGAACCCAAAGAATCATTGAAGAGACAGCCATTTGGAAGCTCAGCTCAGCAATATGGAATTTTCAGTAGACTGTGTTATACCGGGAATATCGGGCCTTAATACAAATGATATCCTGGGCGGATTGGTTATCAGCATCAAGTATACATCAGTGCAACTTTCATAGCAGTAATCATCAAATCCGCAAGACAACAAAGATGTGTGCATGATCAACAATACATTCCGTGCCAAAGGTATGATTGATACACACGGTTTGAGTCTGCTATGAGTACAATTTGAACCCTGCTATGTCTTGGAAGCAAGCCAGAATGTGCTATGAACTTAGTGTTCAGCAAGAAGTATAGCCGAATACCCTGTTGCATACAACAAGTAACCAACAACAGTAACCTCAAGGTATATATATACCTGCACTCAGTCCGCATGTAATAAAGAAAGCTTCAGGTGTAAGCAACCCAGTCTTTCTCCGCAAAGCTACCAGAGAAGCTTACAATGCAAGATGCATGTGTCTTCATCGATACGACACATGGACATCTTCTGATGCAAGGGTTAGATCTGCAACAGTTGGTCTGAAGGCAAAAATCAGTCAGGACACAAGCTTGCCTCAGGAATCATGTGGCCAGCTACACATGTTTGCATAGATATGGTGGACACGCTGCCAAAGTCATATGGGTTATTCATACAATGATGCCAGCCCGGTGAGGATCTGACTATTGCATGAGCTATGTAAGAAGAAGAGAACGCTAGTTATACACTTCAGTGTGATGACCAACAATCTATGGAGCAAGCCAACCATCTGATATATGCCCTATAGCATTGCTCTATGTTATTTCTGTATGTTCAAATTATTATCCTCATACCTGTATGCGTAATAGTGAGCTGTATGGGACGCGGACGAACCCTTGCCCGTCTTCCTTTGGTGACGGCACCACGCCTGTGTTCTGAGCTGTTTCTGGCCGTCCGGGGTGGATGCCGACTTTTATTTCTCTTGTCAGCAACTGGCCCATGTTTTGCGCTGCTTTTCGGCCGTCTCGGGCAGCTGTTGAATTTCTCTCCGTAGCAGTGACCCTATGATCTGAGCTGTTCTTCGGTCGTCTTAGGGAAATACTACTTTCTTCTTATCGACACCGTCTCATGCTCTGAGCTGCTTTTCAGCCGTCTTTAGTCGGGGTTGAGTTACTCCAGTAATGTCCCAGATCTGAGTTGTAAAGACCGTTCTGGTGGCTACTGGTTTATTTGCCGGTTTTATCCAAGGGTTCAGACGGTCGTTACCCTACAGCTACAACTTGTAAAGTAATATGCCTGCCAGAATATTGTATCTAGCAGCACCCATGGTCACCCGAAGAATCAAGAGCATATTAGGCCAAGTTCTTTCAGCTAAGGATCCAGGCAAAGAGAACCATAATGAAGGAGCAAGATTGGCCATACAGGTATGATAATGGTAGCAAGATCAACATGGTACAGATACTCAGAGTAGTCGGTTCGATACCGATCACCATTGGTACACACCCACAGGGTCTATCCCATTTGGAAAGACCCCATATCGTGTCAACCGACTCAGCGAGCTATAGATTCTCAGAATCGTTAGAAGGGGATATTCGAATCTGTCAGGTCAATTCAGCAGTTTGATTGCAGCAACAGTGTTAAAGCATTACACGGCCTACCATCCATATGGAGATACTGACAGACTGAGTAATCAGAAGGATGAACAACAGTCTCGAAGCATGTGTCCTCACAGATGGGAATCAGCTAAAGGATAACCTGCCATGAACAACATTCTGCTGCCAGGACCACTGCTAGTCAATTCTATGGATAATATCACAATGAGACCGTACACCTTTATGCTGGTCACGATAGGTGACAGTCAAATATTTGGTAGGAGCCTTATACCCAAGACAGTGAAGATACCCAAGATGACCCAGCTATCCGTGCAAGAAGTCAGATTCCGCCAAGAGAACGGTACGATTCATAGTAATGTTTTGAGCTTTGAGGATAAACAGCCATTTGAAGTCACCCAATGCAATGAGTAAAGGATTTCGTGGCCACCAAGAGAATCTGTTCACAACTCAGTGAATGGTCGTTCGTATTGGACCACCCTTGGACTTACGAGCAGGGCACCTGGTTTGGTTAGGATAATTTATTGCCCCAGACAGTATAGCAGACATAAAAGGATTGGAGTCAGAGTAGCATATGAGGTAAGATTTGCCAGAAAAAGGTTCCAGTAGAGCAAACCACCCCAAAGCAAGGCAGTTAGTCATATGAAACTCAGTGGGAACATTGTACAAAGGTAAAAAGGAAACCCGAGTTGGAAATGGTTTCCTCAAGTGGAAATATTCATATTTGATCCCTGAGCAACCAAATCTCGAGGATGAGATTTCTTTAAGGGTGCCAGAAAAAGGTTCCAGTAAAGCAAACCGACCCGACTTCAACATGGTTATGTGGTAAAGTCAAACTAATCGTGTGTCCAAAACAGCTGTAACACCCTGGATTTTGCCCATTTCTTTTTTCTTTTGATTTTAGTTTGGATTCGCTTTTCTGTGGCTTAGTAGTCTTGCAACCTGGAGGGATCACTCTACATTCCTCTTCCCTAGTGGCTTGCCAACCTCTAAACCATCCCAAGACCTTGTCATTTCCATCTTGGACCAATCCCAATATTCTTTTTCTTGGGAATATTCCTTTTTCCATTGAAGGAATAACCCTGTCTGCCCTGAGTTGTGAAGCAACCCACATCTCCATCATTCCAAAGATTCCCAAATAATTCTCATAAATCCTTAGGGACATATATTCCTCAGATATGTCAAAATCCTTCCTTGCCATGTTCAAAAATATTTCACAAATATTCCTTTTCTGATTCTGCCCTAGCTACCAAGTTGAGAAGCAAGTACCCTTTATATTTGCTTGTTTGGTCTCAAACTTTTTGGGCATTCTTTCCTATCCATATCATGGCCACATGCCAAAATTCAACTCAATTTGGCCAGTAAAATTTCCCTTGGCTAATTTCCAAAGTTTCTGGTCAACTAGAAGCATTGTGAAGCAAGTGCTAGCTAGGAGTATTTAAATGAGTTGAAATTTTGCAACCATCTTAATATGCTCAAATCATGAATCTACACCAAGTTTCAACCCTATCCAATCCTCTATGTGAGCACAACCTCAAATCTTGGTTTCTGGTCAGATTTTCGCATTGTGAAGCAACTATATTTTATATTGCTCCATAATTGCTGAAAATTTACCAGAGTATTCTCCAACCCATATAACTTATCTCCACAAAATTTAGGCTCATTTCATCTTCCCAGTAATTCCCTAGAATTTCTCTTATATTCTGGTCAGAGAGGATATTTGTGAAGGAAGTACCATTTTGGCTTGTCCAAATGTCATGAAATTTTTATGGCACTCTCATATGACCAAATCATCATGCTACACCAAATTTCAGCCCAATTGGCAACTCCATGCGAGTGGCACATCAAGATTGAGCTTCTGGACCAGATTCGTCAGTTGCAAAGCAACTATATTAAACTTTGGTCCATTTATCCCCAAACTTCATAGGATTGTAGTTCTTCCTACCCTAACACTCCCAGACATCTTGTTTCGTTCTTATCCCTTCTCTTCTGGTCACAGAAACGTGGTCAAGTTTTCCACAGCAAGCTTCAAGTGACCACTCCCATCCAACCACAGTTCGTCTCATCGAACCATCTCCTCCCAGAGACTATGCCTTGGAGGGACTACCCACTGGACATGATTTGGCTGGTCAGGGTGCAACGTGTGTGCCAGTCCATAAGGTGACCATGCGTCTGGCATGCCAGCCAGCGTGCTCTGGCGATAGACCTCCTCGGTTCTGTACATTCCTTCTCTCCCTCGACATCTAGCTATGTCTAGGGGCTTCCCCTCGTCGCCACCTTCACTCTGGAAGCCTCTCCCCCTCCTCTTCCCTTCTCCTCGTGCCACGGAGATTGCCGCCACTGCTTTACCGGTGACCACCGTCATCGTTTTCCTCTCTCCCCTCCTCCTCCAGCCCTCCCGAAGCTCCTACGAGCCTCTCCAGTCCTCTGCGAAGCTCCCCGGACCCGCTACCATCCAGCCAGCTCGCCCGCAAGTTCCAGTGCGTAGATAAGCCGGCCACGGCGGCCGAGCTTATCGTGCAAGCTCGTCGAGGCTATATATAGGCCGCCCCCGAGCACTCCGAGCTCACCACCTGCACCATGATCATCTCCTACCCCACCCTAGCTACCAACCCGAGCCCCGGAGCCCTTCCTCGCCGACCACTGCCGCCATGGCCGCCAGCCATGCCCGGCTAAATTAGCACGAGCCAGGGCCCCTCTCTTCACTCCACCACCACCAGCAGTCCTACCGCGCCCCCTGGAGCCTTCCCATCCACTTCCCTCATCGCCGGAGTGCCCCATGCCGCTGCCCCCAAGCTCAACAGCTGCCGTATGCCATGGTCATAGCCCCGCTCGCTCCCGTGCTCCCCGATGAGCGTGCTACCTCTGGTCAGATGCGCCGCTCCGCGCAGGTCGTTTTGGTGGCCGGAGCTCCGCCTGGGACGGACCGAGCCACCGGGACGGCCGCCGGCATCGGGCTCCCTCCTCTGCCCCACGGGCACTCGTCGGAGGAAGAAGACGCCTAGCTGTGGACCCCGCGAGTCCCACTGTCATCGACCGCGGCCTTTGTCCAGCTAGATAAGTGGGCGGGCCCCGGTCATCAGCGGCCCGACCCCCTCCCTCTTCGTTGGTCTCCGGTGCGGCAGTGCAATTGGGCCGGCCCAGCAACCGCAGCAGCCGCGCGGCCCAGCCAGCGCCCAGGCACCAGTCGCTTTCGGCCCAGAGCGGCCCAAGGGCACAGTGCATTTTCTCTTTTAACGGTGGATTTACTGGCAGGGACCCAGATGTGAATGAAATATTTGCAGAAAGGTCCCTGGCAGTCAAGTCTTCATAACTTTTTATCCATAGCTCCGATCGAGGTGATTCCAAAGCCCACTTCTTTGTCTTTTCAAGCCCGTCAAGTTGGTATCATTTTCATAATGTGTTCCCACAGTGAAAATGACCATTTTTCCCTTGCCCGTAAACAGCCCCCTCTGAGAGAGAACTGTTTCCGACAATCAACTCCGCGGACTCTCCGTACTCCTTCCTGATGGTTCCTTCATCCCCAGGCAAACCACAACTCTCATCTGCATAATTGCCTTGCAATATCATAGTTAAACTAATTATTCTAATAGCAAATATGATTATTTTGGGTTTCATCCGGTAGTATGTGGATATGAATTAGTAGCAGTTGCTTAAGCATGTTGCATATTGGATTGCTAGTTGGTTAATGTTTTGGCTTGGACTACTATGATATCGAAAGGTCGGCTATGACGGAAATATTATTCGGGGATGTGATATTTTAGTTGGTTGACCTTGAGTCACCTGTCCGGGCTTATTTGTGCAGCCACATTTGCCGGTATGGGACGGCCTTGACTTGGTCTGATCGCGTACTCTTTCACTGGTACCGCCCGTCAGGGAAGGTTATGCGTGCACGCTACCCTGGCCTGGTAGGCGGCGATAACCTTGTGAGCACAATTGACTTATATGGTACCAGGTCCCTGTTTGGTACAGTTTGTTAGCCACGACGGTGGCAGGTGTCACGAGGTGACACAGGGGCCACCCAGGGCAGGACTCCGGGGGAGGATGATTGCCGGTGGTACGATGGGAGGGTCACGGGTCAGGCTGGTTTTGTTGGAGCAACGCTGGTCCACCTGAATGGGATCACGAGGTCAGGTGCTCCATGGTGTGGGTAAAGTGCGCAACCTCTGCAGAGTGAAAAATCTATTCGAATAGCCACATCGACGGTATTGGACAGTCCGTCCAGACCTCACTAGGTGGTCAACCATAATAGTGATAATGATGGAAGAACTCATCGTAAGATCGGAAGTACTGGGTGGATCATGAGTATTCTGAGATTTGTGAGGCAACCCGGAAGAGAGTAAGTTTGTCAGACTTGTGGTCCAGATGGTGTCAGGAATACGATATGTTAGCCATGGGATGGCTATGAGATGAGTGGTCGGATGACTTCATGATCGGGATTGGACTTGGAACAGGTTCGGATTGGATCCTGAGATTATTCGGAGTATGGATCAATCCACTTAATATGCTTTACCTTAGTGCATCTACTTCAGTAGCTATCTTGCTATGATGTTTTCTTGCCTTAATGCTGATGTTTGTTGCGAGCTTGCGAGTACATTCAAAGTACTCACCTGGCGTGTCATGCCAGTTTGCAGGTCATGCCGTGATTGCTTGCTTGTCGAGGATTCCGAGTTTGCGAGCTAGCATACGTGTTCTAGCCAGAGTCCCTGCGGAGTGGAGTCCATCACCGCCGTCGTTGTTCCGCTACTGAGAGAGTTACTCTACTATTAGTATAGAGCTACCCCGGGCAGGCGTAGTGTCGTCGTGCCGATGTAATCTAGGTACCCTTTGTAACCATATCCATTGTAATAAAGAGATGATTTGTTCTGTGCCAACACTGCCGTATTCTAGAGGACTTGTCCCTGGGCGGGAATACGGGGCATTCCGGTCTTCTTTGAGCCGGGGTGCCAGAATAACAAGGGGGAAACCCGAGGAATCACCCTCGATGGAATCCCACTCGATGTAACCGTCAAGGTGAACGTGGAGGAATCACCCTCGGGGTTCACACTTGAGCGTTGCACGACAGAGTCATATCGGAAGTAATGAAGGAGGAATCACCCTCGATGACCACGACCAATTAGCTACACTACAGAGTTATCATCAGGAGTGTGTTTCGAGGTATCACCCTCGGCACTCGATAGTAGCTCTGCAAAGTCGTACAACCAAAGGGGTGTGATGTGATGTGTCGAGCTCTGGATGTCGATCATGTTGATCGATTCATCTGGTAATCCAGCGAAGGCAACAAGGACAAGTTGAGGGTCCACTGATGGATCACTAACCAACCTAAACTAAGCAATTTAGGATAAGTAGGTAAGGTACAAGAGCAGGTTACAAAAGCAGGCTTTGCATCAAAATAGGAGCAATCAAGTACAGTAGCAAAATCTAATGCAACCATGAGAGAGAATGGAATGGGCGATATCGGAATGATCAAGGGGGGGTTTGCTTGCCTGGTTGCTCTGTGGACAAAAGGAAGAAGGGTCATCGTCGACGTAGTGTATCACAGTGGCATCGGCAGCAGTCTCGGGGTCTACCGAAGAGAACAGGGGGAAGAAATAATAAATATAAAGCAAACAAAGCATCACAAAGCATATCATGGTAATACGCTGTGCTAGGGGTGACCTAATGCAGTGCTACGCGATACAGACGAAGCGGGAAAACATCTGGGAATGTTCCTCGGCGTTTGGCATTTTTTGAAGAGATGAAAGAGGGGGGAGGGTTCCATGTTCAGCATGCTAGAGGCATGTGACAGATGAATGGATGACATATTCGGATTCATTGGATTTTTCTGAGCAACTTACATATATAAATTATTTTCATCTAACTTATAGATTATTGTATATTAATTTTCAAAGTTTTAAACATTTTCCAAATTTATTATTAATTAAATTAATTCAAAAAATGAATTCATGCGTCAGCATGCGGTCAGGGGTGACGTTAGCAGTCAACCAGTCAGCTGACTGGTCAACCTGACATGCGGGACCCACCTGTCAAAGATAGTGGGTTTAAACAAAGTTAAAACTAATCTAATTTAGTTAAATAAACTACTGGGCCCACCTGTCAGTCTCTAATTATTTTAGCTAAATAAACTAATTATGTTAGTTAGGCCAATTAGATTATGACGGGGGTCCATGTGTCAGCGGCGTTTAGCGCCTGGATTAGTGAGCTAACGGCCCGGGTCTGCGAGTCAGTGACTGTGGTCGGGCTATTTGCGACGACGCGCTCTGGCGTTGCTCCGGCGAGCACCAGATGCGGCAGCGGGCATCGGAAAATGCCGCCCGGTGGCCATTTGGTCCGCGCCTAGGTTCTAACGAAAGAGGAGGGCATTCCGCATCGACCGGTGATGGTCAGAGGCGCTGGGGTGGACGGAGGTGGCCGCTGCGGCAAGACAGGTGGCGGCCGGAGCTAGACCTCCATCGGAGAGCAAGGGGAGCACGGAAGGGGGCAGTTTGGTGTTCGGTTAGGCGCGGTATGCACCCTGGAGCGTCCTAATGGCTTGCGCGGGGTCTAGTGAGCATGCCCAGCTCATGGGCGGTGATCATGGCGGCGGTGGCGTCGGCCTCGAGCAGGGGGGGAGCTATGGTGCACGGGACGAGAGGGGAGAGGTCAGGGGGAAAGCCGGTTGCTCATAGCAATGGAGAGAAGGCTCGATGAGGGCGGGGGAGTTTGAAGGGGAGAGAACCGCCTCCAATGGTGACGATGGCCGCGGTGGAGGAATCCGGTCAATGGCAATGGCTCGTGGGTGCTCTGGCTCAAATTGATCGATGTAGGAGGCGTAGTCGAGGTAGAGGTGGCTACCGGACAGGCTTCGGTGACCGAGGGTGGTCGGTGGCCACGACGGCGTTGAGGGGCGGCGACGGAGAGCTTCGGGAAGGAGGAGAAGGGCGTGAGGAGTGGGAAGTGGATCTGGCGAGGCAAGCGGGGGGGGGGGGTAGCGGGCGGCTAGGGTTCCAGGGGAGAGAGAGAGTGCGGGGGCTTCTTATCCGCTCGCCAGCGCCGGCGAGCTGGTCCGGCGGGGCTCCACCCCTATAGCGACCCAGGTCAGGGGAACAGGGGAGGGGGAGGCGACCTAGTGGGGGTGGGCCACTGGGCTGGCGCGGCTGGGTCGAGGCCCAGGAGGGGCACGGGGTGTTCTCTCTCTCCTCTCCTTTTCCTTTTTCTTTTGATTTTTCTTTTTAAAACTTTTCTTCTTTTATTTTAAATTCAAAAGAAAAATAGATTTATAAATTATAAACTTACACCTAAAATATTATTATAATTTAGGCTACTGCCACAATTAGTTTAGCATTAGAATAAAATACTTTGCAAACTTTATTATTTTAAAAAGCATATAAATTATGGTTTTAGAAACTATTTTAATTAGCTTAGGGCATTTAAATACGATTTAAAAATGTTTGTTCACCACCAATATTAACAAATGATTATTTGCCACATGAGGAACATTTTAGTTTTCATGTTTGAGATTTTTATTATTTCACTTACCGTTTGAATTTGAATTTGATTCGTGTTTTGATTCAAAGTGATGTTAACAACAGTAATGATGATGACATGGCACCATTAACGTGGGATTACTTTAGCTTAATTATTGGGGTGTCACAAAATGGGTCAGTATCTGTCCACTAACAGTGCCAAAAGCACCTTCCTGCGTAATACTGGGTTGGTTGTTAAGGCAACCTCGTCCAAACTGCCTCATGATCAAGATATGCAAGCTCAAAACAATGATATATCTGCTCTCTAGACACAAGTTCAATCCCTAAAAGAGACCCTTTGTGAAACAAGGACAACCATTGTTCGATGTCGTCAAGATATGCTTGGTTTTGAAACCAGACTATGAGACATTTGCTATGTTGTTCAGGAGCCTAGGAGAAATGAAGGTGAAGGTTATGGTGCTCCATCAGATAGTATAGCATGAAAACCTAACAGTTAGGTCAAATGAACTGAGCATCTGAACTTCTGATGGTGCATTTATCTGCCGAATTGTTAACTTTTATGCCAACCCTCCTTTTGTTATATGGCTGTAATTTGTTTTGTTGCGATACAACATTTGTTCTTAACGGGTAGCGACTGGCTGAAGAAAATAGCAAGCCATTTTTGTATAGTGTAGGGTGTTCCCTATATTTGCACTAGTGGTGAACTTTGATGTCCGGTGGATGTAATCTCTGCAATCGCCATAATAGTCTAGCATTAGTTGCTTGCTTAATTATTTCCTTAGTCTTCTTTTTCCTTGGTTTGCTAGTGGCCGCAACAACCATGGGCCACATACGGACTGTGGTGACCATGGGCCTGCTACCTGGTGTAGTGACCATGGGCCATCTATGGGCCGTAGGATCAATGGACCTCCACGGGTCGTAGGATCAATGGGCCTCCTATGGGCCGTAGGATCCGTTGGCCACACATGGGTCCAACAATTCATGGGCCTAAACCGGACACAATAAGGGCCGTAAACGGGCCAGATTGGTAACGGGCCAGCACGGTAACGGGTCATTAATAGGCCGAAAGACAGCAAAGGCTTAATTCTTTCAGACAGGCATAATGGGTCGTTAATGGGCCAGAATACATGACAGGTTGGAAACGGCCCAGTGGGTTAATAGGCCACAAACTGGCTGACTCTAACCACGGGATGAATTTGGCCCATTAGAAGAACAGGCCAGTAACGGACCATAAGTAATCAAGGGTCGGAAATGAGCCCAAGAATTTTGGGCCCTTATTAGGCCGAAAGCTAACACGGGCTGGAAACGGCCCAACTGAAACATGGGCCGCTAATGGTTCCAAAATAATGTAATGTTCATTATGGGCCAGAATCAGCACGGGCCATTAAAGGTCCTACAGAGACAGAAGGCCTCATATGGGTCGAATGACGTCACGGGCCAAATATGGGTCGTAAGTGACAACGGGCTGGAATCATATTGGACGACCCAGATGACGCTACTGGGCCGAATTCGCAAAGGCCATAACGGGCCATGAGTTCCCGGGCCGTAAGTGGGCTATATGCATACAGGCCGTTAACAGGCTTTCCATGGGCGGGCCCGCTAACTTTTGACCATGTCAAATGGGTCAGCCTTTTTAGCCTAAATGGGCCGCTGTTCAGCTGTTCCACGTGTCCACGTATCATAGGGGCCTCCCATCCATTGGACAGATGACATCTGTCGCAACACTCACCTGACACGTGGATCCTCTAGCGAATGAGAATTTTACACGTGGAAAATCGCCATTGTTCCGGGCTATTAATGGGTTATCGGATTCAAACCGGAACCCGATAGCTTAACGGTGACCCGTTACGGTCGAAGCCATGTGTCGGTTACCGTTCATGAAAACACTTCTATGACGCGACATTTATCGTCATTGTTAGTGGGCACTTCCATGATGATAATTTCATTATTGTCATGGAACACTTCTACGACCAGAGATATTACTATCTTGATTCTGTCATAGAATCGTGATGGATGTACATGCATGACAGAAAATGTTACCTACTGTGAGGAAGACTGAAATGTCTCCAATGTATCTATAATTTTTTATTATTCCATGCTATTATATTATCTATCTTGGATGTTTTATATGCATTTTGGTACTATTTTATATCATTTTTTGGGACTAACCTATTAATCTAGTGCCCAGTGCCAGTTCTATTTTTTTTTCCTTGTTTTTGACTTTTTCAGAAAGGAATATCAAACGGAGTCCTAACAGAATAAAACTTTACGATGATTTTCTTGGACCAAAAGAAACCTACGAGGCTTGGAGAGGAGGACAGAAGACCCATGAGGTGGCCACAAGCCGTAGGGGCGCGCCCCCCTGGCTTGTGGGCTCCTCGAGGGTCCCCTAACCCTAATTCCAGCTCTATATATTCTCAAATATTCCCCGAACATCAGAGGCGTCCACAAAAATACTTTTCCGTTGCCACAAGCTTCTATTCTCGTGAGATCCCATCTTGGGTCCTTTTCCGACACTCCACCGGAGGGGGATTCGATCACGGAGGGCCTCTACATCAACCTTGCTACCCTTCTGATGATGTGTGAGTAGTTTACCATAGACCTACGAGTCCATAGCTAGTAGCTAGATGGCTTCTTCTCTCTCTTCGATCTTCAATACAATGTTCTCCTCGATGTTGGAGTTCTATCCGATGTAATCTTCTTTTGCGGTGCGTTTCTTGAGATTCGATGAATCGTGGGTTTATGATCAGATTATCTATGAATATTAATTCAGTCTTCTCTGAACTCTTTTATTCGTGATTGAAAAAGCTTTGTATTTCTCTCCGATCTATTGATTTGGTTTGGCCAACTAGATTGATTTATCTTGCAATGGGAGAGGTGCTTTGTGATGGGTTCAAACTTGCGTTGTCCTCACCCAGTGGTAGCGAGCCACGTATTATATTGTTGCCATTAAGGATAAAAAGATGGGGTTTATATCATATTGCTTGAGTTTATCCGTCTACATCATGTCATCTTGCTTAATGCGTTACTCTGTTCTCTTGAACTTAATACTCTAGATGCAGGCAGGAGTTGGTCGATGTGTGGACTAATAGTAGTAGATGCAGAATCATTTCGGTCTACTTGTCATGGACGTGATGCCTATATTCATGATCATTGCCTTAGATATCGTCATAACTATGTGCTTTTCTATCAATTGCTCAACAGTAATTTGTTCACCCACTGTATGTTTTCTTTCAAGAGAGAAGCCTCTAGTGAAACATATGGCCCCCGGGTCTATTTTCCATCATATATTTTCAGATCTATAAAACCAAAAACCCAAAAATACCTTGCTGCAATTTATTTACCTTTATTTTATTTTGCCTTTTGTTTTATCATTTATATCTATCGCTATTAGATCTCACTCTTGCAAGTGACCGTGAAGGGATTGACAACCCCTTTTATCGCGTTGGGTGCAAGTGTTTGTTAGTTTGTGTAGTTGCATCTATTGGGGACTTGCTTGTTCCTCCTACTGGATTGATACCTTGGTTCTCAACTTAGGGAAATACTTATCTCTAATTTGCTGCATCACCCTTTCCTCTTCAAGGGAAAAACCAACTCAAGCTCAAGAAGTAGCAGGAAGAATTTCTGGCGCCGTTGCCTGGGAGGATACACATCAAGCCCACCAAGTACCTATCATAAACTCTCATCTCTTGCATTACATTATTTTCCATTTGCCTCTCGTTTTCCTCTCCCCCACTTCTAAAACGTTTTCAGAAAAACACAGAAATATTTGCCTTTTTATTCGCCTTCTTTCCGTTTGCCTTTATGTCTTACTTGGTTTGTATGCTTGTTCGCTTGGCATAATTGTGTATTTATTCCAATACAGAAACAAAAAGTTTATGGATCCTCATCCACTTGCCAATCTTTTGAAGAGATCCAATTATGATGAACCAATTGCTAATGAGTTGTGTGCACTAGATTATCTTTATGAAGTTTTGCTTGAAATTCGTGAATCTAAAAATTGTGATGAAGTTTTAAAAGAAGAAATTTATGAAGTGATTCACGATAGCTCCTTGAATGAAAAGCATGATTGCAATGGTGTTATTATAAATTCTATTAATGTCAATTGTGCTGATAATATGCAAAACCCTATGCTTGGGGATGCTAATTTTGCTATGTTCACTACTTGTTGCAATGATCATGATTGGGGTGATTCTTCTTATGATCTTGAAAATTTATTTAAACCTCATGATGAATGTGTTTGCAATAATATTGAAAGTGGGTTTGGAAGAGTGTCAACTCTATGTAATAATGATCCCACTACTTTTAAGAATGATCAATCATATGAATTTTTTGATAAAAGTGGGCTTGGAGAGGTCATGACTTTATTTGATGATCCCACTATTTTGGAAGAGTGTCAACTTTGCATGAATGAGGATCATATAGAGAATATGTTATGTGATAGCTATATTGTTGAATTTGATTATGATCCTACATGTAATTATTATGAGAGAGGGAAATATGGTTGTAGAAATTTTCATGTCACTAGATTACTTCTCGTTATGTTGAGATTTACAATGTTTTATTCTTCTTCCTTGCATATGCTAGGTTATTCTTGTCTTGATAATTTGTTCTCTTATAAAATGCCTCTGCATAGGAATTATGTTGGACATAAACTTATTTTTCACATGCTATATGATGCTCTATTCGTGCTTCAATTCTTGTCTTTCATGTGAGCATCATTAAAATTATCAATGCCTAGCTAAAAGGCTTTAAATAAAAGCGCTTGTTGGAAGAAAACCCAATATTTTTCTTTTCTAATTTTATGAAAATACTTATTATTACCTCTGTAGTAATTGTGTTTTGGTGTTTTAATTAGTGTTTGAGCCAAGTAAGACCTTTGGGATGGTCTATGGTGATAGTTGATTTGATCTTGCTGAAAAACAGAAACTTTTGCGCCCAGTAAAATAATTTTAGAAATTCACAGAAACCTGATTTTGATCCTAATTTTTTACACAAGATTGATATACAATTGCCCAGGTTGTTCTAGTTTTTCAGAATTTTTGGAGTTACATAAGTATTCGAGGTTTTCAGCTTGCTACAGACTATTCTGTTTTTGACAGATTCTGTTTTCTTTGTGTTGTTCTCTTATTTTGATGAATCTATGGGAATCGGGGGGTATGAACCATGGAGAATTTGGAATACAGTTGATATAACATCAATATAAATTTAGAATGAGTTCACAATAGTAACTAAGTGGTGGTTTGCTTTTCTTATACTAACGGAGCTTATGAGTTTTTTGTTGAGTTTTATGTTGTGAAGTTTTCAAGTTTTGGGTAAAGTTTTGATGGACAACGGAATAAGGAGTGGCAAGAGCCTATGCTTGGGGATTCCCAAGGAACCCCAATGTAAAATTCAAGGAGAACCAAGCATCTAATCTTGGGGATGCCCCGGATGACATCCCCTCTTTTGTCTTCAATCCATCGGTAAAATTACTTGAGTCTATATTTTTATTCACTTCATGATATGTGTTTTGCTTGGAGCGTCTTGTGATATATGAGTCTTTGTTTTATTTGCTTTTTAGTTTGCCACAATCAAACTTGCTGTACACACCTTTTGAGAGGGACACACATTAATCGTGAATTTATTAGAATACTCTATGTGCTTCACTTATATCTGTTGAGCTAGGTAGTTGCTCTAGTACTTAACTTATATCTTTTTAGACCATGGCGGTGGTTTTATTTTATAGAAATTGATGAACTCTCATGATTCACTTATATTATTTTGAGAGTCTTGAAAATAGTATGGCAATTGGTTTAGGTTATGAATTTAGTCCTAATATGATAGGCATTCAAGAGGATATAATAAAAACTTTCATGAAGATCATTGAATATATGAGAAGTTTGATTCCTTAAATTTGTTTTGAGATATAAAGATGGTGATATTAGAGTCATGCTAGTTGGTAATTGTGGTTGAGTAGTAATACTTGTGTTAAAGTTTGTTATTCCCGGAGCATGCACGTATGGTGAACCGCCATGTGATGAAGTTAGAGCATGATTTATTTTTTATTGTCTTCCTTATAAGTGGCGGTCGGGGACGAGCGATGGTCTTTTCCTACCAATCTATCCCCCTAGGAGCATGCATATTAGTACTTTGTTTCAAGGGCTAATAAATTTTTGCAATAAGTATGTGAGTTCTTTATGACTAATGTTCAGTCCATGGATTATACGCACTCTCACCCTTCCACCATTGCTAGCCTGTCTAGTACCATGCAACTTCTCGTCGGTGCATTAAACCCTCCATATACCCTTCCTCAAAACAGCCACCATACCTACCTATTATGGCATTTCCATAGCTATTCCGAGATATTATTGCAATGCAACTCCCACCGTTTCATTTTATTATGACACAGACCATGTCGGGGTAATCTCGCGACATATGCCAGGGGGTGGCTTATCATGGATGGGGACAGGAGTACGTCGTCGGGCCCTGGTAGCGGGAGTGAGCGAGATCTCGAATGAACACGAGTCTTACCTAGGTTCAGGGCTCTCCGAGGAGATAACACCCCTAGTCCTGCTCTGCGGGGTCTCCGCATGGTGACTATGATCAATCTCGTAGCTACAAGCTTGCTCCTTGAGCTGTTTGCTAGAGGAAGGAGAAGGGCAAGGCTAGCCCTAGTGCTCCTCTAGTTATGTGTGTGTATAATGGCGTGAAAGATGAGCTGAACCCTTTGCATGGGCGAACCTGGGGGGTTTATATAAGCCTACCCCCCAGGGGTACAATGGTAATTGGGCCGGGTGTAGGACCCGGATGTCAGCGTCTATGGACGCCGGGTTCTCCGCCGACTGTAGGGCCCGCCGCTTGGTGGGTCCCGCCGGCTGCCGAGGATTCGGGTGACAGGTGGGGCCCGCCGCCTGCGGGCCACGCTGATTGCCTTTTGCTGTAGCCTCGCCCTTGACGATGAGGGCCTCGTCAGGGGAGGCATGGCTACAGTCCGCCGCTTGGCGGGCGTTCACTGTAGCCACACCCCATCTCATCGGAGTAACGGCATGTTGACTCCGAGTGGAGGGAGAGGCCGGCTGTTGGAAGCCGGTCTGTCACTGAGGCCGCCTTCTTGAGGTGCGCCGTCTTCCGGTTGCTCACAGATGGGTAGGGCCCGCCGCCTGCGGGCTGTACCGACCACCCATCGTGGGAGCATGGTCCCGCTGACGAGGGCTGCATCGCGGGCCGCGTGGCTACAGTGCCGCGCCTGGCAGAGGGGTGTCCGCTTGGTCAGCACGCCCTGTAGCCACGCCCCATCGGTATTTGGGGGATGGGTGGCCCAGTAGCCACGCCCCATCTTATCATATTGAATGGGCGCAGAATCCGAGGGGAGGAGGGGCCATTTGCTAGGACCCGGCCTCCCCCGAAGCCGCCTTCTGAGGGAACACCGCCATCTGGGAGTCGGCCTCTTGGGCCAGCCGGCCCAAGGGAGCCGGCCACATGTCCGGGAGGCGCAAGGGGCTTGGCTTGCCCTGTTGTCTTGAAATGCTACGGGGTGCTGGTGAGGCTACCCGTGGTCAATCCCTCCAACAGTAGTGAGGCGCCGTGGCTCAAGCCGGAGTGCCTCAGTAGTTTCCTACTCCAAGAGGTCTTGTATCTCCTGCTTCATCCGTCTGGCAGAAGCCGTCTGCCAGGAGCCAACCAAGGCTAGGCCAGCCGCCCGTCGAATTCGAATAGTCATCGCGTGCGCCGGGTGGCGTGCCTGCCGCCTGTTGCTCGCATGCAACACGGCACCAGCCCACGCGCGCGATGGGACGTCGCCGCAGGCCTGGGCCCACCACCACAGGGCCTCGGAGCGCGTGGATCCGCTTGGCCGAGGTGGGCGGTTGCCCTTCCCATGCGCAATAAACGTGCGCTTTGAAGGCGCGAGAAACGCGGGGTCGTGCGGGGCGTGGGCGTAGTTAATCCCCATGCCCCCCACATCCTGCCTCTTCGGCTCCGTCGCCGCGGGCCTATATGTAGGGGGAGGAGGGTGCGGCAGAACGCACGCGCGCCCTCCCCGTTCTCCACCTTCTTCCTCTTCTGCGTCATCGCTGCTGCTGCATCGCCGCGCCGCTCCGCCGCCGCCGCTCGCCGTTGCTCGACCTCTCCGCGTCGCCACGGCCTGGCCTTGCGTGACTTCGCCGCGCCGCCACCAAGCAACCATAAAGCATGGCGCGAGGCGATTGGGATGGTTCGAACGTCCACGAGGACCACCTCGAGTTCTTCCGCCAGACGTGGCGACTTCCCCACACGGCGAACGTGGAGGTGCATGTTCCCCCCGAAAGGGAGATCTCAACGGCGCCGAGGGACGACGAGCGCATCGTCTTCAGGACCCACTTCCTCCCCGGGTTCGGCCTGCCGGCAAGCGGCTTTCTCCGCTCTTTTCTTGACTTTTACCATCTCCAACCTCACCACCTCACGCCGAATACGATGGTGCTGCTCTCCGCCTTTGTCACCCTCTGCGAGGGGTACCTCGGCGTCTTGCCCATGCTCTAGCTGTGGGGGGAGCTCTTATACCTCAAGCTCGGCACCGCCGTCAAAGGCTAGGCGGCTCAGTGCGGGGCCTGTGTGGCGGTGCGGTGCACCGGCTCCGGGATCCGCTTCCCGGCCATCGCTCTGCTGGAGCCGGCCAAACTCTGGCAGAAGTCGTATTTCTACGTCCGGAACATCCATGAGTCGAGGGACTACGTCAACCTGCCGGCTTATGCAGCCGGCCCGCCGCTCGAGCCTCGGAGCAACTGGAAATTTCGTCCGAAGTCGCAGTCGGCCGCCATCACCACCGCCCTCACCCTGCTCCAAGAGGTGACAGAGTCGGAGGGCCTCAAGGCGTCGGATCTGCTGGCCGCCTTCATCGAACGCCGGGTGCTGCCCCTCCAAGACCGGCCTCATCTGATCGCCAGCATGAGCGGCCGCCGGGACCCATGCCGGAGGTCCACCAAGGCGCTGCCTACCGTGGGGGTGGTCCGGCTCGTCAATTACTTCTCCGACTGCAAGCTCAACAAGGAGAGATGGCAGTTCAGCAAAGAGCCGTACATCCGCGCCAATCCGCCGCCTCTGGTTAGTTCTGATTCTTTTTCTTTGCTTGTGCTACGTTCTTCGCACCGCCTAACCGCCTGGCTATGATGCAGCACTTCCAAGGCCAGACGGCGGTCGACACGCCAGATCCAGGCCATCGGTACATGGCGGACCACGCGGAGAGTGATGTGGACGACCCCGAGCTGGGGGCGGCCGCATTGGAGGAGGATGATGCCACTGGAGGCGGCGATGCGGCAGGCATGGCCATAGGTGGCGGCATAGGGGAATGGCCGGACGACGACAAGGAAGACGATGAGCCGCGCCGCGCCCCAGGCACCGGCAGGACAGGTGCCGGCTCCTCGGCGGCGCCGACTGGAGCACCCGGCGCGTCGAAGCGTCGTGCCGACGTCGGGATGTTCGGCAGCCGACCGTCCAAGAAGGCCAAGTCCACAGTCGCCGCGACCAAGCGGCAAGAGGCCGCGAAGGCGGCCGCCTTCCGGAAGGGCCCGAAGCAGCGTCCGGTGGTGTATGCGTAAGTATTTTGGCCGCTTTTCGTCTTGATCCTTTCTGTCTTGGTTTTTCTTCTCTTGTGGATTTCTGTCTTGCGCTTGGTTTTTCCTTTCCAAACTTCTTATCTTCACTTGTCCTGCTATGTAGGGCTCTGCTTTCTGTGTTGTGGGCCCCGTCCGCCTCGGTGATTGGGTCGGCAGGCGGCCCCAGAGACGCCCGCCGCGTGGACCCGGCCGCCGCCCTTCGGGAGGCGATTGAGAGGAATGCGCGAGAGGCACAGCAGGAGCGGGACGCCGCGGCCCAGGCAGAGGCAGAGGCGGGAGACGCGGGATGGGCGGAGGCCGACGCAGCGGCCAAGGCGCAGGCCGACACAGTGGCCAAGGAGCAGGCGGATGCGGCGCCAAGGCACGGGCGGAGGAGCTGGAGCGCAGCGGAGCTCCGGAGGCCATCGGTCCGCAGCAAATAGAGCCGCCGGTGGTGGAGGGCCAGGCGCCGACCGGAGGAGCTGGGGCCGACCAGACGGTGCTGGAGAGGGGAAGGGCTGACCCTGTCATCCTGGAGACGGACGTGCCGACTGCTGGCGAGCAAGGCAGCCGGCCCGAAGCGCTGGAGGTGCCGCCATCCAGCGCTGAGCTGGTGGTGAGCCGTGCGGTGGCGACCCGCGTCCCTGCGTGCCAGCGCCCAGCGCGGGCGGTCTCCGCGCCGAGGCCGATGGAAGTTGGGGCTGCGAGCTCGTCGGCGCCCGACGCCGAGGCCACCAGTGCCGCTCCGCCTGACTCGACATCAGGGGCCGGCTCGAGTGTCCTCAATGTTACGGTGCAGGACGTCCTTGACTCGTTCAAGACCCATGGCGCCACCCTCCTGCAGGCGGGGAAAGAGCTGACGGTGATGCAGGCAACTGTCTGGGTACGTGCTTGAGTAATCCTTTTTGCTTTTTTGCGGTCTTCAGTGGGGGCTTGCAAGCGCACCCGCTGGGTGTAGCCCCCGAGTTCCGAGCCGGCTGCTGAGCAGGCGGGTTGGAACTCCAAGTCGTATGTTGAAGTGTTGCTCTTCTTGCAGAACAATCACAATCTGCGCGCGGCCGCCTTCAACTCCCAGAACAGGCTGCTGGCCAAGCGGACCGCTGACCTGAACAAGAGCCGGGGTGAGTACGGCTGCCTTTCCGCGCCCGCTGGGTGTAGCCCCCGAGATTCGGGCCGACTGCTGAGCAGTTGGGCCGGATCTTCCGGCAACTTCTTGTTTTTGGTTGATGCTGATGTTTCTTTCTTGTCTTGGCAGGGGCCGCCGCTGAGTTGCGGGCGTGCGTGGGCGAGCTCGAGACCGAGCTCCATGCCAAGGAGCAGGAGCGCAGCCAAGCCACCAAGGAGTGCGACCGGCTTGCGAAGGAGCTGGCGGACCAGGCGGAGAAGCACAAGGCGGAGGTCCGGCAGCTGAAGGATGGGGAAACGCTCCTCAAGGCCGAGTTCGAGACTCAGCACTCGGAATAGGTCGAGAGGGAGAAGCTACTGTCGGACGGCTACAGAGTGATTGAGGACATGGTTGAAGGTAATGTCCTTTCTTCTTTGTTGCTTAGTCACCGACTGCTTCGCGGGGCCGGCTTCTAAATTCTTGGTCTTCTTTTGGATAGAATTTCTTCCTAGTCGTTCTGTCGCCATCTGCCAGGCCATCGAGGCACGATGCGAATAGCAGAGGAGGACGGGTGCCGACATTCCGCCGAATACGCCCCGCAACCTGGGCGAGCAGCTCTTGGCCATCAAGATGCGCCTTGAGCCAGCGCGCCGTCTACTTCGCTGTCTTTAGCGCGTCGGGTCGCAGGTCCTGGCCGTGCTCTGGCTGGATGCTCAGGTTCCTCGCACTCCCAGTCGGACTGCCGACTGGCTGGAGGTGGCGGTCGAACGGTTTGAGGCCTGGAAGGGTGCTGCGGCTCGAGCGGGCACTGAAACGGCGCTGGAGTTCGTCAAGGCCTGGTACCCAGGGGTGGAGCTGGCCTAGCTGGCCACCTTCCGTCAGGAGGCCGGAGCCAAGCTGGATGCGGTGCGCGATGAGCTCGTCAATCGCACAGCAACCCTTGCCGAGTACGCCGACACCACAGTCTTTATACCGGAGCGGGATGAGGACGGCGCTGAGGTGCCGCCTTCCTGGTTCAGGCTGGACCCGGCGGAGGGGGAGGACTCAGCGAAAGAGATCGCTTCCAGCGATGAAGGCGAGGATGATGAAGACGTGGAAGGCGAGGGCGTCGCACCAGATGGCGGAGCGACCGGCCAGCCTCAGCCCGATCGGGCTTCGACCAGCGAGCCGCGGGAGACCGCGTCGACTGCTGCCGATGCCGACCAAGCCGAGACCCGCCAGTCGGACGCTCCACTGGCCGGCGCCTCTGCCTCCGCCGACCTGTCCACGCTGCCTGCAGCGCCCTTGGCCTAGGCGGCCGCTTATCTTTCAAGTTTTTTCTGTCTTATGCTTTGAACAAACAAGTTAATTACGCGCAGTTCCACCCGCTGGGGGTGTGATTCAAACTTCGTTGAATGCTGGCCACGGGCCTTTTGCTATGTAAATAACTTAATTCACACATGCTTGTGCTCTTGCCGGTTTCCAGCTTGGTTTTGCTTTTTCTCTGTTTGGCTTTTTCCTTTGCCGCCTTCCTTTGGCTGCCGCCCTGCCAACCGAACAGCCGCTCTGCGGTCTGTGGCCGGGTCAGGGACTTGGCCGTTTAGGATAGGCAAGTTACTTTGGCCGTCTAGAGCGTAGCTAGTCAATCTAGAAGCTGGTCGGCCGGCTGCTGGGCAGCCGGACGGATGAGGCGAGTAGCAGGCTTGGCCTATAATGGCGTTCTTAGTCGTTTTTCTGTGGACATCATTTCCTGCCTTTAGCTCTTGCGAGCCTGGACAGTCGCTCTGCGAGCTGCGGCTTCAGGTAAGAGAGGGCTTAGATGTCGGCACACTACTTGGCCGACTGTGGGTGGTGCCAACTTAGGTCAAGGCGGCGAGCCCCCAGGCCGGCTGACTGGACCCGGTGCAGGGTGGAAGAATGAAGTAATACATTCATGGGCGAGCTTATCATATAGATAAAAAGGTAGCACCCAAGTGTGCTTCGGGGGACCTGTTGTCTTTGCTTAATACAAAAGGTAGCGTGGTACATACACTGCATCAACTGTAAAACAGAAGGAGAAGATTTGCGTTCCATGGGCGCTCCGTCTCTTTCCGGAATCATCCCTCTTGCCTGCCCTGGGCTTTTATGCGTCGATGAGGTAGTAGGAGTCGTTGCCCAGGGCCTTGCTGATGATGAAAGGCCCCTCCCAAGGCGCCGAGAGCTTGTGCTGGCCAGCTGTTCGCTGGATCAGCCGGAGCACAAGGTCCCCTTTGCGGAAAGCACGCGGCTTGACCTTCCGGCTGTGGTAGCGGCGTAGGCTCTGCTGGTAGATGGCGGACCGGCTGAGTGCCAATAGCCGGGCCTCTTCCAGCAGATCGACGCCATCTTCTCGCGCCTCCTTTGCTTCTGCCTCCGTGTACATGGTGACGCGAGGTGAGTCGAACTCGATGTCAGTTGGGATGACGGCCTTGGCCCCGTACACGAGGAAGAAGGGAGTGAAGCTGGTTGCTTTGTTGGGTGTAGTCTGAAGACTCCAAAGGACGGCCGGCAGCTCCTCGATCTAGCAGCCGGCCGAGCGCTCCAGCGGCTCAACCAGTCGGAGCTTGATGCCGGACAGGATGAGGCCGTTTGCTCGCTCCACCTGGCCGTTTGACTACGGATGGGCAACGGACGCTAAGTCCAGTCGGATGCCCTACGTCGCGCAGAAACGGGCAAAGGCTCCTTTGACGAAGTTTGTGCCATTGTCGGTGATGATGTTGTGCGGAATGCCATATCAGATGGTGATGTCCGCAATGAATGTGACAGCAGTCGGACCATTCAGTTTCTTGATTGGCTTTGCTTTGATCCACTTCGTGAACTTATCCACAGCGACCAGCAGATGGGTCATGCCGCCGCGTGCTGTTTTGAACGGGCCCACCATGTGCAATCCCCAGATGGCAAACGGCCAAGTGATGGGGATGGTCTTGAGTGCAGAGGCCGGCAGGTGTTGCTTGGAGCTGAAGCGCTGACATCCCTTGCACTTGCGGACCAACTCCTTGGCGTCGTCCAAAGCAGTCGGCAAGAAGAATCCATGGCGGAAAGCTTTGGCAACAAGGGATCTGGAGGCGGTGTGGTGGCCGTACTCACCTTGATGAATATCTCTGAGGATTGCCATGCCCTTCTCCGGCTCCACGTAGCGCTGAAAGACACCAGTCAAACTACGCCTGACAAGCTCTCCGTTGACTATTGTGTAGGCTGGCGCCCGGCGTTGCACCTGCCGGGCCAAGACCTCGTTGGCTGGTAGCTCTCGGCTCACCAGGAAGTTGAGGATGGGCTGTGCCCAAGATGGTGCTTCTACCACTGTCATGACAGCAACTGGTACCAGCGCGGTCGGGTTGGGAGGCAGCGGGTCGGAGCCGGCCGCTGCTTGCTGCGTCGTTGAAGTCCCCGGGCCGACTGCTGCAGTCCCCAGGCCGGGTTCTAGTGCTGCAGCCCCTGGGCTGCCTGCCGAAGTCCCCGGGCCGGCTGCTGAAGTCCCCGAGCCAGATCCGACTACTCCGGGGTCAGCCGGCACGAAGATGGACTCTAATTCCGGTGAAGGCTTGATAGATAGCTTGCGCAGGCACTGGAGTGAAACGCCGGCTGGTATGGCTTGCCGGGTGGAGCCGATTTGGGCCAGGGCATCGGCTGGCTCGTTCTCGGCCCTTGGCACGTGAAGGAACTCGCACCCATCGAAGTGCCCGCTGATCTGCTGGACGAGGAAGCGGTAGCTTGCCATGTTTGCATCCTTGGCGTCCTAGTCGCCAAACGACTGCTGAACCACTAAGTCCGAGTCACCGTAACACAAAATCCGGCGGATGCCAATCTCCTTGGCTAGCCGGAGACCGTGTACGAGCGCCTCGTACTCGGCCACGTTATTGGAGGCGGTAAAGTGAATCTGCAACGTGTACTTGAGCTTGTCGCCTTTGGGAGAGGTGAGGATGATGCCGGCTCCCAAACCGGTGCGCATTTTTGAGCCGTCAAAGTGCATCCGCCAATGAGTGGAATCCGGCGCTGGCGGCAAGTACTGAGTCTCAGCCCAGTCGACTAGGAAGTCGGCCAGCGGTTGGGACTTGATGGCGGTGCGGGGCTGGTAGAGGATGGTGTGTGGAGCCAGCTCAATGGCCCACTTCGCCACCCGGCCTAATGCATCTCGGTTGCCTATGATCTTGGCAAGGGGGCAGTGCAGACAACTGTGATGGTGTGCTCCTGGAAATACTGCTTCAGCTTCTTGGCGACAAAGTACACGCCATAGCACATCTTCTGGTAGTGGGGGTAGTTCTGCTTGGAGGCGGACAGCACCTCACTCAGATAGTATACTGGCCTCTGGACCGGCTGGGCCTTGCCGTCTTCTGGGCGCTCGACCACGATCACGGTGCTGACCACCTGGCTTGTGGCGGTGATGTAGAGGAATATGGGATCTTTAGCAGTTGGAGCAGCCAAAACAGGCGGCATGGACAGCATCCGCTTGAGCTGGAGGAAAGCCTCATCCGCCTGGTCGTTCCATTCAAAGCAGGTGGTCTTCTTCATCAGCTGGTACAGTGGGAGGGCCTTCTCACCCAGCCAACTGATGAACTGGCTGAGTGATGCCAAACACCCGGTGAACTTCTGGATGTCCCGCAGCCAGGTTGGCCTTTGCATCCGCTCGATGGCCTTGATCTTCACGGGGTTGCACTCGATCCCGTGCTTAGAGACAAGGAAGCCAAGGAGCTGGCCGGCTGGTACTCCGAAGACGCATTTCTCCGGGTTGAGCTTGATCTGAAAGCGGCACAGGTTGTCAAATGTCTCCTTGAGGTCTTCCAGAAGGGTGTCGCGCTTCTCCGTCTTCACCACAATATCATCTACATAGACGTGGGCATTTCTGCCGAGTTGCTTGAGGAGGCACTTCTCCATGCAACGCTGAAATTTGGCGCCGGCATTTCTCAAGCCGAACGTCATGGTCAGGTAACAGAAGGCTCCGAATGGTGTGATGAAGGCAGTCTTCAGCCGATCGGCTGGGTTCAGCTTGATCTGGTGGTAGCCGAAGTAGGCATCCAGGAAAGACAGCAGCTCGCATCCGGCTGTGGAGTCGATCACTTGATCTATCCGGGGAAAGGCAAAAGGGTCCTTGGGGCAGGCTTTGTTGGGCTAGTGTAGTCGATACACATGCACCACTTGTTGTTCTTTTTCAAAACGAGGACTGGGTTGGCAAGCCAGTCCGGGTAGAATACTTCCATGATGAAGCCGGCTGCCAGAAGCCGGGCGATCTCTTCACCAACAATCCCTCTCTTCTCTTCTAACAGGCGGCGGAGGGGTTGCTTGACCGGTTTAGCATCCGGCCTCACATGTAGCTTGTGCTCGGCGAAATCCGTCGGAACACCCGGCATGTCTTTGGAAGACCATGCGAAGATGTACCGATTCTCACGGAGGAAATCGATGAGCTCGCTTTCCTATTTGCTGTAGAGGTTTGACCCCACGACAGCAAATCTCTCCGGGTGCGCCGGATCCAAGGCAATCTTCTTGGTTTCCTTGGCCGGCTGGAAGGAGCCCTGGGTGTCCGCGTCCTTGGGGTCGGATGGCATGTCTGGCTGCTTGTTGGCCATGGCCACCACCCGGTCAAGGAGGCACTTCTCTTCGGCGATGACGAGGGACTCGGCCAGCTGGCTGCTGGCGGTGGCACATGAGAGCGACTTCTGGTAGTCGCTGGCAATGGTGATGATGCCCTTGGGGCCCGGCATCTTCATCTTCAGGTAGGCGTAATGCGGCACCGCCATGAACTTGGCTAGTGCGGGCCGGCCCAAGAGCGCGTGGTAGGGGCTGTCCAAGTTGACCACCTCGAACCAGATCGGCTCGCGGCGGAAGTGGGTCTTGTCGCTAAACAGGACATCAATCTTGATCTTGCCGATTGGGGAGCAAGAAAGCCCAGGGACTATGCCATGGAACACGGTTCGGCTGGGCAGGAGTTGCTTTGCCTTGATGCCCAGCTTCTCCATGGTGTCGCGGTACAGGATGTTGATGCTGCTGCCGCCGTCTATCAGGATCTGGGAGAAGCGACAAGCCCGCCTCTCTGTTGAGAAGGTGGAGTCCAGCACCATCGCATAAGCACTCGGCAAGGGCATGTCGACCGGGTGGTCTTCACGGCTCCAACTAATGGGCCTCTCGGACCAGTGCATGAATGGGGGGACCTCTGAAGCGACAGCGTTGACTTCACGGTGCTGCTGCCACCGACTGTGCTCGTCATCGGCTTGGCTGGTGAAGACGATGTATGTGGCATTGGGCTCGGGGAACTCATCTTGGAGCATGCCGACTGGACGGGCCGCCGGCTGCTGAGGAAGCGGAACCGGCGAGCCGGCAGGCAGAGGCGGCAGGCCTTCACCCTTGGCAATTCGGGTGAGCCAGTGGCATTTCTGAGTGGTGTGGTTGGACGGTTTTGCGCCGCTGTGGAACTTGCATGGGGCGTCAAGTGCTTGCTCGAAGGAGAAAGCGGGCAACCAAGCGGCCTTGCCGCCCTTCTGATGCTTGGGGCCGGATTGCCCTTCCGGCTGCTGGTCTTCGACTGTTGCCACCTGCCGGCTGTTGGAAGCCGGCTGCTGGGCCTTTCGTTTGTTGTTGTTCAGATGTTGACGTCGGTTGGTGTCACCAGCCGGCATGTGAGGAGCCAGCGGGAGCATCTTCCCGGACGCGTCTACTCGAATCTCCGACTTCATGGAGGAGTCGGCGGTGGCGTACTTGTCGGCCACGACCAGGAGCTCGTCCAGTGTAGCCGGCTTGTCGCACATGAGCTTGTGTTTGAGCGAGGTGCCCTCTCTGCACCCGGTGGTGAAGTACTCGATGGCCTGCATCTCGTGCACCCCTTCGGAGGAGTTGCGCAACTCGGCCCAGCGCGTCAGGTAGTCGCGGGTGGACTTGGTTGGGCCCTGAACGCACATGGAGAGTTGGCGTGGCTTGGGGGTCCGCTTGTAGGTGCTGGTGAAGTTGCGGATGAAGACATCGGCGAAGTCAAGCCAGCTGTTGACGCTGTACGGCTTTAGGTTGTTCAGCCATGTCTGGGCCGTGCCCTGGAGCATGAGCGGAACGTACTTCACGGCAACGCGCTTGTTGCCGTTTGCTATGCTGTCGGCCATAGAGTAGTCGACCAGCCAGTCCTCCGGCTTCACGGAGCCGTTCTACTTGGGAGTATCTCGGGGAAGCGAGAACCCTTTGGGTAAGGGCTCGTCGCGAATGCGGGGGCCAAAGCAGGCCGGGCCGATTGCATCTTCTTCTTCTACGGCCAGGGACCGAGCAAGCCGCTCGATCCCGTGGCGCGCGTCGTTCTCTCTGACTCCTTCACGGGGGCCAAGCCGGCCTCCAACAGTCAGGTGGTCCATAGGCGGCGGAGAGGCCAGCCTCTCCCTGCGAGGAGGAGGCAGACGCTCGTCCCGCCGGTGCTCCACTCGTGGGCAGCCGTCATGGCTGCGCACAACCGTAAGGCGAGTGCATCGGCTGCGGCTAGCAGCCGGCTCCGGGTCTTGCTGACCGCGGTCCCCGCCTGCTGGGGACCGGCAGGTCGCTCCCTGCTCACGGCGGCGGGGATGTTCCTCGGCTTACTTGCCGGCTATCATCGCGCGATGCCGCGCGTCTTGCTGCGTGGTCGCAGCGTCAAGGAGCTCCTGGAGGCGTGCCATCTGGCTGCGATGCTCGTCGCCCTCCAGGTCATCCAGCTCATCTACTGCCGCCTGGGCGGCACGCAGGTTCTCCATGGGAGTGGCGTAGACTGGGCGTCCGACTCCCAGCATGCTGGCTATGGCCGCGTCGCGTTGCCGAACAGCGCTGGCTCGGCTGGGTTTGGCAGCAGCCGGCGTGCCGCTTGCTATGCGGTCGATCTCACGCTGGCAGGCCTCAGCGCGGCACCTCATGGCCACCATCTTGTTGGCGCTTTCAAGGAGCGAGACACGGAATGCCTCCAGTGTCGCCCCATCAGCGTTAGCAGCCACTGGGGTGGCCAGGCCCTGCATGGCCGCTCGCAGCGGGTCCTGGGCAGCCCCAGTGGAATCGTCGCTCTGGCCAGTGACCAGCACCTCTGCGATGGTGCTGGCGTCGGCATTGCTGGCGACAAGGGGGAGCGGATCGTTGATGACCACCACATCGGTGGGGAATTCGTTGGTGGAGTCCGCGTCGGAGTCGATGATCATCGTGACGGGCTCGATGGAGGGGTCGGTGGAGCCGACGGACTCCACTTCGGAGGCCGACTCGTTGGTGATGCCGAGCTTGCCGAAGAGGTCGATGAGGCAGCTCGCAGGGGACGCCGCTCCTGCGCCAGGAGCGGGCTCATCGGAGAGGCTGGCCTTGCCGAGGAGGTCGGCAAGGCAGCTCGTGGGGCAAGCCGCCCCCGCGCCAAGCGGCGCGCTGATGCATGTGCCAACGGGCGCGCCGGGCTGGCTGATCAGGCCAGGCGCGACGTGCTCGTTGGAGCGGAAGATGGTTCCCATCCAGAACATGTCTCCGGCCGACGGTGCGCTTAGCCCCACAGTGGGCGCCAAATCTCGGGGTAATCTCGTGACATATGCCAGGGGGTGGCTTATCATGGATGGGGATAGGAGTACGTCGTCGGGCCCTGGAAGCGGGAGTGAGCGAGATCTTGAACGAACACGAGTCTTACCCAGGTTTGGGGCTCTCCGAGGAGATAACACCCCTAGTCCTGCTCTGCGGGGTCTCCGCATGGTGACTATGATCAATCTCGTAGCTACAAGCTTGCTCCTTGAGCTGTTTGCTAGAGGAAGGAGAAGGGCAAGGCTAGCCCTAGTGCTCCTCTAGCTATGTGTGTGTATAATGGCGTGAAAGATGAGCTGAACCCTTTGCATGGGCGAACCTGGGGGGTTTATATAAGCCTACCCCCCAGGGGTACAATGATAATTGGGCCGGGTGTAGGACCCGGATGTCAGCGTCTATGGGCGCCGGGTTCTTCGTCGGCTGCTGGGGCCCGCCGCTTGGTGGGTCCCGCCAGCTGCCGAGGATTCGACCGACAGGTGGGGCCCACCGCCAGCGGGCCACGCTGATTGCCTTTTGCTGTAGCCTTGCCCTTGACGACGAGGGCCTCGTCAGGGGAGGCATGGCTACAGTCCGCCACCTGGCGGGCGTTCACTGTAGCCACACCCCATCTCATCGGAGTAACGGCGTGTTGACTCCGAGTGGAGGGAGAGGCCGGCTGCTGGAAGCCGGTCTGTCACTGAGGCTGCCTTCTTGAGGTGCGCCGTCTTTCGGTTGCTTATGGACGGGTAGGGCCCACCGCCTGGGGGCCGTACCGACCGCTCGTCGTGGGAGCATGGTCCCGCTGACGAGGGCTGCGTCACGGGCCGCGTGGCTATAGTGCCGCGCTTGGCAGAGGGGTGTCCGCTTGGTCAGCCCGCCCTGTAGCCACGCGCTGCAGCGATTTGGGGGTACGGGTGGCCCTGTAGCCATGCCCCATCTTATCGTATTGAATGGTCGCAGACTCCGAGGGGAGGAGGGGCCGTTTGCAAGGACCCGGCCTCCCCTGAAGCCGCCTTCTGAGGGAACACCGCCATCTGGGAGTCGGCCTCTTGGGCCAGCCGGCCCAAGGGAGCCGGCCACACGTCCGGGAGGCGCAAGGGGCTTGTCTTGCCCTGTTGTATTGGAATGCTACGGGGTGCTGGTGAGGCTACCCATGGTCAATCCCTCCGATAGACCATCAATGTCATATTGTTCTCATATGCATGAGGCATTCATATAGAGTCATATCTTTGTTCTAGTATCGAGTTGTAATTCTTGAGTTGTAAGTAAATAAAAGTGTGATGATCATCATTATTAGAGCATTGTCCCATGTGAGGAAAGGATGATGGAGGCTATGATTCTCCCACAAGTAGAGATGAGGCTCTGGACGAAAATAAAGAGACCAAAGAGCCCAAAAAAATGAGAGAAAAAGAGAGAAGGGGCAATGTTACTATCCTTTTTCCACACTTGTGCTTCAAAGTAGCACCATGTTCTTCATGATAGAGAGTCTCCTATTTTGTCACTTTCATATACTAGTGGGAATTTTTCATTATAGAACTTGGATTGTATATTCCAATGATGGGCTTCCTCAAATTTCCCTAGGTCTTCATGAGCAAGCAAGTTGGATGCACACTCACTTAGTTTTCTTTTGAGGTTTCATACACTTATAGCTCTAGTGCATCTGTTGCATGGCAATCCCTACTCACTCGCATTGATAACAATTGATGGTCATCTCCATAGCCTATTAATTTGCCTAGTTGATGTGAGACTTTCTCCTATTTTGTCTTCTCCACACAACCTCCACCATATTCTATTCACTTATAGTGCTATATCCATGGCTCACGCTCATGAATTGTGTGAAAGTTGAAAAAGCTTTAGAACATTAAAAGTATGAAACAATTGCTTGGCTTGTCATTGGGGTTGTGCATGATTAAATACTTTGTGTGACGAAGATAGAGCATGACCAGACTATATGATTTTGTAGGGATAACTTTCTTTGGCCATGATATTTTGAAAAACTATGCTTGCTCTATTAGTATGCTTGAAGTATTTTTGTTTTTATGTCAATATTAAACTTTTATTTTGAATCTTATGGATCTGAATATTCATGACACATAAAAGAAAATTACATTGATAAACATGTTAGGTAGCATTCCACATTAAAATTTCTATTTTTATCATTTACCTACTCGAGGACGGGCAGGAATTAAGCTTGGGGATGCTTGATATGTCTCCAACGTATCTCTAATTTTTTATTGTTCCATGCTATTATATTATCTATCTTGGATGTTTTATATGCATTTTGGTACTATTTTATATCATTTTTTGGGACTAACCTATTAACCTAGTGCCCAGTGCCAGTTGCTATTTTTTCCTTGTTTTTGACTTTTTCAGAAAGAAATATCAAACAGAGTCCAAACGGAATAAAACTTTACGATGATTTTTCTTGGACCAAAAGAACCTACGAGGCTAGGAGAGGAGGCCAGAAGACACATGAGGCGGCCACAGGCCATAGGGGCGCGCCCTAGGGGGTGCACGCCCCATGGCTTGTGGGCTCCTCAAGGGTCCCCTAACCCTAATTCCAGCTCTATATATTCTCAAGTATTCCCCGAACATCATAAGCGACCAGAAAAATACTTTTCCGCCGCCGCAAGCTTCTGTTCTCGTGAGATCCCATCTTGGGCCTTTTCCGGCACTCCGCCGGAGGGGGATTCGATCATGGAGGGCCTCTACATCAACATTGCTGTCCTTCTGATGATGTGTGAGTAGTTTACCATAGACCTACGGGTCTATAGCTAGTACCTAGATGGTTTCCTCTCTCTTTGATTGTGAATAAAATGTTCTCCTCGATGTTCTTGGAGTTCTATCCGATTAATCTTCTTTTGCGGTGGGTTTGTTGAGATTTGATGAATTGTAGGTTTATGATCAGATTATCTATGAATATTATTTGAGTCTTCTACGAACTCTTTTATGCATAATTTAAATAGCTTTGTATTTCTCTCCGATCTATTGATTTGGTTTGGCCAACTAGATTGATTTATCTTGCAATGGGAGAGGTGCTTTGTCATGGGTTCAATCTAGCGGTGTCCTCACCTAGTGACATAGTAGGGGTAGCGAGGCACATATTGTATTGTTGCCATTAAGGATAAAAAGATGGGGTTTATATCATATTGCTTGAGTTTATCCATCTACATCATGTCATCTTGCTTAATGCGTTACTCTGTTCTCTTGAACTTAATACTCTAGATGTAGGCAGGAGTCGGTCGATGTGTGTAGTAATAGTAGTAGATGCAGAATTGTTTTGGTCTACTTGTCACGGACTTGATGCCTATATTCATGATCATTGCCTTAGATATCGTCTTAACTATGCGCTTTTCTATCAATTGCTCAACAGTAATTTGTTCACCCACCGTATGTTTTCTTTCAAGAGAGAAGCCTCTAGTGAAACGTATGGCCCCCGGGTCTATTTTCCATCGTATATTTTCATATCTATAAAACCCAAAACCCAAAAATACCTTGATGCAATTTATTTACCTTTATTTTATTTTATCTTTTATATCTTTCTCTATTAGATCTCACTCTTGCAAGTGACCGTGAAGGGATTGACAACCCCTTTTATCGCGTTGGGTGCAAGTGTTTGTTAGTTTGTGCAGGTGCATCTATTGGGGACTTGCTTGTTCCTACTACTGGATTGATACCTTGGTTCTCAACTGAGGGAAATACTTATCTCTACTTTGCTGCATCACCCTTTCCTCTTCAAGGGAAAAACTAATGCAAGCTCAAGAAGTAGCAAAGACGTATCATCACGGAAGTGTTTTTTTGTAGTGTATTAAAGCTGGCTATCGCTGGAAGCCCTTCTTTGAAATATTTACAGTAGTTGTTTGGAATTATCTTCTATTGTCATATTTAGCATTACTTATTGGATACGTCTCAACATAACCCGTCTCTGAGTCGAAGCTGGAATCAAATTGATTTGGCATCTCTTGTTAAGTTGGCTACATTGGGAAGCTCTTCTTTCAAATGCTTCATATAGTCCCATGGAATTATCTTTTACCGTGCTTTTAACATTACTTGTTGGACACGTCTCCGCATCCTTTGTTTTCCGAATCGGAGTTGGATTGATTTGGCATCTCTTATTAAAGCCGGCTATTTTGGGAAGCCCTTTGTTGGGGTACACAAACGGGGGTGTATGTTTTCCCCTGACTTGTGCACGGATAGCAAACCTCTGGCCTGACAGCTCTCAACATCCAAGACGAGACCAAGTTGAAGAGATAGCTCTTTGAGAAATCAAAGGGCAGATCAAGAACACCAAGTCAAACCAAAGGAGCAAGACACCACTAAGGAAAAACCTCCCTTGCCGGGCGGGAGAGCACGGCAAGGACGAGGTTGCCCCGGAGACAAACCTCAAGACAGCCCCAGCAGGCTTGCCGGGGACGCCAAGGGCGGACTACCCCACCAAGGCTCCACCGCTCCACCTCACAGCGACGCAAGTCATCGGTCGGTGCGGTGTCAAGCCCTCAAGTGACTGAGTGGCTGTTATTTGACACATTGCAGCCACTTCCGAAGGAAATCGCCTCCAAATGACACCCGTCCAGAGACGTGTCAAGCAGACAGATGAGAAGTTGGCCGACCAACCCGGCAAGGCTTGCCGGCCATGCCACGATGTGACACTAAGCGGCGCATTTAATGCGCTCTGCCCTGTGTGCAGAGTTAGGTATGATAGGACTGTTTGCTATCTAATCAGTACACAATGACTGATTTGCCATTATGGTGACCACTTGATCTATAAAAGGAGGGCCATGTCAACCATAGTTGTACACTCATACGTGCGTAGCTGCTCTCGCCCAGAGGCCACCCTGCCGGGCTAGAGCATTGTGTCTCCACCACGGTCCTCTCATCAATCCACCAAAGTAGGAGTACGAATTTACGCCTCGCGGTAGCCCGAACCTGGGTCAAACTGCCTGTGTGATCACTGTCGTGCTGCCCCTGCACCCTTCGCTCTTTGTGCAATGTGTTCTTCCCCTCTGCCGAACCACAAGGGGCTGATGGTCCCATAGGTGGCCGTGATTTCCCAGGACATCTTTGGTGCGCCAGATAGGGGGAAGCGCTTGCGCAAACCCGAGAGTGTACGCAACGCATCATTATCATCATCATTTTCTTGATCGACGGCTCCATCATCCGTGACGCCCAAGAAAAGGCGGGGGATGGTGGGAATGGAGTGGGGAAGCGATATCGCTTCCCCCGCCTCTTGTTCGATCTCCATCTCCTTCCTCCGCCGTGGTCACTGCAGCGGCAAGAACCAGTAATGACGGTGGCGAGTCAACCCCAACGGTTTAGGCAGCATGATCGCCATGCAAGCCTCGTCCAGGGGAAAGGAACAAAGTGTATGGGTACAAGGTTTCTCTCTCCGCCACTCTCACTTATCGACAATCGAGCCACTCTGGGTTTTAGCATCGTCAATGTCGATGAGCACGCGTGAAAATCGGTTCAGCATTTACCCTACTTAGGTAAATCCTGAGTGGAGCGCTGGTGTGAATCCATTGATCGACACCCCGGCAAGGCCGTCTGCATTGGCGTGACTTCTATGCCAGGCGCCACCAGGTTGTTTAAAGAGTATGGAGAGGAGGACAGAGAAACCGGACGTGCCTTGCACCAGGTCCTGCCGCCCGCAAGATACATATGATTTTTACCGGCCCCTGCCGGAAGCCGGAGAGCAACACGCACGACAGCTATCCTTCCCGAAGCATGCGAACGCGAAAAGCGGCCGCAGCTGAAAGGAGTGGAGGGAAGCGAAGAAAAGAGCTAAGTCCACACAATCCTTGCCCCACTACAGACCTAGAATTTGTGTTTGTTTATCCCTTGGATACCAAGGTGTTCGTATGAGGAAATCTTTCGTATGAATGGCACCTTATTTGTTTTTGTCTGCGCCCTCGCTCTGTTCCGAGCCTGCTCGCAGAATGGGTGGCAACGACAAAACTACTGAGGAAAAACCTACCGGGACGTACCCTCGCCAAGATAACTGCTAAGGGCCAGACCCTTACGAAAATCACGGCAGTACGATACCGGCAGGCAACCATAATACGCACATAGAATAATCGTACGAACACCAATGGGTGAACTCTAAAGGGATGAACATGCAATTAAGATTAAGTAAAAGCATTAGTTCCACACAAGCATACGCAGTACGATGTCTAAACATAGGACATGCATCATGTTTTGTTACAGGACAGTGCAGTGGCAAGGATAATTCAAGGCCGGGCCTGGAGACCTCATGGAGCAGTAGGGACGGCAATGACCTTATCGGTGAAAGGGGCAGCCTTCTCTTCGGCAGCCGAAACGTCTGCGCCCTCCGGCGGCTTCTTGAAGCCATCGGCGAGGTTGAGATCCGGATGGCGGCAGGTCATGTTGCTCAGAACCATGAGGAGGGCATTGCGGGCAAGCTTTCGAGATTCAGTCGCAAAGCGGCCGGCCCTTTCCTCTTCATGCGCCTTTAGCTTGTCGATCAGCTTGTTGAAGAAGACCCCTAACTTGACGCTAGGGGCCTCATGCTTGCTGGCCGAGTAGACTGGCCCCTCCATGCCCATCGCTGCAGTTTGGACAGTGAGACGCTCGGCAATGTCGATCAGGCTCTTGACCCAAAGGTCGACCTACCCGGAGTGGTTCGCCAGCTTGTCCTCTGTGTCCTTTCGAAGGCGTCTTGCGGTGTCTAGATCCTTCGTCAGTTGTTTCTCGCGAGCCTCGCTGGATTCTGCCGAGCTTTCCAAGGTGTCAATCCTGGCCTTCATGTCTTCAATGGTGCCGTTGGCAGTCGCAAGGTCTTGGCTCTTGGAGGAGAGCTGCAATTGCACCTCCTTCAGAAGGATCTCCGCTTTCCGCGCCTCCTCCTTGAGGGTCTCGACCTCCTTGGCATTCTCGGCAAGCTCCTCTGTCAGCTTGGCCACCTACTGGTCGAGACTCACATTGGCAGAAGAGGCAGCGGCGAGATCATCGGCAAGCTTCTTGAGTTGGGCAGCAGAGTCGGCGGTGAGGGCATCCAGGGCGGCCTTGTGCTTGTCCTCTAGCTCCTTGGTGCGCTGCTGAACGAGGGCCTCCATACTGTCTTCCTTGGTGCGGAGGGTGGCCTCAAGCTCCTCCTCCCGGAGAGAGATGTTCTATTCCTTGGCGTCCAGAAGCGCCTTGTGCTCCGCTAGGCGAGCCTCCCGGGCAATGACATCCTACCTCACCATTGAGATTGTCTATTGCTGCCTCATAAGGACCTGGAACTGCTTGCCTGCCACTCATGCAGCTTGATGCCTTTGTCCCTCAGCTTCTGGTCAACCTTGTTGGCGGACTCGCGCTGCTCCTTGAGCACCTGCCATTTCTGGTTGTGCCGAGCCTGCATCTCTTTAGTGCCTACCTCCATAGACTCTAGGAAGGACAAGTCCATGGCGACGGTGGCGGGGTCATCTGCCTCTTCGACCCCCTGGTACAATGATGCAAGGATGCGTTGGAGCTCTCCATCAAGTTCCGTGCTTGTCGCCGCTGACGAACCAGGGGCCCGAAGTCCAGGTTGCGCGAGCACCAGTGCCAGTTGACTCGAACCTGGCGGTGGGGCCTCCGCCGAGGTGCCAAATGAGGGAAGGGGGTCCATGGTTTGGAGGGGGGTCTTCTCTTCAACCATTGCCCCCGACCCTGACGTGCTGCATGGAGTTTTCTCTGATTCCTTTGGGGGATCTTGGATACCCCCGACTGCATGTTCCTACCCTTCTGTGGCAGCAATTTTGGCGACCTCCTCCGCGGCATCCTTCCCTATGCTGGCCACTTCTTCCAATAGCTCAGGCTCTTCGGTCAGGGGGGCTGCAGGCAGACTGAACAATCAATGATAAGGGTGCGGAATTTTTAGCAAGACTGGAGCCCGGGGCAAGATGACAAGGGCAGTACAACACGGAAAGAGTAAATGGATTACCTCGAGATGCCTGCCATGGAGGAGCTTCAGTTTCCCCGGCAAAGTCAGTTGCCGGGCCAAGATCACCATCCCCTCCCTTGGTAACCACGGCGTCGCCCTGGGCGGACCCTTCCGTGGAAACCCTTGGTGGGGATCCCTCGATCCGATCAGCGGGCGGAGTGGGGCCCTCCTAGAAGGACTCACCCTGAGTGGTCTCCTCCCCTCCTTTGGCTACGGAGGTGAGGAGCTCTCCTCCGTCACTTCCAACGGGAGGAGCCAGCACTACACTCTTAGGCGGTGGGCTGAGCTGGGGGCTTGGTGTCGGGTCGTCCGCGCTGCTCCCTGCCGGGCCCGTGCCTTCCACAGTCTTCGGCGGCTCCCCATGCCTGAGCTGCTTATTCCGGTGGATGAGGGTCTCCCCGTCTTCCTCCTCCTCCCTGTCAAAGGCAACAAGCGAAAGATCTGTCAGCAAGCAAGAGAATATGCGGAAACGGCGGCAAGGAAAGGAGATTGTTCTCTCTTGCTCTTCATCGATGAGCATGGAGCCCAGCTCAAACTCAATGGGTAGTGAGGGCGCCCTGCCTCTCTTCTAGAGTGGGGGAATGGAACTTCCCGGCAACTTTGAGCCTTGCCGAGGCGCAGGGGGCTCCGACGAGGATGAGCTCTGCAAGGAGCTCAAGCCGGACTGGGAGCTAGAGTCAACTCTCGCAGCTGTCGATTGCTTGGCGGGAGGGGTTTTAGCCCCGGCAAGGTGAGAGGACTACTGGCGCACCGCGTCCGGCTTGCTGCACATGGAGGTAATCTTCTTCACCTTCTTGGCGGCAGGCGTAGGATCGGGAACCGCTGCTCCCCGATTGGCTACCCGCCTATGAGGGCGCTGGTCCAAGACTGGCTCAGGGGCTTGAGGGCCTGCCATGAGCCACCCTTCCTCAGGCTGCTCCGTCTCCTCAACCCCCTCTTCCTCCTGGGCCTCTACTGTCGTGGCATACAGAGCCTCAATCCCGGAAGGCTCATCCTCGGCAGGCTCGCCCCCGGCAGGATCATCCCCGGCAGCCTTCTCTGTGGATTGCGCCTCGCTTCTGCCATGGGAGGAGCCTTCATCCTCAACCTCCTCCTTCTTCTCCGTTGCCTTCCCGGCCTTCGCCTTTGCGACAGCTCGAAATGCCCTGTCTTCCTCAAGCCGCCTCCTGATGTACGCCTCCTCCACCTTGGAGGTGCGCTTGTACATATTGGTCTCCACCTTGGTAGCCCTTTCCACCAAGGTGGAGGACCACACAAGCTCTTTGTTGAGCTCGGGCAGCTGCCAATCGCCCGAAACTACATGAGCGTTGCAGTCTGGCATCCATTTCAGAATCTAGTCCCTGGCGGAGTTGATGTTCAGCGGGATGACATTTGCCGGCAACTTGAATGTCCCAAGGCTGCTGAACAGTTGTTTGCATAACCAAGCACGGCCGTAGACTGACAGATTGTTGGTCAGGCCAGGGAGCAACCTCATCCTATCTGCAGCATCTCCATACTGCCAGCCAAACCTGTCCCTCTTCTGAAGTGGTGCGATGCGACGAACGAGGAAGTTGGCCCCCACATGCCCGATAGTTTGCCCGGCAGCCTTTAGGCGGGTGATCCTGTTTATTGCCGGACGGAGCCTGTCATCAGAAAGGCCAACTTCCCTCCAATCGTTGTCACGCTCAACGCACTCTGTCCGCGCTTGGCAGAAATCTGGGGCCTTCTCATCCTGGATCCAGCACCAATCCGCCCTCCACTCCTCCCATCTGCCACGCTGCAGACCAGGGAGGTAACCCCAGCTTTCCCTCGCCACCCGTGGCATCCAACTTATGTTCCCGGAATGGTGGGCTTTGTTCTCCACCCGTGGGACAAAATAGTGCCTAAACAAGTCGACATTGGGGGCAACTCCAATGAAGTTCTCGCACAAGTGGGCAAAAAGTGCCATGCACGCCATTGCATTTGGTGTGAAGTCCAGACGATGGAATCCATATATCACCATCATTGCTTCAAAGAAATCCGAAAAAGGAGGACAGAGGCCGCAGATGAAGTATGCGCAAAAGAATCGATATGAATCTGGCGGATCCTTCTTCCCCTCTGCTAGAACCTTGGGTGCGCCATGCCCCTTCGGGACCTCCCTCCCCCATAGATATCCATACCTTTCTTCCAGCACTTCGCCGTCCAGATTTGACGGGAAGAAGACGACATCTCCCCTTCGCTTCTTGTCCAGCTCTGTTGCCCTCTTCTTGCTCCCCTCAGCGGCTGTCTCCTTCATAGCGGTCGTCCGCTTCCCCTTGGGAGTAGTGGTCTTCTTCCCCATCTCTTCGATTTGCAGTGGAAGTGGAAGAAGAAAGTTGGGTGGGGATCGGCGGCGAGTGTGGGCGAGGAGGAAGGGCGGTTGTTTGGCTTGCGGAAGAAGATGGTGGAGGGGCGAAGCAGACGATGGTTGAGCAGTGCCCTTCCGCTTCTTCCTATCGTAAGGAAAAGACGTGGGGGAGGGCGTGACTCTTCAGAAAGTTACCGTTTCACATTAACTACTGCAGTCCCACGACCCGCGGTAATTACGCAAAGTGGACGTTGGATTGGCTGGTCATCATAACAAACCGCTGCACGCGCAGCGTCCTCTCGCCACGTGTCCGTGCACTGTTTGGGGCCTAACCCAACGTGCCCAGTGACACGTATGGCTCAGGCCCGGGGGCTTTTGTCAGGGTACACAAACGGGGGTGTATGTTTTCCCCTCACTTGTGCACGGACAGCAAGCCTTCGGCCCGGTAGCTCTCAACATCCAAGACGAGACCAAGTTGAGGAGATAGCTCTTTGAGAAATCAAAGGGCAGATCAAGAAGACCAAGTCAAGCCAAAGGAGCAAGACACCACTAAGGAAAAACCTCCCTTGCCGGGCGGGAGAGCCTGGCGAGGACGACGTTGCCCTGGAGACAAACCTCAAGACTGCCCCGGCAGGCTTGCCGGGGATGCCAAGGGCGGACTACCCCGCCAAGGCTCCACTGCTCCACCTCACAGCGACACAAGTCGTCGATCGGTGCGGTGTCAAGCCCCCAAGTGACTGATTGGCTGTTATTTGACACATGGCAGCCACTTCCGAAGGAAATCACCTCCAAATGACACCCGTCTAGAGATGTGTCAAGCAGACAGACTAGAAGGTGGCTGAACGACCCGGCAAGGCTTGCCGGGCATGCCACGATTTAACACTAAGCGGTGCATTTAATGCGCTTTATCCTGTCTACAGAGTTAGGTATGATAGCACTGTTTCCTATCTAATCAGTACACAATAACTGATTTGCCATTGTGGTGACCCCTTGATCTATAAAAGGAGGGCCATGGCAACCATAGAAAGGATTCGGACCCTTGTACACTCATACGCGCGTAGCTGCTCTCGCCTAGAGGCCACCCTGTCGGGCTAGAGCACTGCGTCTCCACCACGGTCCTCTCATCAATCCACCAAAGCAGGAGTAGGGTTTTATGCCTCGTGGCGGCCTGAACCTGGGTAAAACTGCCTATGTGATCACTTCCGTGCTGCCCCTGCACCCTCCGCTCTTTGTGCAATGTGTTCTTCCCCCTGCCGAATCACAAGGGGCCGATGGTCCCATAGATGGCCGTGATTTCCCACGACACCCTTCTTTGAAATATTTACTACAGTTGTGTGGAATTATGTTCTATTGTCATTTTAGCATTACTTATTGGACACATCTCAACATCACCGGTCTGTGAGTCGAGTCGGAATCAAATTGATTTGTCATCTCTTGTTAAGTTGGCTACTTTGGGAAGCTCTTCTTTGAAATATTTACTATACTTCCATGGAATTATCCTCTAATTCCTTTTTAGCATTACTTACTTATTAGACACGTCTCAGCATCACTGGTCTTTGAGTCGAAAACATAATCAGATTGATTTGGTATGTCTTGTTAAAGCTTGCTACCATGGGAAGCTCTTCTTTGAAATGCTTCATATAGTCACATGGAATCATGTTTTACCATCCTTTTAGCATTACTTGTTGGACACGTCTCAGTATCACTTGTTCTCCGAATCAAAGTTGGATTGGTTTGGCATCTCTTTTTAAAGCTGGCTACCGTAGGAAGCTCTTCTTTGAAATATGTACTATAGTTTCTTGGAATTATTTTCTACTACCATTTTTGCGCTACTTATTGGACACATCTCAACATCAGTGGTCTGCGAGTCAAAATCGGAATCATATTGATTTGGCTCTTCTTTGAAATATTTACTATATAGCTGCCTGGAATTATCTTCCACTGTCATTTTAGCATTACTTACTTATTAGACATGTCTCAACATCATAGGTCTTCGGGTCGGAATCGGAATCAGATTGATTTGGAATCTCTTGTTAAAGTTGGCTACCATAGGAAGCTCTTCTTTGAAATGCTTCAAATAGTCACATGAAATTATATTTTACTGTCTTTTAGCATTCCTTGTTGGACACGTCTTATCATCACTTGTTCTCCGAATCAGAGTTCGATTGATTTGTCATCTCTTGTTAAAGCGGGCTGTAGTGGGAAGCGCTTCTTTGAAATCTTTAGTATAGTTGCATGGAATTATGTTCTACTATCATTTTAGCATTACATATTGCACACGTCTGAACATGACTGGTCTCCGAGTCAAAATCGGAATTAGATCGATTTGGTATCTCTTGTTAAAGGTGGCTATCATTGGAAGCTCTTCTTTGAAGTGCTTCATTTAGTCACATGGAATTATCTATTACCTTCCTTTTAGCATTACCTTTTTGGCATGCCTCAGCATCAACTAGTCTCTGAATCGGAACCGGATTGATTCAGTATCTCCAGTAAAGCTAGCTACCATGGGAAACTCTTCTTTCAAATTCTTACTATAGCCACCTGAAATATTTGGAAAGAGAGATAATCCTCTATTTTAAAGTGTTCGACCAACCAAATAGCATCGATGGCTGGGACCAAGGCAAATCTTCTACTTCTACGGTTAGGGGTGCTGCAATACCTTGACAACTACTCCATGGTAGTATTTTTTTTTCCTTTAGCAGACTCTCTGCAACCTTTCTCCTTCTACACCAAGGTGGTGGTGAAACACCCTACCGTTACGTGTCAATAGCTCTGGTAAAACAAAAAAGTTCACTGGATTGCCCTGCCCTGTCCTCTTTGCGACTGTTTGTCTATTCAGGTTTGTGTTGTTTGTTTGTTTTTGCGTTTGGTAACATCCCCATTTAAATCACAGTTATTTTTGTGGCCTCAAAATGAAGAAAGAGCAGAGCATGAAAAATAAATGTACTACACCCTTATGTGGCAAATGATGATGTAAAATTTTAGATTCAGTTCACCCGCTCAAGCAAATGGCTCATGTATTGCCAAGGAAATCCATAGGCGACAATCATCGTTATCTATCGTTAGTAAATACAAAAGCAATACGGAAATAATCATTTGCAAACAATTCATGAAAACATCCTTCAAATAGTTCACCTAACTTCTCGTTGCATTTGGTTTTTTCTCCTTTGTGGATCATTCATAACGTAAGTTGTTCATAGGTTGCTCGACTTCTTGGTTGCAATTGGTCTTTGTGCCAAGGGCGCAACGGGTCATCTAGTGTCATGTTAAAGCTAGCTACCATGGGAAGTTCTTCTTTGAAATCCTTCACATAGTCACATGGAAGTATCTTTTATCGTCCTTTTAGCATTACTTGTTGGACACATCTCAACATCACTTGTTTTCCTAATCAGAGTCAGATTGACGTGACATCTCTTTGTTAAAGCTAGCTACCATGTGTAGCTCTTCTTTGAAATATTTACTATAGTTGCCTGGAATTATTTTCTACAGTCATTTTGGCATTACTTATTCGACACGTCTCAACATCCTTTTTCTCCGAGTTGGATTCAGAATCAGGTTGATTTGTCATCTCTTGTTAAAGTTGGCTACGATGGGAAGCTCTTTGAAATATTTACTATTGCCTAGAATTATCCTCTACTGTCATTTTAGCACTACTTACTTATTAGACACATCTCAACATCACTGGTATCCGAGTCAGAATCAGAATTAGATTGACTTGACATGTCTTGTTAAATTTGGCTACGATGAGAAGCCCTTCTTTGAAATGCATCATATAGTCGCATAGAATTATCTTTTACTGTACTTTTAGCATTACTTGTTGCACACGTTTCCACATCACTTGTTTTCCAGATCAGAGTTGGATTGATTTGACATCTCTTATTATAGCTGGCCATCGTGGGAAGCCCTTCTTTGAAATATTTACTATAGTTGTTTGGAATTATCTTCTATTGTCATTTTAGCGATACTTGTTGGACACATCTCAACATCACCGGTCTCTGAGTCGAAGTCAGAATCAAATTAATTTGGCATCTCTTGTTAAGTTGGATACTCTGGGAAGCTCTTCTTTGAAATATTTACTATAGTTCCCTGGAATTATCCTCTACTCCCATTTTAGCATTACTTACTTATTAGACACGTCTCAACATCACTAGTCTCTGAGTCGAAAACGGAATCAGATTGATTTGATATGTCTTGTAAAAGCTTGCTACGTACCATGTCAAGTTCTTCTTTGAAATGCTTCATATAGTCACATGAATTATGTTTTACCGTCCTTTTAGCATTACTTGTTGGACACGTCTCAGCATCACTTATTCTTCGAATCGAAGTCGGATTGATTTGGCATCTCTTTTTAAAGCTGGATACCGTGGGAAGCTCTTCTTTGAAATATGTATTATAGTTTCTTGGAATTATTTCCTACTTCCATTTTAGCACTACTTATTGGACACATCTCGACATCAGTCAGCTCCGAGTCAAAATGTGAATCAGATTGATTTAGCATCTCCTATTAAAGATGGCTACCATGGGAAGCTCTTCTTTGAAATATGTACTATATAGTTGCATGGCATTATCTTCTACTATCATTTTAGCATTACTTACTTATTAGACATGTCCCAACATCATAGGTCTTCGAGTCCGAATCGGAATCAGATTGATTTGGCATCTCTTGTTAAAGTTGACTAATGTGGGAAGCTCTTCTTTGAAATGCTTCATATAGTCGCATGAAATTATATTTACTGTCTTTTTAGCATTACTTGTTGGACATGTCTTATCATCATGTGTTCTTCGAATTGGACTCCGATTGATTTTTCATCTCTTAATGAAGATGACTATCATGGGAAGTTCTTCTTTGAAATCTTTACTGTAGTTGCATGGAATTATGTTCTACTATCATTTTTAGCATTACTTATTGGACACGTCTCAACATGACTGGTCTCCGAGTCAGAATCGAAATCAGATCGATTTGGTATCTCTCATTAAAGTTGGCTGTCATTGGGAGCTCTAATTTGAAATGCTTCACTTAGTCACATGGAATTATCTATTACTGTCCTTCTAGCATTACTTTTTTGGCATGTCTTAGCATGAGCTTGTCTCCAAATCAGAACAGGATTGATTCAGTATCTCCGCAAAAGCTGGCTACCATGGGAAACTCTTCTTTGATATCTTTACTATAGCCAGTAAACTCTTCTTTGATATCTTTACTATAGCCACCAGAAAGAGATAATCATCTATTATAAGGTGTGCAACCAATCAAAGTAGCATCGATGGTTAGGCAAGGAAAATCTTCTACCTCTACGGTTTGGGGAGCTGCAATGCCTTAGCAACTATTCCATGGTAGTATTTTTTTTCTTCTACCCCAAGGTGGTAGTGGAACACCCTACCGTGTCACTAGCTCTGGTAAAAAAATAGCTCATTGGACTTGCCAGAAATGAGATTTCTGCACCCTGCTTCGATTGTTCCTTGTTTCTTTTTTTAGCAAAACTTTGCACTCTGCCCTGCTTTGCAAAGCAGTATGATAGACGCATAGGGCCTTGCGAACTTGGGGTAATCTAAGGACCGTTCAGCATGGGCCTTTGCAAAGCAGTAGCCCTCGCCGTTTCACATGCCCTGCGTTTAGGCCCAACTCGTCGACGCCCTCGATGCGCTCCGGGAAAAAACACCACAGCACCACCGGTCCACCACCACCACCTTCCGGATGCACGCACGCTCTCCACGGGACACCCCAAAGCAGCGGACCGCACCGCACGCCTGATCCTCGGATGCTGAATAAACTGAAATTCGTAAATAATTTCGCGAAATCCTTAGCACGCAGCAAGCACGCGGCCAGGCTATGAGGCTAGTTCTAATGGGAGTATCGTAACTAGTATCATGCATGCCAACTAGGCAACCGTGATGAGGTGGCATAAAATTAAATGAAGAAAGAGAGTGTTGAGTATCATATCATTATACCGTATCATAATAAATGATATGCTACTACTTCCTCCATTTCTAAATATAAGATTTTTTAGAAATTTTAATATAGATTACATACGGATGTATGTAGACATATTTTAGAGTGTGCATTCACTCATTTTGCTTCGTATATAGCCTTTATTAGAATCTCTAGAAGGCCTTATATTTTGAAACGGAGGTAGTATGTGTCATGCATGTCAATAAATAAAATGAAACTACAATATATCATATCATTATATATCATTATATCATACTACAATATGAAACTATGCATTAGGAAGATATTCCCTCCATTCCTAAATATAAATCTTTGTAGATATTCCACTATAAAGCACATGCAGATGTATATAGATGCATTTTAAGTGTAGATTCATTCATTTTGCTTCGTATATAGTTCACCTAGTGAAATCTCTACAAGGACTTATATTTAGGAACGGAGGGAGTAGTATACTAACTTATGATAGTACCCATAGCCTGAGATTGGAAGACGTTAATTCTTCCAACCCTATCCCAACGGCGGAGGCCGGCGCACCCCCAGAAACCCAAGCCCCTCCTTCGCTATAAATTCATGTCATCTCGTAGTCCCTCTCCACACCTGCTCCTCCTCACTCCTCAGCCAAATCTTTCTACACGACTGCGCCTATGTTTTAGTCCGGCGGCCAACAGCTCACGATGGAGGGGGAGAGCCATGCCGCCGCCAACGCCTTCAACGACGCCCCAATATGCCGCTCGAGGGAGGACGTCATCGTGCTGTCCTCGGCGACGGCGAGGCCACCGCGGTCGGTAGAGGCGGTGGTGCTGGTGGACATGGAGGGGCAGGGGTAGGGGCAGCACATCGAGATGGAGGCGCCGTCGGAGAAGCTCTACTTCAAGACCAGGCTCTGCGACAAGTACGAGGCGACCGACCGCTGCATGTACGGGGATGGCTGCACCTTCGAGCACGGCCGCGCCGAGCTTCGCCCGCCGGTCCCCCCTGTCAGCGGCTTCGCAGTCACCGGCTGCGGCAGGGTTGTCAACGGCGGCGGCAAGGTGTGCTTCAACTTCAGGGACATGGGCACCTGCCATTTCGGGGACAAGTGTGCCTTCCCCCACACTGCACCATCAGGTATGCCCGCTCCCTAAGCTACCCACCTAGATTGCGCACGTGTGCATGGCCGATGGGGTCGGGATCTCATGAAACATGCCCTCAATTTTCTTGTCCAGGTCACATGATTCGCCTCACTGGGGACCACAAGGTGCTAACGAATGAGCGGAGGAGCACAACGCCACCCGCGAGGACATCCCCGGGGCTGCGCTACGCCGCCCCGGGCACCGCCAGGGTGTACCCGTACCCGCCGGTATTTCCCCTGGCCACGCGTGATCATCTAGCCCAGATGACCGAGGAGAACGGGGGCAAAAAGCCCAACAGGCTGATGCTCATGAGCCAACGGAAGATCGACGGCATCTATGGCGACTTGCTGTCGGAGGAGGAGGAGTGAGACCGATCGATCAACCGTCCACCCACCATGGTCGCATACCCATATAGATGATTAACATTGCTGATACATAGCAACAAAACAAAAGGGGGACGAATCTTGTCTGAAAGTGAATAACTTTACCATGGTGGTATTTATCTGTGTTGTGTAATTCCAACTGTTGTACTGCATGCAAATCCTATGTAATTCGTATGAGTAAACCAGCGTCGTTGTTTTTTATCTATCCCCCATATTATATCATCATTTTCATCATTTGTTTAGCTAAATATCATCCTTTTTATCACTGTTGTTGCCCATCTGACTATGTTCTCGGTGGGCTTCCATGGCCCATTAGCCCCCGTCTCTCTCGCTCAATGGCTTACAGTACAGACTACAGAGAGAGTTCCCCTCAAAAATAAAAATAAAATAAATAGAGAGTGAGACGAGAGATATGCAGATCTGTTCATTTGCAGGGGGCTGGATCTCGGGGGTAGAGTTGCAATCCTCCATACCTGAGGGGAAGAAGCATGGGATCTGGGTCAGGAGCCGTGCTGGTGCTTGTGGCAGCATGTCTAGCGATTGCCCTGCCCTGCGCTCTGGCTTCTTCTCGCAAAAGCTCCTCTTCCTCTTCCATCCCTCTGATGTGTTTGCGAGGATCTCTGGTTGGATTTGGGTAACCAGGTCCCAGAAGGCCAGGATGTGTTTCTATTTTTGAATGAACTGTGTCTGCCTGCTTTGGTTCAGTTTCTAGGATTGGATCTTTGTTGAGTTATGGTTTGATTTGTTCAGTAGTTGATGTGGGTAGCTTTGTTTCTACAATAGTACATGCAGGGTCAACAACCCATGAAGTCCCCCAACCCTGCCTATTGAAGCCTTGATCCCAGTCTTGCCTCAGCAATAGCAGAGATTGGTTGTCTTAATGGATGAGATGGTCAACTGACATTGGGTTGGTTGTTGGCCTAAAGCTTGAGTGAAAGATGATCATGCAGTTTACTGTACATCATAGTAGAATGCCAGTTTAACATCAGCTACAGAAAGTGGCAAGTTGATTGTAATGAGGAAGTATTACAAACTTTTCTCGGACACACGTGAAATGCCTGTGGCTTCTTTCGCGCCAAATGTCTGCCTTTTATTCAGTTGAGAGACAGCCATGAGGCACCCCTCCGGCCCCCTGTGAAGCACATAGCGCTCGAACGCTGGTGGTGGGCTGGCTGTGCACCCGCGCACGTGTGCCTCTATCGAACTGACATTAGGTTACTTGCTGGCTTGAAGCTTGAGTGAAATACATTTCAAATTAATGGGCGCCACCCTGCTCTCCGTCAAGGTCTTCGGGCAATCGGGTGCTCACTTAGGGTGCTGCGTCGAGAGCTCGACAGACACCTTTTAACTACTGGTTACTCTGACTTGTGCATTGAACTGCATGGTTTGTAGCTAATGTCTATTACTCTTTTCAATTTTATACACAGTTGTCTTAGTGTATCATTGCACCTTACAAGGTTTAAAAGAGAGGAGTGATGTTCCTTTGATTTTGATCTATAATCTAGTTCCGTGTTGGACTTGCCCACACAACATTACAATTGCCTATTGTCTGTTCTCAGTTGTTTTGTGATATGAATGATGTCACACTATGCTTACTGTATTATAAACTTTGTCTCTTTATCCTTAGCTATCAATACAAAGTGAGGAAATAAACAATACATTAGCCATGGTACATGGTCATATGTTTGGAACCTGGTTTTATTATGTACTTTGTAGTAAAATACAACTAACATTTTACACGGGTTCCCCAAAATAAGTTATGTATATAGACCAAATCTGTTCTATTTGATTTTGTTGCCTCCTTAATAACTTCTGTTCTTGTACTACTAATTTACAAACTCTACTTTTCAGCAAGCTATGGAACAAATGGTGGAACTCCCACCTCCTGAAGGTGACAAGGCAACCATAACCACAATGTCACCTCTTGCTGAAAATGTGTGACGCCCCCAATTCAAACACTAATCATACACGCAAACGTGTACGATCAATATCAGGGACTCACGGGAAGATATCACAACACAACTCTAAACAAAAAATAAGTCATACAAGCTTCATATTACAAGCCAGGGGCCTCGAGGGCTCGAATACAAATGCTCGATCATAAATGAGTCAGCGAAAGCAACAATATCTGAGTACAGACATTAAGTTAAACAAGGTGCCATAAGATGGCTAGCACAAACATGGATACAAATTGAAGAGGGGCAGGCCTCCTGCCTGGGATCCTCCTAAACTACTCCTAGTCATCGGCGGCCTGCACGTAGTAGTAGGCACCCTCGGGGTAGGGGTAGTCGTCGTTGGTGGCGTCTGGCTCCTGGGCTCCACCATCTAGTTGCGGCATCCGAGAAGAATGGAAGAAGGGGGAAAAGAGGGAGCAAAGCAACCGTGAGTACTCATCCTAAGTACTAGCAAGCAAGGACCTACACTACATATACATCGGTATCAAATGGAAGGGTTGTATCTGTGGACTATACTGCAGAATGCCAGAATAGAGGGGAAGGCCTAGCCTATCGAAGACTAGCGTCTTTAAGCATCTTGCAACATGTAGAAGAGTAAAGAATAGCATATTATAATTAGCAAATATGTTGTAACATTAACGCCCAGAGATCCTTCCTCGACTCCCTGCGCGAAAGCAATCACGGAGCCATCATATCCATCTCATGTCTCAAGTCTCAATTTCTAGTTGTAATAGATTGGGATACAACTCCAAATCATCCTTTTACTGGTGACACGGCTATTCGAATAGATCAATCTTCCCTGCAGGGGTGCACCACGTTACCCGTCATGCTCAATCATCTCTGGCCGCACACACTTTCCTGGGTCATGCCTGGCCTCGGAAGATCAATACATCGCAGCCCTACCTAGGCTCAATAGAGAGGCCAGCATGCTAGTCTAAATCCTAAGCGTGAACGGGTCTTGGGCCCATTGCCCGTTGCACTCCTGCATGTTGCATGGGCGGCCGAGATCAGTCCTGGCAACCTCCATTACAAAGGCGGTTGCTTTACCTGGACCACCCGGGCATGCACCGCTCAGTCGCTGACCTCTGAAGAACTTCGGCTGATACTACGATGGCGGTTGTCCATGTCTTGTCCCGCGTGAAGGTTAGTGCATATAGGTCAAAACCAACTTAGATCAAATACCCAATCTCGTTTCATTGCCCCGTCTCGAGGAAATATGGCAAGGGCCCGGCCCAACCCTCTCACTGGGCGGTCTACCTGCCCGGCCGTGCCTCGTGATTATCTCGCGGGTACCCTCCAGGTCAACCCGACTACACATCAACTCGCGGGTACCCCTCAGGGCCGACCCGGTTACAACATGGTTATGTGGTAAAGTCAAAGTAACCATGTGTCCAAAACAACAAGGGGGAAACTCGAGGAATCACCGTCGATGGAATCCCACTCGATGTAACCGTCAAGGTGAACGCGGAGGAATCACCCTCGGGGTTCACACTTGAGGGGTTGCACGACAGAGTCATATCGGGAGTGATGAAGGAGGAATCACCATCGATGACCATGACCAATTAGCTACACTACAGAGTTATCATCATGAGTGCGTTTCGGGGTATCACCCTCGGCACTCGATAGTAGCTCTATAGAGTCGTACAACTAAAGGTGGGTGAAGTGATGTGTCGGGCTCTGGACGTCGATCATGTTAATGGAGTCATCTGGTAATCCAGCAGGGGCAATAAGGACAAGGTGAGGGGCCACTGATGGATCACTAACCAACCTAAACTAAGGAGTTTAGGATAAGTAGGTAAGGTACAAGAGCAAGTTACAAAAGCAGGCTATGCATCAAAATAGGAGCAATCAAGTACAGTAGCAAAATCTAATGCAAGCATGACAGAGAATGGAATGGACGATATCGTAATGATCAAGGGGGGGTTGCTTGCTTGGTTGCTCTGCAGACGAAAGGAAGAAGGGTCGTGCTAGGGGTCTACTGAAGAGAAGAGGGGGAAGAAACAACTAATGTAAAGCAAACAAAGCATAACATGGTAATACGTTGTGCTAGGGGTGACCTAACGTAGTGCTACGCAATACAGACGAAGCGAGAAAACATCTGGGAATGTTTCCCAACGTTTGGCATTTTTCGAACAGATGAAAGAGGGGGATGGTTCCATGTTCAGGATGCTAGAGGCATGTGACAGGTGAATGGATGACATATTCGGATTCGTTGGATTTTTCTGAGCAACTTACATATATATATTATTTTCATCCGACTTATAGATTATTTTATATTAATTTTCAAAGTTCTAAAAATTTCTGAATTTATTATTAATTAAATTAATTCAGAAAATGAATTAATGCATCAGCATGCGGTCGGGGTGATGTCAGCAGTCAACCAGTCAGCTGACTGGTCAACCTGACATGCGGGGCCCACCTGTCATAGACAGTGGGTTTAAACAGAGTTAAAACTAATCTAATTTAGTTAAATAAACTACTGGGCCCACCTATCAGTCTCTAATTATTTTAGCTAAATAAACTAATTATGTTAGTTAGGTCAATTAGATTAATACGGGGGATCCACGTGTCAGCGGCGTTTATCGCTTGGATTAGTGAGCTAATGGCCCAGGCCCGCGAGTCAGTGATTGTGGCCAGGCTATTTGCAACGGCGCGCATCAGCGTTGCTCCGGCGAGCGTCAGACGCGGCGGCCCGTTGCTCCGGCGAGCATCAGACGCGGCGGCGGGCGGCGAAAAATGCTGCCTGGTGGCCATTTGGTCCACGCCTAGGTTCTATCGAAAGAGGAGGGTGTTCCGCATCGACCGGTGACGGTCAGAGGCGCTGGGGTCGACGAAGGTGGCCGCTGCGGCAAGGCAGGCAGTGGCCAGAGATAGACCTCCATCGGAGACGCAATGGGAGCAGGCAAGGGGGCTGGAGGGGGAGCTGTATGCGGCCTGGAGCATGCCAATGGCTCGCACGGGGGCTAGTGAGCACGCCCAGCTCACGGGCGGCGATCATGGTGTAACACCCTGGTTTTCGCTCCCTGTTTTTTTTCCTTTGCGGGATTTGACCAACAACCAGCTCAATCCATCTACCCATTTGTCCAGAGCAATTTTCTCAAGTTTCTGCTCATTTGAAACCTCTGTGAAGCAAGTACCACTTTGGTATACCCAAATGGTAAGAAACTTTTACAGTGGCTTCATATGTTCAAATCATCACTCTCCACCAAATTTCATCCCATTTCATAAAACCATTTGAGCACAGCTTCCATTTTCAGTTTCTGACCAGATTGCCTAGTTGTGAAGAAAGTATGTGCAAATCTTGTCCAAATGACCTCAAATGCTTCCAGCGCCTAGTTCTTCCTACCACATCTCATTGTGACAAAGAGCCAGATCCTATCCCTCATCCATTTCTTCAGTAGAGTCCACCCAAGTTTGCTGTTGAAACATGTTTCAGCAAGTTTCTCTCATCTCAGTGCTACCTAGCAGGTTCCAGATACTCCTCTCACATATTTGAGCAGAGAGAAATCTTATTGACAAAGTTCCAAGACCATTTGGCGCCCTGGACAGGCGGCACCCGTGGTGACCACGCGGTCGCCGCGCCAAAAAGGCGCTCTGCGCACAGACCTCGCTTGCCAGGCCACCTCCGGCCAGCTTTCGCGCGTCCAACCATGTCCATTGTCTCTGCACCACACGTGTATCCCCTCTGGACCTTTCTCCCTCCCCGTATTCTTCCCCATCGGACCACGACGAGCTCCGCCGCACTGCTGCCCACAGTACATAGCCGTGACCATTGTCGTCTTCTTCCTCGAGTCTTCTCGAATGCACCCGAGGCCTCCCCACTCTCCCGGAGACCTTGCCGACATCTCCCTCTCCTGCCGCATGTCCTCGAGCTCCAGTGAGCTGATAAGGATGCCACGGCGGCTGTCCAAATCGCCTCGTCGTCGGCCGCCTATATATAGCCGAGGCCGGAGCTCTACCCAGGCACCCACGGCACCTCCAGCTTCTCCTCTACCTCCTAGCACCCAGCCCCATCTCTCATTTGACCTCAAGCCACTCTCCCACCTCCCATGGCCGCGGCTGCGCCGCCCGGTCCCCTTGGCCTACCCGGCGCCCTGGTCCTTCCCCTCCTCTCCAACCCCGCACTCGGCCTCCTCTGGTTCCGGCGGAGCCTCCGCCGCCCTCCATTTTGCTGGGGAAACCTTGCCGGCGCGGCTCCCCTGCGGCGCTTCTGCCGCCGCGGCTGGTCCCGTGGCGACGGCGCTATGGGCAATCCCAGCCAGCCCCGCAGCCTCCTACGAGCACAGCGATGAGTGGCGGAGCCTCTCCGTGCGCCGGCCGGCCCTCCCGCGGCGCCAGGCGCCCGCTACGGCCGGCGGTCGAAGCCCCTCCTCTGCCCGTCGCGAGCAGGAAGAAAGCCAGGGAGGAGGAGAGAGAGATGGAGGTGGGCCCTGCGCGTCGGTCTCTCAGGCGCTGACCAGACCTTTGACCAGAATAAGTGGAAGCGCCTTTGGCATATTTCCGTTTTCCCCTAAGGAAAGCGTATTTCCCTGGAGTACGCGACCGGCCGTGCTATCAAGGACCTCTCTGTAATTATTATTTTTACCGATAGGTCCCTGGCAGAAAAACATTTGTAACTTTTCGCTCGTGACTCCGAATCAGGTGAAACCAATGCCCACATCTTTAGTTCATCGAGCCCGTTTCAATGATGTCACTTTCATAATATTGACACATTCTGAAAATGACAATTTTGCCCTTGCCCTCTATCGGCCGCTCCGAGAGAGAACGGTTTCCGGCGATCCTTTCCGCGGACTCTCCGCACTTCTTCCTGGAGTATTCTTCGACCCCAGGCAAGCCGACCATCTTATATATGCCCTAAAGCATTGCTCTGTGACATTTCTTGCATGTTTAAATTAATATGCTTGTGCTTGTCAGTGTAGTAGTAAGCTGTATGTGACGCTGACGAACCCTTGCTTACACTTTCTTCGATGACGGCACCACGCCTGTGTCTGAGCTGCTTTCGGCCGTCCGGGGTGGATGCCGACTTTTATTTCTCTTGTCAGCAACTGTCCGTGTTCTGATCTGCATTTCGGCCGTCTCGGGCAGCTGTTGAATTTCTTTCCGTAGCAGTGACCCTATGCTCTAAGCTGTTTCTCGGCCGTCTTAGGGAGCTGCTACATTCTTCTTATCAACACCGTCTCATGCTCTGAGCTGCTTTCAAGCCGTCTTGAGCCAGGTTTGAGTTATTCAAGTAATGTCCCAGACCTGAGTTGTAAAGACCGTTCTGGTGGCTACTGGTCTCTTTGCCGGTTTTGTGCAAGGGTTCCGATGGTCGTCACTTACAGCTAGAACTTGTAAGTAATAAGCCTGCCATTTAAATACTGATTCACTAATGACTCATTGTGATGTTATATGTAGATAGGTTGTTATGTTTCCATAGTTGTTACCTCATACATAGTTACCACCATGTTAAGTTATTGTGATGAATCACTAAGCTTGCTAAATGAACTTAGTCGGTTGATCTAGAGTCACCTGTCTGGGCTTATTCGTGCAACCACATTTGCCGGTATGGGACGGCCTTGACTTGGTCTGATCGCGTGCCCTTTTATCGGTACCACCAACTAGGGAAGGTTATGCGTGCGCGCTGCCCTGGCCCGGTAGGCGACGATAACCTTGTGAGCCCAGTTGAGTTATTTGCCGGCATCCCTGTTTGGGACAGTTTAGTTTGGCCATGACGGTGGCAGGCGTCACGAGGTGACACAGGGGCCACCCAGGACATGACCCTGGGAGGGTATGATTGTCGGTGGTACGGTAGAGGAGTCATGGGTCAGGCAGGTTTCATTGGAGCAACGCTGGTCCACCTGAATGGGATCACGAGGTCAGGTGCTCCATGGTGTGGGTAAAGTGCGCAACCTCTACAGAGTGTAAAATCTATTCGAATAGCCGTGTCCACGGTATTGGACAGTCCGTCCAGACCTCTCTAGGTGGTCAACCGGAACAGTAATAATAATGATGAAAGAACTCGTCTTATGCCCTGAAGTACTCAGTGGATCATGAGTATTCTGAGGGTTGTAAGGCAACCCGGAAGAGAGTAAGTTTATCAGACTTGTAGTGCAGATGCATAGACATCGGATGGTGTCGGGAAAATGATATGATAGCCATGGAATGGCTATGAAAGAGATGGTCAGATGACAGAAAGAGTTGGATTGGTTCCTGATATTGTTCGGAGTATGGATTATTTACTTCATATGCTTTACTTTACTGTATCCTACTTCAGGTGTTACATTGCTGATAAACTTGCTAAGACTTAATGATTAATATTACTCGATAGGTATGCTATGTCATGATAATTAATATTGCTCTAATAACAAATGCATGCTTGAATGTCATAGATTGCTCTGCTTGGTGTATATGTTAGTTTGGTTTGCTTGTGAGTACATTCAAAAGTACTCAGCGGCCTTCAATGTGGCCAGGATCACATATTGATCCATCATCCGTCGACGAGGAGCCGGAGCGTTCGCGGGCAAGGATCGTAACCCAGTCAGATCCCTGTGGATTGGAGCCGCACCAGGACTATGCTGCCTTAGATAGAGCCTTTCCGCTGCCATCACCTCTGTAATATATATCATGTAAGACCTATATATCCATTAATAGAAATGCCTGTGTTCATGATACTTGTTGTAAATGCGCATGCCAGAGTGATTTCCTGGGCTGGTATGCGTGGTGACCGTCTGGCTACAGTGGTAATCAGGTGGGGCGCCACAACAGATGGTATCAGAGCAGCCAGGCTGACTATAGGTTACCCCTAGCCAGACTTCATTGCCTCTTGATTAGTAGAAAGCCCAGATGGATTTCAGCCATCTTTGCCTAGCAGGCATGGCTACTATTGATCATAAGGTAACCCCATAGGTTTTCGCTCCATCAGACCCCAACTCTCGTGACCTTTGCCTCCGGTGTGAAATGCTCGCACCCGGCAGCGACCCGTGAGCCCTGAACCCCTAGGTAAACCAGATATCCTTACCTTGCTTCTTAGCCATGGCATTTCTCTTCTTAAATCCAGTTTCCTTTGGGAAACGCTTATAAATTCCATCCTTTCCCTGACAACCATAGGATCGTTGACTAAGACATTTTGGCTATGGTCCTGCATGGAGAGTGTGATGTTCCCTAAGGAAGTAGTAGGAGCTTGACACCAGTGCTACCAGGAGCATTGTGTGGTTTCGCTTCTAAATCCTCAGAGGTGCATCGAGTGCGCTATACTAGTTATACTAGTGGATCCTCAGCCACATGTGTAAGGTCTGCAAATATTTAAGCTTTATTTGCTTTTTGGTTTTCGCGGTTCTTGTTTCTTTTGTTGGTTTCATTTCTTCGCTCCGACTGGATCCATCCGCAAGTGCCGTCAAGAAGACCAGCATGCAACTTGGAAAATACCCAATAATCCCAATTCAGCAAGAGTCAAGCCAAGCCAACTGCATGGTATTCAGAACGGCAACACCAGATCTGTCAGGAATGAAGAATGGGTCAGAAGCAGAATCTATGTGTGCGACAGACAAGGTCAGAATATACCTGAGAGAGTTGGCCTCAGCACAGATCACATCTGAGAAGCAGTCAGATGGGCTACCAAGGATAAACACCAGTAAGGTCATTCGATCCGTGATACACGGATTATTTTCGTCAGCAAGGTGAACCTTGAGTCTTTCCTCAATGGACTCAAGAATCGTTTACTCCCCATTGAAGACATATTTCAAGAATGTGAATGTGCCAAGAGTAGCAACAAAACTCTAGTACGTTGGTACAAATTGCAAAGCATATTTTGGAATTCACCGATGCAAATTCAAAATTTTCTGGGCACCGTGAACAAGGTTTGCGAGGAATATGGATGAGCTCACGGTTGCCCAGAATCACTGAGCTTCCAAGCATCCAGAAACAAGGAGCACCTAACATGATTGGAAACTCAGCTGAACCGAATGGAATTATCCGTCAACTGCTTATTACCGGCGACATATGGAATTCCGGATTAATTATCAACATGAGGTATGCATCAGTTCTGCAACCTTCACAGCAACAATGAGCAGACCAGCAGAAGGACAAATGATGTGCATGACCAATGGAATATATTCAGACAAGGTATGGCCTATACCAAGTTTTGGCTCCACTATGGGTAAATTCCGGGTATTCCGGAAGGAAGCCAGAATCACCCATGGATCTGACTGCGTACACAAGGCTTTTGGTATAAGGAACCCAGCCTTCCTCCACAAGCTACCGAGAAGAGCTGATGACACCAGACTGCAAATTTTCCTTGATACGCCACTTGGTGAGAAAAATCTTCTGGGGTACAACACTCCAATCTTTTTCAGCGTGCTACCACGGGAAACTTCCGGCATAAGGCACCTGACCTTCCGCCGCAAGCCACATGAAGGTAAATTTCTGAGGTACGATATCCAGCCTTCTTCGGCACGCTACCTTGGCAGAAGCTTTGAGCATAAGGAACTCAGCCTTCTTCAACACACCCCGTGCCCACGACAATCCTGTCAGGAGCACGAACTAGTTCAGACACCCCTGTCTGCCACAGAACTCAGTGGATATGAAAGGATTTATTCTACCCCTACATATGTTGTGAGCATGCGGCCTAATGGATCAGTTTATGCGAGCCACTTGTACACGGGAATCACTGTGTTCAGGGAAACATTGGCCCTATATTAAAGGAAGAATATGAGCACAGCAATCCCTACGAGATATGCAAGAGTAAGTTGTGAGAACAAGCCCGACAAATTGGGAAAACAATCAAGGAGCCGTGTTGGCAGGTCATGACAAGTCTATCAAAGGAATCATCAAGAACCAAGAAGTTCTGTACAAACGACCTCCGTGACGGTCAACAAGATACATCCTCACCGACAAGGTATTATTACCAACCCTCGTCAGACTCTTGCATATCCGGCCACAACAATGCATCCAATATGTCATACTCATCCCAAATGCGGGCCATCAACCAAGATAAAAGGCTATGCTTTGAAAGAATACACCAGATGATAGTGATACTATGTTTACCCTCTGTAGTCCTATGCTCAACTTCGTGGTCATAGCAAGAGGCTATATATGACAGAGCCATCTCCACGAGCGATAGAGTTGAAACAAGACATTCAAAAAGAATAGCTGAAAGCACATCAGCATCAACAGCTCGTAGGCGCCATGACATCATTGGAGTAAGAGATTACTGTCTATGATTACTTTGTGAGCATGTCCGACACTTCAGTTGGGGATACAACAGCTATAGTTTGGTTATGTTGTTCCTTGGATTGTGGATCACCTAAGGACAAAGTCAGAATGCCGGAAACAAAAGGAAATGCCAGTATGGAACCCACAGCTAGACTGAGCATTCTGACACGGCAAAAAGAAAGCCACTCCCCCTCATTCGAGGCCATACAAGCACATAAGCCTGGTACTAGGAAAGGATGTCTTGCCCGTAACAGTCAGGGTATGGAGCATCACAATAAAACCCAGAGCAGTCACTTACAGGCCATGGAAACCGATCGGTTTGTTGGTATTACCCGCTACCCCACCCAGCAACACCACTATCCGGATGAAAGGTACAACTGACAGGAAAGATAAGGATTCAAGGAAACTGTGTGCAGAGACAACACATGGTCCATCAGAAGAGGCAGTTAAAAGGTCAGTGAACCAACGAAGACAAGACAGCTGATGGATCCAAGTCACACACAGGTAAGCACCCTTCCCCGGGAGGTAAGCCCGGAAATCTCGAGGACGAGATTTTCTTAAGGGGGGTAGGTTTGTAACACCCTGGTTTTCGCTCCCTGTTTTTTTTCCTTCGTGGGATTTGACTTCCGTCTTTTTTCTCGGTGTTATCGGATTTCTTTAACTCTTGGGTATATGAAGATGGTCATCTAACCTTGCCTTCCCTATCCAACCAGAGATTTTTCTCCAGTCCAACCTTGCCTCCTAAGATATATTCTCGGGGTTTTGCCACCGAAACCCTACCTTCCGAGTTATCGGAAGGAAAACCTTAATCCTTTCAGTTACAAAGGAACCCCAATTTCCTTTGATCTTTTGACTCCCAAACTTTTCCCAGTGATCATACTCCATCTATAAACCCTGGATATGCAAAAATATTGCCAAGTCATTTGCAATATTTTTCATTTATAATTAATTCCCTTTTCTGCCAGTTAAAGGAATTAAATCCAGGAAAATATCTATCCATCTCCAAAGTTCATGAAAACTTGTGGAGATATTCTTTGTGATCATATTGAGCTCCCATAAAAATATTGGCCATAATTAAATAGGGGAAATTGTCTTTTCCTATTTAAAGCCAATATTGCATTTTGGGCAGTTTCTAAAGGAACTACCATTTTGGTAGCCAGGAAAAATCTCAATTAATTTGTGGAGCTTATACTATCCATATACTCACCATTTTCATCAAAATACAAGTTTCATAGTTCAAGGTTTGAGCACAGCATCCATTAGCAAATTCTGTCCAGATTTCTAGTTTGCAAAGGAAGTGCTTGAACCCTTGATCTATTTGAGCTCAAATTTTTCATGGTGGTTAATATTGATAAATCACTCATGGAAACCAACAACCAGCTCAATCCATCTACCCATTTGTCCAGAGCAATTTTCTCAAGTTTCTACTCATTTGAAACCTCTGTGAAGCAAGTACCACTTTGGTATACCCAAATGGTATGAAACTTTTACAGTGGCTTCATACTTTCAAATCATCACACCCCACCAAATTTCATCCCATTTAATCAAACCATTTGAGCACAGCTTCCATTTTCAATTTCTGACCAGATTGCCCAGTTGTGAAGAAAGTATGTGCAACTCTTGTCCAAATGACCTCAAATGCTTCTAGCGCCTAGTTCTTCCTACCACATCTCATTGTGACAAAGAGCCAGATCCTATCCCTCATCCATTTCTTCAGTAGAGTCCACCCAAGTTTGCGGTTGAAACATGTTTCAGCAAGTTTCTCTCATCTCAGTGCTACCTAGCAGGTTCCAGATACTCCTCTCACCTATTTGGGCAGATAGAAATCTTATTGACAAAGTTCCAAGACCATTTGGCGCCCTGGACAGGCGGCACCCGTGGTGACCACGCAGTCGCTGCGCGAAACAGGCGCTCTGCGCACTGACCTCGCTTGCCAGGCTACCTCCGGCCAGCTTTCGCGCGTCCAACCATGTCCATTGTCTCCGCACCACACGTGTTCCCCCTCTGGACCTTTCTCCCTCCCCGTATTCTTCCCCATCGGACCACGACAAGCTCCGCCGCACTGCTGCCCACAGTACGTACCCGTGACCATTGTCGTCTTCTTCCTCGAGTCTTCTCGAACGCACCCGAGGCCTCCCCACTCTCCCGGAGACCTTGACGACATCTCCCTCTCCTGCCGCGTGTCCTCGAGCTCCAGTGAGCTGATAAGGATGCCACGGCGGCCGTCCCAATCGCCTCGCCGTCGGCCGCCTATATATAGCCGAGGCCGGAGCTCTCCCCAGGCACCCACGACACCTCAAGCTTCTCCTCTACCTCCTAGCTCCCAGCCCCATCTCTCATTTGAGATCAAACCGCTCTCCCGCCTCCCATGGCCGCGGCTCCGCCGCCCAGTCCCCTCGGCCTACCCGGCGCCCTGGTCCTTCCCCTCCTCTCCAACCCTGCACTTGGCCTCCTCTGGTTCCAGCGGAACCTCCGCCGCCCTCCATTTTGCCGGGGAAACCTTGCCGGCGCGGCTCCCCTGCGGCGCTTCTGCCGCCGCGGCCGGTCCCGTGGTGACGGCGCTATGGGCAGTCCCAGCCAGCCCCGCAGCCTCCTACGAGCACGGCGTGGAGTGGCGGAGCCTCTTCGTGCGCCGGCCGGCCCTCCCGCGGTGCCAGGCGCCCGCTACGGCCGGCGGTCGAAGCCCCTCCTCTGCCCGTCGCGAGCAGGAAGAAAGCCAGGGAGGAGGAGAGAGAGATGGAGGTGGGCCCTGCGCGTCGGTCTCTCAGGCGCTGACCAGACCTTTGACCAGAATAAGTGGAAGCGCCTTTGGCGTATTTCCGTTTTCCCCGAAGGAAAGCGTATTTCCTTGGAATACGCGACCGGCCGTGCTGTCAAGGACCTCTTTGTAATTATTATTTTTACCAATAGGTCCCTGGCAGAAAAACCTTTGTAACTTTTCACTCGTGACTCCGAATCAGGTGAAACCAACGCCCACATCTTCAGTTCGTCGAGCCCGTTTCAATGAGGTCACTTTCATAATGTTGACACATTGTGAAAATGACCATTTTGCCCTTGCCCTCTCTCTGCCGCTCCGAGAGAGAACGGTTTTCGGCGATCCTTTCCGCGGACTCTCCGCACTTCTTCCTGTAGTATTCTTCGACCCCAGACAAGCCGACCATCTGATATAGGCCCTAAAGCATTGCTCTGTGATATTTCTTGCATGTTTAAATTAATATGCTTGTGCTTGTCAGTGTAGTAGTAAGCTGTATGTGACGCTGACGAACCCTTGCTTACACTTTCTTCGATGAAGGCACCACGCCTGTGTCTGAGCTGCTTTCGGCCGTCCGGGGTGGATGCCGACTTTTATTTCTCTTGTCAGTAACTGTCCGTGTTCTGAGCTGCTTTTCGGCCGTCTCGGGCTGCTGTTGAATTTCTTTCCGTAGCAGTGACTTTATGCTCTGAGCTGTTTCTCGACCGTCTTAGGAAGCTGCTACATTCTTCTTATCAACACCACATTCTTCTTATCAACACCGTCTCATGCTCTGAGCTGCTTTCCAACCGTCTTGAGTCGGGTTTGAGTTATTCCAGTAATGTCCGAGACCTGAGTTGTAAAGACTGTTCTGGTGGCTACTGGTCTCTTTGCCGGTTTTGTGCAAGTGTTCCGATGGTCGTGGCTTACAGCTAGAACTTGTAAGTAATAAGCCTGCCATTTAAATACTGATTCACTAATGACTCATTGTGATGTTATATGTAGATAGGTTGTTATGTTTCCATAGTTGTTACCTCATACGTAGTTACCACCATGTTAATTTATTGTGATGAATCACTAAGCTTGCTAAATGAACTTAGTCGGTTGATCTAGAGTCACATGTCTGGGCTTATTCGTGCAACCACATTTGCCGGTATGGGACGACCTTGACTTGGTTTGATCGCGTGCTCTTTTATCGGTACCACCAACTAGGGAAGGTTATGCGTGCGCGCTACCCTGGCCCGGTAGGCGACGATAACCTTGTGAGCCCAGTTGAGTTATTTGCCGGCGTCCCCGTTTGGGACAGTTTAGTTTGGCCACGACGGTGGCAGGCGTCACGAGGTGACACAGGGGCCACCCAGGACATGACCCTGGGAGGGTATGATTGTCGGTGGTACGATAGAGGAGTCACGGGTCAGGCAGGTTTCGTTGGAGCAACGCTGGTCCACCCGAATGGGATCATGAGGTCAGGTGCTCCATGGTGTGGGTAAAGTGCGCAATCTCTGCAGAGTGCAAAATCTATTCGAATAGCCGTGTCCACGGTATTGGACAGTCCGTCCAGACCTCTCTAGGTGGTCAACCGGAACAGTAATAATAATGATGAAAGAACTCGTCTTATGCCCTGAAGTACTCAGTGGATCATGAGTATTCTGAGAGTTGTAAGGCAACCCGGAAGAGAGTAAGTTTATCAGACTTGTAGTGCAGATGCATATATATCGGATGGTGTCGGGAAAATGAAATGATAGCCATGGAATGGCTATGAAAGAGATGGTCAGATGACAGAAAGAGCTGGATTGGATCCTGATATTGTTCGGAGTATGGATTATTTACTTGATATGCTTTACTTTACTGTATCCTACTTCAGGAGTTACATTGCTGATAAACTTGCTAAGACTTGATGATTAATATTGCTAGATAGGTATGCTATGTCATGATAATTAATATTGCTCTAATAACAAATGCATGCTTGAATGCCATAGATTGCTCTGCTTGGTGTATATGTTAGTTTGGTTTGCTTGCGAGTACATTCAAAAGTACTCAGCGGCCTTCAATGTGGCCAGGTTCACATATGGATCCGTCGTCCGTCGACGAGGAGCCGGAGCGTTCGCGGGCTAGGAGCGTAACCCAGTCAGATCCTTGTGGATTGGAGCCTCACTAGGACCATGCTGCCTTATATAGAGCCTTTCCGCTGCTATCACCTCTGTAATATATATCATGTAAGACCTATATATCCATTAATAGAAATGCCTGTGTTCATGATACTTGTTGTAAACGCGCATGCCAGAGTGATTTCCTGGGCTGGTATGCGTGGCGACCGTCTGGCTACAGTGGTAATCAGGCGGGGCGCCACACATGGCGGTGGTGGCGTCGGCCTCGAGCAGGGGGGAGCTATGGTGTACGAGGACGAGAGGGGAGAGGTTAGGGCGAAAGTCGATTGCTCACAGCAATGGAGAGAAGGCTCGATGAGGCCGGAGGAGTTCGAAGGGGAGCGAATCGCCTCCAATGGTGACGGCGGCCGTGGTGGAGGAATCCGGTCGATGGCGACGGCTCGTGGGCGCTCTGGCTCGAATTGTTCCACGTAGGAGGCGTAGTCGAGGTAGAGGCGGCTCTTGGATAGGCTCCGATGACCCAGGGTGGTCGGTGGCCGCGATGGCATTGAGGGGCGGCGACGGAGAGCTTCGGAAAGGAGGAGAAGGGCATGGGGAGTGGGAAGTGGATCTGGCGAGGCGAGAGGGGAGGTAGCGGACGGCTAGGGTTCCAAGGGAGGGAAAGAGCTGGGGGGGTCTTATCCGCTCGCCAGCGCCGCGAGCTGGTCCGGCGAGGCTCCACCCCTGTAGCGACCCAGGTCGGGGGAACAGGGGAGGGGGAAGCAACCTGGTGGGGGTGGGCCACTGGGCCGGCGCGGCTGGGCCGAGGCCCAGGAGGAGCAGGGGGTGTTCTCTCTCTCCTCTCCTTTTCCTTTTTGTTTTGATTTTTATTTTTAAAACTTTTCTGCTTTTATTTTAAATTCAAAAGCAAAATAGTTTTATAAGTTATAAACTTACACCTAAAATATTATTATAATTTTGGCTACTGCCACAATTAGTTTAGCATTAGAATAAAATACATTGCAACTTTCATTCTTTTAGAAGGCATTTAAATTATGGTTTTAGCCACTGTTTTAATTAGTTTAGGGCACTTAAATACCATTTAAAAATGTTTGTTCACCACCAATATTAACAAATGATTATTTGCCACATGAGGAACATTTTAGTTTTCATGTTTGAGAATTTTATTATTTCACTTATCGTTTGAATTTGAATTTGATTCATGTTTTGATTCAAAGTGAGGTTAACAACAGTAAGGACGATGACATGGCACCATTAACGTGGGATTACTTTAGCTTACTTATCGGGGTGTCACAAATCTCCTCCACTACAAGAAATCTCGTCCCGAGATTTTAAGAGGTGGAGTAAGGGGAAAAGTTCTGGTTACGAAATTCAAACGGATCTTCTCGTTCTTGGTTGCTCTTCTCGAAGAAGTTGATCCTTTACGTTGACGTCTTCTTTTCTCTGCATCAATGCATCATGATGGAGTTGTCTTTCTTCCTTCGGGAGTTCCATCATACTTATGAAAAGGATAAGGGGTACCTTCGGCGGAACGGACCTTTGCAAGGTTGATTATTTAGTGAAAGATTCAGGGAACGTGGCAGATAGTATCTCTCGAATTGAAACTTAAGAAAATTATCGAGACCAAAGTAAGAAGGTACCATGAGAAGTTTCAAGCAGGCAGGCAATCGTTCGATGCCTAATCAGAAGGTGAAATGGGGTTCATAGCAACGGAAAAGTATTGCGTCTGATACCAGAGTAGATCATCTCTAGGAAGGTGGCTTGTGAATTATATACGAAGCCAAGCATGAGGAATAACTTTAGAAACATGGGTGTATAGGAGAGTCAGGTTTTGATCTAGTGGAACTATGGGTTATGGCCCCACCATGTGGGTTAAAGGAAGGAAGGGCGCTGACTTCTTGCATGGTCAGGATAGCAAGGTATGTCAGAGGCTAGCCTGTCAGTCATGTTGGCAACAATCTGGTACCAAGGGCGAGGGACGAAGAGAACCATTTTCCTGCTCGTTGAAATGAGGCGGACCAATAGGCATAGTTCTCATCCATCGGTGGTTACTGGAATGTCATGAACAGTAGTAACAGGGTCTTACTAATAGAGTTGTACCACGAGGTGTTTACCTAAGCAGGGAAATATCACTGCTTAGATAAGTCAGATTACAAGGAAGGTTAAACAAAACAATGGAAAGGAAAATGCGATTATACCCGAGTATCAAGAGTATATGTTTCCCATCCATGATAGGACAGCAAGTAGATAGCCAATTAGGTAAAGGGGCAAGGGAATTCATGATGTTACCCATACAATGGTGTTTGGTTGAATGATCAAGAAACATTTTGCATTATGCTTCCAATGTTCTTGTTGATGTTTGAGTACCACAGCCATGCTTCGGGATAGCATTGACATGATCATCGGGTAAAGGTCGGACCTTGGGAACACAAAGGACCCATCGGGAATTTCTAGAACATCTCATACAATTTTTCTCAGGGAAAACATGAGGATGTGGCCGATGGGTTCGGCAGCAATCCATCGACATGTCAAAAAGGATGTATTTCCAAAATATATGAACAAGTTTGTGTTGGGGGGAAGGCAAGAGTGTTGTCGATGATAACACAAATCATCGAGGGGCAAGGATGGTATTTCTTATCATGAATTCGATTGATATCCTCGAAGAGCCTAGAATGTTGATGATGATCATGACAAATTTGTCGAGAGGTTTTCATGAAGATGTAATCGATTGGCAATGACATCAGGTCAAAGGAATTTTGAAGTGAAAGGTTATCGGAACCACGGATATGACACAAACTCGGAATCAAGCTTGATGTTCAAGGCAAAATGATATGACAAGGAAGAGCGACGTAAGCTTAGCTCATCGTCCAAAATTATGCTCCGGGAAGAAGGACCAGGTAGCACAGTTAAAATCAGCATGATAATGATATACCAATCAGGCTTGGAATGATGTGACCGGGTACAAACTCGTAGGTAAAGAAGATTCTAAGATTTTTTTTATCGTGGTGTGGACTTGATTCAGTTATCGATATCCTTGAGTGTCTAACAACTCAGAACCCGGGAAAAATTGAAATCAGTGAGAATGTAATACTTGGAGAAGGCTCGTAATAAGAAACATGGTTCTGTGATATTATCAAGATACCAGGGGGTAATACTCGAAAGTAGGAAAGAATAGAGGTTGGACAGGTGTAATGATATGCATAAGACAAGTACTATAACTTTCCCGAGAAAAGGGATCAAGGAATATCAATATGGCCGGAACCACGATTGCAAAAGACCAGATCCCAGATGTAAGATGAACTTATACCAAGGGAATAATTAATTTAAGAGAAGCTTCCATGATAAGATCTACATTGTGTCCATGGGCATGAACACGAAGTTCAAGGTCGACTCCCACTTCTCCAATGCATGCCCATTCATTCACTGCTCTAATAAAAATCATTTCAGTGTGAAAACCTACCTGGTGAATTACCAGAGGAGTATGACCCGTGAAAACTTTTGGGTTCACAAAGATTAAGGAAGGCATAGGTTCAACCCATTGGGGCATCTTAGAAGCATATACCACAAGCTTCAAGAGTAATTATCACCAGCTCGAAAGTAGAGCATGGTTGGCCAAATCAGAGAATATGATTTACCAATGGCATTATGTATCAGGGAAAGAACTTCTCGAGGTTTTTGTATATGAAGGACACTGTCGGATGATACTTCAACAAAGGACCTGACGGTCCATAATGGAGCTGATGTGAGAACCGGCACAATCAGAGGAAGAAACAATGCAAAGTCATTGGATTATAGAAACAACTAACTAATTCAAAGCTCAAATGCAAAGGAATTATGATTTCCAAATCAAGGGATTAGAAGAAAACGCTCTGATTAAGGATGGATAAGTTGAGTAGGCTTAGCGGTACAATCGATGGCAATTTGATTGGTCGAGATCTAGCTCATGTTTAAAGTGATGTCTGAGTCGGAAGGATGAATTCTAGGATCTAATTGAGGATTGCGAGCATTCGCAACTTATTGAATCAATGGACTCAAAATGGTAGTGACAAAGGATGCCAATAAGATTACTATACTTATGGGATTAACCATAATGCAAGAAAGCAAGAATTTCAAGAGCAATAAGCTACTCAGGATTTTCGGAAGATCGAATAGTATTTCGAAGACCTTTGTGAAACACATGAACAACTGGGGATGAGTGATACTCGGTAAGTGCGAGGAATTATCCCTAGGGGTATTCATGTGGCAAAGAACTGCAAGGCAGTTAGCACAAAGTATTCTCGGAACAATAGAGAAAATTTCGGGGTATCTTGTAATAACAAGATTAACGGGGAATGATTGTATGAATGGCAAGTGTCTGTGGTTATCCATAGGGGTTTATTGATGGAAGGGAACAGCAAAAGCGATGCCACAACATCTCGAGAGAACATCGTAGAGTATCTTCAGAATCTTCTGGTGCAGCGGGCGATTATCTATAATAAGGGGCTCTTCGGGTGGAAGTAGTTATGAGAACCTAGAGTCAGAGTTAGTAAAATCATTTAACCCGAATAGAAGAGAGATCAGAGTCCCAGAGTATAGACGAGGAATAAAAGATCCTAATACCACCCAATGGCGACGTGGGCCCATAAGCCACACAGCCATGTTAGTAAAAGTTTTTTCATGACTAGACTCAACTTCGGCCAAGGAGTTAGAAGGGGGATTCCTACAGGCAGTCAGCTCTGATACCAACTTGTGATGCCCCCGATTCAATCATACACTAATCACACACGCAAACATGTACGATCAAGATCAGGGACTCACGGGAAGATATCACAACACAACTCTAAACACAAATTAAGTCATACAAGCTTCATATTACAAGCCAGGGGCCTCGAGGGCTCGAATACAAATGCTCGATCATAAATGAGTCAGCGGAAGCAACAATATCTGAGTACAGACATTAAGTTAAACAAGGTGCCATAAGATGGCTAGCACAAACATGGATACAGATCGAAGAGGCGCAAGCCTCCTGCCTGGGATCCTCCCAAACTACTCCTGGTCGGCGGCGGACTTCATGTAGTAGTACGCACCTTCGAGGTAGGGGTAGTCGTCATCGGTGGTGTCTGGCTCCTGGGCTCCACCATCAGGTTGCGGCATCCGAGAAGAATGGAAAAAGGGGGAAAAGAGGGAGAAAAGCAACCATGAGTACTCATCCAAAGTACTCGCAAGCAAGGATCTACACTACATATGCATTGGTATCAAATGGAAGGGTTGTATCTGTGGACTATACTGCAGAATGCCAGAATAGAGGGGAAGTCCTAGCCTCGAAGACTAGGATCTTCAAGCATCGTGCAGCATGTAGAAGAGTAAGAATAGCATATTATAATTAGCAAATATGTTGTAACATTGACGCCCAGAGATCCTTCCTCGACTCCCTGCGAGAAAGCAATCCCGGAGCCATCATATCCATCTCATGTCTCAAGTATCCATTTCTAGTTGTAATAGATCGGGATACAACTCCAAGTCTTCCTTTTATCGGGTACACGACTATTCGAATAGATCAATATTCCCTACAGGGGTGCACCACATTACCAGTGACGCTCAATCATCTCTGGTCGCACACATTTTCCTGGGTCATGCCCGGCCTCGGAAGATCAACACGTCGCAGCCCTACCTAGGCTCAAAGGAGAGGCCAGCACGCCGGTCTAAATCCTAAGCGCGCATGGGTCTCGGGCCCATCGCCCGTTGCACTCCTGGACGTTGCGTGGGCGGCCAGGATCAGTCCTGGTAACCTCCATTACAAAGGCGGTAGCTTTACGTGGACCACCCGGGCGCACGCCGCTCAGTCGCTGACGTCTCAAGAAGTTTGGTTGATACTACAACGCCGGTTGCCCATATCTTGTCCCGCATGAAGGTTAGTGCGTATAGGTCAAAACCAACTCTGATCAAATACCCAATCTCGTTAGTGTCTTGGGAGGTCACGGAGATGAGCAGAGACTCACGATCATGTGACTCTGTCGCCTCGTCTCGAGGAAATACGGCAAGGGCCAGGCCCATCCCTCTCACTAGGGCGGTCTACCTTCCCGGCCTTGCCTTGTAATTATCTCGCGGGTACCCTCCAGGTAAACCCTACTACACATCAACTCACGGGTACCCCTCGGGGCCGACCTGACTTCAACATTGTTATGTGGTAAAGTCAAAGTAATCGTGTGTCCAAAACAGCAAGGGGGAAACCCGAGGAATCACCCTCGATGGAATCCCACTCGATGTAACCGTCAAGGTGAACGTGGAGGAATCACCCTCGGGGTTCACACTTGAGGGGTTGCACGACAGAGTCATATTGGGAGTGATGAAGGAGGAATCACCATCGATGACCACCACCAATTAGCTACACTACAGAGTTATCATCAGGAGTGTGTTTTGAGGTATCACCCTCGGCACTCGATAGTAGCTCTGCAAAGTCGTACAACCAAAGGGGGTGAAGTGATGGGTCGGGCTCTGGATGTCGATCATGTTGATTGATTCATCTGGTAATCCAGCGAAGGCAACAAGGACAAGGTCAGGGGCCACTGATGGATCACTAACCAACCTAAACTAAGCAGGTAAGGTACAAGAGCTGGTTACAAAAGCAGGCTATGCATCAAAATAGGAGCAATCAAGTACAGTAGCAAAATCTAATGCAACCATGAGAGAGAATGGAATGGGCGATATCGGAATGATCAAGGGGGGGTTTGCTTGCCAGGTTGCTCTGTGGACAAAAGGAAGAAGGGTCGTCGTCGACGTAGTCGATCACAGTGGCATCGGCAGTGGTCTCGGGGTCTACCGAAGAGAACAGGGGGAAGAAACAATAAATATAAAGCAAACAAAGCATAACATGGTAATACGCTGTGCTAGGGGTGTCTAACGTAGTGCTACGCGATACAGACGAAGCGGGAAAACATCTGGGAATGTTTCTCGGTGTTTGGCATTTTTCGAACAGATGAAAGAGGGGGGACAGTTCTGTGTTCAACATGCTAGAGGCATGTGACAGATGAACGGATGACATATTCGGATTCATTGGATTTTTCTGAGCAACTTACATATATAAATTATTTTCATCCGACTTATATATTATTTTATATTAATTTTCAAAGTTTTAAATATTTTCTGAATTTATTATTAATTAAATTAATTCAGAAAATGAATTCATGCGTCAGCATGCGATCACGGGTGACGTCAGCAGTCAACCAGTCAGCTGACTGGTCAACCAGACGTGCGGGACCCACCTGTCATAGACAGTGGGTTTAAACAGAGTTAAAACTAATCTAATTTAGTTAAATAAACTACTGGGCCCACCTGACAGGAGGGCGTTCTGCATCGACCGGTGACGGTCGGAGGCGCTGGGGTGGACGGATGTAACACCCCAAAAATATTTTTCTGAAATATTTGAAATCTTTCCTTTAAAAATAAAAGTTTTGAAAATCATTTTTGACCATATCACCTTTCTTCAATTTGAAAACCTTTTTCAAATTTTATTTGGGTTTCAATTTTCTTTAATATTCTGTTTTGAAAGGTTTAAAATTATATGGATAATTAATTTGGGGGTTTTCAAACAATTATTTTTCAGCCAGAAAAGTTTTGTGGATAATTAAATTTTCAAAATAACCTTTTCACCTCCATTTAGCCTTTCTAAAATCCATCCAACAAATTTTCTTCCACTCCAAAATTATCCCACAAGCCAAGCACATCATCTAGGGTAGTATCCAAACCTCTCCTACCCCACAAAAATATTTTTTACCATCCAAATAAATTCCAAGATTGGAATTCATATATTCCATCATTCCTTTGGTTTACAAAGGAACCGCCATTTCTACAAGGATTCCACCTCCACCAAAATTATCCCAACAATTATATGGTACCCACAACACATTTTTCCAAAGACATGGGGTACCCCAGTTCAAAATTTTCAAATCCCACTCAATTCAAATTTGGACCAGATTCAATATTTCTGATCCAAACATGTTTTTAAATGCTCCAATAATTCTCAAACTTCGCCAGGCCCCTCATATGTATCAACACATCACCACAAAATTACCACAAAATCTAAAAATCCCCAGCACTCTCTGCCTTACACCATATGAGTAATCAGGGCACTGTTCATAACTGAAATAAAATTCAGTTATCTGAACCTCGTCAGGCAGCAGAGGGGAGACGGTGCCGTGCGCTCCTCATCTTCCTTCTCCCGCACGGCGTCGCCATAGCTCATCAATACCCCGACCCTGGTCCACTCCCCAGCCTCTCCTCGCCGGTGAGCTGTCGGCAGGCCGGTGTAACTACCACCGAGCTCATCCCCGGCGGGCCGAACAGAGCTGCCCCGACCACCGGCCACCATCACTGCCGTCAACGCTCTCTCCACCTACCAGCTCCACGCGTTGACCCTCTCTGCGCCACCGCCGCACCGCCCAAACCCCTGGACCCCTCCTGGCAGTCGCCGGAGTTTGTCCTCGCCGCCGCACCCCTACGGGACTCATCCTGTGGATGAGGCCGAAGCGCTCGACCTCGATCCCGCTGGCGTCTCCAGAAGACTCCGCCGCCCTCATTAACCCTCACCATCCCTGACCACCACCCAAACCTACCTCGCCGACCGCCGTAACTCCGGCGTGATACAAACCTCGCCGGACCGCCTCGGATCGCCTATAAAAGGCCCTCCCGAGCTCCTTTGTCCTCACCCATCGCCTCCACCACCTCCCAATCGCCCTCCCATGCACTCACCCGACCTCGAGGACGTCTTCTTCTACCCCTCCGGCCACCGCTCCGCCGCCTCTGTCACCGATCAGTTCGACACCACCTTCACCCAAACCTTGCCAGTAGCCAGCTTATCCACCAAATCATCAATCCCGCGCTTCAATTTTGTTACCGGAGCCCTCTCCGGCGAGTCCCAAAACCACCCGAGCCCCGTCCGCCGCCGTCGACCTCGCCAGCGTTCAGGTGCTCTCCGGCGACCACCACCACCTCCCTCCGATGCGGCACTCCGCCCTGGTCACATTCCGACCATCGCCGCACTCCAAAACCCCGGCGATCATCGCCGGTGACCACTGCCATCTCTCTGTCTTTGCGCGCGAGCGCAGTTTAAACCCGACGGGTGGACCCCACCCGTCAGCTCTCTCTCTCTCACTTTTCTGTGTTAAATGAAGGCGTACTCTGCCTTTTACGCCTTCTCCGCTGAGAAGCGTACTTCGGCCGAAGCGTTTTCTATTTAAACTGTGCTAGGACTGTTGTTTTACAGAAAAGCCCCTGGTTTTGAAAGTCTTATAACATTTAAACTACAACTCTGTTTAAGTTGAAACTATTTTTGAAATTCTTATTTTTACCTCTAGTTTTTTTAGCATTTATTTAAAAATGTTTTGAGACAACTTTTTGTACTGTTGTCAAAAATTTTAATTTAAGTTGAATTTGAATTTTTAGAAAAAGAAGAGGGAAACTTTGCCGAGAATTTTGAAGGGTTTTCACCTGACTACTTTGGACAAGGCAAGCATTATTGAACTTGGGATATGGTGATTGCATATGCATGTTTGCATCCGTGGGTATTGCACCATATGTATCACAAGTGCATGCATGTTCAGTCATATCATTTTCTTATCCATGTCTTGCACTTCACTCAAGTAAAGAATCTTTCTAACATGGTAAAATTGTGAGTATTCGGGGGAGTGTCTCCTGACTTGGACGTGCCGGTGGGCACGGGCCATTACTTTTGACACGGTGGTGTCACGTGACTATGTGGAACATACCGGTGATGATAAATAACACCTCCTGAGTCGGCCTAGATCGAGTCTTGTTCCGTTACACCTAGATGGATACCGTGCTGCCACGGGTCCTTCCGCAAGGAAGGTACGGCTTAGTAAGTTGATAACCCCTGTCTAAGTACACACCATAGAGAGGGCCACGATGAGAGTTTCCAGGGCCTTGGACTAAATCCTGTCATCGGGCCAGGGGGCATGGGTGCTCCGGTTCCGACTGAGAGGGGGGCACCCCTTGGAATCCGCACGTATTAATAGTGATCCATGTAGGACGTTGTTCTCTCCGTCTTAGAGTTTTTCCTGAACGATGCTTTGGGTGATTCCTGGCATCCGGAAAGTAAATCTGGTGTGTACTGGTCAGGTTTGTTTTCAACCCAAAGACCATAATGGGAATTAGTCAGTGTCACGGTGCTGACTAAAGAAATCCTTTACTTGTGGGTAAAGAGTACACCCTCTGCAGAGTTTAAACCTATTCGAATAGCCGTTGTCCACGGTCAGGGGCGTTAGCTGGGTGCGTCAAGTGTCGGTCCCGGTGTCAGTCTCTGGAGGAAATAATTTTAATATGCCTGAAATATTTTGCAAGATAATTATAGACACCCTGTTGTTACCATGAATATTTTTATGCATGTTCAATATTATTATGGTTATGCATAGTATTGAGGACTAACCCGTTTCTCTTATTTTTTATATTTCCTGAGTGTCTCAGGGGCTAGCCAGACTACCCCGGGCACTCAACTTTAATTTCAAGACCTCTCGTGGTGTCTCTCGAGTTAACAGGCGGCTCCGCCACTACTGTTGTGGACACCCGATTGGCATTTCTCTTCAAGTCCGACCGTGGCGTCACTTGACACCCGTCTGGCATTTCTCTTCAAGTCCGACTGTGGCGTCACTTGACACCCGACTGGCATTTCTTTTATTTTGCTGAGTGTCACCTGGGCTGGCTAGACTACCCGTGGCATTCATTTGTTTAATTTCTAATAAGTTTGATTATGACTAACATGCTATGTTCATGTTCATATCATTTATTTGTCATGATTTCACTTCCAGTTAGCACGAGCATATGCATCCACTATATCTTTTGTACATAATGTTTGCGAGTACATTCCAACGTACTCACTGGCTTGTCCCTGGCTATTTACTTGGCCAGACTTGGAGGAGGATGAGCTTGTGGAGGAGGATTGTGCTAGCAAGCCCGACGCTTAGAGGAGTCCCAGTCAGTTAACCTGTGAGATAAGAGTCTACCACTTGTATCATCCGCCGAGCTTCCGCTACACCAATAAAATAGTCAAGCCTCACACTGACGCTTGGCTCTATGTTATTGTACTAGTATTGTACCACCACCACACCACTGTCATATTCCGCCACTGCCATCTATTGGCAAGTTTTAATAAACTTTGTTGAGCCTCAGACTCAACCCTGTGTAATATTATCTTGTACTGGTTGTCTGTATCAAGGAAGTCCACCAGTTGTGTTGATCTTGGGGCTGGTGTGACTTAGGGCTATTCTGGGAATTATTCTCAGAAATGGGCCCGACAGGACTTGGTACCAGAGCCAGGCTGACTGTAGGAAGCCCTAGGCACGATCGCTAGCACTCGACTCAGTAATAACATTTTTTTAGCATGCATCTCATGCATTGTAGCATTTTTCCCATGGTCATCATATGCACATGATATGACTATTTGGATTTTTGTCTACTGATGTAGATGTCTGGCGGCAACTGCCCATCCCAGATTTTCGCCAACGAGCCTGCGGGATTTTCCCGTCTTCTTACCATCATCACTAGAGATGCGATGAGATCTCCGAGCCGTCCAGAGTACACCGTTTTTCCTGACAGGATAACAGACACTCTGACTATGTACCAAGCTTCGGTATATATTCGGGGTGGAAGTACCTTGTCTTTCCGTAACTACCGTTTTATGGGGAGAGTCATGCCCTCTGAGAGGAATGCTATCCAGATGGCCGCCCGTGAGGCTATTGCTCGTCTCAGGGACATCCTGCCTGTTATGCAGACCCGTCCCTATCACTACCTTCCGTGCCATGTTCCTTATACCAACCATTATGCTTTTTCCTGCACCATAGGAGAAAGGGATGACGCGATCGAGCCCCTTGTCCAGTATATCATGGCACTAGAGTCGGTCTTCACCGCACTGGTGGACGACCATCTTGCTGCACTAATGGACTTGGCTCGTGCGAGGATCACTCGCATGAGTGAGTTCCGTTCACCATCACCACGTGCCCCTCGTATTCTGACTCCACCACACTATTCTCTTGCTCAGCCCGCGGTTCAGCACTCATCCCCGAGTGATGAGGCTAGTCGCCTAGTTGCTCCTGTTCCAACCAGAGCTCCACTGCCGATGCGCACGGTGCCACCTCAGACAGGCGTAGCATCAACCTCTACCCGACTGGAGACCATTCCAGAGGAGAAGGAGGTTGAGTCTCCAGCACCACAGCTGGGACTCACCCTCAGCGGAGCTTACAGTGTCTCAGACACCCCGTGAGGACAGATCGAGCGTCAGCACCGCAGTAGTCTTTCTTGATGACATGGTTGTAAGATATTTATTTTCTGTATATTCTTCTTTTTGTAAGATGGTGAGTAACAGACTCAGACCACAGCACGTTGAGAGGACGAGGTAGTACGCTTGTTGAATAAGTGGTCGTGTAGTATACAGTTTCTGCAAGCATCTTGTATAATTAAGTTATGCTTGTATAATTAAATCCTGCATGTATGATATAACCTGTTGTACTTGCATCCTGGGGGGAGATTTTCAGTCCCTTAAAAAAATTATTTGCTGTCGTTATAATTTCTTTTCTCATCGGTGTTACACAAATACCCCAGAAAGAAAATGCATCGCCCCTGGACCCGTTCTATGCCAAGTCCGCCAGAGAGCAACCATGGACAAATGGGAAATAATTTTACACAAGGACAAACTAGTCAACAGGGCAGTGACTCAGCATTTTCACAAGTGTGCCGTCTGTACGAACAAAGCCAGCAACAGCACCAAGAGATGATGCAACATTTAATCAATATGGGGAATCACCAAGGACAAAATCAGAGCAGGTCAAAATTATCTGAGCTCCAGAAGACCAACCCTACTGTGTTTTCCCACACCGACAAACCATTGGAGGCAGACGATTGGCTACGTGATATCGAAAGAAAATTGGTTATTGCCCAGTGTACGGACCGGGAAAAAGTTCTTTATACCCCATACTATTTTTCTGGTACAGCAGCATCATGGTGGGAAAACTTATGTCACACTCATCCCAACGGAGCCAATATGACATGGGAACAATTCAAGGAAAACTTTCGGGGAGCACAAATTCCTAACAGTATCATGAAATTGAAGAAAAGGGAATTTGAGGATCTCAAGAAGCGAGGCACCACGGTAGTCCAGTACCTGGATCAATTTACTCAGCTGGCCCGGTACGCCAACGACGAATACATGACAGAAGACAAAAAGATCGAAAAAATTCTCGACGGACTTATCCCATCTTTAAAGTGCCAACTGGTAGTCCACACCTTTCCTGATTTCAAGACTCTGGTGGACAAGGCCATTATACTGGAGAACGAACACCACAACATGAATGAAATACGCAAGCACCGTATGAACCAGTCATCTCAGGTTCGCAACAATAGGCCCAAGAATGAATTTCAGAAGCCTACAACACCCCGACCAGCAACTCCGCTACCCCGACCAGCAGTGGTAGCACCACAACAGAACTGCAGTACTTTCAACAACAGGACCAAAGATACGACATTCTATCTAGGCATCACCTGTTATGCTTGTGGAGGAGAAGGGCATTACTCCAGGCAATGCCCAAAGCAAGGAAATAATACCCCCAAGTCCAACAATAATGGCCGTGGTACAAACACAGCCCCCAAACGCAACAACTCCAACCCCAATAACAACCAGAGGAAGGGACAGGTCAACCACATGACCTTTGAGGAGGCACAAAATGCACCAGATATAGTGTTTGGTATGTTTCCTGTCAACTCAATTAATGCTACAGTCTTGTTTGATTCCGGAGCTTCCCATTCGTGTATCTCAAAAAGATTCGCTTCGAAGAATCGATTTTCTTTTTCGCCTTTGCAAAATTCCATGGTTATTCAGTCCCCGGGATCAAAGCAAAGCACACAATGGTACTGCAAGGATGTGAATATTGAGATCAAAGGAATGGTATTTTTAGCCAACCAGATTGTTCTGGAAGCTGTCGAACTGGATGTTATACTGGGAATGGATTGGTTAACCAAAAATAAAGGTTTCATAGACTGCTACAACCGCACAGTGACTCTTACAAGCTGCCAAGGAGAAACAATAAAATTTGGCACAAGGAGAATTTCCGCATTACAAGGAAAATTAAATCAAGTTGATGCGGCAGAATTAAGTAAGATTCCTGTAGTCTACGAATACCCCGATGTATTTCCTGAAGAGCTACCAGGAATGCCCCCGGACCGTGAAATTGAATTTGCTATTGAATTGGCACCTGGAACGACACCCATTTATAAGAAGCCGTACCAAATGGCCTCGACGGAATTGGCTGAGTTGAAGAGACAGATTAAGGAACTGATGGAAAAGGGTTATGTTCGACCCAGCTCATCACCATGGGGATCGCCAGTTTTATTTGCTAAAAGAAGGATGGTACCCTAAGGCTATGTATTGACTACAGGGCTCTCAATATGGTCACCATAAAAAATAAATACCCGCTGCCCAGGATAAATGACTTGTTTGAATAGCTAGCAGAAGCCAAGGTTTTCTCAAAAATAGATTTGAGGTCAGGCTACCATCAATTAAAAATCCGATCGGCAGATATACCCAATACTGTCTTTACTACCAGATATGGATTATACGAGTTCACAGTGATGCCTTTTGGCTTAACCAACGCTCCTGCTTATTTTGTGCATCTCATGAACAAGGTCTTCATGAAATATCTGGAAAAGTTCGTGGTCGTATTGATCGATGATATACTTATTTATTCCAAGACACCCGAGGAACACGAGCAACACCTACGAATAGTCCTGGAAGAATTGAGGAAAAACCAACTTTATGCCAAATTCAGTAAATGTGAATTTTGGTTACGAGAAGTTGGCTTTCTGGGACACGTACTGACACAAGATGGGATAGCAGTGGACCCAAGTAAAGTAAAGGCTGTCCAAGAATGGAAGCAAAACACAAACGTGACAGAGGTCAGGAGTTTTCTTGGTTTGGCAGGTTATTACCGGAGATTTATTGAAGGATTCTCCACCATAGCTAAACCCATGACCCAATTGCTTAAGAAGGATAAGAGGTTTGAATGGACTGAAGTCTGTGAGAAAAGTTTTCAGGAATTGAAGAAAAGATTGACAACGGCACCCGTTCTGGTCGTGCCCGATATGCACAAATTTTTGAGATATACTGTGACGCGTCCAGGAAAGGCCTTGGATGTGTATTGATGCAAGAAAGGAAAGTCGTGGCATATGCCTCAAGTCAGCTACGATGACACGAGGAGAATTATCCTACTCATGATTTGGAGCTAGCTGCAGTAATACATGCCCTCAAGGAATGGCGACACTTTCTTCTCGGTGAACGATGTGAAATATACACGGACCACAAAAGTCTTAAGTATATTTTCACCCAGCCGAAATTAAACTTGAGATAGCGTCGCTGGCTTGAGTTAATAAAGGACTACGATATCGGAATTCATTATCATCCGGGTAAAGCAAATGTTGTGGCAGATGCTCTCAGCCGAAATCCCTGCACCAATAATAATAGTGTGCAATTTTCACAACATGAGTTCAACCAGGAATTTGCCAGACTCAACATGGTCCTAGTCACAGAATGAACCATTAATCAACTGGAGATAAAACCAACATTAGAGGAACAGATCAAAGAAGCCGAAAAAGGACACCCAAGTATTGAGGGGATTAAGAGGAAAATGAAACTGGGCAAGGCACCCGAGTTTACCGTTGATAGTCAGGGAATTTTATGGTTCGGAAAAAGAATATGTGTGCCTAATAAGGAAGAAATAAAGCAACAAATTGTGGCAGAAGCCCATACCACCCCATACTCTATTCATCCAGGAGGAACAAAGATGTACAAGGATCTACAAGAAAACTACTGGTGGCACGGGATGAAAAGAGATATAGCCGTATATGTCGCACGTTGTGATTCATGCAAACGTGTAAAAGCAGAATACGAGAGGCCAGCAGGACTATTACAGCCACTCAGAGTGCCTGAATGGAAATGGGATGTAATAGGGATGGATTTTATCGTCGGATTGCCAAGGTCACGACACAGAAATGATGCTATCTGGGTTATAACAGATTATTTAACCAAGGTGGCACATTTCATACCGGTAAAAACCACATACTCCACACAGAGACTCGCCAGATTATATCTCTCCCGGATTATTTGCCTACACGGAGTACCCAAGACCATAGTCTCTGATAGAGGCACCCAATTTGTCTCTAGATTTTGGGAGCACCTAAAGCAAGCCCTAGGAACTCAACTGACATTCAGCACAGCATACCACCCACAAACTGGAGGACAAACTAAGCGGGTAAATCAAATATTGGAGGATATGCTAAGAGCAAGTGTGCTCACTTACGGAGTTAGCTGGGAAGACAGTTTACCATACGCAGAATTCTCATATAACAACAGTTATCAAGCCAGTTTAAAAATGTCACCTTTTGAAGCCCTGTACGGACGAAGGTGCCGTACCCCAATCAATTGGTCAGAAACCGGAGACAGTCGAATTTTTGGACCCGAAGTTCTTAAAGAAGTAGAAACAAAAGTGAAGCTTATTCAGGACAAATTGAAAGGGGCTCAGAGCCGTCAAAATAGTTACTATGACCAAAAGCACCGCCAAATCAGTTTTGAGCCCGATGAATATGTGTATCTCAGAGTATCTCCAACAAGAGGACTACAGAGATTTAAAGTCAAAGGAAAATTGGCACCGAGGTTTATTGGACCATTTAGAGTGATCGCAAGAAGAGGCAAGGTTGCTTATCAACTAGAGCTACCGGCAGAGTTATCAGATGTTCATGATGTGTTTCACGTGTCACAGCTAAGGAGATGTGTCAGTAACCCAGAAAAGCAAGTCCAGCATCAGGACCTGGATATCCAACCAGATCTTACCTATAGGGAACGTCCTATAAAGATTTTACAGGAGTCTGAACAGAGAACCCGGCAAAGTGTGATAAAATTTTACAAGGTTCAGTGGAGTAATCACACCGAGGAAGAAGCAACATGGGAAAGAGAGGATCACCTGAGGACTGAATATCCGTACCTGTTTGAGGGAGAGCTGAAATCTCGGGGACGAGATTTTTCTTAAGGGGGGTAGGTGTTGTAACACCCCAAAAATATTTTTCTGAAATATTTGAAATCTTTCCTTTAAAAATAAAAGTTTTGAAAATCATTTTTGACCATATCACCTTTCTTCAATTTGAAAACCTTTTTCCAATTTTATTTGGGTTTCAATTTTCTTTAATATTCTGTTTTGAAAGGTTTAAAATTATATGGATAATTAATTTGGGGATTTTCAAACAATTATTTTTCAGCCAGAAAAGTTTTGGGGATAATTAAATTTTCAAAATAACCTTTTCACCTCCTTTTAGCCTTTCTAAAATCCATCCAACAAATTTTCTTCCACTCCAAAATTATCCCACAAGCCAAGCACATCATCTAGGGCAGTATCCAAACCTCTCCTACCCCACAAAAATATTTTTCACCATCCAAATAAATTCCAAGATTGGAATTCATATATTCCATCATTCCTTTGGTTTACAAAGGAACCACCATTTCTACAAGGATTCCACCTCCACCAAAATTATCCCAACAAATATATGGTACCCACAACACATTTTTCCAAAGACATGGGGTACCCCAGTTCAAAATTTTCAAATCCCACTCAATTCAAATTTGGACCAGATTCAATATTTCTGATCCAAACATATTTTTAAATGCTCCAATAATTCTCAAACTTTGCCAGGCCCTCTCATATGTATCAACACATCACCACAAAAATTGCCACAAAATCTAAAAATCCTAAGCACTCTCTGCCTTACACCATATGAGTAATCAGGGCACTGTTCATAACTGAAATAAAATTCAGTTATCTGAACCTCGTCAGGCAGCAGAGGGGAGACGGTGCCGTGCGCTCCTCATCTTCCTTCTCCCGCACGGTGTCGCCATAGCTCATCAATACCCCGACCCTGGTCCACTCCCTAGCCTCTCCTCGCCGGTGAGCTGTCGGCAGGCCGGTGTAACTACCACCGAGCTCATCCCCGGCAGGCCGAACAGAGCTGCCCCGACCACCGGACACCATCACTGCCGTCAATGCTCTCTCCACCTACCAGCTCCATGCGTCGACCCTCTCTACGCCACCGCCGCACCGCCCAAACATCTGGACCCCTCCTGGCAGTCGCCGGAGTTTGTCCTCGCCGCCGCACCCGTACGGGACTCGTCCAGTGGATGAGGCCGAAGCGCTCGACCTCGATCGTGCTGGCGTCTCCAGAAGACTCCGCCGCCCTCATTAACCCTCACCGTCCCTGACCACCGCCCAAACCTACCTCGCCGACCGCTGTAACTCCGGCGTGATCCGAACCTCGCCGGACCACCTCGGATCGCCTATAAAAGGCCCTCCCGAGCTCCTTTCTCCTCACCCATCGCCTCCACCACCTCCCAATCGCCCTCCCATGCACTCACCCGACCTCGAGGAGGTCTTCTTCTACCCCTCCGGCCACCGCTCCGCCACCTCTGTCACCGATCAGTTCGACGCCACTACGCCACCCCCTTCACCCAAACCTTGCCAATAGCCATCTTATCCACCAAATCATCAATCCCGCACTTCAATTTCGTTACCCGAGCCGTCTCCAGCGAGTCCCAAAACCGCCCGAGCCCCGTCCGCCACCGTCGACCTCGCCGGCGTTCAGGTGCTCTCCGGCGACCTCCACCACCTCCCTCCGACGCGGCACTCCGCCCTGGTCACATTCCGACCATCGCCACACTCCAAAACCCCGGCGATCATTGTCGGTGACCACCGCCATCTCTCTGTCTTTGCGCACGAGCGCAATTTAAACCCGACGGGTGGACCCCACCCGTCAGCTCTCTCTCTCTCTCTCTCTCTCTCTCTCTCTCTTTTCTGTGTTAAACGAAGGCGTACTCTGCCTTTTACGCCTTCTCCGCTGAGAAGCGTACTTCGGCTGAAGCGTTTTCTGTTTAAACTGTGCAGGGACTGCTATTTTATAGAAAAGCCCCTGGTTTTGAAAGTCTTATAACTTTTAAACTACAACTCTGTTTAAGTTGAAACTTTTTTGAAATTCTTATTTTTACCTCTAGTTTTTTTTAGCATTTATTTAAAAATGTTTTGAGACAACTTTTTGTACTGTTGTCAATTTTTTTAATTTAAGTTGATTTTGAATTTTCAGAAAAAGAAGAGGGAAACTTTGCCGAGAATTTTGAAGGGTTTTCACCTGACTACTTTGGACAAGGCAAGCATTATTGAACTTGGGATATGGTGATTGCATATGCATGTTTGCATCCGTGGGTATTGCACCATATGTATCACAAGTGCATGCATGTTCGGTCATATCATTTTCTTATCCATGTCTTGCACTTCACTCAAGTAAAGAATCTTTCTAACATGGTAAAATTGTGAGTATTCGGGGGAGTGTCTCCTGACTTGGACGTGCCGGTGGGCACGAGCCATTACTTTTGACACGGTGGTGTCACATGACTATGTGGAACATACCGGTGATGATAAATAACACCTCCTGAGTCGGCCTAGATCGAGTCTTGTTCCGTTACACCTAGATGGATACCGTGCTGCCACGGGTCCTTCCGCAAGGAAGGTACGGCTTAGTAAGTTGATAACCCCGGTCTAAGTACACACCGTACAAAGGGCCACGATGAGGGTTTCCAGGGCCTTGGACAAAATCTTGTCATCGGGCCAGGGGGCATGGGTGTTCCGGTTGCGACTGAGAGGGGGGCACCCCTTGGAATCCGCGCGTATTAATAGTGATCCCATTCAGGACGTTGGTCTCTCCGTCTTAGAGTTTTTCCTGAATGATGCTTTGGGTGATTCCTGGCATCCGGAAAGTAAATCTGGTGTGTACTGTTCAGGTGTGTTTTCAACCCAAAGACCATAATTGGAATTAGTCAGTGTCACGGTGCTGACTAAAGAAATCCTTTACTTGTGGGTAAAGAGTACACCCTCTGCAGAGTTTAAACCTATTCGAATAGCCGTTGTCCACGGTCAGGGGCATTAGCTGGGTGCGTCAAGTGTCGGTCCCGGTGTCGGTCTCCGGAGGAAATAATTTTAATATGCCTGAAATATTTTGCAGGATAATTATAGACACCCTGTTGTTACCATGAATATTTTTATGCATGTTCAATATTATTATGGTTATGCATAGTATTGAGGACTAACCCATTTCTCTTATTTTTTATATTTCCTGAGTGTCTCACGGGCTGGCCAGACTACCCCGGGCACTCAACTTTAATTTCAAGACCTCTCGTGGTGTCTCTCGAGTTAACAGGCAGGTCCGCCACTACTCTTGTGGACACCCGATTGGCATTTCTCTTCAAGTCTGACTGTGGCGTCACTTGACACCCGACTGGCATTTCTCTTCAAGTTCGACTGTGGCGTCACTTGACACCCGACTAGCATTTCTTTTAATTTGTTGAGTGTCACTTGGGCTGGCTAGACTACCCGTGGCATTCATTTGTTTAATTTCTAATAAGTTTGATTATGACTAACATGCTATGTTCATGTACATATCATTTATTTGTCATGATTTCACTTCCAGTTAGCACGAGCATATGCATCCACTATATCTTTTGTACATAATGTTTGCGAGTACATTCCAACGTACTCACTGGCTTGTCCCTGGCTATTTACTTGGCCAGACTTGGAGGAGGACGAGCTTATGGAGGAGGATTGCGCTAGCAAGCCTGACGCTTAGAGGAGTCTCAGTCAGTCAACCTGTGAGATAGAAGTCTACCACTTGTATCATCCGCTGAGCTTCCGCTACACCAATAAAATAGTCAAGCCTCACATTGACGCTTGGCTCTATGTTATTGTACTAGTATTGTACCACCACCACACCACTGTCATATTCCGCCACTGCCATCTATTGGCAAGTTGTAATAAACTTTATTGAGCCTCAGACTCAACCCTGTGTAATATTATCTTGTACTGGTTATCTGTATCAAGGAAGTCCACCGGTTGTGTTGATCTTGGGGCTGGTGTGACTTAGGGCTATTCTGGGAATTATTCTCAGAAATGGGCCTGACAACGGAGGTGGCCGCTGTGGCAAGACAGGCGGTGGCCGGAGCTAGACCTCCATCGGAGAGCAAGGGGAGCATGAAAGGGGGCTATTGGGGGTTCGGTTAGGCGCGGTATGCACCCTGGAGCATGCTTATGGCTTCTGCGGGGGTTAGTGAGCACGCCCAGCTCACGGGCGGTAATCATGGCGGCGGTGGTGTCAGCCTTGAGCAGGGGGGAGCTATGGTGCACGGGACGAGAGAGGAAAGGTCAGGGGGAAAGCCGGTTGCTCATAGCGACGGAGAGAAGGCTCGATGAGGCTGGAGGAGTTTGAAGGGGAGAGAATTGCCTCCAATGGTGATGGCGGCCGCGGTGGAGGAATCCGGTCAATGGCAACGGCTCGTGGGCGCTCTGGCTCGAATTGATCCACGTAGGAGGCGTAGTCGAGGTAGAGGTGGCTACCGGACAGGCTCCGGTGACCCAGGGTGGTCGGTGGCCACGACGGCGTTGAGGGGCGGCGACGGAGAGCTTCGGGAAGGAGGAGAAGGGCGTGGGGAGTGAGAAGTGGATCTGGGCGAGGCGAGAGGGGGGTAGCGGGCGGCGAGGGTTCTAGGGGAGAGAGAGAGCTGGGGGTTTTTTATCCGCTTGGCTGCGCCGGTGAGCTGGTCTAGCGGGGCTCCACCCCTGTAGCGACCCAGGTCAGGGGAAGAGGGGAGGGGGAGGCGACCTGGTGGGGTGGGCCATTGGGCTGGCGCGGCTGGGCCGAGGCCCAGGAGGGGCAGGGGGTGTTCTCTCTCTCCTCTCCTTTTCCTTTTTCTTTTGATTTTTCTTTTTAAAACTTTTCTACTTTTATTTCAAATTCAAAAGCAAAATAGTTTTATAAATTATAAACTTACACCTAAAATATTATTATAATTTAGGCTACTGCCACAATTAGTTTAGCATTAGAATAAAATACTTTGCAACTTTTATTATTTTAAAAGGCATTTAAATTATGGTTTTTGCCACTGTTTTAATTAGCTTAGGGCATTTAAATACCATTTAAAAATGTTTGTTCACCACCAATATTAACAAATGATTATTTGCCACTTGAGGAACATTTTAGTTTTCATGTTTGAGAATTTTATTATTTCACTTACCATTTGAATTTGAATTTGATTCGTGTTTTGATTCAAAGTGAAGTTAACAATTGTAATGATGATGACATGGCACCATTAACGTGGGATTACTTTAGCTTAATTATCAGGGTGTCACAAAATGTATCAGTATCTGTCCACTAACAGTGCAAAAAGCACCTTCCTACGTAATACTGGGTTGGTTGTTAAGGCAACCTCGTCCAAACTACCTCATGATAAAGATACACAAGCTCAAAACAATGATATATCTGATCTCCAGACACAAGTCCAATCCCTAACAGAGACCCTTTGTGAATCAAGGACAAACAATGTTCGATGTCGTCAAGATATGCATGGTTTTGAAACCAGACTATCAGACATTTGCTATGTTGTTCAGGAGCCTAGGAGAAATGAAGGCGAAGGTTATGGTGCTCCATCAGATAGTATAGCATGAAAACCTAACAGTTAGGTCAAATGAACTAAGCTTCTAAACTTCTGATGGTGCATTTATCTACCGAACTGTTAACTTTTATGCCAACCCTCCTTTTGTTATATGGCTGTAATTTGTTTTGTTGCGATACAACATTTGTTCTTAACGGGCAGCGACCGGCTGAAGAAAATAGCAAGCCATTTTTGTATAGTGTAGGGTGTTCCCTATATTTGCACTGGTGGTGAACTTTGATGTCCGGTGGATGTAATCTCTGCAATCGCCATAATAGCCTAGCGTTAGTTGCTTGCTAATTTATTTCCTTAGTCTTCTTTTTCCTTGGTTTGCTAGTGGCCACAGCAACCATGGGCCACATATGGACTGTGGTAACCATGGGCCTGCTACCTGCTGTAGTGACCATGGGCCATCTACGGGCCGTAGGATCAATGGACCTCCACGGGCCGTAGGATCAATGGGCCTCCTACGGGCCGTAGGATCCATTGGCCACACATGGGTCCAACAATTCGTGCACCTAAACCAGACATGATATGGGCCATAAACGGGCCAGATTGGTAACGGGCCAGCACGGTAACGGGTCATTAACTGGTCGGAAGACAACAAAGGCTTAGTTCTTTCACACAGGCATAACGGGTCGTTAATGGGCCAGAATACATGACAGGTTGGAAACGGCCCAATGGGTTAATAGGCCACAAACTGGCTGATTCTAACCACGGGATGAATTTGGCCCATTAGAAGAACAGGCCAGTAACGGACCATAAGTAATAAAGGGTCAGAAATGAGCCCAAGAATTTATGGGCCCTTATTAGGCCGAAAGCTAACACGGGCTGGAAACGGCCCAACTGAAACATGGGCCGCTAATGGTTCCAAAACAATGTACTGTTCATTATGGGCCAGAATCAGCACGGGCCATTAAAGGTCCTAGAGAGACAGAAGGCCTCAGATGGGTCGAATGACGTCACGGGCCAAATATGGGTCGTAAGTGACAACGGGCTGGAATCATATTGGACGACCCAGATGACGCTACTGGGCCGAATTCACGAAGGCCATAACAGGCCATGAGTTCCCGGGCCGTAAGTGGGCTATATGCGTATAGGCCGTTAACAGGCTTTCCATGGGCGGGCCCACTAACTTTTGACCAAGTCAAATGGGTCGGCCTTTTTAGCCTAAATGGGTCGCTATTCAGCTGTTCCACGTGTCCACGTATCATAGGGGCCTCCCATCCATTGGACAGATGACATCTGTCGCAACACTCACCTGACACATGGATCCTCTGGCGAATGATAATTTTACACATGGAAAATCGCCATTGTTCTGGGCTATTAACAGGTTGTTGGATCCAAACCGGAACCCGATAGCTTAATGGCGACCCGTTACGGTCGAAGCCATGTGTCAGTTACCGTTCATGAAAACACTTCTATGATGTGGCATTTATCGTCATGGAAGTGGGCACTTCCGTGATGATTATTTCATTATTGTCATGGAACACTTCTACGACAACACAGATATTACTATCTTGATTCTATCATAGAATCGTCATGGATGTACATGCATGACAGAAAACGTTACCTACTGTGAGGAAGACTGATACATCTCCAATGTATCTATAATTTTTTATTATTCCATGCTATTATATTATCTATCTTGGATGTTTTATATGCATTTTGGTACTATTTTATATCATTTTTTGGGACTAACCTATTAATCTAGTGCCAGTTGATGTTTTTTTCCTTGTTTTTGACTTTTTCAGAAAGGAATATCAAACGGAGTACGAACAGAATAAAACTTTACAATGATTTTTCTTGGACCATAAGAAACCTACGAGGCTTGGAGAGGAGGCCAGAAGACCCACGAGGTGGCCACAAGCCGTAGGGGCGCGCCCTAGGGGGACGCCCCTTGGCTTGTGGTCTCCTCGAGGGTCCCCTAACCCTAGTTCCAGCTCTATATATTCTCAAATATTCCCCGAACATCAGAGGCATCCACAAAAATACTTTTTCGTTTCCACAAGCTTCTGTTCTTGTGAGATCCCATCTTAGGTCCTTTTCCGACACTCCATCGGAGGGGGATTCGATCACGGAGGGCCTCTACATCAACCTTGCTACCCTTCTGATGATGTGTGAGTAGTTTACCACAGACCTACGGGTCCATAGCTAGTAGCTAGATGGCTTCTTCTCTCTCTTTGATCTTCAATACAATGTTCTCCTCGATGTTCTTGGAGTTCTATCCGATGTAATCTTCTTTTGCGGTGCGTTTGTTGAGATTCGATGAATTGTGGGTTTATGATCAGATTATCTATGAATATTATTTCAGTCTTCTCTGAACTATTTTATTCATGATTTAAAAATCTTTGTATTTCTCTCCGATCTATTGATTTGGTTTGGCCAACTAGATTGATTTATCTTGCAATGGGAGAGGTGCTTTGTGATGGGTTCAAACTTGCGTTGTCCTCACCCAGTGACATAGTAGTGGTAGCGAGGCATGTATTATATTGTTGCCATTAAGGATGAAAAGATGGGTTTATATCATATTGCTTGAGTTTATCCCTCTACATCATGTCATCTTGCTTATGCGTTACTCTGTTCTCTTGAACTTAATACTCTAGATGCAGGCAGGAGTCGGTCGATGTGTGGAGTAATAGTAGTAGATGCACAATCATTTTGGTCTACTTGTCATGGACATGATGCCTATATTCATGATCATTGCCTTAGATATCATCATAACTATGTGCTTTTCTATCAATTGCTCAACGGTAATTTGTTCACCCGCCGTATGTTTTCTTTCAAGAGAGAAGCCTCTAGTGAAACATATGGCCCCCGGGTCTATTTTCCATCTTATATTTTCAGATCTATAAAACCAAAAACCCAAAAATACCTTGCTGCAATTTATTTACCTTTATTTTATTTTATCTTTTTTATCTATCTCTATTAGATCTCACTCTTGCAAGTGACAGTGAAGGGATTGACAACCCCTTTTATCGCGTTGGGTGCAAGTGCTTGTTAGTTTTTGAAGTTGCATCTATTGGGGACTTGCTTGTTCCTCCTACTGGATTGATACCTTGGTTCTCAACTGAGGGAAATACTTATCGCTAATTTGCTGCATCACCCTTTCCTCTTCAAGGAAAAAACCAACGCAAGCTCAAGAAGTAGCAGGAAGAATTTCTGGCGCCATTGCCGGGGAGGATACACATCAAGCCCACCAAGTATGTATCATAAACTCTCATCTCTTGCATTACATTATTTTCCATTTGCCTCTCGTTTTCCTCTCCCCCACTTCTAAAACATTTTCAAAAAAACACAAAAATATTTGCCTTTTTATTCACCTTCTTTCCGTTTGCCTTTATGTCTTACTTGGTTTGTATGCTTGTTCGCTTGGCATAATTGTGTATTTATTCCAATACAGAAACAAAAAGTTTATGGGTGTTCATCCACTTGACAATCTTTTGAAGAGATCCAATTATGATGTACCAATTGCTAATGAGTTGTGTGCACTAGATTATCTTTATGAAGTTTTGCTTGAAATTCGTGAATCTAAAAATTGTGATGAAGTGTTAAAAGAAGAAATTTATGAAGTGATTCACGATAGCTCCTTGAATGAAAAGCATGATTGCAATGGTGTTATTATAAATTCTATTAATGTCAATTGTGCTAATAATATGCAAAACCCTAAGCTTGGGGATGCTAATTTTGCTATGTCCACTACTTGATGCAATGATCATGATTGGGGTGATTCTTCTTATGATCTTGAAAATTTATTTAAACCTCATGATGAATGTGTTTGCAATAATATTGAAAGTGGGTTTGGAAGAGTGTCAACTCTAGGTAATAATGATCCCACTAATTTTCAGAATGATCAATCATATGAATTTTTTGATAAAAGTGGGCTTGGAGAGGTCATGACTTTATTTGATGATCCCACTATTTTGGAAGAGTGTCAACTTTGCATGCATGAGGATCATATAGAGAATATGTTATGTGATAGCTATATTGTTGAATTTGATTATGAGCCTACATGTAATTATTATGAGAGAGGGAAATATGGTTGTAGAAATTTTCATGTCACTAGATTACCTCTCGTTATGTTGAGATTTACAATGTTTTATTCCTCTTCCTTGCATATGCTAGGTTATTCTTGTCTTGATAATTTGTTCTCTTATAAAATGCCTATGCATAGGAATTATGTTAGACATAAACTTGTTTTTCACATGCTATATGATGCTCTATTCATGCTTCAATTCTTGTCTTTCATGTGAGCATCATTAAAATTATCAATGCCTAGCTAAAAGGCTTTAAATAAAAGCGCTTGTTGGAAGAAAGCCCAACATTTTTCTTTTCTATTTTTATGAAAATACACATTATTACCTCTGTTGTAATTGTGTTTTGGTGTTTTAATTAGTGTTTGAGCCAAGTAAGATCTTTGGGATGGTCTATGGTGATAGTTGATTTGATCTTGCTGAAAAACAGAAACTTTTGCGCCCAGTAAAATAATTTTAGAAATTCACAGAAACCTGATTTTGATCTGAATTTTTTACACAAGATTGATATACAATTGCCCAGGTTGTTCTAGTTTTTCAGAATTTTTGGAGTTACATAAGTATTCAAGGTTTTCAGATTGCTACAGACTGTTTTATTTTTGACAGATTCTGTTTTCTTTGTGTTGTTCTCTTATTTTGATGAATCTATGGGAATCGGGGGGGGGGGGGTATGAACCATGGATAATTTGGAATACAGTAGATATAACATCAATATAAATTTAGAAAGAGTTCACAACAGTAACTAAGTGGTGGTTTGCTTTTCTTATACTAACGGAGCTTACGAGTTTTTTGTTGAGTTTTATGTTGTGAAGTTTTCATGTTTTGGGTAATGTTTTGATGGACAACGGAATAAGGAGTGGCAAGAGCCTAATCTTGGGGATTCCCAAGGAACCCCAAGGTAAAATTCAAGGAGAACCAAGCATCTAAGCTTGGGGATGCCCCGGATGACATCCCCTCTTTTGTCTTCAATCCATCGGTAAAATTACTTGAGGCTATATTTTTATTCACTTCATGATATGTGTTTTGCTTGGAGCGTCTTGTGATATATGAGTCTTTGCTTTATTTTCTTTTTAGTTTGCCACAATCATACTTGCTGTACACACCTTTTGAGAGGGACACACATTAATCGTGAATTTATTAGAATACTCTATGTGCTTCACTTATATCTTTCGAGCTAGGTAGTTGCTCTAGTACTTCACTTATATCTTTTTAGACCATGGCGGTGGTTTTATTTTATAGAAACTGATGAACTCTCATGATTCACTTATATTATTTTGAGAGTCTTGGAAATAGTATGGCAATTGGTTTAGGTTATGACTTTAGTCGTAATATGATAGGCATTCAAGAGGATATAATAAAAACTTTCATGAAGATCATTGAATATATGAGAAGTTTGATTCCTTGCATTTGTTTTGAGATATAAAGATGGTGTTATTAGAGTCATGCTAGTTGGTAATTGTGGTTGAGTAGTAATACTTGTGTTAAAGTTTGTGATTCCCGAAGCATGCACGTATGGTGAACCGCCATGTGATGAAGTTAGAGCATGATTTATTTTTGATTGTCTTCCTTATGAGTGGCGGTCGGGGACGAGCGATGGTCTTTTCCTACCAATCTATCCCCCTAGGAGCATGCGTATTAGTACTTTGTTTTGAGGGCTAATAAATTTTTGCAATAAGTATGTGAGTTCTTTATGACTAATGTTCAGTCCATGGATTATACGCACTCTCACCCTTCCACCATTGCTAGCCTGTCTAGTACCGCGCAACTTCTCGTCGGTGCATGAAACCCACCATATACCCTTCCTAAAAACAGCCACCATACCTACCTATTATGGCATTTCCATAGCCATTCCGAGATATTATTACCATGCAACTTCCACCGTTTCATTTTATTATGACACACACCATCAATGTCATATTGTTCTCATATGCATGAGGCATTCATATAGAGTCATATCTTTGTTCTAGTATCGAGTTATAAGTAAATAAAAGTGTGATGATCATCATTATTAGAGCATTGTCCCATGTGAGGAAAGGATGATGGAGGCTATGATTCTCCCACAAGTAGAGATGAGGCTCCAGACGAAAAAAAAGCCCAAAAAATGAGAGAAAATGAGAGAAGGGGCAATGTTACTATCCTTTTTCCACACTTGTGCTTCAAAGTAGCACCATGTTCTTCATGATAGAGAGTCTCCTATTTTGGCACTTTCATATACTAGTGGGAATTTTTCATTATAGAACTTGGCTTGTATATTCCAATGATGGGCTTCCTCAAATTGACCTAGGTCTTCATGAGCAAGCAAGTTGGATGCACACCCACTTAGTTTTCTTTTGAGCTTTCGTACACTTATAGCTCTAGTGCATCTGTTGCATGGCAATCCCTACTCACTCGCATTGATATCAATTGATGGGCATCTCCATAGCCTATTAATTTGCCTAGTTAATGTGAGACTTTCTCCTATTTTGACTTCTCCACACAACCTCCACCATATTCTATTCCACTTATAGTGCTATATCCATGGCTCATGCTCATGTATTGCGTGAAAGTTGAAAAAGCTTTAGAACATTAAAAGTATGAAACAATTGCTTGGTTTGTCATCGGGGTTGTGCATTATTAAATACTTTGTGTGACGAAGATAGAGCATGACCAGACTATATGATTTTGTAGGGATAACTTTCTTTGGCCATGATATTTTGAAAAACTATGATTGCTCTATTAGTATGCTTGAAGTATTATTGTTTTTATGTCAATATGAAACTTTTATTTTGAATTTTATGGATCTGAATATTCATGACACATAAAAGAAAATTACATTGATAAACATGTTAGGTAGCATTCCACATTAAAATTTCTGTTTTTATCATTTACCTACTCGAGGAAGGGCAGGAATTAAGCTTGGGGATGCTTGATATGTCTCCAACGTATCTATAATTTTAATTGTTCCATGCTATTATGTTATCTATCTTCGATGTTTTATATGCATTTTGGTACTATTTTATATCATTTTTTGGGACTAACCTATTAACCTAGTGCCTAGTGCCAGTTGCTGTTTTTTCCTTGTTTTTGACTTTTTCAGAAAGGAATATCAAACGGAGTCCAAACGGAATAAAACTTTACGATGATTTTTCTTGGACCAGAAGAACCTACGAGGCTTGGAGAGGAGGCCAGAAGACACATGAGGCGGCCACAGGCCGTAGGGGCGCGCCCTAGGGGGTGCGCGCCCCATGGCTTGTGGGCTCCTCAAGGGTCCCCTAACACTAATTCCAGCTCTATATATTCTCAAGTATTCCCCGAACATCAGAAGCGTCCAGATAAATACTTTTCCTCCGCCGCAAGCTTTTGTTCTCGTGAGATCCCATCTTGGGCCTTTTTCGGCACTCCGCCAGAGGGGGATTCAATCACGGAGGGCCTATACATCAACATTGCTTCCCTTATGATGATGTGTGAGTAGTTTACCACAGACTTACGGGTCTATAGCTAGTAGCTAGATGGTTTCCTCTCTCTTTGATTGTCAATACAGTGTTCTCCTCGATGTTCTTGGAGTTCTATCCGATTAATCTTCTTTTGCGGTGCGTTTGTGGAGATTCGATGAATTGTGGGTTTATGATCAGATTATCTATGAATATTATTTGAGTCTTCTATGAACTCTTTTATGCATGATTTAAATAGCATTGTATTTCTCTCCGATCTATTGATTTGGTTTGGCCAACTAGATTGATTTATCTTGCAATGGGAGAGGTGCTTTGTGATGGGTTCAATCTTGCGGTGTACTCACCAAGTGACATAGTAGAGGTAGCGAGGCACATATTGTATTGTTGCCATTAAGGATAAAAAGACTGGGTTTATATCATATTGCTTGAGTTTATCCCTCTACATCATGTCATCTTGCTTAATGCGTTACTCTGTTCTCTTGAACTTAATACTCTAGATGCAGGCAGGAGTCGGTCGATGTATGGAGTAATAGTAGTAGATGCAGAATTGTTTCGGTCTACTTGTCATGGACTTGATGCCTATATTCATGATCATTGCCTTAGATATCGTCATAACTATGCGCTTTTCTATCAATTGCTCTACAGTAATTTGTTCACCCGTCGTATGTTTTCTTTCAAGAGAGAAGCCTCTAGTGAAACATATGGCTCCCGGGTCTATTTTCCATCGTATATTTTCATATCTATAAAACTGAAAACCCAAAAATACCTTGATGCAATTTATTTACCTTTATTATATTTTGCCTTTTATTTTATCTTGTATATCTATCTCTATTAGATCTCACTCTTGCAAGTGACCGTGAAGGGATTGACAACCCCTTTTATCGCGTTGGGTGCAAGTGTTTGTTAGTTTGTGTAGGTGCATCTATTGGGGACTTGCTTGTTCCTCCTACTGGATTGATACCTTGGTTCTCAACTGAGGGAAATACTTATCTCTACTTTGCTGCATCACCGTTTATTCTTGAAGGGAAAAACCAATGCAAGCTCAAGAAGTAGCAAAGATGTATAATCACGGAAGTGTTTTTTTTGTAGTGTATTAAAGCTGGCTATCGTTGGAAGCCCTTCTTTGAAATATTTACAGTAGTTGTTTGGAATTATCTTCTATTGTCATATTTAGCATTACTTATTGGATACGTCTCAACATAACCAGTCTCTGAGTCGAAGCTAGAATCAAATTGATTTGGCATATCTTGTTAATTTGGCTACTTTGGGAAGCTCTTCTTTCAAATGCTTCATATAGTCCCATGGAATTATCTTTTATTGTCCTTTTAGCATTACTTGTTGGACACATCTTAAGATCACTTGTTCTCCTAATCGGAGTTTGATTGACTCGACATGTCTTTGTTAAAGCTGGCTACCGTGTGTAGCTCTTCTTTGAAATATGTACTATAGTTTCCTCGAACTATTTTCTACTGCCATTTTGGTATAACTTATTGGACACGTCTCAACATCATTTGTCTTCGAGTTGGATGCACAATCAGGTTGATTTGTCATCTCAAGTTGGCTACCGTGGGAAGCTATTTGAAATATTTACTATAGTTGCCTGGAATTATCCTCTACTGTCATTTTAGCACTACTTACTTATTAGACACGTCTCAACATCACTGGTCTTCGAGTCGGAATCAGAATTAGATTGATTTGACATGACTTGTTAAATCTGGCTACCATGAGTAGCCCTTCTTTGAAATGCTTCATATAGTCGCCTAGAATTATCTGTTACCGTGCTTTTAACATTACTTGTTGGACACGTCTCCGCATCATTTGTTTTTCGAATCAGAGTTGGATTGATTTGGCATCTCTTATTAAAGCCAACTATTTTGGGAATCCCTTTCTCGGGGTACACAAACGGGGCTATATGTTTTCCCCTGACTTGTGCACAGACAGCAAACCTCCGGCCCGGCAGCTCTCAACATCCAAGACGAGACCAAGTTGAAGAGATAGCTCTTCGAGAAATCAAAGGGCAGATCGAGAACCCCAAGTCAAGCCAAAGGAGCAAGACACCACTAAGGAAAAACCTCCCTTGCCGGGTGGGAGAGCCTGAAAAGGACGAGGTTGCCCCGGAAACAAACCTCAAGACTGCCCCGGCAGGCTTGCTGGGGACGCCAAGGGCGGACTACCCCGCCAAGGCTCCACCTCTCCACCTCATAGCGACGCAAGTCATCGATCGGTGCGGTGTCAAGCCCCCAAGTGACTGAGTGGCTGTTATTTGACACATGGCAGCCACTTCCGAAGGAAATCGCCTCCAAATGACACCCGTCCAGAGACATGTCAAGCAGACAGACAAGAAGGTGGCCGAACGACCCGGCAAAGCTTGCCGGGCATGCCATGATGTGACACTAAGCGACGCATTTAATGCGCTCTGCCCTGTATGCAGAGTTAGGTATGATAGCACTGTTTGCTATCTAATCAGTACACAATGACTGATTTTCCATTGTGGTGACCCCTTGATCTATAAAAGGAGGGCCATGTCAACCATAGAAAGGATTCGGACCCTTGTACACTCATACGTGCATAGCTGGTCTCACCCAAAGGCCACCCTACCGGGCTAGAGCGTTGTGTCTCCACCACGGTCCTCTCATCAATCCACCAAAGCAGGAGTAGGGTTTTGTGCCTCGCGGCGGCCCGAACCTGGGTAAAACTGCCTGTGTGATTGCTGTCGTGCTGCCCCTGCACCCTCCGCTGCTTGTGCAATGTGTTCTTCCCCCCTGCCGAACCACAAAGGGGCTGGTGATCCCATAGGTGGCCATGATTTCCCATGACATCTTTGGCACGCCAGGTAGGGGGAAGCGCTTGCGCAAACCCGAGAGTGTACGCAGTGCATCATCATCACCATCATTTTCTTGATCGATGGCTCCATCATCTGTGACGGCCAAGAAAAGGCGGGGGATGGTGGGAACAGATAGGGGAAGCAATATCGCTTCCCCCGCCCCCTATTCGATCTCCATCGCCTCCCTCCGCTGCGGTCGCTGCAGCGGCGAGAACCAGTAATGACGGTGGTGAGTCAACCCCAACGGTTCAGGTAGCATGATCGCCATGCAAGCCTCGTCCAGGGGAAAGGAACAAAGTGTATGGGTACAAGGTTTCTCTCTCCTCCACTCTCACTTATCGACAATCGAGCCACTCTGGGTTTTAGCATCGTCAATGTCGATGAGCACCGCGCGAAACTCGGTTCAGCATTTACCCTGCATAGGGAAATCATGAGTGGAGCACTGGTGCGAATCCATTGATCGACGCCCCGGCAAGTGCGCTCCGGCAAGGCCGTCCGCATTGGCGTGACTTCTATGCCAGCCGCCACCAGATTGTTTAAAGATTATGGAGAGGAGGAGAGAGAAACCGGTCGTGCCTTGCACCAGGTCCTGCCGCCCGCAAGATACATATGATTTTTACTGGCCCCTGCCGGAAGCCAGAGAGCAACACGCACGACAGCTATCCTTCCCGAAGCATGCGAATGCGACAAGTGGCCGCGGCTGAAAGGAGTGGAGGGAAGCGAAGATAAGAGCTAAGTCCACACAATCCTTGCCCCACTACAGACCTAGAACTTGTGTTTGTTTATCCCTTGGATACCAAGGTGTTCGTATGAGGAAATCTTTCGTATGAACGGCACCTTATTTGTTTTTGTCTGCGCCCTCGCTCTGTTCCGAGCCTGCTCGCAGAATGGGCGGCAACGACAAAATTACCGAGGAAAATCCTGCCGGGACGTACCCTCACCAAGATAACTGCTAAGTGCCAGACCCTTAGGAAAATCGCGGCAGTACGATACCGGTAGGCAACCAAAATACGCACATAGAATAATCGTACGAACACCAATGGGTGAACTCTAAAGGGATAAACATGCAATTAAGATTAAGTAAAAGCATCAGTTCCACACAAGCATACGCAGTACGATGTCTAAACACAGTACATGCATCATGTTTTGTTACAGGACAACACAATGGCAATGATAATTCAAGGCCGGGCCTGGCGACCTCGTGGAGCAGTAGGGACGGCAAGGACCTTATCGGCGAAAGGGGCGGCCTTCTCTTCGGCAGCCGAAACATCTGCGCCCTCCGGCGGCTTCTTGAAGCCATCGGCGAGGTTGAGATCCAGATGGCGGCAGGTGATGTTGCTTAGAACCATGAGGAGGGCATTGCGGGCAAGCTTTCGAGATTCAGTCGTGAAGCGGCCGGCCCTTCCCTCTTCATGCGCCTTCAACTTGTCGATCAGCTCATTGAAGAAGACCCCTAACTTGACGCTGGGGACCTCATGCTTGCTGGCCGAGTAGACTGGCCCCTCCATGCCCATCGCTGCAGTTTGGACAGTGAGATGCTCGGCGATGTCGATCAGGGTCTTGACCCAAAGGTCAACCTGCCCGGAGTGGTTTGCCAGCTTGTCCTCTGCGTCCTTTCGAAGGCATCTTGCGGTGTCCAGATCCTTCGTCAGCTGTTTCTCGCGAGCCTCGCTGGATTTGGCCGAGCTTTCCAAGGTGCCAATCCTGGCCTTCATGTCTTCAATGGTGCCGTTGGCAGTCGCAAGGTCTTGGCTCTTGGAGGAGAGCTGTGATTGCACCTCCTTCAGAAGGATCTCTGCTTTCTGCGCCTCCTCCTTGAGGGTCTCGACATCCTTGGCACTCCCGACAAGCTCCTCTGTCAGCTTGGCCACCTGCTGGTCGAGATCCACATTGGTAGAAGAGGCAGCGGCGAGATCGTCAGCAAGCTTCTTCAGTTGGGCGGCAGAGTCGGCGGTGAGGGCATCGAGGGCGGCCTTGTGCTTGTCCTCTAGCTCCTTGGTGCGCTGCTGAATGAGGGCCTCCAGACTGTCATCCTTGGCGCGGAGGGTGGCCTCAAGCTCCTCCTCCCGGAGAGAGATGTTCTGTTCCTTGGCGTCCAGAAGCGCCTTGTGCTCCGCCAGGCAAGCCTCCCGGGTAATGACATCCTCCCTCGCCATCGAGATTGTCTCTTGCTGCCTCATAAGGACCTGGAACTGCTTCCCGTGCCACTCGTGCAGCTCGACACCTTTGTCCCTCAGCTTCTGGTCAACCTTGTTGGTGGACTCGCGCTGCTCCTTGAGCACCTGCCATTTCTGGTTGTGCCGAGCCTGCATCTCTTTAGTGCCTGCCGCCATAGACTCCAGGAAGGACAAGTGCATGGCGATGGTGGCGGAGTCATATGTCTCTTAGACCCCCTAGTACAACGACGCAAGGATGCGTTGGAGCTCTCCATCAAGTTCCATGCTCGTCACCGCTGATGAACTAGGGGCCCCAAGTCCAGGTTACGCGAGCACCAATGCCAGTTGACTCGAAGCTGGCTGCGGGGCCTCCGCCGAGGTGCCAAATGAGGGAAGGGGGTCCATGGTTTGGAGGGGGATCTTCTCTTCAACGACTGCCCCCGACCTTGACATGCTACCGGGGGTTTTCTCTGATTCCTTCGAGGGCTCTTGGATACCCCCGACTGCATGTTCCTGCCCTTCTGCGGCAGCAATTTTGGCGGCCTCCTCCACGGCATCCTTCCCTATGCTGGCCACTTCTCCCAATAGCTCAGGCTCTTCGGTCAGGGGGGCTCCAGGCAGAGTCAACAATCAATGATAAGGGTGCGGAATTTTTAGCAAGACAGGAGCCTGGGGCAAGATGATAAGGGCAGCACAACAAGGAAAGATTAAATGGATTACCTGGAGATGCCTGCAAGGTCAGTGGCCGGGCCAAGATCACCATCCCCTCCCTTGGTAACCACGGCATCGCCCTGGGCGGACCCTTCCGTGGAAACCCTTGGCAGGGATCCCTCGATCCGATCAGTGGGCGGAGTGGGGCCCTCCTGGAAGGACTTGCCCTGAGTGGTCTCCTCCCCTCCTTTGGCTACGGAGGTGAGGAGCTCTCCTCCATCACTTCCAATGGGAGGAGCCAGCCCTGCACTCTCAAGCCGGGGGCTGAGCTCGGGGCTTGGTGTCGCGTCATCCGTGCTGCTCCCTGCTGGGCCCATGCCTTCCACAGTCTTCGGCGCCTCCCCACGCCAGAGCCGCTTGGTCTGGTGGATGAGGGTCTCTCCTTCTTCCTCCTCCTCCCTAGCAAAGGCAACAAGCGAAAGATCAGTCAGTAAGCAAGAGAATATGCGGAAATGGCGGCAAGGAAAGGAGATTGTTCTCTCTTACTCTTCGTCGATGAGCATGGAGCCCAGCTCGAACTCAATGGGCGGTGAGGGCGCCCTGCCTCTCTTTTGGAGCGGGGGAACGGAACTTCCCGGCAACTTTGAGCCTTGCCGAGGCGCAGGGGGCTCCGACGAGGACGAGCTCTGCGAGGAGCTCGAGCCGGACTGGGAGCTAGAGTCAACTCCCACAGCTGCCGATTGCTTGGCGGGAGGGGTTTTAGCCCCGGCAAGGCGAGAGGACTGCCGGCGCACCGCGTCCGGCTTGCTGCCGTTGGAGGTAATCTTCTTCACCTTCTTGACGGCAGGCGCGGGATTGGGAACCGCTACTCCCCGGTTGGCTACCCGCTTAAGAGGGCGCTGGTCCAGGACTAGCTCGGGGGCTTGAGGGCCTGCCGCAAGCCACTCCTCCTCAGGCTGCTCCGCCTCCTCAACCCCCTCTTCCTCCTGGGCCTCTACTGCCGCGGCATACAGAGCCTCAATCCCGGAAGGCTTGTCCCCGGCAGGCTCGCCCCCGGCAGGATCATCCCCGGAAGCCTCCTCTATGGCTTGCGCCTCGCTTCTGCCGCGGGAGGAGCCTTCATCCTCAACCTCCTCCTTCTCCTCCGATGCCTTCCCGGCCTTCTCCTTTGCGGCAGCTCGAAATGCCCTACCTTCCTCAAGCCGCCTCCTGATGTACGCCTCCTCCACCTTGGAGGTGCGCTTGTACATATTGGTCTCCACCTTGGTAGCCCTTTCCACCAAGGTGGAGGACCACGCAAGCTCTTCGTTGAGCTCGGGCAGCTGCCAATTGCCCGAAACTCCATGAGCGTTGCAGTCTGGCATCCATTTCAGAATCTGGTCCCTGGCGGAGTTGATGTTCAGCGGGATGACATTTGCCGGCAACTTGAATGGCCCAAGGCTGCCGAACAGTTGTTCGCACAACCAAGCATGGCCGTACACTGACAGATTGTTGGTCAGGCCAGGGAGCAACCTCATCCTATCTGCAGCATCTCCATACTGCCAGGCAAACCTGTCCCTCTTCTGCAGTGGCGCAATGTGACGAAGGAGGAAGTCGGCCCCCACATGCCCGATAGTTAGCCCGGCAGCCTTTAGGTGGGTGATCCTATTTATTGCCGGACGGAGCGTGTCATCAGAAAGGCCAACTTACCACCAATCGTTGCCACACTCAACGCACTCTGTCTGCACTTGGCAGAAATCTGGGGCCTTCTCATCCTGGATCCAGCACCAATCCGCCCTCCACTCCTCCCATCTGCCACGCTGCTGACCAGGGAGGTAACCCCAGCTTTCCCTCACCACCCGTGGCATCCAACTTATGTTCCCGGAACGGTGGGCTTTGTTCTCCACCCGCGGGACAAAATAGTGCCTGAACAAGTCGACATTGGGGGCAACTCCAACGAAGTTCTCGCACAAGTGGGCAAAAATTGCCATGCATGCCATTGCATTTGGCGTGAAGTCCAGAAGATGGAATCCATAGATCACCATCATTGCTTCAAAGAAATCCGAAAAAGGAGGGCAGAGGCCACAGATGAAGTATGCGCAAAAGAATCGATATGAATCTAGCGGATCCTTCTTCCCCTCTGCTAGAACCTTGGGTGCGCCATGCCCCTTCGGGACCTCCGTCCCCCATAGATATCCATACCTTGCTTCCAGCACTTCACCGTCCAGATTCGACGGGAAGAAGACGACGTCTCCCCTTCACTTCTTGTCCAGCTCTGCTGCCCACTTCTTGCTCCCCTCAGCGGCCGTCTCCTTCGTGGCGGCCGTTCGCTTCCCCTTGGGAGCAGCGGTCTTCTTCCCCATCTCTTCGATTTGGAGCAGAGGTGGAAGAAGAAAGTTGGGTGGGGATCGGCGAAGAGTGTGGGCGAGGAGGAAGGGCAGTTGTTTGGCTTTCAGAAGAAGATGGTGGAGGGGCGAAGCAGACGATAGATGAGCAGTGCCCTTCCGCGTCTTCCTATCTTAAGGAAAGGACGTGGTGGAGGGCATGACTCTTCAGAAAGTTACCGTTTCACATTAACTGCTACAGTCCCACGACCCGCGGTAATTACTCGAAGTGGACGTTGGATTGACTGGTCATCATAACAAACCGCTGCACGCGCAGCGTCCTCTGGCCACGTGTCTGTGCACTGTTTGGGGCCTAACCCAACGTGCCCAGCAACACGTATGGCTCAGGCCCGGGTGCTTCTGTCGGGGTACACAAACGGGGGTGTATGTTTTCCCCTGACTTGTGCACGGACAGCAAGCCTCCATCCCAGCAGCTCTCAACTTCCAAGACGAGACCAAGTTGAAGAGATAGCTCTTTGAGAAATCAAAGGGCAGATCAGGAAGACCAATTCAAGCCAAAGGAGCAAGACACCACTAAGGAAAAACCTCCCTTGCCGGGCGAGAGAGCCTGGCAAGGACGAGGTTGCCCCGGAGACAAACCTCAAGACTACCTCGGCAGGCTTGCCGAGGACGCCAAGGGCGGACTACCTCGCCAAGGATCCACCGCTCCACCTCACAGGGACGCAAGTCATCGATCGGTGCGGTGTCAAGCCCCCAAGTGACTGAGTGGCTGTTATTTGACACGTGGCATCCACTTCCGAAGGAAATCACCTCCAAATGACACCCGTCCAGAGACGTGTCAAGCAGACAGACGAGAAGGTGGCCGAACAGCCCAGCAAGGCTTGCCGGGCATGCCACGATGTGACACTTAGCGACGCATTTAATGCGCTCTACCCTGTCTACAAAGTTAGGTATGATAGCACTGTTTGCTATCTAATCAGTACACAATGACTGATTTGCCATTGTGATGACCCCTTGATCTATAAAAGGAGGGCCATGGCAACCATAGAAAGGATTCGGACCCTTGTACACTCATACGCGCGTAGCTGCTCTCCCCCAGAGGCCACCCTGCTGGCCTAGAGCGCTGCGTCTCCACCACGGTCCTCTCATCAATCCACCAAAGCAAGAGTAGGGTTTTATGCCTCGCGGCGGCCCGAACCTGGGTAAAACTGCCGGTGTGATCGTTGTCGTGCTGCCCCTGCACCCTCCTCTCTTTGTGCAATGTGTTCTTCCCCCTGCCGAACCACAAGGTGCCGATGGTCCCATAGGTGGCCGTGATTTCCCACAACACCCTTCTTTGAAATATTTACTATAGTTGTGTGGAATTATCTTCTATTGTCGTTTTAGCATTACTTATTGGACACATCTCAACGTCACCGGTCTCTGAGTCGAAGTCGGAATCAAATTGATTTGGCATCTCTTGTTAAGTTGGCTACTTTGGGAAGCTCTTCTTTGAAATATTTACTATACTTCCATGGAATTATCCTCTACTTCCATTTTAGCATTACTTACTTATTAGACACGTCTCAACATCACTAGTCTTTGATTCGAAAACATAATCAGATTGATTTGGTATGTCTTGTTAAAGCTTGCTACCATGGGAAGCTCTTCTTTGAAATGCTTCATATAGTCACATGGAATCATGTTTAACCATCCTTTTAGCATTACTTGTTGGACACGTCTCAGTATCACTTGTTCTCCGAATCGAAGTCGGATTGTTTTGGCATCTCTTTTTAAAGCTGGCTACCGTAGGAAGCTCTTCTTTGAAATATGTACTATAGTTTCTTGGAATTATTTTCTACTACCATTTTAGCGCTACTTATTGGACAGTCTCAACATCAGTGGTCTCCGAGTCAAAATCGGAATCAGATTGATTTGGCTCTTCTTTGAAATATTTAATATATAGCTGCCTGGAATTATCTTCCACTGTCAGTTTAGCATTACTTACTTATTAGACATGTCTCAACCTCATAGGTCTTCAGGTCAGAATCCGAATCAGATTGATTTGGAATCTCTTGTTAAAGTTGGCTACCATGGGAAGCTCTTCTTTGAAATGCTTCAAATAGTCACATGAAATTATATTTTACCATCTTTTTAGTATTCCTTGTTGGACACGTCTTATCATCACTTGTTCTTCGAATCAGAGTTCGATTGATTTGTCATCTCTTGTTAAAGCTGGCTGTAGTGGGAAGAGCTTCTTTGAAATGTTTACTATAGTTGCATGGAATTATGTTCTACTATCATTTTAGCATTACATATTGCACACGTCTCAACATGACTGGTCTCCGTGTCAAAATCAGAATTAGATCGATTTTGTATCTCTTGTTAAAGGTGGCTATCACTGGAAGCTCTTCTTTGAAATGCTTCATTTAATCACATGGAATTATCTATTACCGTCCTTTTAGCATTACCTTTTTGGCATGCCTAAGCATCAACTGGTCTCTGAATCGGAACCGGATTTATTCAGTATCTCTAGTAAAGCTAGCTACCATGGGAAACTCTTCTTTCAAATCCTTACTATAGCCGCCTGAAATATTTGGAAAGAGAGATAATCCTCTATTTGAAAGTGTTCGACCAACCAAATAGCATCGATGAATGGGACCAAGGCAAATCTTCTACTTCTATGGTTCGGGGTGCTGCAATACCTTGACAACTACTCCATGGTAGTATATTTTTTCCTTTAGCAGACTCTCTGCAACCTTTCTCCTTCTACACCAAGGTGGTGGTGAAACACCCTACTGTTACGTGTCAATAGCTCTGGTAAAACAAAAAAGTTCACTGGATTGCCCTGCCCTGTCCTCTTTGCGACTGTTTATCAATTCAGGTTTGTGTTGTTTGTTTTTTTGCGTTCGGTAACATCCCCATTTAAAATCACAGTTATTTTCATGGCCTCAAAATGAAGAAAGAGCAGAGCATGAAAAATAACCGTACTACACCCTTATGTAACAAATGATGATGTAAAATTTTAGAATCAGTTCACCCGCTCAAGCAAATGGCTCATGTATCGCCAAGGTAATCCATAGGCGACGATCATCATTATCTATCGTTAGTAAATACAAAAGCAATACGGAAATAATCATTTGCAAACAATTCATGAAAACATCCTTCAAGTAGTTCACCTAACTTCTCGTTGCATTTGGTTTTTCTCCTTTGTGGATCATTCATAAAGTAAGTTGTTCATAGGTTGCTCGACTTCTTGGTTGCAATTGGTCTTTGTGCCAAGGGCGCAATGGGTCATCTAGTGTCATGTGAAAGCTAGCTACCATAGGAAGCTCTTCTTTGAAATCCTTCACATAGTCACATGGAAGTATCTTTTATCATCCTTTTAGCATTACTTGTTGGACACATCTCAACATCACTTGTTTTCCTAATCAGAGTCAGATTGACTCGACATCTCTTTGTTAAAGCTAGCTACCGTGTGTAGCTCTTCTTTGAAATATTTACTATAGTTGCCTGGAATTATTTTCTACAGTCATTTTGGCATTACTTATTGGACGCGTCTCAACTTCCTTTGTCTCCGAGTTGGATTTAGAATCAGGTTGATTTGTCATCTCTTGTTAAAGTTGGCTACCGTGGGAACCTCTTTGAAATATTTACTATTGCCTGGAATTATCCTCTACTGTCATTTTAGCACTACTTACTTATTAGGCACGTCTCAACATCACTGGTCTCCTAGTCAGAATCAGAATTAGATTGATTTGACATGTCTTGTTAAATTTGACTACAATGAGAAGCCCTTCTTTGAAATGCATCATATAGTCGCATAGAATTATCTTTTATCGTACTTTTAGCATTACTTGTTGGACACGTTTCCGCATCACTTGTTTTCCGAATCGGAGTTGGATTGATTTGATATCTCTTATTAGAGCTGGCCATCGTGGGAAGCCCTTCTTTGAAATATTTACTATAGTTGTTTGGAATTATCTTTTATTGTCATTTTAGCGATACTTGTTGGACACATCTTAGCATCACCGGTCTCTGAGTCGAAGTCGGAATCAAATTAATTTGGCATCTCTAGTTAAGTTGGATACTCTGGGAAGCCCTTCTTTGAAATATTTACTATAGTTCCCTGGAATTATCCTCTACTCCCATTTTAGCATTACTTACTTATTAGACACGTCTCAACATCACTAGTCTCTGAGTCGAAAACGGAATCAGATTGATTTGATATGTCTTGTTAAAGCTTGCTACCATGTCAAGTTCTTCTTTGAAATGCTTCATATAGTCACATGGAATTATGTTTTACCGCCGTTTTAGCATTACTTGTTGGACACATCTCAGCATCACTTATTCTTCGAATCGAAGTCGGATTTATTTGGCATCTCTTTTTAAAGATGGATACCGTGGGAAGCTCTTCTTTGAAATATGTATTATAGTTTCTTGGAATTATTTCCTACTTCAATTTTAGCACTACTTATTGGACACAGCCCAACATCAGTCGTCTCCGAGTCGAAATGTGAATCAGATTGATTTAGCATCTCCTGATAAAGATGGCTACCATGGGAAGCTCTTCTTTGAAATATTTACTATATAGTTGCATGGCATTATCTTCTACTGTAATTTTAGCATTACTTACTTATTAGACATGTCCCAACATCATAGGTCTTCGAGTCCGAATCAGAATCAGATTGATTTGGCATCTCTTGTTAAAGTTAACTAACATGGGAAGCTCTTCTTTGAAATGCTTCATATAGTCGCATGAAATTATATTTACTGTCTTTTTAGTATTACTTGTTGGACATGTCTTATCATCATGTGTTCTTCGAATCGGAGTCCGATTGATTTTTCATCTCTTATTAAAGATGACTATCATGGGAAGTTCTTCTTTGAAATCTTTACTATAGATGCATGGAATTATGTTCTACTATCATTTTTATCAGTACTTATTGGACACGTCTCAACATGACTGGTCTCCGAGTCAGAATCAGAATTAGATTGATTTGGTATCTCTCATTACAGTTGGCTATCATTGGGAGCTCTTTTTGAAATGCTTCATTTATTCACATGGAATTATCTATTACTGTCCTTCTAGCATTACTTTTTTTGGCATGTCTTAGCATGAGCTTGTCTCCGAATCGGAACAGGATTGATTCAGTATCTCCGCAAAAGCTGGCTACCATGGGAAACTCTTCTTTGATATCTTTACTTTAGCCGGGAAACTCTTCTTTGATATATTTACTATAGCCGCCTGAAAGAGATAATCATCTATTATAAGGTGTGCAACCAATCAGAGTAGCATCGATGGTTAGGACCAAGGCAAATCTTCTACCTCTATGATTTGGGGTGCTGCGATGCCTTAGCAACTACTCCATGGTAGTATTTTTTTTCTTCTACCGCAAGGTGGTGGTGGAACACCCTACCGTGTCACTAGCTCTGGTAAAAAAATAGGTCATTGGATTTGCCAGAAATGAGATTTCTGCACCCTGCTTCGTTTGTTCCTTGTTTCTTTTTTAGCAAAACTTTGCACTCTGCTATGCTTTGCAAAGCAGTATGATAGACGCACAGGGCCTTGCGAACTTGGGGTAATCTGAGGACTGTTCAACATGGGCCTTTGCAAAGCGGTAGCCCTCGCCGTTTCACATGCCCTGCGTTTAGGCCCAACTCGTCGACGCCCTCGATGCGCTCCGTGCAAAACACCGCAGCACCACCGGTCCACCACCACCTTCTGGACGCACGCATGCTCTCCACGGGACACCCCAAAGCAGTGGACTGCACCACGCGCCTGATCCTCGGATGCTGAATAAACTGAAATTCGTAAATAATTTCACGAAATCCTCAGCGCGCAGCCAGCACGCGGCCAGGCTATGAGGCTAGTTGTAATGGGAGTATCATAACTAGTATCATGCATGCCAACTAGGCAACCTTGATGAGGTGGCATAAAATTAAATGAAGAAAGAGAGTGTTGAGTATCATATCATTATACTATATCATAATAAATGATATGCTACTACTTCCTCCAAAGAGATTTTAATATAGATTACATACGGATGTATGTAGACATATTTTAGAGTGTGCATTCACTCATTTTGCTCCGTATATAGCCTATATTAGAATCTCTAGAAGGCCTTATATTTAGAAACAGAGGTAGTATGTGTCATGCATGTCAATAAATAAAATCGTACTACAATATATCATATCATTATATCATACTACAATATGAAACTATGCATTAGGAAGATATTCCCTCCATTCCTAAATATAAATCTTTGTAGATATTCCACTATAAAGCACATGCGGATGTATATAGATGCATTTTAAGTGTATTACTGCGTTAGACTACCCCTAGCACCGGGAAATATCGTCAGATATTCTCCCGCTCCGTCTGATACGTGTAGTACTGCGTTAGACTACCCCTAGCACCGTGTATCGTATTTGTCATGCTCATGTTTGCTTTGTATTTATACTGTTTCCTCCCCCTCTTCTCTCTCGTTAGACCCCGACACCGACGTCGTCCCCGAAACCGACGTAGCTCCGGAGCCCGAAGACACCATTGACGACCTTGCCCCTGCCGCCGAGCAACCAGGCAAGCCCCCCCTTTGATCATCCCGATATCGCCCATTCTATTTCTCATGCTTGCATTAGAATTGCTGCTGCTGCTGCTTTACCTATTCTGATGCATAGCCTGTTTATTGTAACCTGCTGTTGATAATTACCTACATATCCTAAACTACTTAGTATAGGCTGGGTAGACACCTATCAGTGACCCCACTAGTCCCGACCGCCCCGCTGGATTATCCGAAGACCCGATCAACGGGATTGAAGATCAGGCCCCGACACCGCACATCACCCCCCCTTAGTTGTAACGACACTGCAGCGTTACTATCGAGTGCCGAGGGTGAAACCTCTTGTAGCACTTCTGATGTTAACTCTGTAGAGTAACTATTCGGTCGTGGTCATCGAGGGTGATTCCTCCTTCACCACTTCCGATAACGACGCCGTCGTACAACACGTCAAGCGTGAACCCAGTGAGGGTGATTCCTCCGAGTTCACCTTCACGAATACATCGAGTAGGAATCCAACGAGGGTGATACCTCAGATTCCCCTGATGTTATGGACACACGGATAGTTGGACTTTACACTGTTAATTGGATAGGCAGGTCGACCCTGAGGGGTACCCGCGTGCGCCTGAGAGGTGAGTGTTGTGTAGACGGGTGCCTGTATGGTGCCCGAGTGATGAATACGAGGCGCGGCCGGGCATTCTTAACCCTTGCAGCAAGTCCTCAAGACGGGGCGATGGGGTCACATCTTTCGTGAGTCTCTGCTCGTTACCGCAAGCCCAAGGTACTAGCGATTTGGATATTTGATCCGAGCAGGCTCTGGTCTGATAGCACTAACCATCACGTGGGCATAGTATGGGCGTTCTACATCGTAGCATCAGCCGACAGTTCTGTCAGACGTCCAGTTCAGCATTGTGGCACGGTCGGATCGTACCGACCCTCCGAGGCGGTGCTGGTATCCACCCTGCACAAAACGACCCGGAGTGCACAGGGCGATGGCCCAAGACCCCTGAGTGCTTAGGATGTAGACCGGTGGGGACCTCTCTGCTGAGCTTTAGGTACGGCTGCGATGTATCGTTTGGCCGAGGCCGGGCATGACCCAGGAAAGTGTGTCCGGCCGGAGTTAATCGAGCGTGTTGGGTAAGTTGGTGCACCCTGCAGGGAAGAATACTTCTATCGATAGCCTGTCCTACGGTAACGGACACTCGGAGTTGTATCCTGATTGATACAATTTAGAACTGGATACTTGGATACTATGGCTCTGGGATTGCTTCTCGCAGGGAGTCGAGAAGGGATCTCCGGACGAGGTTGATGACTGTATGGCTCTGGGATTGCTTTCTCGCAGGGAGTCGAGAAAGGATCTCTGGGTGAGGTTGAGACTTAAGGATACTGCTACATTATATGGTACTGTCTACACTCTTCTAATGCTGCAAGACCTCTGAAGATGCTAGCCTTTGATAGGACTAGGCCTTCTCTCTATTCTGGCTTTTCTGCAGCCCAGTCCACATATACAGCCTCTCATTGAAAATGTTGCATATGTAGTGTAGATCCTTGCTTGCTGAGTACTTCTGAGTACTCACGGTTGCTTTGTTTTCCTTTTCTCCCCATATCAGTTTGACGTGACCAAGATGACGGAGCCCCTGAGACAGTTGCCCCCGCCGACGATCGCTACTACTTCGACCCCGAGGGTGGATACTGCTATGAGTTGACTGACGACCAGGAGTAGGATCGGAGGGTCCTAGGCAGGAGGCCTACGCCTTTCAATCGTAGTGTTTTATTTTGCCCCGCCTTTCTAAAGGCCTTTCTGTGCTGTCTTTTATATCTGTACTCAGATATCTGATGCTTCTGCTGACGCTTGTTCACAAGCTTGTGTATTCGAGCCCTCGAGGCCCCTGGCTTGTAATATAAAGCTTGTATGACTTTATTTATGTTTTAGAGTTGTGTTGTGATATCTTCCCGTGAGTCCTTAGGCTTGATCGTGTGCATTTGCGTGAATGATTAGTGCATGATTGAGCCGGGGGCATAATCAAGTTGGTATCAGAGCCGACTGACTGTAGGAACCCCCTTTCCAACTCCTTGGCCGAAGTTGAGTCTATTGGTCTAAAAACTGTTTTACTAACTTGGCTGTGTGGCTTACGGGCCCACATCGCCAATTGGGTGGTATTAGGATCTTTTACTCCTCGACCTTTACTCTGGGACTCTGATCTCTCTTCTATTTGGGTTAAATAAAGTTTACTAACGCCAACACTTAGGATCTCGTAATTCTCGTCCACCCGGAGAGCTGGATATCTGTGCGATTTCCCTGATATTGATCTGATTAGTCTGATAATCATTTTCCTTTCCATTGTTTTGTTTAACCTTTCTCTCCGAGTTGAATTATACTCAGAGTTGTCGTTCGATAAGACCGGATTCTGCATCAGAGTGCACACAGAGAGTAGGATCCAGCAAGTTGATAGATCATCGGTATTCTCTAAACTTGATTTGAGGTTGGGTTACCATCAGATCCGTGTTCGTGAAGAGGATATTCCCAAGACTGCATTTGTTACTCGCTATGGCTCCTACGAGTACACAGTCATGTCCTTTGGCTTAACCAATGCTCCAGCCACATTCTCCCGTCTGATGAATTACATCTTCATGGATTACCTCGACAAGTTCGTCGTGGTTTATCTAGATGATATTCTGGTATATTCGAAAAATAAGGAAGAACATGCCGAACACCTTCGTCTTGTACTGGAAAGGCTCCGAGAACACCAGTTGTATGCCAAGTATTCCAAATGTGAATTCTGGCTTTCTGAAGTGACATACCTCGGCCATGTGATTTCCAAAGATGGCATTGCTGTTAACCCAGAATGAGTTCAGGCTATTCTGGACTGGACTCCTCCGAAGAACGTCAAGCAGGTGAGAAGTTTTCTTGGCCTTGCAAGTTATTGCCGTCGTTTTGTCGAGAATTTCTCAAAGATTGCTAAGCCTTTGACTGATCTGCTTCACAAGGGTGTTAAGTTCGAATGGACAGAAAAATGTCAGGAAAGTTTCCAGACACTCAAAGACAAGCTGACATCTGCCCCAGTACTATCTCCTCCAGATACCCGCAAAGAATTTGTGATCTATTGTGACGCATCCCGTGAAGGATTAGGCTGTGTCCTAATGCAAGAGCGTAAAGTGATTGCTTATGGCTCTCGTCAGTTGCGCCCACATGAAGAGAATTATCGTGTACATGATCTAGAACTAGCTGCTGTCATCTATGCACTGCAGTTGTGGCAACATTACCTTCTCGGTAATCGTTGCGAGATATACACGGATCATAAAAGTCTGAAGTACTTGTTTACTCAACCATCTCTAAACCTCCGTCAGCAAAGATGGATGGAGGCCATTGCGGACTATGATTTGGGTATTTCCTATACCCCTGGCAAGGCTAACGTGATGGCTGATGCCTTAAGCCGCAAGTCCTATTGCGACAACCTCATGGTTAGGCGAGCTCAACCTCGTCTTTATGAAGAACTGCGCAAGCTGAATCTGCGTATTGTTCCACAGGGATCTCTTAATAACCTTGTGATACAACCAGATCTTGAGAAAGCTGTTAAGGATGCGCAAGCTAAAGATGCTGAAATTAATATGATGAAGAAAGACCTTCACCTTGTAAAGTACAGGGATTTCTCGCTGTTTGAAGATGGAACTTTGTATTTCAGAAACCGCATTGTCGTACCTCGCTTCGAGCTTATGACCGACAAGGTCATGAAGGAGGCACATGATACCCCGCTGTCTATTCATCCGGATAGCACCAAGATGTATCGTGATCTCCGTCAAAGGTACTGGTGGTCTAGAATGAAGCAGGATATTGCTCGCTATGTTGCTGAATGTGATGTGTGTCGTCGCGTTAAAGCAGAACATCAGAAGCCTGCTGGAATTCTGCAACCGTTGCCTATTCCTTTATGGAAATGGGATAAGGTGCAAATGGATTTCATTACTGGCCTTCCCAGGTCATAGAAGGGTCACGATGCTATTCTTGTCATCGTCGACCAACTCTCTAAAGTTGCACACTTTCTGCCTGTCAATGAAAACTATCACTGCTAGTCAGTTAGAAGAGTTGTATATCTCCAGAATTGTTTCACTCCACGGCATTCCGAAGGAGATTAGTTCGGACCGTGGCGGTCTTTTCACTTCCAAATTCTGGGAAAGTTTCCAGACAGCTATGGGAACTCATATTACCTGGAGTTCCGCTTATCATCCCCAATCCCAAGGCCAATTCGAGCGAGTCAACCAAGTGCTTGAAGACATGCTTCGGGCTTGTGTTATTTCTTTCGCCAAGAAGTGGGAAGAATCTCTTCCATATGCCGAGTTCTCTTATAACAACAGCTAACAAGCCAGTTTGAAAATGGCTCCCTTTGAAGTTCTATATGGACGTAAGTGTCGAACCCCTCTGAATTGGTTAGAAACTGGGGAACGACCGCTCGTGGGTCCGGATATTATTCTACACGCCGAAGAACAAGTCTGTATCGTTCGAGAAAATCTCAAGGCGGCTCAGGACCGCCAGAAGAGCAACTATGATCGCAAACGATGGGGTTTGACTTATCAACCTGGTGATCAAGCTTATATACGTGTCACCCCTATGAAGGGCAGTCAGCATTTTGGAATCAAGGGCAAGCTAGCTCCGTGCTACATTGGTCCTTTCCGCATTGTTGCAAGATGTGGTCAGGTGGCATATAAATTGGAATTGCCGCCACAATTCTCTCATGTCCACGACGTCTTCCATGTGTCGCAACTTCGTCGTTGCTTCAAGGAATCTCCGCACCGAGCTGTGGATCACGAAATGCTCGAATTGCATGATGATCTTTCTTATAAGGAGCATCCGATCCGCATTCTCGATGAAGCTGAACGTCGGACCCGTCAGAAGGTTACCAAGTTCCTCAAAGTGCAGTGGTCAAATCATACTGAAGATGAAGCCACTTGGGAACGCGAGGATAATCTTCGTGCGGAATACCCCGAACTTTTTCCTTCTACCTCTTAATTCTCGGGACGAGAATTCTTGTTAGTAGGGGAGATTTGTAACACCCCCAGTGGATAACTACAGTAATCACCCTTTTGATTATGCCATGTCATCATGTTTAACAGTGCATGATCATCATTAGTATCATATCTCTTTTCAAATTCAAATGGAAATTCAAATAAAAGTGGAAAATAAAAGTTGTGCAACATAGAAACTAAAATGTTCGATAAATAGCAAATATTGTAGAGACCATTCTAAAATTGTAACCAACAATAAATTAATTAATTAGGTGGCTCTAACATTATCAGAATAGCAAAGTTTAATACATTTTATTTATTATAAAATTTGTGTATACTCAAATTGACTCCAAACTAAATTTTGACCGTGGTAGAGGATGCCTAGTAATTAATGGAACAAGTACCATGTTTTACAAAATTGAATTTGAGGCCTAACTAATTACAAAAACAGAAAATGTGAATAAAAGAGAAAACAGAAAAGCTAAAACAAAAAAATAAAAGGAACCCCCCCTGGGCCTCGGCCCAGCAGGCGTCCAGGCCGCTAGGCCGGCCACTCCCCCTGGCCTTTAAGCCCCCCCCCCCCCCCCGCACCAAACCCTAACCCTAATCCCTCTCCCTCCCACTCGTGCCCCCATCTCGCCGTGCCCGCGCCCGGTGCCGCCCCGCCGCCCGACGCTGCCACGCCGTCGCCGCCGCCTCGTCGCCGGATCTCGCTTCCCCGTCGCCCCTCGACGAGCTACTCCGAGCCTCGCCGACCCCGTTCGGCTACAACGCCGGTGAGGCCCCCGGCCTCTCACCCCCGTCCTCGTCATCCCGTGCACCGCACCGGTCTCCGTGCGAGCACACACGCTCGTCGCGCCCCGCATCCACCCATGCGCACGGGCCACCGCGTCCGTCCAAGCTGCCGCTCGCCCTGCGCCGCTGCCCGCGCCCGCACGCGCGTGTCCGTGATGCCAACCGCGTCGCCGCTCGCACCCTCCTGCCCCCCCCTCTGCACTGCCTCGCGTGCTCAGCCGTCGTGGCCTCGCCTTCGCCGCCTTGCCGCAGCGCGCCCGCGTGCCCTGCTGCTGCTTCGTTGCCGCGCCGCCTCGCCACGCTGCTGCTGCTCCACCCGCGCCGCCCCGCCGTTGCTTCACCGTGCCGCTCGCACTGGCCTCGCCCCGGCCATTCGCTCGCCGTCCCCGTGGCCTGGGCGTGTGCCCAATCGGGCTGGCGCCCGCACGCCTGTGCCCGCTCGCTGTGGCGTCTAGGCCACCGACAGCCGGGCCCCACCCCCTGACCCACTGACTAACGGGGCCCAGCCCCCTGAAAATGTTTAAAAGAAATTAAAAAAAAAGAAAGAAAATATAATAATAATTAATTAGTTAATTAGTGAATTAATTAACTTAACTAATCATGTTTAATTAAACTAATTAAACTTAATTAACCTAATTATCTAATTAAGCTAATTAATCTGTTAATTAGGCTAAATAGTCAATGACAGCGGGCCCCACCTGTCAGATTGTGCTGATGTCATGCTGACATCATCAAACACTGTTCTAGATAATATTGATTTAATAAATTAAATAAATTCAAAAAATCAATAAAAACTTTAGAAAATCATATTAAATAATCCGTAACTCCGATGGAAAAACTTTGTACATGAAAGTTGCTCAGAACGACGAGACGAATCCGAATACGCGGTCCGTTCGTGCGTCACACGTCCCTAACTATCCGAACATGAAACCGTCCCCCTCTGGACGTCTGTCTGATAATTCCAAAGACCCGGGAAATATCGTCAGATATTCTCCCGCTCCGTCTGATACGTGTAGTACTGCGTTAGACTACCCCTAGCACCGTGTATCGTATTTGTCATGCTCATGTTTGCTGTGTATTTATACTGTTTCCTCCCCCTCTTCTCTCTTGTTAGACCCCGAGACCGACGTCGTCCCCGAGACCGACGCAGCTCCGGAGCCCGAAGACACCATTGATGACCTTGCCCCTGCCGCCGAGCAACCAGGCACCCCCCTTTGATCATCCCGATATCGCCCATTCTATTTCTCATGCTTGCATTAGAATTGCTGCTGCTGCTGCTTTACCTATTCTGATGCATAGCCTGTTTATTGTAACCTGCTGTTGATAATTACCTGCGTATCCTAAACTGCTTAGTATAGGCTGGGTAGAGACCTATCAGTGACCCCACTAGTCCCGACCGCCCCGCTGGATTATCCGAAGACCCGATCAACGGGATTGAAGACCAGGCCCCGACACCGCACATCACCCCCCCTTAGTTGTAACGACACTGCAGCGTTACTATCAAGTGCCGAGGGTGAAACCTCTTGTAGCACTTCTGATGTTAACTCTGTAGAGTAACTATTCGGTCGTGGTCATCGAGGGTGATTCCTCCTTCACCGCTTCCGATAACGACGCCGTCGTACAACACCTCAAGCGTGAACCCAGTGAGGGTGATTCCTCCGAGTTCACCTTCACGAATACATCGAGTAGGAATCCAACGAGGGTGATACCTCGGATTCCCCTGATGTTATGGACACACGGATACTTGGACTTTACACTGTTACTTGGATAGGCGGGTCGACCTTGAGGGGTACCCGCGTGCGCCTGAGAGGTGAGTGTTGTGTAGACGGGTGCCTGTATGGTGCCCGAGTGATGAATACGAGGCGCGGCCGGGCATTCTTAACCCTTGCAGCAAGTCCTCGAGATGGGGCGACGGGGTCACATCTTTCGTGAGTCTCTGCTCGTTACCGCAAGCCCAAGGTACTAGCGATTTGGATATTTGATCTGAGCAGGCCTCTGGTCTGATAGCACTAACCATCACGTGGGCATAGTATGGGCGTTCTGCATTGTAGCATCAGCCGACAGTTCTGTCAGACGTCCAGTTCAGCATTGTGGCACGGTCGGATCGTACCGACCCTCCGAGGCGGTGCTGGTATCCACCCTGCACACAACGACCCGGAGTGCACAGGGCGATGGCCCAAGACCCCTGAGTGCTTAGGATGTAGACCGGCGGGGACCTCTCTGCTGAGCTTTAGGTAGGGCTGCGATGTATCGTTTGGCCGAGGCCGGGCATGACCCAGGAAAGTGTGTCCGGCCGGAGTTAATCGAGCGTGTTGGGTAAGTTGGTGCACCCCTGCAGGGAAGAATACTTCTATCGATAGCCTGTCCTACGGTAACGGACACTCGGAGTTGTATCCTGATTGATACAATTTAGAACTGGATACTTGGATACTATGGCTCTGGGATTGCTTCTCGCAGGGAGTCGAGAAGGGATCTCCGGACGAGGTTGATGACTGTATGGCTCTGGGATTGCTTTCTCGCAGGGAGTCGAGAAAGGATCTCTGGGTGAGGTTGAGACTTAAGGATACTGCGACATTGTATGGTACTGTCTACACTCTTCTAATGCTGCAAGACCTCTGAAGATGCTAGCCTTCGATAGGACTAGGCCTTCTCTCTATTCTGGCTTTTCTGCAGCCCAGTCCACATATACAGCCTCTCATTGAAATTGTTGCATATGTAGTGTAGATCCTTGCTTGCTGAGTACTCACGGTTGGTTTGTTTTTCTTTTCTCCCCATATCAGTTTGACGTGACCAAGATGACGGAGCCCCTGAGACAGTTGCCCCCGCCGACGATCGCTACTACTTCCACCCCGAGGGTGGATACTGCTACGAGTTGACTGACGACCAGGATTAGGATCGGAGGGTCCCAGGCAGGAGGCCTACGCCTTTCGATCGTAGTGTTTTATTTTGCCCCGCCTTTCTAAAGGTCTTTCTGTGCTGTCTTTTATATCTGTACTCAGATATCTGATGCTTCCACTGACGCTTGTTTGCAAGCTTATGTATTCGAGCCCTCGAGGCCCTTGGCTTGTAATATAAAGCTTGTATGACTTTTTTTATGTTTTAGAGTTGTGTTGTGATATCTTCCCGTGAGTCCTTAGGCTTGATCGTGTGCATTTGCGTGTATGATTAGTGCATGATTGAGCCGGGGGCGTAATCAAGTTGGTATCAAAGCCGACTGACTGTAGGAACCCCCTTTCCAACTCCTTGGCCGAAGTTGAGTCTAGTGGTCTAAAAACTGTTTTACTAACTTGGCTGTGTGGCTTACGGGCCCACGTCGCCAATTGGGTGGTATTAGGATCTTTTACTCCTCGACCTTTACTCTGGGACTCTGATCTCTCTTCTATTCGGGTTAAATAAAGTTTACTAACGCCGACACTTAGGATCTTGTAATTCTCGTCCACCCGGAGAGCTGGATATCTGTGCGATTTCCCTGATATTGATCTGATTAGTCTGATAATCATTTTCCTTTCCATTGTTTTGTTTAACCTTTCTCTCCGAGTTGAATTATACTCCGAGTTGTCGTTCGATAAGACCGGATTCTGCATCAGAGTGCACACAGAGAGTAGGATCCAGCAAGTTGATCGATCATCGGTATTCTCTAAACTTGATTTGAGGTTGGGTTACCATCAGATCCGTGTTCGTGAAGAGGATATTCCCAAGACTGCATTTGTTACTCGCTATGGCTCCTACGAGTACACGGTCATGTCCTTCGGCTTAACCAATGCTCCAGCCACATTCTCCCGTCTGATGAATTACATCTTCATGGATTACCTCGACAAGTTCATCGTGGTTTATCTAGATGATATTCTGGTATATTCGAAAAATAAGGAAGAACATGCCGAACACCTCCGTCTTGTACTGGAAAGGCTCCGGGAACACCAGTTGTATGCCAAGTATTCCAAATGTGAATTCTGGCTTTCTGAAGTGACATACCTCGGCCATGTGATTTCCAAAGATGGCATTGCCATTAACCCAGAACGAGTTCAGGCTATTCTGGAGTGGGCTCCTCCGAAGAACGTCAAGCAAGTGAGAAGTTTTCTTGGCCTTGCAAGTTATTGTCGTCGTTTTGTCGAGAATTTCTCAAAGATTGCTAAGCCTTTGACTGATCTGCTTCATGAGGGCGTTAAGTTCGAATGGACAGAAAAATGTCAGGAAAGTTTCCAGACACTCAAAGACAAGCTGACATCTGCCCCAGTACTATCTCCTCCAGATACTGCAAAGACTTTGTGATCTATTGTGACGCATCCCGTGAAGGATTAGGCTGTGTCCTAATGCAAGAGTGTAAAGTGATTGCTTATGGCTCTCGTCAGTTGCGCCCACATGAAGAGAATTATCTGGTACATGATCTAGAACTAGCTGCTGTCATCTATGCACTGCAGTTGTGGCGACATTACCTTCTCGGTAATCGTTGCGAGATATACACGGATCATAAAAGTCTGAAGTACTTGTTTACTCAACCATCTCTAAACCTCCGTCAGCAAAGATGGATGGAGGCCATTGCGGACTATGATTTGGGTATTTCCTATACCCCTGGCAAGGCTAACATGATGGCTGATGCCTTAAGCCGCAAGTCCTATTGTGACAACCTCATGGTTAGGCGAGCTCAACCTCGTCTTTATGAAGAACTGCGCAAGCTGAATCTGCGTATTGTTCCACAGGGATCTCTTAATAACCTTGTGATACAACCAGATCTTGAGAAAGCCGTTAAGGATGCGCAAGCTAAAGATGCTAAAATTGATCTGATGAAGAAAGACCTTCACCTTGTAAAGTACAGGGATTTCTCGCTGTCTGAAGATGGAACTTTGTATTTCAGAAACCGCATTGTCGTACCTCGCTTCGAGCTTATGACCGACAAGGTCATGAAGGAGGCACATGATACCCCGCTGTCTATTCATCCGGGTAGCACCAAGATGTATCGTGATCTCCATCAAAGGTACTGGTGGTCTAGAATGAAGCAGGATATTGCTTGCTATGTTGCTGAATGTGATGTGTGTCGTCGCGTTAAAGCAGAACATCAGAAGCCTGCTGGAATTCTGCAACCGTTGCCTATTCCTTTATGGAAATGGGATAAGGTGCAAATGGATTTCATTACTGGCCTTCCTAGGTCATAGAAGGGTCACGATGCTATTCTTGTCATCGTCGACCAACTCTCTAAAGTTGCACACTTTCTGCCTGTCAATGAAAACTATCACTGCTAGTCAGTTAGAAGAGTTGTATATCTCCAGAATTGTTTCACTCCACGGCATTCCGAAGGAGATTAGTTCGGACCGTGGTGGTCTTTTCACTTCCAAATTCTGGGAAAGTTTCCAGACAGCTATGGGAACTCATATTACCTGGAGTTCCGCTTATCATCCCCAATCCCAAGGCCAAGTCGAGCGAGTCAACCAAGTGGTTGAAGACATGCTTCGAGCTTGTGTTATTTCTTTCGGCAAGAAGTGGGAAGAATCTCTTCCATATGCCAAGTTCTCTTATAACAACAGCTATCAAGCCAGTTTAAAAATGGCTCCCTTTGAAGTTCTATATGGACGTAAGTGTCGAACCCCTCTGAATTGGTCAGAAACTGGGGAACGACCGCTCATGGGTCCGGATATTATTCTACACGCCGAAGAACAAGTCTGTATCATTCGAGAAAATCTCAAGGCGGCTCAGGACCGCCAGAAGAGCAACTACGATCGCAAACGATGGGGTTTGACTTATCAACCTGGTGATCAAGCTTATCTACGTGTCACCCCTATGAAGGGCACTCACCGTTTTGGAATCAAGGGCAAGCTAGCTCCGCGCTACATTGGTCCTTTCCGCATTGTTGCAAGACGTGGTCAGGTGGCATATAAATTGGAATTGCCGCCACAATTCTCTCATGTCCACGACGTCTTCCATGTGTCGCAACTTCGTCGTTGCTTCAAGGAATCTTCGCACCGAGCTGTGGATCACGAAATGCTCGAATTGCATGACGATCTTTCTTATAAGGAGCCTCCGATCCGCATTCTCGATGAAGCTGAACGTCGGACCCGTCAGAAGGTTACCAAGTTCCTCAAAGTGCAGTGGTCAAATCATACTGAAGATGAAGCCACTTGGGAACACGAGGATAATCTTCGTGCGGAATACCCCGAACTTTTTCCTTCTACCTCTTAATTCTCGGGACGAGAATTCTTGTTAGTAGAGGAGATTTGTAACACCCCGAGTGGATAACTACAGTAATCACCCTTTTGATTATGCCATGTCATCATGTTTAACAGTGCATGATCATCATTAGTATCATATTTCTTTTCAAATTCAAATTAAAATGGAAATTCAAATAAAAGTGGAAAATAAAAGTTGTGCAACATAGAAACTAAAATGTTCGATAAATAGCAAATATTGCAGAGACCATTCTAAAATTGTAACGAACAATAAATTAATTAATTAGGTGGCCCTAACATTATCAGAACAGCAAAGTTTAATACATTTTATTTATTATAAAATTTGTGTGAACTCAAATTGACTCCAAACTAATTTTTGACAGTGGTAGAGGATGCCTAGTAATTAATGTAACAAGTACCATGTTTTACAAAATTGAATTTGAGGCCTAACTAATTACAAAAACAAAAAATGTGAATAAAAGAAATGAATAAAGGAAAACAGAAAAGCTAAAACAAAAAAATAAAACGAACCCACCCTGGGCCTCGGCCCAGCAGGCCGTCCAGGCCGCCAGGCCGGCCCACTCCCCCTGGCCTATAAGGCCCCTCCCCGCACCAAACCCTAACACTAATCCCCTCTCCCTCCCACTCGCGCCCCCATCTCGCCGTGCCCGCGCCCGGTGCCGCCCCGCCGCCCGACGCTGCCACGCCGTCGCCGCCGCCTCGTCGTCGGATCTCGCTTCCCCGTCCCCCCCTCGACGAGCTACTCCGAGCCTCGCCAACCCCGTTTGGCTACAACGCCGGTGAGGCCCCCGGCCTCTCACCCCCGTCCCCGTCATCCCGCGCACCGCGCCGGTCTCCGTGCGAGCACACACGCTTGCCGCGCCCAGCATCCACCCATGCGCACGGGCCACCGCGTCCGTCCACGCTGCCGCTCGCCCTGCGCCGCTGCCCGCGCCCGCGCGCGCATGTCCGTGATGCCAACCGCGTCGCCACTCGCACCCTCCGCCCGCTCCGGCCCCGGCCACGCCACGACCGCGCCGCCCCGCGCCCTCCTGCCCCCCCCCTCTGCACTGCCTCGCGTGCTCAGCCGCCGAGGCCTCGCCTTCGCCGCCTTGCCGCAGCGCGCCCGCGTGCCCTGCTGCTGCTACGTTGCCGCGCCGCCTCGCCACGCTGCTGCTGCTCCACCCGCGCCGCCCCGCCGTTGCTTCGCCGTGCCGCTCGCACTAGCCTCGCCCCGGCCGTTCGCTCGCCGTCGCCGAGGCCTGGGCGTGCGCCCAATCAGGCTGGCACCCGCACGCCCGTGCCCGCTCGCTGTGGCCTCTGGGCCACCGACAGCCGGGCCCCACCCGCTGACCCACTGACTAACGGGGCCCAGCCCCCTGAAAACGTTTAAAAGAAATTAAAAAAAAGAAAGAAAATATAATAATTATTAATTAGTTAATTAGTGAATTAATTAACTTAACTAATCATGTTTAATTAAACTAATTAAACTTAATTAACTTAATTATCTAATTAAGCTAATTAATCTATTAATTAGGCTAAATAGTCAATGACAGCGGGCCCCACCTGTCAGATTGTGCTGACGTCAGCATGATGTCATGCTGACGTCATCAAACACTGTTCTGGATAATGTTGATTTAATAAATTAAATAAATTCAAAAAATCAATAAAAAGTTTAGAAAATCATATTAAATAATCCGTAACTCCGATGGAAAAACTTTATACATGAAAGTTGCTCAGAACGACCAGACGAATCCGAATACGCTGTCCGTTCGTGCGTCACACGTCCCTAACTATCCGAACATGGAACCGTCCCCCTCCGGATTGTCTGTCCGATAATTCCAAGGACCAAGGAAATATCGTTAGATATTCTCCCGCTCCGTCTGATACATGTAGTACCGCGTTAGACTACCCCTAGCATCGTGTATTGTATTTGTCATGCTCATGTTTGCTATGTATTTATACTGTTTCCTCCCCCTCTTCTCTCTCGTTAGACCCCGACACCGACGTCGTCCCCGAGACCGACGCAGCTCCAGAGCCCGAAGACACCATTGACGACCTTGCCCCTGCCGCCGAGCAACCAGGCAAGCCCCCCCTTTGATCATCCCGATATCGCCCATTCTATTTCTCATGCTTGCATTAGAATTGCTGCTGCTGCTTTACCTATTCTGATGCATAGCCTATTTATAACCTGCTGTTGATAATTACCTGCATATCCTAAACTGCTTAGTATAGGCTGGGTAGAGACCTATCTGTGACCCCACTAGTCCCGACCGCCTCGCTGGATTATCCGAAGACCCGATCAACGGGATTGAAGACCAGGCCCCGACACCGCACATCACCCCCCCCTTAGTTGTAACGACACTACAGCGTTACTATCGAGTGCCGAGGGTGAAACCTCTTGTAGCACTTCTGATGTTAACTCTGTAGAGTAACTATTCGGTCGTGGTCATCGAGGGTGATTCCTCCTTCACCGCTTCCGATAACGACGCCGTCGTACAACACCTCAAGCGTGAACCCAGTGAGGGTGATTCCTCCGAGTTCACCTTGATGAATACATCGAGTAGGAATCCAACGAGGGTGATACCTCGGATTCCCCTGATGTTATGGACACACGGATACTTGGACTTTACACTGTTACTTGGATAGGCGGGTCGACCCTGAGGGGTACCCGCGTGCGCCTGAGAGGTGAGTGTTGTGTAGACGGGTGCCTGTATGGTGCCCGAGTGATGAATACGAGGCGCGGCCGGGCATTCTTAACCCTTGCAGCAAGTCCTCGAGACGGGGCGACGGGGTCACATCTTTCGTGAGTCTCTGCTCGTTACCGCAAGCCCAAGGTACTAGCGATTTTGATATTTGATCCGAGTAGGCCTCTGGTCTGATAGCACTAACCATCACGTGGGCATAGTATGGGCGTTCTGCATCGTAGCATCAGCCGACAGTTCTGTCAGATGTCCAGTTCAGTATTGTGGCACGGTCGGATCGTACCGACCCTCCGAGGCTGTGCTGGTATCCACCCTACACACAACGACCCGGAGTGCACAGGGCGATGGCCCAAGACCCCTGAGTGCTTAGGATGTAGACCGGCGGGGACCTCTCTGCTGAGCTTTAGGTAGGGCTACGATGTATCGTTTGGCCGAGGCCGGGCAGGACCCAGGAAAGTGTGTCCGGCCGGAGTTAATCGAGCGTGTTGGGTAAGTTGGTGCACCCCTGCAGGGAAGAATACTTCTATCAATAGCCTGTCCTACGGTAACGGACACTCAAGGTTGTATCCTGATTGATACAATTTAGAACTGGATACTTGGATACTATGGCTCTGGGATTGCTTGTCGCAGGGAGTCAAGAAGGATCTCCGGACGAGGTTGATGACTGTATGGCTCTGGGATTGCTTTCTCGCAGGGAGTCGAGAAAGGATCTCTGGGTGAGGTTGAGACTTAAGGATACTGCTACATTATATGGTACTGTCTACACTCTTCTAATGTTGCAAGACCTCTGAAGATGCTAGCCTTCGATAGGACTAGGCCTTCTCTCTATTCTGGCTTTTCTGCAGCCCAGTCCACATATACAGCCTCTCATTGAAAATGTTGCATATGTAGTGTAGATCCTTGCTTGCTGAGTACTTCTGAGTACTCACGGTTTCTTTGTTTTCCTTTTCTCCCCATATCAACTTGACGTGACCAAGATGACGGAGCCCCTGAGACAGTTGCCCCCGCCGACGATCGCTACTACTTCGACCCCGAGGGTGGATACTGCTATGAGTTGACTAACGACCAGGAGTAGGATCGGAGGGTCCCAGGCAGGAGGCCTACGCCTTTCGATCGTAGTGTTTTATTTTGCCCCACCTTTCTAAAGGCCTTTCTGTGCTGTCTTTTATATCTATACTCAGATATCTGATGCTTCCGCTGACGCTTGTTCGCAAGCTTATGTATTCGAGCCCTCGAGGCCCCTGGCTTGTAATATAAAGCTGGTATGACTTTATTTATGTTTTAGAGTTGTGTTGTGATATCTTCCCGTGAGTCCTTAGGCTTGATCGTGTGCATTTGCGTGTATGATTAGTGCACGATTGAGCCGGGGGCATCACAAATGGTACCTGCACACAAAGGACAAATACTTACAACCCGACGTGTTAAAGGGGTTGTCAATCACTAGTAGAAAACAGGGCTTTGGTCCAGGCCAGATTAGAGCATTAATCCCGGTTCTCTTACAAACCGGGACCAATGGGTGCATCAGTCACGGTTCGTGAGGCCAGGGCGCCGGCCGGGCCTCTAGGGCCATAGGTCCCGATTCGTCTGACCCCTTTGGTACCGGTTCCAGACACAAACTGGGACCAAAGGGCCTCGCTCCTGGCGCAGCCCCTTTAGTCCCGGTTGGTGGATGGAACCGGGACTAAAGAGCGGGCTACTGTCCCGGTTCTAGCCACCAACCGGAACTAAAGAGATGCCTATATATACCCTCGCCCCTGCCCACCCTCTCCTCTGTTTTTTGGCCGTGTGGGAGGTGTGTGCATGCGCTGCTGATCTGTTCTCCCTTCTATGCATGCACATGAGGTGTTCGATGAAATGCCCGAGCCACACTTAAGCTTTCTCCTCTCCAAGCTCGACCTCCAAGGTTAAAGAATGATTTGGATTGGCCATTGTGAAGCTATGTGCATTCCTCAATGCAATCTCTCAGAAGGTAATCGATCCAGAAATCCTACCAAGGTTAAAGAATGATTTGGTGCAATGTCTTGTCAGTTCCGAGCTGGTGTTCCCACCATCCTTCTTCAATATCATGACGCACGTCCTAGTTCATCTAGTCGACGAGATTGCCATTCTGGGTCCTGTATTTCTACATAATATGTTCCCCTTTGAGAGATTCATGGGAGTCTTAAAGAAATATGTCCGTAACCGTGCTAGGCCAGAAGGAAGCATCTCCATGGGCCGACAAACAGAGGTCATTGGGTTTTGTGTTGACTTCATTCCTGACCTTAAGCCGATTGGTCTCCCTCCATCGCGGTATGAGGGGAGACTGGCTGGAAAAGGCACGCTAGGAGCAGACTCAATAATATGTAGGGACGGGCATTCTTGGGCTCAAGCACACTACACAGTTCTACAGAATTCTACCTTGGTGTATGTCAATGAACACAAGAATATTCTGCGCTCCAAACACCCGGAGCAGTGTGATGACTGGATTACATGTGAACACATCAGGACTTTCGGCAGTTGGATGCAAACACATCTCATGGGTAACACCACTGTTGGAGATGAGTTGTACTCGTTGGCCAGGAAACCATCTTCGACTGTATTGACTTACAAAGGATACGAGATAAATGGGAATACATTTTACACGATCGCCCAAGATCAAAACAGCACCAACCAAAACAGCGGTGTCCGCTTTGATGCAGCAACCAAGAGGGGAAAGGACACATATTATGGTTACATAGTGGACATATGGGAACTTGACTACGGACATGATTTTAAGGTCCCTTTGTTTAAGTGCAAATGGGTTAATCTGTCAGGAGGCGGGGTACATGTAGAGCCACATTACGGAATGACAACAATGGATCTGAACAATCTTGGGTACACAGACGAACCATTCGTCCTAGCCAATGATGTGGCGCAGGTTTTCTATGTGAAGGACATGTCTACCAAACCAAGAAAAAGAAAAGATAAGGAAGCGAATACATCATACGATGAGCCAAAGCGCCACATAGTTCTTTCAGGGAAAAGAGACATCGTGGGAGTGGAGGGCAAGACAGACATGTCTGAAGATTATGAAAAGTTTCATGAAATTCCTCCCTTCAAAGTGAAGGCTGACCCAAGCACCCTGTTAAACGATGAAGATTATCCATGGTTACGGCGCAATAAGCAAGGGACACACGGGAAGAAAAAGTGAAGACTTTCTCTCCACAACTATTCTGATGATGACTTTGATTACACGAAGAAAAAATGAAATCCCTTTATAGTAGATGAGTTTTCGTCTGAACCCCTGATACTTCGAAATAGATTGTGCATTTTGTACACGAAGTGCATCCAGTTTTTGACGTAACCCTCTCAACTTTTTAGCACATGCTATGTGGGTGAGATGATGATACCATGCCAACTTTCAACCTTTTTAGAGTTCATTTGTAGTGCTTTTCAATTTCAGGGTCATTTAGCTAAAAAAATCAGTAAATGGATGAAAAATACCAAATGAAGTCAGAAAGGGTTAAAAATTAATGATGTGGATTTGAATGGTGCATGTTGAATGCACAAAAAGTCTGGAGTTGAAATAAGTTCAAAAAAATGAAATGCCTTTGTAACAGATGAGTTTTCGTCCGAAATCGTGATACTTCGAAAGAGATTGTCCATTTTGTACACGAAGTGCATCCAGTTTTTGCCGTAACCCTCTAAACTTTTTAGCACATGCTATGTGGGTGAAATGATGATACCATGCCAACTTTCAACCTTTTCAGAGTTCATTTGTAGTGCTTTTCAATTTCAGGGCCATTTAGCTCAAAGAATGAACTAATAGCAAATAGAATGAACTAAAAAGCTTTTATAAAACTCTAATAGCAAAAAGAATGAACTAAAAAGAATCAATTAAATATAATATTCTTCAATAGCAAAAAGAATCAACTAAAAAGAATCAAAATAATATTAACTAAAATTATCAAAATATTTATTTGTTAAAAATAATGAACTAAAAAGAATCAACTAAATATTAACTAAAAAGAATGAACTAAAAAGAATCAACTAAAAAGAATGAACTAAAAAGAATCAATTAAAACATTAACTAAAAAGAATCAAAAAGAATTTTCATAAAAAATGCCGCCTACTAGGCCACCACAGCCTGCATACGACTAGAAACCCATTTGTACATGTGCCAGGATGCAGGCCCGCGGTCCCAGCAGGCCCAACAGGGCATTAACAAAGTTTAGGCATGTACTTCCAGGATGCAGGCCCGCGGGCCCAGCGGGCCCAACAGGGCATTAACAAAGTTTAGGCATGTACTTCCTGCAATAGAGACGAGTTCGATAGCACTGTCACAGCGGGGCTTATAAACCAGTGCACACGCCTCTCAACTAGCGAGGTGGGAATAAACATGTGGCTGCGGTAGCACCAGCCCTTTGGTCCCGGTTGGAGCCACCAACCGGGACTAAAGGCCCCCCTTTCGTCCCGGTTCATGTCACCAACTGGGACTAAAGGTCTCTGCTTCCCGTCCTTTGGGCTGCTGAAATTGACCTTTAGTCCCAGTTGGTGGCACCAACCGGGACGAAAGGGGGCCTTTCGTCCCGGTTGGTGCCACCAACTGGGAGCAATGCTTTGTGTATATAAGCAGCACTTAGCAGTTTCTCGAAAGTTCAGTTCTTCTTCACCCCGACACCCCCAGGCTGCTCCTCGTCGTCGTCGCTCCCGTCGCCGTCGAGCCCTGCCCCGACGCCGCCGCTCCCTGCCCCGACGCACCACCCCTAGTGAGCTCCGCCCCCTTCCCCTGTGCTGCCGCCGCCGCCCCTTCCCTGCGCCGCCGCCGCCGCCCCTGCCTTGCGATGCCGCCGCCCCTGCCCGTGCCATGCACTGCCGCCGCCGCCACCCTTGCATTTTTTTAACAAAGTTTATATGTTTATATGTATGGATGGATGGCTTGATGTATATGTTCATATGTTCATAGAATTTTTTTTCTTAAAATTTTTTGTATGTTCATATGGATGGATGGATGGATGGATTGATGTAACATAGAATTTTTTATGTTCATATCTTTGTAACAATGTTAGAATTTTTTATGTTCATAGAATTTGTTTTCTTAAATTTTTTTGTATGTTCATATGTATGGATAGATGGATTGATGTAACGTAGAATTTTTTATGTTCATATGTTTGTAACAAAGTGTCTCCATTTAGAACTATATAGATCAATGGCGATCATCTAACAAAGTCGAAAATTAACCGTAACTCTGAATATGCCCTCCGTTCGTCTGTCACAAGCAGCTAGGATAGCGAACCTAGAACCGTCCCCCTCCGGTTCATCTGTCTGAAAATGCAGACTTCGGGAAAACATTCCCGGATGTGGGAACATATCCCCGATAACTTCGACATGAGGCAGGGGTCCACAAATCCTTGACGACCATGAGAGAGGCGGTCCGCAAAGTATCCTCTCTCGAAAGATAGGACGACTCATCAGACATGAGGGGGGAGGAGTCCTCGGCGATCATCTGAAACTGACTTTCACAAGCAGCTAGCATAGCGAACCTGGAACCATCCCCCTTCGGTTCATCTGTCCGAAAATGCAGACTTCAGGAAAACATTCCCGGATGTTATCCCCCTTCACCTATATCATGTAGTGCCGCATTAGAACACCCCTAACTCTCTTGGGAATTCAACATATCCCCGATAACTCAGACATGAGGGGGGAGGAGTCCTCGACGATCGTCTGAAACTGACTATTATAAAACTTGTGAACTTTGCATGATGTTTGCCACTAATCCATTGCTCATATGCATATGATTCCTTGTTGAGATTAAGTCCATGCTTGCCATAAATCCATCTCTCATGTTTGTATATTGCCATGTTGTAATATTTGCAGAAACTATGGACAGAGACTTAGAAAAAGAAGAGTTGTTGGGGGATATAATCTGCGACGGAGGTGATATCACCTTGTCGTTTCTCAACGACACCAATGGTGAGGAAGGAGATCATGACGGCTCCGGTGATCCAACAATGGAGGAGGAAGGAGATCATGATGGCTCCGATGATCCAATGGAGGAGGAAGGAGATCATGACGGCTCCAGTGATCGAACGGAGAAGGGAGCCTTAACTGTTGCAAAGTCCGGTGAGGTTTATATATATTAATTAAGCCTATGCTGACTAGATGCATTAATTGTTTTGTATGTACATATATATATTGACGCTTCTTTCTTCTTTTAGCCCTCCGGATAGAGCCAAACTTCAGTAAGGAGACGAGGCCCGAAGAAAAAGTTGGGCCAGGATGAAAGGTTCACGATCGAAGAAGTCGCTCGAGATGGCCAACCAATTGCTCCCAAGCGGACCAAGACCAAATTTATACATCAGTGCAGAGTTATTGTTAGGGACAACGTCCCGATCAGCATCCACAAATGGAATAAGAAGAAGGACCCTGAAGTTTCTTATGTCCAAGATAGACTGAAAGATGATCTTTGGACCTCGCTGATGACAAATTTTAGCCTACCGCCAGAGGATGATCCGAATAACCCAGTTATACAGCGAAAGGTCAAGGCGTTTGCTCTTAAGATGGCAGAACTATTCAAGAACTGGAAGAAAGATTTCAAGAAAAAGTTTGTCGACAAAGATGAGACTCCATAATTCATCGGTCAATATGAGAAGATAAGAGATCATTGGCCTGCATTTGTGGCCTACAAGAAATCAGAGAAGGCTAAGCAAAGGTCACTGACAAACAAGCAAAATGCTGCAAAGAAGAAGTATCACCATACTACGGGGTCAGGTGGCTACAGCAAAGCCCGGCCTACGTGGGACAAAGCTGAGCAAGACCTGCATGCTAAAGGGGTCCAACCAGTGACATTGCACTGGCCAGATCGGGCAAGGACTTGGTTCTTCGGGGTTTGGGGGAACTTTGGACCCAGAATCAGGGAAGTGTGTCTGGACGAATGATCAACTTGCAATACCTATCACGAAGCTTGAGGAAGCAATCAAGGCAGCGTGTGAAGGGATGTTCATTCCTGACAGAGAGAAGGACGAACTGACAGAGGCCCTCGGGAATCCTGAACACCCTGGACTAACACGAGGCACATCAGGCTCCATTCCGTGGGTGCATGGGTTTCCCGACAGTGGTGGTTATAGAAGCCGAGAGAGAAAGAAGAAAGAGGAAGCAAGCGAAATGCAGAAGATCAGTGCAAGATTAGAGAAACTAGAGGAACTTGAGAGCCAGCGAGCTATCAGCCAACTATCTCAGTGGCACGGAGATCCTTCCTTCGACACTGCCCCCGAAGCTACCCCACCATCTCACCGGAGAAGCAGCATGGCTTCCACGGAGCTCATTCAGCCTGATTTCACGGCTCCTCGCTACCGCGTGGATAGTATCACGAAGAATGAACATTGTGTGCTAATGGCAAAATGCCAGAACCTGACCTTGAAGGCGGCGGTCGGCTCTGTTTTACCTCCTCGAGCTGAGGGAATTTTCCATTGCCGTCCGATTCCACATGGCTATGCTATTGTCATGGTGGATGAAATAATGGAGGGATTTGAGGGGCTGGAGCTTGACTACCCTACACGTGAAGGGGATATTCTTCTGGAAAATGCCTTAAGGAGTACCTGTCTATGGAGAAAGGAGAACATCAAGCTTCCAAACTGGATGCCGCCTCAGCAGACTCAGCCGGATGAGGCCCCTCAGCAGACTCAGCCGGATGAGGCCCCTCAGCAGAGTCCTCTTCCGCCTCAGCTATCTCCGACGTGTCAGCGGACTCTGCCTCCTCCTCCGCCTCCTTCGGTGCGTCATGGGACTCCGCCGCCTCAGCAATGGCAGAAGAGAGCCGCCGCCACTCCGGCGGCTAGCAGTACAAAAGGCGGGAAGAAATTCAAAGCTGGTCCAAGCCTCAGGGCTCCTCCAAAGTTGCCATATGAGAGGACTGATGAGGAAACCAACGACATCGTGGATGCCGAAGTTCAGGCCCATTTTGAACGGAAACGTCCACCTCCGAAGGAAACAATAGATCCGGTGAAAGCGAAGCGCACTCTGGATGCCCTTAAGCGACCACCACCGCCTCCGCCGCAATCCAACTATGACCGCTGTATTGAAAAGACATATGATGAAGCGCGGCGGTCGGGAAGTACTACCAGTGCTGCAAGACAAAGAAGTGGGAAAAAATTCCCCAGCTCGGCGAACAGGAGAAGCAACCGTGCCCCCCGCTCAAGGTGTCTAGCGTTATCGTCGCTAATCATCCGGGGCTACTACCCGGTACCAATCTTGGTGATTACATGGGCGATGATGTACAGTTTGAAATGGCTGAGGTAGTAGAGACCTTTAGATACGAGCATGGGAAGCCTCTCGTTAAACCTGATCAGCTCCCTCATCTAACAACGATGATGCGAAGATTGCATGACTGGTACTTGGAAAGCTGCAGGAAGTCTGGGACCGATAGTATGATGGTGAGAATTAAAGATGAGCACGACTTAATTGGAGTCGACCTGATGCCTGTTGAATTTGGGGAATTATTTCAGTTATTCAATCAAGAGGCCCTCGACAAACAACTCATGACTTGCTACTGTCCGTAAGTATTACTTCTGTAATTAAGTCTCTAGCTCAGCTCATTCATTGCATGTATATATAATTATCCTCACTATATTATGTAGATTGAAGATCGTCGAATGCAAAAGAGGACAAATAATCTATGACAGTGGGTTCATTAGCCCAAATACCGTAAATGAATGGACGGTACAAAATAGAGTTGAAGATACCGAGGAAAACTTTCTAAAAGCGTTCCTTCGACATCAAAACAAAAGGGAAATACTCTTTCCTTACAACTTCAAGTGAGTGTTACTGTCTTGTGCATATTCGGTTTCGCTTACTCAAGGTTAAGTACTGTAATTAATGAGTTATGCGTGCGCGGGTTCCACTTTATTCTGCTATCCATTAAGCTTGACAGGGGAGTAGTAATTGTCTTAGACTCGAGACGTAAAGATCCCAAGGATTATGCGAACATGACTGCAATGCTCCAGAAGTAAGTTCAATCAATATCGCACCATATCGGCAACTTTCGTTCATTTCCTGATATCAAGTAATCATTTTCTTTGCCGGGCAGGGTTTGGAAAAAGTTCACCGGAATGGTTCCGAGTCTGATGAACGAGCTGTGATTTACACACCCCAAAGTAACACTACAAAAAAAAGACACATCCGTGACATTTTGAGCCGAACGAATTTTTTTTCTGTCATGCTTATGACACTTCTATGACGGTAATTGTGACAAAAGCACATATCATCATAGATGTGGTGGGCTCCTACTTCTATGACAAAAAATCATGGCAGAAAATGGGCTTTTCGTCCTGGGCGGGCCGGGGACACACCTGCATGACATTCTTTGGGCCGTCCATGACGGAAAAAATCGTGGTGGAAGCGAGGGCGAGGAAAATTTCGGGGAGTTCCCGGTTACGGTGGGTGGTTGGGGCCGAGCGATGCACGGAGGGATTGCACGTTTCTCTCGTACATGTACGCGCATGTGTGTGAGGCGTTGGGCTCTAACTGAACCCGAGCGAGGTGTTGGGCTCTAACTGAACCCGAGCGATTGCACTAGCTACGTTACTGAACCCCGATCGATCCCTTGGCTGTTAACTGAACCCGAGTGATTCCTTCGCTACTGCTGCTAACTGAAGCCGATCGAAGTTGCCTCTTGATGAACAGTCCCCAGTGGGGGTTGGATGAACAGGATCCTGTGGTAGTAGAGGCCGTTACCGCTGGATGAACAGGACCCTGATCGAGGAGGTGGGGGTGGATGAACAGTAGCCGGTGGAGGGACCCCATGGAGGGCTGGTTGAACAGGACCCTGTGGAGGGCTGGTTGAACAGGACCCCGTGGAGGGCTGTTTGAACAGGAGCCGGTGGAGGCTGGATGAACAGTAGCCGGTGGAGGCTGGATGAATAGGACCTCGTGGATGAACAGTAGCTGGTGGAGGCAGGAGGAAGTCGGTGGTGGATGAACAGTAGCAGGTGGAGGCTGGAGGAAGTCGACGATGGATGAATAGTAGCCCATGGAGTCCCGTTTTGCGGTACGCCACGCCCCTCCCGATGAAGAGGACCCTGTTTCGACCGTAGGCACTCCGACACAAGTCCGTTTCCTCCGTTTTGCGGTACGCCACACCCCTCCCGATGAACAGGATGCCGTTTCGACCGTAGCCGGTCGAACAGAAGGTTGTTTCCTCTGCACTGCGGTATGCCAGACCCCGTTTTGGCTGTTTCGTCCAAGTCGGTTGGCTCCCGATGAACACGACGCATTCCGTTGCCTCCCGATGAACACGATGCAGTTTCTCCGTTCCGACCCAGCCGGTTGGCTTCCGATGAAGAGGACGCCGTTGCTGCCGTCTGTTGCCTCTCCATGTACACGAGCCCTGGCTGTACGTATGCGTGAGTAGGTGTTTGAGACGCCGCCCGTATTTACGTACGTGGCCGTATTTTTTGGCATGTGGTTGTATGTATGTGTACCCAGTTTAGAAGGGACTGCGTCGGGGGCTCTACTACTACACGTGCCGCTGCTTGCTCGGCCACGGTTCATCGTTGCAGAGAGACGAATCGACCAGTATGTACGTACACGTTTGCAACAAGACAAAAAATGCTACGTATGCTTCGACCGGGTGGGTCCCAGCTGTCAGGGAGGACAAGGACGCACTTCCTTGTGTGCGAAGATATGGCTGGTGGGTCCCAGCTTTCAGGGGAAGAATCATTTTTTTCCTGTAATATGGACGCACTTCCTTGCGTGCGAAGATGTAGCTGGTGGGTCCATCTGTCAGCCTCACCGCGTAGAGTCCTATTCCGATGGCTGTCATTCGTTGACCACGTTGAGCACGCTGCACGGACAGTACCCAGGCCGTGGATGACGGCAAGGCCTAGGAAGGGAATGATGCGGAGCCAGGGAAGACGAGGTAGGTGGATGCCCACGCGGAGGGGAGTATGAGGGTTCACTGGTTCGGCTGTGGTGTGAGGCTGCCGTCGCCGGAGAATAACAGGAGGTGTTGTTGAGTAGAGGAATGGCCTGGACGGCGATGGGAGTAGGGTGGGCCGGTGAGTCCTGCGCGGCAGCACAGCAGGCCACGGGAGGCAGTTGCAGGCGGTACCGCTAGCGGTGGTTTGGGCGGCTGAAGCAAGAATATCCGAGATTGAAGAAGAAGCACGACATCCGTTGGATGGACATCCAACAGCCACTGCTGCTAGAATCGTGTGTTGACTATAAGTTGACAAAGCCTTGCGTACGCGTCAATCTAGTAGGCCCACAAGTGTGTGGCAGAGAACATATAGCCCATTTGCGATTTGTAAGAATATACATCCCATTTTTGAATTCTAATGGAATTTACTACAGCCATTTACAGTTTGTTAAAATTACAGCCCATTTTCTAGCTAGGACAACGATTAATAATGTCAACCAAACACTCAAAACAGAATTGAATAAAATTTCCCACATTTTGATGGGATCCGAAATATTTTTATCCCGAAATTTCAAGTCAGATTAAATATAATTTCAAAATAAATTTGTGTAACATAAAAATCCAATGAAATATTGCGCGAGCAACAAGTAATGAAATTAAAATTTTCAAAATCCAATAATAATTTTTTTAACTAATTACGTGTTTGGTGCATTTTTTATAGTTACAGCCCAGTTTTTATAATTACATCCCATTTATTATTTCTTAAAGCCCATTTTCTTGTTAAGCCTAATGCTTCCCTCCTAGGAAAGATTTGTAGCCCAGCGGGGCGGAGAATAACAAGTTGACCTGGGCTGGGTATTCCTCAAAAAAAAGTATAGCTGGGCTAGCCATTTTCAGCTTGAAAAAAAATTAATATCTGGGCTGGATATTTGGTCGACATAAAATAATAGCCTGGGCTAGACAGGCCACAGCCCGCCCAGGTGATCTCCTCTGAACAACAACAAAAACATCACTCAAGAAAAACTCTGCTCACACCTCAAAAACACAAATACTGCTCGAGCTGCTGGGTCCCAGCTGTCGGCCGCTCCTTGTGCAATTCTCTCGTTTATTAACTATATAGGTTGACAATGGTGTGGGACCATGATGTCAGGAAACCTGGAGGAAGCAAAAAAAATATAGTTGTATATAGTAAGGAGGCACTTGCGTTCGTGCGGCTATGGCCCTGGTGGGTCCCCACTGTCATCCTCTCCAATTAAAGTCATCTCCTGATTCCTCATGTTCGTTGACCATGTTGACAACGCGAGACGGCGGCGCCTCAGTGAGTGCAACAACTAGAAGGATGGTGGAGAGGGCCTCGCGGGCCCTACGGATGGTCTGATACAGCGCCCGCTGCTCATTCAGGAAGCCAGGATCATAGGGCCACATGTTCGCGACGGCATTGTCGTTCGCTTGTTCACTAGAGATTCGTCCTTCCACGAGCTGGTGCTCGTTGAGGAGACGGAGGTTGCAGCACAGGTCCTCCTACGCTGGTAGCTCTTCCACCATTAGGGCGTCGAAGTGTGGCCGCACCTGCTCTATGGTGAACACAGCATGAACCGGCATGGGCGGTGGCGCCGGCTCCTCGTCGGAAGCCACGTCCATCGTCGGATTGTCGTCGCTCAGCTCGGTGAGCGCGCTGGCGAGCCAGCATGTCCGGCTGCCGGACCGGACCACTGCCAAGCATGAGTCTGACCGCCCTGGCCCACCCAGACCCCCTCCCTCACCCGCGCGCACTTTCCGCCCGAAACGGTCAGCGCCGCCTGCGCTGTTTCCCGGTGCAGGTGATTGCTCCATGTTCAAATGACACAAGTGACGTCCGTCCGTCCGACTGCCGCCTGCATTAATGATACGCGGTTGCCGAGGTGGCTACACTGGCGCCACCCGTCAGTCCCTCTGCCGCCCACCATTGCTATATAATTTGTTGCGCCGGCCATAGCCGCAGTCATCCGCCTCCGTTCCCTTTCTCCTGTCCACACCACTCCCACCATGGCGTCGTCGTGCTCCAGCGCTCTCTGGGACGGGCGGACGACGGACCAGAAGGAGATTGCAGCCATTGCTGCCGACTGGTTGGCCGGCAATGGAGAACGTGGTAGTCAATGATCCGACGCCAACCTGTTCCTCCACGCCATCCTCGCCGGTGCATGGCACCATGACCATCGGTGAGGCCCGTGCCCAATCCATGGACATGGTGAGGCAGAAGCGTGAGGAGAAGTTCCGGGAGGCATAGGCCGACGCCGCCTACAACCACCATGTCCTCCAGGAGCACCTACAGGCGGAGGAGCAGATCGCTGTGGAGCGAGCGGAGCAGGAGGCGCTGCTCAAGTCATACCGCTCCGCCCGCGAGAGCCGCCTCGTGCGCTGGTGGAACCGCACGTGGGTGACGGAGGTTGCGGCCGCCTACAAAGAGGGTGATGAAGCGGGCGAGGAGCTGTTTGGCAAGACCGACAACGAGGCGGAGGACAATGCCGGCTCCGCCGAGGCCCCGCCCCGTCGGCACCGAGGCAGAGGACTTCGCCAGCTTCGGCGAGGCCCTGTTCCGCCGAGGCCCCGCCCCGCCAACAACAAGGCAGAGGACATCGCCGGCTCCGCCGAGGCCCCGCCCTGTCGGCAACGAGGGTGAGGATTTCCCCCGCTCCGCCGAGGCGCCGCCCTGCCGGCAACGCGACAGAGGACATCACCGGCTCCGTCGAGGCCCGGCCCAGCTGCCAATGAGGCCGCGCCACACAGAAAACGAGGAAGAGTAGAACACGGTAGGTCACCGCCTCGGGTCCAAGTAAGGCCACCACTGCTACCCTCCGGTTGAAGCCAAGCTTGGCGGGTTGAACATTGGCAGCCAATTAGCTTCTTGGCGGCGACGTGGAGTCGGAGAGCTGTGCTGGAGAATAAGCTTCTGTTCGGCTCAGCCAGACATGGGAAATGGGCGCCGGAGATCATAGATTAGCTTAATTAATTATACCTCCAGTGCACCCCTTTTTAGTTGAAGAATGTATGAAATGTAATGAAATCCGGTATGTTTATATGAAACTAGCAAGAGGCTCATGCGTTGCACGGAACATCAAGATGCATTTGTATGAGTAGTTTATCTTGTGGGAGAAAAGGATGAATGAGGGAAGGCCTAATTTGCAAATGTGGAGAGGTGTGTGGGTATCTTTTTGCAAAATTGCCATAGTTTCCTTCCTATCCATCAGATATAAATCGGATGACCTATATTGCAGGATGGTAGGCACACCATCATCACCAACTCTGTTTTTTATATGAGTAGTAGACTAGCAAGATGCCCGTGCGTTGCACGGAACATCAAGATGCATTTGTATGAGTAGTTTATCTTGTGAGAGAAAAGGACGAATGAGGGAAGGCCTTATCTGCAAATGTGGAGAGGGGTGTGGGTATCTTTTTGCAAAATCGCCATAGTTTCCTTCCTATCCATCAGATATAGATCAGACGGCCTATATTGCAGGATGGCAGGCACACCATCATCACCAACTCTGTTTTTTATCAGAGTAGTAGATAGATAGATATAGATATGGCCGTGTATGAACGAATTTAGTTCGAATAGTTTGAATTCTTGTATCACTGGCATTGGATGAACATGCAAAACAATATGTACTAGCATTATTCCCAGGACGCACGGTGATCACCTCATTTGCAGCAACTTCACACTAGGTAGGGAGTGCGGCTTGCCGCACCCGGCAGCACCGCTGCCGGGTACAGTTATATCCAATCCGTTAATATAGTCATTGGAGCATTGCAAATATAAAAAAAACATAAACACACCTTGGCGCGAGGTGCCTGGCTCAACCCATTGCCTAAACTTTGTAAACAAAGTATATATTGTTGCGAGGTTAGTTGCTGAGAATGGATCAATTTAATGCATGCCTATATAGATAATATAATCATGTCCAATGCAGCATTTCAGATAGAAAGTGCGGCCTGCCGCACCCCACTTGGTCACGTTTTAGCTACCCCGCTAATAGAAAATATATAACCCACCCGGCAATAGAGAATAGTTAGCTCCAAATGAAAACATAGAGGATAGAGAGATAAATATAAGTATAATCATATAACATCTGGTATTACTCAAAGAGTGAGCTAATAGATACTTAGCAGAATGGTCCAATACAAAATATAAAGTTCCATTACATGGCATTGGTGCATTTGTTAGAAAATGCAGCGCCAAATACCAAGAGCTTCGAGGTTCGGTGTGATACAACAAAAGCCATAGTTGTAGTCCCAGATAACTTATGGACACAACTTTGATATGGCATCGTAGTAAACTATGACTATTAGACATGTAGCTTTGTCCAAACACCTTATCATGTGATTTGCTCGTGTGCTACGACATACAGATCTGCTGAAGGACATGTTGTGTTAGCCAGGTTACTCACATAGGCTGTTTTATGAATAGAGAGTAAACACTTCATGCATTAACCTTAGGAAAGGTTATGGATATTGAGTGATAGTTGCATGGTGCTCCTGAGCCTTCCTTGATTTTCGCTCCTTTGGCAAACTGTGTCCAATCAGCGATTATAGTTGCTCTCTCATCATTGCCTTTAATTAAACATGTTAATATTTATATGATATGTGGCATTACACATGTTAAAATCTGGGTTCATAACTACAACCAACATGATCTAAATAGAGCAAGAAACAATTAGGATCCATGTGGCAATTCATCTACTTATCAAAATATGTCCATCCCAAGCCACGAGGAATGCCATACACACAGATAAGAGGAATATAGTCCAAAAAGAAGCTATTAATGCAGCAATCCATCATATATTGTTTTACCCAAACAATTACTAATGAATGTTGATGAAGCAACATAAGTGTTAGCTAGTAACTTGGCATGCAGCTCGCAAAATTAACAATCCATTTTAAACAGGAAATGTCTATGAATATCTATCACAACATGGTAGGCTTTTTTGCCAAAACTATCACAAATAAATGCACCTAATGCTTCTTCATGACATAGGTGGAACTCAAGGTTGAATGGTAGAGAGACCGGTAAAAGGAAATCTCAAATTTAATAACCATTCGATTACTTGAAACCCTCTCTATCCTAAACCAAACTACTTCAGTCATCTATGCTTCCCACCCTAGTAAGGAATCATGTTAAGAATAAAAAGTCCGCTTGCTACTACATCTATGGTCATGGAGTAAAACTATTATATAACTCTTATACATAGAATGGCTGGAAGATATAAATATTTGGTTGAATAATATAGAACAAAAAAGAAATTGACTACTGGATATGAATCGGCTTAATGCGGGTTGTTGTCCATTCATACAAGTTCATTGTAAGTAGTAGTTAGCCAAGCACATGTGTAACACTTTAGCAGAGCAAGCAGAAATGTAGAGAAAAAAGAAGAACAGAGAGACTACCTACAGGCTGCGGCAGCTAGAGCATGGAGGCGGCAGTCGGCAGGCACCCGGTCGAAATGTCGAAGCCCAACACGAGCCGCATCGTTCTCATAATCTCCTCACGCTCAATGTGGGCGCCTGGCGCTCCTCCCTTTGATGGCACGACGGCGCACTCATCTGAGCGGAGGAGCAGCAGTGTCCTCGCCTCCCGATAATGGCGATGCGCGAGCTTGCCTGAGGAGCAGCGGCATGGAGCAGCAGCGGCCGTGGTGCTTCCCGGTGGGTGGCGGCCTTTTGCAGAGAAGTTCACCTGGGACCTTTGATTTGGCAGTCAAACCCCATGAACCACATCCTTCCACACCACATGCATATCTTTCCGTGAGAGATACAAAATGTTGGACCATAGACTCAGATAGGCAACACGCACCTACACACAATCAACTGTCAATGCAAGCGACCCGCTGAACCTGCCAATACAGTAATCAGCGTGTGAGTGGTGATCCCGACGGGGGCAGAAGAGAAGACACAGAGAAACCAAGTAATATTTTAAAGCTAAAAAATCCCATGAGGGACTTTCATAATGCAAAATCAGTGCAACTAAAAACACATGCTATATTTTGAAGCAAAGAAGCAGCATAGGCATTGGAGCCAGCATTGTTTGTCAAATCAACCAAGCACTGTACCAATGACCACACACAAAAATGCTGGTTGACAATCTTAATGGACCATGAGGTTCACAAGTAAACTCAACATAAGAATTATTTTCCTCGAACCAAATGTGTATCATATAAAATAGTGTGATACTTACATCTGATTTATGACAAAAAGGGGAGAGAAGAATCAACAAATGATTCTATAATAGGGAAGAAAAGGAGAAAACTGAATTTGAACATACCAGCCCAATAACTTTGTTATCTGATATGTTTAACTCCCCGGCTATGTAGAATGCAATAACCATGGGAAAGCAAATGAGAGAGAGAGAGAGAGAGAGAAGTAAATCTTAAGTCACATTATCAAGCATGGAAGAGTTTTCATCCTTTACCATAGATCTAGAATAAGATGAGTAGCTCTTCTCTGCAATTTAATTTATAACTGGTGTCCATGTGTAAGGCACCATGAGCCACGACCATGCGTAAAGTACTATGAGTTCATGACATTCAAATTTATCACATGGTAGCTCAAGTTTGCCAAAGAAAGAAAATGCACCTCATCCAAATTCAGAAAAGGACACAGAGAACAGCTGCAGAGAAAAGTACAGGGAACTCAAAAAATTCCTAGAAGAAGAAAAATCTGAAAATTACTGTGTAATTTGACTTCATATTAACAGCCTACGCAAGGTATTTGGCTGACGAAGTCCTTGTATATTAACATCCTATGCGCATTACTGGTAGATTGTTCCACTGAAATAGTGGACTGAAATATATACAATGGCTTTGAGAAGCACTTGGTGTGAGTTTAGATCATCAATGGATTGCACCTCCTCAAATCCAGATTAAATATTTCTTAAATAAATCCAAGAAGCACTTGGTCTGAGTGGAATGTATATTTTACCTTAAAGCTGATGTGATATTACACCTGCAAACTCATCTCTCCTAGTCCTAGTCCTCTCATCCAAGGGCAAGCTCCTGAGCTACTCGTTCGTTGTAGTGGAATACAAAATTGACTTGCTGGTGAGCTAACTTTCTGATCCTTTCTTTACTTGGGCTGCCGAGATAGTTTACAATATTTCAGCCCTTCCATGAAATCCAGTAAAAGGAAAGGAGACCAATATGAAATCAAACATTGATTTAGTAGCGCATGTGTTGAACCATTGATAACGAAAAGAAACAACTTGAGTATAATCTATATGTTGTTACTGCAAGGTGCACAAGTGAAGAAATGCTCGAAATGCTTACTTGAGACACAGAGCGTCTGCCAGACCTGCCTCGAATCCCCTGAACTGATCCTGTGGACCATTGAAAATTTTTCTGTTATGATAAAAGGGCACAAGTCAGCAAGACTAAACGCCTTCAGATTTAAATCAGAAATTGTACAGAAACCCATGTTAATTAATCACCCAAAAACATGTAGTGTAATATTCTTCAGTGGTAGGCTTCTGGATGTGCATTCTACTTTGACACTGGTTTTCTTTTCTTTCACTGAACTGTGCAACTAAAAATACCGAACCAGAGTTTACAATCAAAGACAAGATTGCATTAGGGTACTTGAGCAGAAACCAATACAATTACTTAGGTGTTGGTGCGGCAGTGTTTTATTCACAAGACCATTTATAGAAGCATGTGCAGGCACATGGATAGTTTCCATCAGGTCTATTCTGTATGTAAATGAGATGTTGACAAACAATATAGGTGCTTCACGGAACTAAACTGCCAATGGATGACTAACTGAATCTAGGTCTGAAATAAAAGATGAGTACCCCCAAGAATTGAGTGATAAAGTAATTAGCATTGCATAGAAACAATTTGCAGGAGATGATGGATTCTACAGCTCCCAAGCATATATAACTGCAAACAAAGCTAAACTGCTGCTAAGAAGCTAGTAGGCAACTAATGTCTGCGAAACTGACAAACAAATCCCACACACAGTCTACTTATTTGTTAGCCAAAAGAAAAAAAATCCAAGAAAACCGAACAACTACACAGGAGCCATCATGGCTATATCAACATCATATTAAGAAAACGATTATCTTCCAACAGAGGATCTCCCTTACAGGGCAAAGGAATAGATAAAGAACATTACTTCAATAGCCCAACTTAGCGTACATAATGCACCAAATATGTTGCATGTTAACTGAAACCAAACTATCTCCTAAAACTACATCTCAAGAATATCCTATTTAAAATTTAGAGGAAGTAACATGGCAAAGCAAGCAAATTTAATAAATATGGGAGGGCTTTACACCGGGATTTTATTACTATGTCAGGAAGTTCATGTCTAGAGCTGCGGAAGCAAAAAGGTCTAGACATATAATGTCGCATGGAAGCAGCATAGGCAATCTTCCATGGACTGCTGAACATTACTAATGTTCAGAGATGAGACATTGAGATCTGGATTGAGCATCATTATTATTTCGGCCTGCATAAAATCAAAGCAAATGTATGAGCAATATAAAGTACCGCGGAGTCTTAGTCTTAGTAAGATAAGAACCAATAATGTAATTTTTGCCACGAACATAAGGGTGTAAAATTAGAAGAACAGGATGAAACGGCATCTCAATCAATATCTTAAGCTAGGAAAAAGAGTAATAATTCCCGTTGGTGTTTTATAAAAGATTCCCATTTGGTAGAGATAGTTACTACAACAAGATAAAAGATGAATACAAGATACTTACTATGATCTCATGGTAAACACCAATAACAGCGTATGGTACCCTTGCTAAATTCAAAAGAGGACCAAGGATATTGAAAACTGACTTTATCTTCAGCTTCTTCCTCACAGGTCTGACAATTTTCATTGCCGGATGGTAATTTGCAGACATCATGAATCCAACACCCACCTCATTGACACACAGTTTAACACCCTGGCAACAGAAAAGGGAATAACAAATATTAACACACCAGGTTTTCTTAAGATGCACAAACATGACTGAAATATAAGATGTGAGGGTTAGAAGTTCAACGACAGATAACTTTCCATGCATGACTGAAAGAATAAGCAAATAAGCGACATGTTGGTCGACTATGCAGCTATATAAAGCACAAAGCCACCAGATCTGGAATAAATATTGCAAAAAAGGTTGTGACCAACAATCAACTCCATAGTATGTAGTTTATGTGACACAAAAGTGGGTGTCATTGCGTATTTTGATTGGATAAGAAAAGTATGTAGCATCATGCAACCTCAGTTTTTGCTCAGCTGGACCAATTATGTGAGTAACTTTCAATGCTTATTTACATTGTTTGATTGGTGGAAACCAACATTCAACTGGGAGTGTGTTCCTTCTTTACCAATAAGAATACCAAAATAAAGATGAGAGTCAAAGGCCTAAATCTATGCATCCATCTCAAAGCCATCGCACAGCGCATTGATTTAGATGAAAAAGGGGTGTATCTTGTTATCAATATCTTAAGCTAGGAAAAAGAGTAATAATTCCCATTGGTGTTTTATAAAAGATTCCCGTTTGGTAGAGATAGTTACTACAACAAGATAAAAGATGAATACAAGATACTTACTATGATCTCATGGTAAACACCAATAACAGCGTATGGTACCCTTGCTAAATTCAAAAGAGGACCAAGGATATTGAAAACTGACTTTATCTTCAGCTTCTTCCTCACAGGTCTGACAATTTTCATTGCCGGATGGTAATTTGCAGACATCATGAATCCAACACCCACCTCATTGACACACCGTTTAACACCCTGGCAACAGAAAAGGGAATAACAAATATTAACACACCAGGTTTTCTTAAGATGCACAAACATGACTGAAATATAAGATGTGAGGGTTAGAAGTTCAAGGACAGATAACTTTCCATGCATGACTGAAAGAATAAGCAAATAAGCGACATGTTGGTCGACTATGCAGCTATATAATGCACAAAGCCACCAGATCTGGAATAAATATTGCAAAAAAGATTGTGACCAACAATCAACTCCATAGTATGTAGTTTATGTGACACAAAAGTGGGTGTCATTGCGTATTTTGATTGGTTAAGAAAAGTATGTAGCATCATGCAACCTCAGTTTTTGCTCAGTTGGACCAATTGTGTGTGTAACTTTCAATGCTTATTTACATTGTTTGATTGGTGGAAACCAACATTCAACTGGGAGTGTGTTCCTTTTTTACCAATAAGAATACCAAAATAAAGATGAGAGTCAAAGGCCTAGATATATGCATCCATCTCAAAGCCATCGCACAGCGCAATGATTTAGATGAAAAGGGGGTGTATGTTTGCCTAAATCATGGTGGTTGGTAAAATGCTCGTGCTACTTTGCAGTACTAACACATAGAAAAGTTCCCTAAAAAACATATAGAAAAGTCAAAGCAGCCAAAAGGTGCCTCTGATAGTTTGATTACTTCTCAAGGAATACATCAAGTGATGTTTGATACCAACGGTTGTTTCATCCGACAAGTCACAACATATCTCCAGTAGCAGGAGGCACCCCTTGAGGTATGATTTGCATTCGCTAGTATTAGAAATCGATGCACACATACTGTAGAGGCTATTAAGATATCAGGCAGAAGAAAAGCAAGTACAGTACAAAGGAAAAAGAGCAATCATAAGGCCAATCAGGAAGTACCTCGGGTCCCAGCTCGATGTTAGACACCCAACGCCTCAAGCACATCAGCGCTGCCACAGTCCGATGAGCTCGCCCTGCTCCCTTGCTGCAGAAACACACGGGAGAAGACATTGGTATAGTACAGTACATGCGCGTGTGCAATCCGATACAAAAGGTGGGAATGGAAAATCAAAATTCCTTGGCGACCTTGGTGCCGGCGAGGATGGTGGAGCCGGTGGAGATGTTGATGGTGTCCATGCCGTAGCTGCCGGTGCCAACAATGTCTGCAGCATCGTGCAGCCCCTCGACACGGACGCAGTTGCTCATCATCGCCTTGGCTAGCCCGACGATCTCAAGAACGGCTCAACAAAACCCAAATCAGTGGCTGCAGAAATTTCGCTCCATTTTCTTGCACTGGCATCGCGTCAGTTCAGAAAAATCACACACCTCTTCGTAGGTCTCTTCCTTGGCCCGGAGGAGCACGAGGAAGGCAGTGATCCGCGCCTCGTTCTTCTCGTTGAGCAGCAGCTGCAGTGTCGCCTCCGCCTCGTCCTCCGAGAAGTCGGCCCCGCCGAACAGCTGCTCCAGCACTTGGCATCACCGCGGCCACAGGACAGGGGATTGAAAGGAAAACACGGTCAATCACCAAAGGGAACAGAGGGGGGGAGGCATTGCGGCACACACACCTGCTCGAAGGTGGCGGTGCCCGGGGAAGCGGCGGGGGACGCGCGGCGGCGGGTTGCATGGCGACGCGGGCCGGCGGGAGGCCCCGAGCGATGGGTCGCGCGGTGCTGGGTCGGCGGAGGAGGAGGGACGCGGACGAAGCCCCAGGGGCGAGGAGCGTCGGCGGGAGGTTCCCGTGGGGAGGCGCAGAGAGGTGATGGCTCAGGCCAAAGAGTGGTAGGGCAGAGGAGCGATGGCATCGGCTAGGGTTCCCTCCGATCCAATCGCTCTCTCGCTTTTACGCACGGACCACCCACCCACGAAGTGCCACGCGAGGGAAATAATATGAAATGATGAAACTGCCCTCGGCGGCCACACGAATTTGCAGGCGGTGGCACGACCACCCGCATCCATATGAACCCGCACCGGGCGTGCCCACCCCCGCAGTCACTAACAGGCGCGGACCACAGACCACATGACCCACATGTCAGCGAGATAGAAAAAATGCCACGAAGTAAGAAACCAGGAGCACTATTCATTGGTTGTCACATCAATGATGATCCAACGGCCGGGATCATTTCGTCTGAAGATCTAACGGTGGGGATTCATTCGGACACCTAATCCAACGGCCAAGAATCCAAGTGCCCTGAGAAGGCTCCATTTGAGACTCCAATGTAACAATGGGATGTACAAAAAGTGTGAGCAGCTTTTTAGCGTGCATGTACATTGCAATCAAACTCTCAGGCCTAGCAATTCGTAGAGAACATTCAAAACAATCGATGATTATGCATCTCAGTGATTCAAATGTCAGAGCCAATATTTACTTCACAACTAAAGAATAAAGAAAAATCGATCGATGCTGCTGAAAGCAAAGGGCGTCCCATTCGAAAATATCAAACGCATGTCTTCTTGCTAACATCAATGAGCAAACTTTGACAAGGTTGTCCCATTCCAAAATATCAAATGCGTGTCTTTGCGTACATCAATGAGCAAACTTTGACAAGGTTTTCCCATTCCAAAATATAAAATGCCTACGATTGTGGAATGGGCGGGGTTTGCCATCAGTTCGGACATTGACATGTCACCTCGTGCTAAATAAACCAGCTGTTCTTTTTGTGCAGTTCCACTAAAATCAACCAACTTCGCGCGTAGCTTGTATGATTTCGCCTTTATATGTTGCAACGCCTTGAACATATCCGCACCTCCTTTCTTGTAGCTAATTTTGTGGCTGGAGGTGGAAATGAATGATTCGAGAACATTGGATGTATTGTGCATGATGAAGTATAATGGAGGGTACGAACCATCAGAACATTTTTTGCAGTTCCCATTGAAATCAAGCTGAGCATCCCTGTTTGCATAAATACAAAAAAAACTGATTAGTATAAAGCAAACTGTACTATGAATTGACAGTTTAAACAGGCAACCTACATGATCCATGCAGAGCACACATTTAAAAAAATGGAACTCACCGGAAAGAATCCTAAAACAACATTGTATTGAATCCTAAAACTTAATTAAGATGCAAAACTATATCATTACTTGTGTCATCACAGTTCCAGTGCTTCATTACAGCACCGGGAGTTAATTTTTTTTCTTCTGCTTGTTCTTCCCCTTCATCACTTGGTTCAATAACAGACAAGCTTCGCCTTCAATGTAAGATTTGGGATGTCAATTAGGGAGCACAAGTATAGCACTAAACAACGACATTAATATCTGATGACAGTAGCAAAATACAGGCCAACAGTTGTGAAATATCATTATCTTACCTCAATGGGATATTATGGTGCACATCCAGATTGGAAGTCTGGTCTCCATTTGTGTAGTTCACTAAAATCAAGCAACATTACCGTATAAGTAGCACAACATATGAAAGCACACTTCACAATCATGTGAAAGAAGGCCAGTACTGACCTCTCATGACGCATAATTCAAACAACTCACAAGAAGAAGATCTGAAACAAATTTGCCAACACGGATAGGAAGTCAGATCTCCTCTTGTGCAGTTCCACTAAGATCAAGCAATCAAGCAACATTGTCGGTGTGACATTTTGGTTGAACTGCACCAAACACTCTTAAAACAAAAGTGTTTTGTGCAGTGCACCAAAAGGTCGCAATAGCAATGAGGTGAAGTAGATAACCCTGTTTACACAGAGGTGCAAAGGAAACAATTACTGGTCAATAACAGTGGATGACACAGAAGCCCACAAAAAGAAGCATCTAACTTATCTAAATGGGAAAGAAAGCAAGAAAGTAGCATTTCTCAAACAGTGGCATTGATTCATATTAACAGAGAGATTATATTAACAATAAAATTCATTAAACATGTAATTTGCCTTTAACTGTGGCATTGCTTCAATTTTGTAGCGGCATTATTAGATTAACAACAGTTAAAGAGTTGTATGGGACAGTGGACGCACAAGCACCATGTGCATGTACCGATGTATAAAGGGGTGATGCACAGTCTGTTGCAACAAACAACCAAGGAACATATTTGTGTTGGTCCCATTTTTTTTATCTTTAGACACCTTTCCCTATGTGAGGGCAGCAAATCTAGTCCTGCTCAAACTATACAGCCTTGTCCCCCACCCACAGAAAGATCAGTTCCTTACAGATGTGTGTACTGTGTTTGTCATTGTTTTCCCTTTTCGACCAACATAGGTGTTGGATAGCTAGTCTGTACTACTTTCCCCCCTTCCTTTCCTCTTTGAACCATGTCCTAGATTCATGCTATACAACTTTCCCCACTACTTTCCTATTTGATCCAACACCTAGATTCGAGTGCAGAAGCGAAAAAAATTCCACATGCAGCTAGAGCAATGCTTGTGGATTAAGAAAATTATACCTTAAGGTTCTCGAGGTGTGGCTCGGTGGGCGGCCGGAGGCCGATCTGCCCACACTATGTACGGCGGCGAGGAAGAAGGGGTCGGAGGCCCTCCCGCACCACCGCTGGGTGAAAGAGAACAACGGAGCCTGCAGTGGATTCCCTCCCACACCAACGGCGACAGTGTTAAGCCTCCTTGCCTTCCCCGACGGATGGGATCCTACCGGCTCTTTGACCAGCAGTGAGCGGAGAGAAAGAGAGGAAAGGCCAACGCAGTCTTGTTTAGATCTGGATAGGGTGAGAGAGTGTGTAGAGAGAAACTACAAGTGCTGAGGCTCCAGCATGTATATATATAGTGGAGAGAGAGTGTGAAGAGAGCAAACCCTAGAAAACAAGCACTGAGGCTGCAGCATATATAGTTGGAGTGGTTTTATTTTTCTCTCCATAAAAATCGTTTTAAATTGTGCACAAAATGGAACTCTTTATTTAACGTACTACTAGTGAAGAAAAATACTACTAGTAGGGCAAAGCTAATACTACTACGTGAAGAAAATTTAACGCTCCAAGGACTCAACTCAAAATTAACGCTCCATGCCTCCCGGTCGCACTTACTATCGTTCACGTGTGGTACATGACCCTCCGAAGCAACAACTGAACCACACACGGTCAAAATATAGGAAAGGTGGGCTGCACCATCCTCCAATTTTAAATATTTTGGGCACTTGTATTCGGCCTAAGTCAGTGTGCCACCATATGTACTAAGGGTTAAAGTGGGTGCTAAGAAACTAGGGCGTATTGAGAGTAATTGCCATGTCATTTATTTGTAGGGTCTCTTGCAAACTATCAAACTCTATTCTCCTCTTATTTAATGGATGAGGCAAATCTTTTGCCTCCGATTCAAAAAAAAAGAAGAGAAATTCAATTTTAATTATTTTGTATGTACACTTTGCTCTCTTCCAATAATTTTGGGCACTTGTATTCGGCTTAAGTCAGTGTGCCACCGTATCTCGTACTACTCCCTCCGTCTAGGTGTATAAGTCATGTTAGAAGGTGTAGCGGGACCAAGGTGCAAGCAGATTGGAGGAGAAGGAGAAACTTGACCGGTCGTTCTTCCAATCAAAGCCCCGATTTCTCTCTCTAAACGCAACAATTAATCACAGCAATTAAGAGATGTTGTTTTAGCTACCATGCAGGGCCACGTATTAACTCGCATGCAAGCCGGCTTCGATTCCTTGACTAATCAATGTGTAGTTGCGCTTCATGCATTGGGTTTCCGGGGGAGATAACAAGGCAGAGTAAGTAACGCTCGCTAGCAACGAGGCTAGGAGGGAATTGAGATGCGAAGTTAATGGACGACGCCTAAACATTTTGGGAATATCTGATTTTCGTAAGATGGCTTAACACCTAGACGGAGGGATTACAACCTCAGTCCAAGTTTTTACGCCACGTCATATATTTTTTGTCAAAGTTTGACGAAAATTTTTAACTACTCACTACTTTCCGGTTAATAGGGCATAAATTTGAAATCTCATCAACCAAGGCAGATGATGAATGGAGAAATGTAGTACTCCATCTCGTAGTTTACAAAATTACTCAAACCTTAATCTGCATTAATTACAATATATTCATGGACAACCACTAAATGAGTAGGAATGGTTACATGCACTAGTTGGTTTCTTTTAATCCTTGCATGCATCAATTTAATGCACGTTGGAATGTGAACACATTTATTTTCCAGCACATTTCTTTATTTCATCAACGACATTTTGATACAGGGAAGTACATTCACCAATTCTTTGCTAGGAGAGCAAGACCAAAGAAAACAAGAACCACAATTAGACATTTTAAAAGATATCCAATTTCCATAACTGCTCCCACTAATTGTATTAATATCTTCTCTATGTCTTCATTGTTGATCCGTGGCTTCTCGAGCTTGCACACTTCTTTCCTCTTTGATTCTAAAGAACTAGACGTTGCTTCACATATAATATCATCTCTAGTCTCATCTCTAGCCTCTATTCTAGCAAGGAGTGCACGAGCATCTACCAAATTTTGTGCTATCAATAGATCGATGTATTCTTCTTCCCAAAACCAAAACTTGCATCCATCCTACACAGAAATTTGAGTATAAGCTGCCAAACATGCGCTGAATAAGGGAGCACAGCCGAATCAAAAGAAGTACTATGCACCTTATCTTTTTCGCACTTGATGAACACCCATCCGGGATGTTGTGGCATGGTCGAAACGCGGCGCATGAGCTGCCGTGGGTAGCCATCGCACTTTATGAGTGGCAACGGTGAACCGACTAGCCGCTGGGCCAGGGCCAAGCCCGGACGGTGGCCAGCCATGTCTTTGCCGGTGATCCGCCGACGGGATAGATCCGAGCGGCAAGAGGCGGATTCAGTACCTACACGCGACGTGGAGGCATTGCCATTGTTGTTCGACCCGGTACCCGGACACTCCATGGCAAGGAGCAGTCGCAGGCGGCCGGAATGCTCCAAATTCGGCAGCCGCGTGCGTCAAATCCCGCGGCCGCAGATATAGCAGCTGACCGTCGGCACCGGGACGAGAGGCACAGATCCGGCTGTCGTGCTGTGGTCGGCTAGGCTATAGTGCGAGGCTCCGACGGACGTGCGTGTACCTCTTCTCTTCTTGTACGTACTCCATTTATCTCACTTCCTGTGGCTTCCCACTCCCATGATATTCCTATTCTATGAAGCTATATGTGCGTGTGTGTGTTAGAGAGAGCGACACATTGACCTACTCCTACAGAGAGATGGTGTGTAGTTCTACGATTTAGCCGCGAGAGTCGGTGCATCCTCTTGTTTCCGGGCGTCCGGTCGGGACAGCTGCCACGCCCGCTCCTGACCAGCCTGGCCGACACAAAGCCCCTCCATCGCCTGCACGCGTTTCCCACCTGAAACGGTCAGCGCCACTCCGGAGAATCGGTACCACATTCATGCCCGGGCAGAGCGGATGCGACCTCTCACTGGCGCCTGCGTTGAAGGGAGAAGCGGATTCAAGAGTGATGGTTGCTTCTTCCGTCCAACTTACTGCCGGGTCTATGTGATTTGATGGCTCATTGGTCATTATTACTGAGGTGGTACGACCGTGCTGAGTCTCAGTTGCACTATACACTTTGGTGCATGACACGTGCACCGGATGCTGGATGTCCCACATTTCGGCGAAAGGAGGTAGACCGTCTCCACTCTTTACAATTTTCTCCATTCTTACAGCGGAGGAGTGCGAAAGCAGTGAAAACACGCAAGCTCAGTGATTACATGGCCCACCTCACACTATCACCATATTTTCTTGACATCGTGCGACACCTAACTCTTTAGTACATAGTAGTACGTACTCTAATTTCTCAGTGACATAAATTTGTACAATGCTATGAAGCTTCCAGCTTCTGTTTCATGTATCTTGCGTCCAAGGTTGCCCCGTTGCAACATTCCATCAAATACAAAGGAGACTAACATGCATGCTATTGCATCTCAATGATTGACAGATCATAGCCAATATGTACTCCCTCCGTTCCAAAATAAGTGGCTCAACTTTATGCAAACTTTAGTACAAAGTTGTACTACTACTAAAGTTGACACTTATTTTGGAACAGAGACAACTAAAGAAAAAAAATGATCCATGCAGTTCCTAGGCCTTGAACCCTAAACCCTAACCAGGCTTTAATTTGCTGGCGACGTTGACCCTTCCGAAGAAATGAGGTTTGCAACCCTTTGACCGTCGGATCATTTTGTGCAGTTTCACTAAAATCGAGTTGAGCATCCCTGTGGCGAAGAAATTGAAGAAGGGTGATTAGAATAAGACTAGTGGGACTAGTTGATGAGACATAAACTCATCACAAATACAGTAGAAGCCAGTAGAGGTACGTGCGGGGCAAAGAAGTAGAGAAATATCCACATGGAGCATTGTAGGCAGCTGGGGCAGTGGTGCAAGCCGGATGTAAAGGAAGTTGTACCTGAGGGATGTCGAGATGTAGCTAGCTTAGAGGAGGGAGGCGGGAGGCGGCAACTGCCCAAGTCGCAGCAGTGAGCAAGGGACGAAGGCAACCGCACCGGCTTTGTGAGAGAGAACGGCGGGGACCCCTGATCCGGACGCGCCGACAGTGGGTTTTTGCCGTCGGCAACGGCAAGCGCATCTACACAAAGCATCCACCCCTTCCCCCGGCGGACATGATCGACCCGAATGTTAGATATGTGGCCACAGTCATTTTGTGTGAGAGAGTGTGAAGAGAGCAACCCCAGCAAGCAACCGTGTAGGCTCGTCCTGGCTATGTATATAGTGGAGCGATTTCTTTTTCTCTCCATATGAACCTATTTATATTGCGTACGTGCCACTGAAGAAAAAGAACTTTATTTATAAATGATGTGGCACCATTCATGCATGGTTCCCAACCCTCCATTAAGTGAGTAACTACTACTAGACGCGTCAAATTATCACGTGGGCTGCATCATCGTACAGAAATGAGTTGCACCGTGTCACGTGTGTGGTTGGGGAAGATGCAAAAGACGCAAAGAGTGCTACTAGTACTACATGCGTGGGTGCGTGCACCTCTTCTCTTCGAGCATGGTTATTAAAAGTATAGCCCACTACTCTACCACACAGTTATTATATGGGCAAAGAGTATAGGCAGTAATAATGACTAATAAGCCGTCAAATCACGAGGCCCACCTTTCTCTATGTTTGACCGAGGAAGCAGCCATCATTTCACTCCTCATTGAATATCCATCTGCTGCTACCTCTGCAAATAAATAAAAATCTGCTTCTACCTCCGCAGCATGGTTAATCATATAGCCATGTCAATCACGATGTAGAAATATCATTCACTGATACAATAGGGCTGGCTCTAAGGCTGGTGATTTTTTTTTTACTTTGTCTCTTTCTCTTTTTGTCTCATTTACTCATTTTACATAGGAGCACGTGTAGTGGATGGCTATTCCTTTCGATGGGACTTCTTCATGGGGTTTAACACTGAGTAGCTCCGAATTATTCCCGCAGCCCACCACTCTGAATTGTGCCATCTATGATAGTACTCCCATTGCAACAATGAGGTCCACTAGGTCTAGCACGTCCTATAAGAAGAGACTGTCACGCAAAACATACATTCTTGTTGCCTTCTTCCTCATACAGTACGTACCACTGGTACGTACTAATAGTACTACTACTCATTCTCCTATAAACCTTGCGCTTGGCATCTCAAAAATATTAACCTTGCGCTTGGCTCTTCGCCTCTTCGGGAAGTCGAGCAATAATGGTACTACAGTATATGGTTCTGGCTATCTGAGACCTAATGAATTGCTGCACGTCCACCACGTGGGCGAGGGTCGAGGGGCGAGGGAGAGTGCGTACCACTATGGACTACATACGGAGCAAAATGAGTGAATCTACACTCTAAAATACGTCTATATACATCAGTGTTTGGAGTAAGTACTAGTAGTTCATATTGAAATCTGCTAAAAGACATATATTTCAAACAATATGATAAATCTCTCTAACCAAGGTAGGGACGAGGAGAGTATATACGTCTAACGGAGGGAGTAGTAAAATTTTCTCCTCGTCCTGCGAGCCACCGCGCGCGTGGGCGTAGGCGTAGTAAGCAAGCTTCTCCTCATCCCGCGACTCTGTGAGCCACCACGCCCATGGGAGGGGGAGAGGGCATACTAAGCAAGCTTCTCCTTGTTCTGCAAGTTGACGGGACACTTCAAAAGTAATACAGAGCATCTCCCATGTATAGAGCCTTGCCTCTAAGGTAGGCCCCACATGGTTTGCCTCTTTTTTTAAATAACGCATCAAGTCGCAATTTGTTTGTTCACCCATGGTACACAATCCTCCATCAAGTGGACAACCAGTACACGTGTCAAATTACCATGTGGGCTGCCTTTTCGTACAGAAATGAGCTCCACCGTGTACCCGCGCGGGTGTGGTTGGGAAAGAGACGGGAGTACGTGCGCCGTGGGTGCACCTCTTCTCTTCGTGCATGTCCCCCACCTACGTGGGTGTGTGTGAGAGAGATACAAACCTAGAGAGATGGTGTGTGCGTTCGTGAGTGTTTTTTGTTATGGGGGGTTGATTTCGTGAATGTATTTGTGGGAATATGTGTCGATGATATCTCAAACAAAAATTTGACACATGCAATGTGTGTGAAATAGAGGCCTATCTATATCATATATATAGGGGGCGATCCACGAGAAGAGAGGGAGGGGTCATAGATATCGATAGAGTCGAAGAGAGGATCACGTGTGTGGGTGCGAGATCGATGAAGAGAGCCATCGAAATTGTGTGTGTGCATGTCAAAGATATAGGGCGACTGACCTACCGGAACGTCAGAGGGCACAGGGCAAGTTTCTGTGTGGCAGGGAGACATGACTAGAGCGCTCGATGTATCGGTGTGTGTGTGGGGGGGGGGAGTGGGAGGCAAAGACCTAACTAGAGAGGTAGATCGACTCGTATATGTGTTGAGAAGGAGAGACCTAGCTATGTCTTGAGGGAGATGGGTCGACATCCATACATAAGTGAAGGACGGGAAATAGGTTGGGACAGAGAGAGAGAGAGAGAGAGAGAGAGAGGTAGAGTGCCGGAGGGGTGGTGGAGTTGCTTCTCGGAGATGGTGGGAGAGGCCTACTAGACAAACTAAGGGTACAACTGCAATATTATCAAGAAGAGTGGGGATGTGTTTCTGTGTGTGCATGTGCGTGATAGATGTGTCGGGAGGCATGCATGGATGATGAAGGGGGGCCATGTGTTTGGTAAGCAGACCTAAATAGATCGGTAAATCAATTTTTGTGTGTCGGAGGAAGGGAGAGACATAACTAATGAGGTAGATCGATCGGCACGTGGGGAAAACGAGTTATAAACGACCTAGCTAGCTATATGTATAGTGGGAGATCGGTCGGTGTACATCCATTTGTTAGAGGCAAATAAGGCCCAGAGAGATGGATAGAGAGAGAGATGGAGCTAGGAGGTGGTGTGAGGGGCCTACTAGCTAGATAGGGGGAGGAGTGTGCGATTGTGAGATCGATGAAAAGAGGGGCGAGAGTTTACACGTGTGTGGGACCGTATGAGAGACACGAGGCATGGACACAGAAAGGAGGAGATGGAAAGTGCGTGTGTATGTGGTAGGCAGACATCGCTGGAGAGGTTTATCGATCGGTGTGTGTCGGAAAGGAGTCGTGGAGACCGTGGGAGAACGACCTAAAGAAAAAAAAATGAATGTGCGCGATGGATAGAATGCTGAGGGAGAGGGAGGGTGAGGAGGGCGTGTGCATGCACGAGAGAAAGTGAGTGCTAGCTACAAAGGTTAGAGGATTGTGTGGGTGTAAGAGACTAACAAAGATCATAATTCGATATGAAAGTGGATTCATATATTTGAATAAGAGATCATAGTGTTATAAACCTATGCATGCATGAATATAGCGGTGATACGCGTGGTGTGGTTTTGGACATGTTATACCATAATGTGATAATGTGTGGCGTTTGCAACTCACAGCTAAATATCAAACAATCTAAACCATATTATATATCGAACAATCTCACATTTTATTTGAATTTGTGATAATGTGTGGTGTTTGCAGCTCACAACTAAATATCGAACAATCTAAACCATACTATATATCGAACAATCTCACATTTTATTTGAATTTGTGATAATGTGTGGCGTTTGCAACTCACATCTAAATACTTGTAGGCGTAGGGGGCGGGGCACCATACATTATGTGATAAACACATTATACATATGAGACATGGTTTAGATTATGAAGATCTAGCTAGATCTTGAAATGTACTGTGATTTGAAATCAACATAAAGTGGATTCAAAAAATCGAGTTCGAGTTCATATAGTACACATAGTTCATATCTAACTCGACAGTAATCATGTGGTGTGCTTTGAAGATAATATACAAATGATGGTTTAACTTGACAATAATGATGATTGTAGATCTTATTAAAATAGAGAAATGAATTCAAATGGTTTAACTTGACAACAATCATGATTGTAGATCTTATTCAAATAGAGAAACGAATTCAAATTTAGTTCATATTGAAGCAGTAGTATATACGTTTGGAATGCACTAAAATGTTCATTTGAGTAGCAGGTTGCATGCATTATACACGTAGCAAAATATTTTAATTGAACATAACATGGATTCAAAGTTTTGAATGGCATTTGTAGTACGAATTGATTTGGTACAGTACACGGGACTAGGGGTGTGTTTGGATTGTGGCCAAAGTGCACCTTACCAAAATTTTGGTCATGACCCAAAGATTGGTCTTTGTTTGGATAGTTGCCAATTTTTTGGCATGCCAATGAACTCTAGCCAACTCTAGTTCATTTTTCTTAACAATGTTGGCCAAATCATGGGCAACCAAAACCTCAACCAAAATTTTGGCTAGCCAATGCTTTGGTGGGGCAACCTTGGGCACAAACCAAACACACCCTAGACTCTCTTGTGTGGTGCGAATTGATTTCTTTTTGTTTTTTCGTCGAGGGAAGTGCGAATTGATTTGATATGGGTGTGTTTGGATTGTGGCCAAAGTGCACCTTACCAAAATTTTGGTCATGACCCAAAGATTGGTCTTCGTTTGGATGGTTGCAATTTTTTGGCATGCCAATGAGCTCTAGCCAACTCTAGTTCATTTTTCTTGCCAATGTTGGCCAAATCATGGGCAACCAAAACCTCAACCAAAATTTTGGCAAGCCAATGCTTTTGTGGGGCAACCTTGGGCACAAACCAAACACAATAGTATAAACATTAGGCTTGTCCGGAAATTTCAACCCGCGCCTTGTTATCCCGAAATTTTAAGATATATCTTTGTCTTGTTGTGCTCCTAAAATTCCCTCCATCTCAACCCACGCCTTGTTATCCCAAAATTACAACGCGCGCGAAAACTCCCACCTCCTGCGAAATCCCGACACGCAAAATTCCCATGATACCCCTGAGCCGAAAGAACCACCTAGTTCAAATCGGTGGGGCTACTTTCGTAACTTACCCCACATTTCGGACAAGCGCGTCCCTAAGCCATGGTTCCCCCCTCCCATCCCCTCTGCCCCCCCCCCCATTCATACATCGAGGCCGCAAAAACCCATGAAGCCCCACACCCTCCTCTATTCGCCCACCCATCCGAAGCCTCTTCCCCGATGTCGTTGTCGACAGCAACACCTCGACGTCCCTCATCCACCACACCGGATGAGGATCTGTCATCGATCTCATCGTCCCGCCGGTTCAGCCACCCCGTCCTCCACCTCCAAGGACCTACCCCAATGTTCCCCTCATCTTTCACGCCACCTCCATTCCCACACCGCCGTGTTCACCTGCACCACCGGAAGAGCAGCATCATCACCGATTCATCAGATGAAGCTGAGGCCTAGTCGGCGCCACCAAAGAGGTTCTACACTAATCACTGCATTTTCTTCTTGATTCGATCTCACGGTGCTGCTGGTGCTCGGTCCCGAGCCGACATGGCGCGGCTCCATCTACGACGGCGTCGCAGGTCACTTCCTCCACGGCATCGCTTCCTCGGCAGCGACGTCCACATCAGTAGGAACTGCTGCTGCTCTGCTCTTGCTCTCGGTCCCCTGCCTGGTCTACTCTTGCTCGCGCTGCTACTCTCGCTCATGCTCTTCCTTGCGCTGCTGCTCTACTCTTGCTCGCGCTGCTGCTGCACGAGTAGCAGATCCTGCTCTCGCTCAAGCCCCTGCAACTGCTACCCAAGATGCTGCTACACGACCAACTGCCCTGGCTCTCGCATGTGCTGCTACTCCGGGCGCTACTGCTGCTGCTACTACTTTTCTGCTACTAGTGCGTTCAATTTCAACAGTAAAATTCAGTTTCCATAGCAAAATTCAGTTTCGACAGTAAAATTCAGTTTCGACAGTTAAATTCAGTTTCGACAGTTTAGTTCAGAGATGAGCGGCTGATGTATTTTACATCTAGCACTTTGTGGTTATGTATTTTACATCATCTATTGGAGATGCTATTAGAATTCCACTCAGGTTAATGTTGTCTCTCTTGTCCTGCTTCAGCCTCGCCGTCGTACAACTCACCGGAGCTGCTTCAACGACGAAACCCTCCATCACAGCGGAGCAGTACCCTCAGCTCCATCTATAGACACCTAAGATCTTCTTCCCCTCCTCCAACAGCCACATCAGCCGGAGCATCCTCACCGGCCAACCCAATCATGCTGAGATCGACATGGCTTCGCCAAAGAGGTTGTACACTTGTTGCATCGCTTTTTTACTCTACATGTTATATATATTGTCCACTGAGCACACGTAGTAACGTGAAATACGATTAGTTTCTCCTACTATATGACAAGCAGTGAGGTACTAGGCAACTTAGCTATCCGTGATGGACTCTCTCAAAAGCCATCATTATTTATTTCTGCATGTTTGAGCTGTGCATGTGTAGATGGGCCTGGGAGTTGAGTTAGTAGGGCAGTGGCCTGGGTCCAAAGTAGTACAAGTAGCACAAAAACATTTTTGGAGAGTAGGCTTTTGCCTGTTCAAGCCTGCCTACTAGAATTGCCAGTGGTTGAAAGGAAAAGTGAAGGAAAAACATAGGAATTGGAAAGTTTCCTATGGTACTACTATTAATACATTTGGTTCAAAGGAATGGAGCAAAGGAAAACTGTAGGATGTGTTCCTTTAGTGTCTCTTTCAAAGAAAAACCATAGGAATTTTAATATCCACTTGGCCTTCCTTTTCAAATTCCTATTCATGAAGAACAAGACTAAGTGATAGTAGCATAATAGCATTATAACTGTACATTTTCTTGTGGTTTGACTTAATTTGACCATGCTTCTTTGCATCCCTGTGACCTTCCAATTCCTGTGAACCAAACACCGAGATTGACAGAAATCATATGATTTTAAATTCTTTGCACATGCATTCCTATCCTATTACTGTGTATTTCCTATCCCTGCGTTATTAGAATCCTCCAATTCAAACAAGCCCTTATAGAATTACTTCTCTTACAGATAGTTATCAAACAAAACCTTGTGTGGTTTGTCCCGCTCCTGCTGCGCCATCATCCACCCCAGCTCAGCTGCTCCAACGACAGAAGGGTCCACCACTGTAGGGATCCGCCCTCCAGACTGTCTTTCGCTGCCTCAGATCTTGTTCCCCGCCGTTGGCAGCCACGACAACTGCATTACCATCATGAACTGAGTAGATGACCTCGAGGACTACACGGGTCCGCCAGAGAGGTCGCACTTTTATGTGTCTGCTTATGTTATGCATCGCTTAATATTACATGCTACTTTATCATCATGTTCACCGATTAGACTCTGAGTCAGCTCCAAACTAATGCTCAAACTTGAGTTTTTAAATGGTTGTGGGGTACATATCGGGGCTGCAATCAATAGTATCAGTCTACTATCTGGTTAATATCTGGTGTCTACTATAAGTTTCATGTTGGGTGGGAAACAAACAGTAAAGAAGCCATTATCTGTATTTTTTAACTGAAGCCATTATCTGCCTGCTATCATTGGTTTTGCGTCTATCCACAGGTTGCTACCATCACTCTGGATTTCTGCATGCACTCCTTACATAATCTCACTATGTTTTATTCCTATGCATGTCAGTTATTGTACACAATGGAACTGAACATGTAGAGCAAAAGAGACGAGCCTTGCGTGGCAATAAAATTTCATGCAGATGTTGCTCCATGGTGGGCGCAAAGGCAGCCCCCCTCCACCCATTTCAGATTGTAATCAAGAGGAAGATAACTATTCTGAGGGGGATTCAGAAGGAGAAGACCACTCCTATTTACCCCCTCAGGTCTTCGCTCTAACTTGGCATGCTGATGTTGGTCATATCATGCATATGGTGCCTTGCATTGCTTACTTTTTACATCAAATATGTCATCTGCTTAGTTTAGACATGCTTTGTGTGAATGCCATCTATTTAGTTTCTTTATAGTATAGGTGAATTATGCAACGCCATCTTGTTTAGCCAGGCATCATATATGTGAATTTTACAATGCCATCCTGCTTAGCCACTCATCTTATATGTGAATTATATCATGCCATCCTTTTTTTCATTACGTATTACATTTGTCAACAATGTTAGTACATTCAACTACTCTTCGTGTGCATCAGCCATTTTGCCACGCCCCCGGCTCAATCATGCACTAATCATACACGCAAATGCACATGATCAAGCCTAAGGACTCACGGGAAGATATCACAACACAACTCTAAAACATAAATAAAGTCATACAAACTTTATATTACAAGCCAGGGCCTCGAGGGCTCAAATACATAGCTCGATGGCATACAAGCGTCAGCGGAAGCATCAGATATCTGAGTACAGATATTAAATGAGAAACAGAAATGACTTTAGATAGGCGGGGCAAAATAAAACACTACGATCGAAAGGCGCAGGCCTCCTGCCTGGGACCCTCCGAACCTACTCCTGGTCATCGGCTAACTCATAGTAGTATTCACCCTCGGGGTAGTAGTAGCGATCATCGGCGGGGGCAGCTGTATCCGGGGCTCCGTCATCTGGTTGCATCAAAAGGATATGGGGGAAAAAGAAAGCAAAGCAACCGTGAGTACTCATCCGAAGTACTCAGCAAGCAAGGATCTACACTACATATGCAACATTATCAAAGGGAGGCTGTATATGTGGACTGGGCTGCAGAAATGCCAGAATAGAGAGAAGGCCTAGTCCTATCGAAGACTAGCATTTTCAGAGGTCTTGCAGCATTAGAAGAGTGTAGGTTAGTACCGTATAAAGTAGTAGTATCGATAAGTCTCAACCTCACCCAGAGATCCTTTCTTGACTCCTTGCGAGAAAGCAATCCCAGAGCCATACAGTCATCAACCTCGTCCAGAGATCCCTTCTCGACTCCCTGCGAGAAGCAATCCCAGAGCCATAGTAACCAATTCTAGCTGTATCGATCGGGATACAACTCCGAGTGTCCGTTACCGAGGATCCGGCTATGCATAGATTAGTTCTTCCCTGCAGGTGTGCACCAACTTACCCACCACGCTCGCTTAACTCCAGCCGGACACACTTTTCCGGGTCATGCCCGGCCTCGGCCAAACGACACAACGCAGCCCTACCTAGAGCTCAGCAGAGAGGTCCCCGCCGGTCTACATCCTAACCGCTCGGGGGTCTTGGGCCATCGCCCCTCGCCCTCCGGGTCATTGCGCACATGGCTCAGATCCAAGCGCCACCTTTGTCGTGAATGGTGCCAATCACTCCATGCCGCACTGCTGAACTGGACGTCTGACAGAGCTTTCGGCTAATGCATACGATGCCCACGTGATGGTTAGTGCTATCGGGCCAGAGGCCCACTCGAATCAAATATCCAAATCATTAGTACCTTGGGGGTGCGGTAACGAGCAGAGACTCACGATCGATGTGACCCCGTCGCCCCGTCTCGAGGACTTGCGGCAAGGGATAAGATTGCCCGGCCACGCCTCGTATTCTCACTCGGGCACCATCCAGGTCAACCCGTCTTCACATCACACGCGGGTACCCCTCAAGGTTGACCCGCCTTTCCAAGTAACAATAGTACAGTCCAAGTATCCATGTGTCCATAACATCAAGGGAATCCGAGGTATCACCCTCGTTGGATTCCTACTCGATGTATCCGTCAAGGTGAACTTGGAGGAATCACCCTCGATGGGTTCACACTTGAGGTGTTGCACGACAGCGTCGTTATCGGAAGTGGGGAAGGAGGAATCACCCTCGATGACCACGACCGAATAGCTACTCTACAGAGTTAACATCAGAAGTGCTACAAGAGGTTTCACCCTTGGCACTCGATAGTAACGCTGCAGTGTCGTTACAACTAAGGGGGGTGATGTGCGGTGCCGGGGCCTGGTCTTCAATCCCGTTGATCGGGTCTTCTGATAATTCAGCGGGGCAGTCGGGATAAGTGGTGTCACTGATAGGTCTCTACCCAGCCTATACTAAGCAGTTTAGGATAAGCAGGTAAGGTATCAATAGCAGGTTACAATAAACATGCGATGCATCAGAATAGGTAAAGCAGTAGCAGCAGCAATTCTAATGCAAGCATGAGAGAGAAAGAATAGGCGATATCGGTATGCTCAAGGGGGGGTGCTTGCCTGGTTGCTCGGCGGCAAAGGCAAGGTCGTCAACGGTGGCGTCGGGCTTCGGAGCTGCGTCGGTACCGGGAACTGCGTCGGAGTCTAACGAGAGAGAAGAGGGGGGGAACAGTATAAATACATAGCAAACATGAGTAACACAAAGCAGGCTATGCTAACATGCAGTGCAGGGTTGCCTAAAGACATGTCTAAGTCATTTAGTTATTTTAGGAATTTGTTTGGATTTATTTTATAAAAGCCAGGCACTATTCATTTATCTGAAACAGGCAAAAAGTTGCATGTTCAGATAGTTAGAGGCATCTAACAGGTATGCGGGTAGCATATTGGGATTCATCTCATTTTTCTGGTCATTTTTCATATATAAATTATTTTCATCGGAGTTACGGTTTAAAAGATATGATTTTCTAAAGTTTAATTGATTTTCTGAATTTTATTTAATTGTTTAAATTTGAATTATCCAGAATAGTAAAAGATGATGCAAGCATGACATAGGTATGACATCAGCAGGTCAAGCCCAGCTGACCAGAGTCAAACCTGACCTGTGGGTCCCACATGTCATAGACTCAGCTCTATTTCAGGTTTTTAATCTGTACCAACTAATAAAGCAAGGTGCGTTTCACCAATTTTTTCATCCGTTCACCGTTGAAAATATTTTTTTCTATCCGAGGTGGTACTAAACTTTTGTGCGTCTATCCGCTAGAAAAGAAAAAAGCTTTGTCCAGAACTCTGTAATTGGGCCGCGCGAGCTCCGGCCCAACGAAGCTAGCCCACTTGTTATTGCCCACGCAGTTGGGCAGACCTTATTTGTCGCATAGAGCGATAAATAGTTGAAGCTGCCGACAGGGAGCCTAAGACTGGGCCGGCCCGTTTCCCCTTTTTCGATGTTCTATTTCCTTTTTTTCTGTTCCTTTCTATTTCTCTTTTATATTTCCTTTTCCTTTTTCCCATCTTTATTTTAATTTTTTCCTATCAAGTAAAAATTTACAAAAATATTCAGAATTTCAATTTTTGTTCAAATATTAAAAAAAATGGACAGAATTCAAAAAAATTGTTCTTGACTTGAAAAATGTTTGAAACTTTTTAGAAATTCCTGTTTCGAAGTTTTCTCATTTCTATTTTTTTTTGTTTTTCAAAAATTCTTCCAGCTTTTTTAATAAAAATTATATTTTATAAAATGTTCCATATTTTAAAATATTCTTGTTTTAGTGACATGTTCACAAATCCAAAATAATATTTACATCTAAGAAAACATTTTCTAAATTTGTTTTGAATGTTCCCCTTTAAAAAAATTCAAAAATTCAAAAAATATTTCAGTTTTTATAAAATATCATGTTTTCAAAATATTGTTTGTGAATTTCAAGAACTATTAATGTTTCTAATTTTTTCATGTTTTTTCAAAAATATTGGGATTTTCAAATAACATTTTTCAATTTTTTTGAAAATTGCCCAGGATTTAAAAAATTGTTCACATTTCCAAGAATATTCGCCAATTCATATTTTTTTACAATGTTCAAAAAAATTAAAAAATATTTCTAATCTGACACTATAGTATTTTTTTTAATATTCGTGTTGGCCATTGGTTAGCGGTGCGTGGTCGTTCTATGCTGGTTGTCTATAAATGAAAGAAATTATGGGCACATGCCAATAAAAGAGAATATGTTGTTTGGCTTTAATTAGAGCAAAATTATGGGCACTTGAGCACTAAAATAATCAAAGAGAATAAAGCCTCAAAAAGAATGGACATTCATACCTGATTATGCTAATGAAACCGGATTTATGCGTCGCAATTAATAATCCATCTGGTTACACCGTCGTAGGATAGAGTGGTCGAAGCAACCATGTCCCGAAGGTTGCCGCGCAACCACCAAATGAGGAGGCAGACACAACCCAAAGATGGAGGCAGACCCGGAGGAAAAAAATCATGAGTTGGGTGCTCGCCATCACTCCGACCAACCACACCACTATCAAGATTTCCCGTGTCAAACATGTCCAGCGAGAACACCATAACTCCTTACTCTGTTGCCTACCATTAATTCTAGACACCCTTTTTTTTATGACACGTCAATTATCTTTCCCGTTGCTTCTCGCAAAGAAAATATCTCTCCCGTTGCAACGCATGGGCATATGTGCTAGTTAAACTAAACAGAGTTAATTAGGGAGTGGGGTCCAAATGTCAGTGTCACATTAGAGTTAATTAATTATTTTCACTAATCTAATTAGTTAAGTAGCAACTGACAAGGTGGGGCCCAAATGTCAGTGACTAGTCAGCGCCAGTCAGCATGTTGACCTGGTCAACAGGTCAACGGGGTCGCCCTGGCCCACAGGCCAGTGACCCTGACTGTGGCCCCAGCCGGCCAGGTCAGCTTCGGCTACCGGAGTTGCTCTGGTGAGCTCCCGACGCGGCGGAGGGGCTCGGCCAGCGGCGGAAATCGCGCACAGGCGACCAAATCGCGCGTTTTCGGGCGCGTTCGAATGGCCGTTCCATCCCGCGTCGATCTACGGCACCAAAACGAGCAGGGGAGGCTGGCAGGGGCGCCGGCGTTGAGCCGTGGCAGCGGTGGTCCTCGAGCGAACTTGGATACGGCGATTCCAGGCACGGCAGGCAGCGACAACGGGTGCGTTCGACTCCTACGGTGACGGTGAGCACTACTGCGAGCTCAGGCGAGCTCGACAGCGGCCACAACGATGGCAATGCCAACGGCGGTGGAGCTTCCTTCGGGCAACCATGGCACGGCGGCTACGGTAAGCTAGCGAGCAAGAGAAGGGCCAGGGGAGGGAGGAGAGCCTCAAAGCGAGGTGTAGCCAAGCAAAGAGTGCGTGAGGACGGCTTGAAGGTGACGAAATCGGCGACGATGTGCGGCGGCGATCCGAGGAAGAAGACGGCGGCGTGGGGCGATGCAGGGCTCCCGAGGCTCGGGCTTGTGGTCGAGGAGGACGGGCTCGTCGCGGTGGAGCTGCTGGACAGGCTACGGAGGCGAGAGGTGGGCTGTGGCCGCGGCTAGCCGGCGTCCATGGCGGCGGTGGCGTTCGGGAAGGAAGGGGGCGAGCGATGGGGAGGGGAGGAGGCGAAGCAGGAGCGTCCAGGGGGAGAGGGGGCTCCCTCTTATCCATCCATGCCGGCAGGGCAAAAGATCTGGCGCGAGGGGGGGCCTGGACGCGCTCGCCTCTGCTCGACAGCGCGCCTGCTGCTTCAGGAGGTAGGGGAAGGGGGCTAGTTGGGCTGGGCCGCCACTGTAGCTGGTGGGCTCAAGTGCATAGTAGCTTTTCTCCTTTTCTTTCTCTTTTCCTTTATGTTTTTGTTTTCTTGTTAGTTTCTGTTTTGCAAAATGTGTGGCACCCAAATGAATTTTGTAAAATATAGGACCTGGTCCATAAATCACAGTGCAACATACCCTATCACCAAAAATTAGTTTGGGGTATTTATCATTTCATATTTATATTACATTAATTAATAGGTTATTAAATATTGTTTTCAGCCACTGTTTGAGGATGTTTAAATCACTTATCCAATTTCAGTAAGGTTGGTTACAATTTTATCATTGCCTCCAAATTATTTGCTATTTAATGAACATTTTATTTTATGGGTTTGGACAACTTTTATTTTCACTTTTTGTTTGAATTTCCATTTGAATTTGAATTTGAAAAGGGATATGTTACTAATGATGATTAAGCACTGTTGATCATGATGACTAGGCATAATCAAAAGGGGATTACTGTAGCTAGCCACTGGGGGTGTTACAAGTCTCCTCCACTAACAAGAATTCTCGTTCCGAGAATTAAGAGGTAGAAGGGAAAAGATCGGGGTATTCCGCATGAAGATTATCCTCGCGTTCCCAAGTGGCTTCATCTTCAGTATGATTTGACCAGTGCACTTTGAGGAACTTGGTAACCTTCTGACGGGTCCGACGTTCAGCTTCATCGAGGATGCGGATCGGATGCTCCTTATAAGAAAGATCATCATGTAATTCGAGCATCTCGTGATCCATAACGCGGTGCGGAGATTCCTTGAAGCATTTACGAAGTTGCGACACATGGAAGACATCATGGATATGGGAGAATTGCGGTGGCAACTCCAATTTATACGCCACCTAACCACGTCTTGCAACAATGCAGAAGGGACCAATGTAGCGTGGAGCTAACTTGCCCTTGATTCCGAAACGGTGAGTGCCCTTCATAGGAGTGACACGAAGATAAGCTTGATCACCGGGTTGATAAGTCAAACCCCATCGTTTGCGATCATAATTGCTCTTCTGGCGGTCCTGAGCCGCCTTGAGATTTTCCCGGACAATACGAACTTGTTCTTCGGCGTGTCGAATAATATCCGGACCCACGAGCGGTCGTTCCCTAGTTTCTGACCAATTCAGAGGGGTTCGACACTTACGTCCATATAGTACTTCGAAGGGGGCCATTTTCAAGCTGGCTTGATAGCTGTTGTTATATGAGAATTCCGCATAAGGAAGAGATTCTTCCCACTTCTTGCCGAAAGAAATAACACAAGCTCGCAGCATGTCTTCAAGCACTTGATTGACTCGCTCAACTTGGCCTTGGGATTGGGGGTGATAAGCTGAACTCCAGGTAATATGAGTTCCCATAGCTTCTTGGAAACTTTCCCAGAACTTTGAATTAAAAAGGCCACCACGATCCGAACTAATCTCCTTCGGAATACCATGGAGTGAAACAATTCTGGAGATATACAACTCTGCTAACTGACTAGTAGTGATAGTTTCCTTAACGGGCAGAAAGTGTGCAACTTTAGAGAGTTGGTCAACGACGGCAAGAATAGCATCGTGTCCCTTCTGTGACCTGGGAAGGCCAGTAATGAAATCCATCTGAACCTTATCCCATTTCCACAACAGAATAGGAAGTGGTTGCAGAATTCCGGCAGGCTTCTGATGTTCTGCTTTAACGCGACGACACACATCACATTCAGCAACATATCGAGCAATGTCCTGCTTCATTCTAGACCACCAGTACCTTTGACGGAGATCACGATACATCTTGGTGCTACCCGGATGAATAGACAATGGCGTATCATGTGCCTCCTTCATGACCTTGTCGGTCATAAGCTCGAAGCGAGGTACCACAATGCGGTCTCTGAAATACAAGGTTCCATCTTCAGACAGCGAGAAATCCCTGTACTTTTCAAGGTGAAGATCTTTCTTCATCAGATCAACTTCAGCATCTTTAGCTTGTGCATTCTTAACAGCTTTCTCAAGATCTGGTTGTATCACAAGGTTATTAAGAGAACCCTGTGGAACAATACACAGATTCAACTTGCGCAGTTCTTCAAAAAGACTAGGTTGAGCTCCCCTAACCATGAGGTCGTCGCAATAGGACTTGCGGCTTAAGGCATCAGCCATCATGTTAGCCTTGCCAGGGGTATAAGAAATACCCAAATCATAGTCCGCAATGGCCTCCATCCATCTTTGCTGACGGAGGTTCAGAGATGGCTGACTAAACAAGTACTTCAGACTTTTATGATCCGTGTAGATCTCACAACGATTACCGAGGAGGTAATGTCGCCACAACTTCAATGCATAAATCACAGCAGCTAGTTCTAGATCATGTACCGGATAATTCTCTTCATGTGGGCGCAACTGACGAGAGCCATAGGCAATCACTTTACGCTCTTGCATTAGGACACAGCCTAATCCTTCACGGGATGCGTCACAATAGATCACAAAGTCTTTGCGAGAATCTGGTGGAGCAAGTACTGGGGCAGATGTCAGCTTGTCTTTGAGGGTCTGGAAACTTTCTTGACATTTGTCTGTCCACTCAAACTTAACGCCCTTGTGAAGCAGATCAGTCAGGGGCTTAGCAATCTTGGAAAAGTTCTCGACGAATCGACGGCAATAGCTTGCAAGGCCGAGAAAACTTCTCACTTGCTTGACGTTCTTTGGAGGAGTCCAATCAAGAATAGCCTGAACTCATTCTGGGTTAACAGCAATTCCATCCTTGGAAATCACATTCCCCAGGTAGGTTACTTCAGAAAGCCAAAATTCACGTTTGGAGTATTTGGCATACAACTGGTGTTCTCGGAGCCTTTCCAGTACAAGACGGAGGTGTTCAGCATGTTCTTCTTTATTTTTGAATAGACTAGAATATCATGTAGATACACCACGACAAATTTGTCGAGATAATCCATGAAGATGTAATTCATCAGATGGAAGAATGTGGCTGGAGCATTTGTTAAGCCAAATGACATTACAGTGTACTCATAAGAGCCATAGCGAGTAACAAATGCAGTCTTGGGAATATCCTCTTCACGAACATGGATCTGATGATAACCCAACCTCAGATCAAGTTTAGAGAATACCGATGATCCAACAAGTTGATCATACAAATCATTGATCCGGGGAAGCGGATATTTGTTCTGGATTGTGGCTTGCTTAATGGGCCGATAATCCTGAACCAATCGGTTAGTTCCATCCTTCTTCTTAACGAAGAGTGAAGGTGCTCCCCAAGCAGAGGAACTGGGGCGGATGAAACCCTTTTTAAGTGATTTGTCGATTTCCTCCTTAAGTTCAAGAAGGTGGTGCGGAGGCATCTTATAAGGACGCTTCGCAATAGGGGTAGTGCCAGGTTTCAAGTCGATGACAAACTCGACAGCCCTAGCAGGGGGTATTCCTGGAAGTTCTTCTGGAAATACATCTTGAAAATCACGAACAACTGGAACGTTCTCGATGCCTTCAAGAGGTGAAGCATTCAATGCATTCAGAACATAAATCTGAGCTTCGGCGTCCTAAACTGTTCGAGCTGAGTATCTGACTATTTGGCCGGAAGGGTGCGAGATGCGGACTGTTTCAGCGGCACAGTCAATCATAGCTTTATGAGGCTTCAACCAGTCCATACCCATAATAATGTCTATGTTGGAGCTCTTGAGAGCAATGAGAGAAACGGGGAACATCAATCCTCCAATCACAATGTGGTTATCGTGGCTTACCATGGTAGTTTGCCAATTAGCCCCAGGTGACTGGATTACTAATGGGGTGGACATCTCCTCGAAAGGTATATCATGGCTTCGCGCAAAACTTTCGAACATGAAGGAGTGCGATGCTCCAGAATCAAAGAGGACTGAAGCTGGGATTGAGTTCACTAGAAGGGTGCCCATCACAATTTTGGGGTCGTGTCGAGCTTCTTCAATGTTGACTTGGTTGACATGAACAAGCTGATTAGCAGGTGGTCTGGTTTCAACGTTCCTGGAAGGATGTTTTCGACGGCTCTTCCTGCAACCAACAGAAGGACGTGATGCGTGTTGAGGCTGATTCTGATGGCAGTTGATAGTACGCCCTGGCTGTCCACACTGGTGGCACAGACCATCATTATGGGGAGAAACACCAACATTGGGCTGTCCACTTGCAATGTTTAGTTGTCTTGGTGGTGGAGGCAGACGAGGTGCAGCATAAGATGGCCTGGGTACAGGGGCAGGTCGGTGATGAACATTGTGCGGAATCCACACTCGACGTTTCTGAACAGGCTGACCTGAGGATGAGCCAACATCACGAGTGCGCTTGAGCGACTCCTGGTACTTAGTCAGAGCATTTTCAACTTGGAAAGATTGGCTGACAAGTGTTGCGAAGTCTGTGCAATCATGGACAGCAAGTGCAAGCTGTATATCAGAACGCAGTCCTTCACGGAATTTCTCCTGCTTGCGGGCATCAGTGCCGATGTCATCTTCAGCATAGAGGGACAATTCAAGAAATTTCCTCTGATATTCATCCACAGTCATTTTACCCTAAGAGAGTTTGCGGAACTCCTGCTTCTTCTGGTCCATCAGACCTTGAGGAATGTACCGTGCACGAAAGGCTGACTGAAATTCCTGCCAAGTGGTTACAGTTTCAGCAGGCAACATACCCTTGTGGCTTTCCCACCATTGAGCAGCTGGACCTTTTAAATGGAATGTCACAAAGGTGACGTAACTGTCAGGGGCAACATTAGCTGACTCCATTTCAAACAGGATGTCACGAAGCCAATCATCAGCATCCATAGGATTGGTGGAGTTGTAGAAAACAGATGGATTGAGGTGCACAAATTCTGCCAGAGTTATTGGAGCATTCTGTTGCTGAGCATTCTGAATTTGGAATTGAGCCAATACTCCGGTCATAAACTGACGGTTAAGCTCAAACTGCTGACGGTTGAGTTCAAACTGCTGCATCATTGCGGCAATATAGGGTGGAGGTGGAGGATCGTCAGCCATCCTGCCAAATCAACAGGGGCAGTTTAGCAAGAAAAACTGCATGTGAACAAGAAGGCATTAGGTGTATATTAGTAGTCATTAAAGACATACAGAACGATGCACGGAATTGGACACAAACGGCGGTAGGAGTTCGGAAATGCACGCGGCTAGACAAACTAGGCGGCGCATAGGCACGCGGTAAGGAAGCACACAACGAGACATAGCAAAGGCTATATCCACGTCGGAGAAAACTGCCGGGGGGGGAGGAATCTGCAAGTGACAACACAGGGTGCCCTCGATAAAAGGATCCTGTAAGCAGAATCTGACCCACAATCTCAGAGCAAGGGGGGATATTTCAGAACACCGGGTGGATGTGATCACGAGAACCTAATGTTGGAGTTACTAAAATCTTTAACCCGAATAGAAGAGAGAGCAGAGTCCCAGAGTAAAGGTCGAGGAGTAAAAGATCCTAATACCACCCAATTGGTGACATGGGCCCGTAAGCCACACAGCCAAGTTAGTAAATTAGTTTTTGGATCACTAGACTCAACTTCGGCCAAGGAGTTGGAAAGGGGGTTCCTACAGTCAGTCGGCTCTGATACCAACTTGTCACGCCCCCGGCTCAATCATGCACTAATCATACATGCAAATGCACACGATCAAGCCTAAGGACTCACGGGAAGATATCACAACACAACTCTAAAACATAAATAAAGTCATACAAGCTTTATATTACAAGCCAGGGCCTCGAGGGCTCGAATACATAGCTCGATGGCATACAAGCGTCAGCGGAAGCATCAGATATCTGAGTACAGATATTAAACGAGAAATAGAAATGCCTTTAGATAGGCGGGGCAAAATAAAACACTACGATCGAAAGGCGCAGGCCTCCTGCCTGGGACCCTCCGAACCTACTCCTGGTCATCGGCTAACTCGTAGTAGTATCCACCCTCGGGGTAGTAGTAGCGATTGTCGGCAGGGGCAGCTGTATCCGGCGCTCCGTCATCTGGTTGCATCAAAATGATATGGGGGAAAAAGAAAGCAAAGCAACCGTGAGTACTCATCCGAAGTACTCAGCAAGCAACGATCTACACTACATATGCAACATTATCAAAGGGAGGCTGTATATGTGGACTGGGCTGCAGAAATGCCAGAATAGAGAGAAGGTCTAGTCCTATCGAAGACTAGCATCTTCAGAGGTCTTGCAGCATTAGAAGAGTGTAGGTTAGTACCGTATAAAGTAGTAGTATCGATAAGTCTCAACCTCACCCAGAGATCCTTTCTCGACTCCCTGCGAGAAAGCAATCCCAGAGCCATACAGTCATCAACCTCGTCCAGAGATCCCTTCTTGACTCCCTATGAGAAGCAATCCCAGAGCCATAGTAACCAATTATAGTTGTATCGATCGGGATACAACTCCGAGTGTCCGTTACCGAGGATCCGGCTATGCATAGATTAGTTCTTCCCTGCAGGGGTGCACCAACTTACCCACCATGCTTGCTTAACTCCGGCCGGACACACTTTTCCGGGTCATGCCTGGCCTCGGCCAAACGACACACCGCAGCCCTACCTAGAGCTCAGCAGAGAGGTCCCCGCCGGTCTACATCCTAACCGCTCGGGGGTCTTGGGCCATCGCCCCAAGCCCTCCGGGTCGTTGCACACATGGCTCAGATCCAAGCACCACCTCTCTCGTGAATGGCGCCAATCACTTAATGCCACACTGCTGAACTGGACGTCTGACAGAGCTTTCGGCTGATGCATACGATGCAGAACACCCATACGATGCCCACGTGATGGTTAGTGCTATCGGGCCAAAGGCCCACTCGAATCAAATATCCAAATCGTTAGTACCTTGGGGGTGCGGTAACGAGTAGAGACTCATGATCGATGTGACCCCGTCGCCCCGTCTCGAGGACTTGCGGCAAGGGCTAAGAATGCCCGGCCACGCCTCGTATTCTCACTCGGGCACCATCCAGGTCAACCCGTCTTCACATCACACGCGGGTACCCCTCAAGGTCGACCCGCCTTTCCAAGTAACAATAGTACAGTCCAAGTATCCGTGTGTCCATAACATCAAGGGAATCCGAGGTATCACCCTCGTTGGATTCCTACTCGATGTATCCGTCAAGGTCAACTCGGAGGAATCACCCTTGATGGGTTCACACTTGAGGTGTTGTACGACAGCATCGTTATCGGAAGTGGGGAAGGATGAATCACCCTCGATAACCACGACCGAATAGCTACTCTACAAAGTTAACATCAGAAGTGCTACAAGAGGTTTCACCCTCGGCACTCGATAGTAACGCTGCAGTGTCGTTACAACTAAGGGGGGTGATGTGCGTTGCCGGGGCCTGGTCTTCAATCCCGTTGATCGGGTCTTCTGATAATCCAGTGGGGCAGTCAGGATAAGTGGGGTCACTGATAGGTCTCTACCCAGCCTATACTAAGCAGTTTAGGATAAGCAGGTAAGGTATCAATAGCAGGTTACAATAAACAGGCTATGCATCAGAATAGGTAAAGCAGTAGCAGCAGCAATTCTAATGCAAGCATGAGAGAGAAAGAATAGGCGATATCGGTATGCTCAAGGGGAGGGGTGCTTGCCTGGTTGCTCGGCGGCAAAGGCAAGGTCATCAACGGTGGTGTCGGGCTTCGGAGCTGCGTCGATACCGGGAACTGCGTCGGAGTCTAACAAGAGAGAAGAGGGGGAGGAAACAGTATAAATACACAACAAACATGAGTAACACAAAGCAGGCTATGCTAACGTGCAGTGCAGGGTTGCCTAAAGACATGTCTAAGTCATTTAGTTATTTTAGGAATTTGTTTGGATTTATTTTATAAAAGCCAGGCACTATTCATTTATCTGAAACAGGCAAAAAGTTGCATGTTCAGATAGTTAGAGGCATCTAACAGGTATGCGGGTAGCGTATTCGGATTCGTCTCATTTTTCTGGTCATTTTTCATATATAAATTATTTTCATCGGAGTTACGGTTTAAAAGATATGATTTTCTAAAGTTTAATTGATTTTCTGAATTTTATTTAATTCTTTAAATTCGAATTATCCAGAATAGTAAAAGATGTCGCAAGCATGACATAGGTATGACATCAGCAGGTCAAACCCAGCTGACCAGAGTCAAACCTGACCTATGGGTCCCACATGTCATAGACTCAGCTCTATTTCAGGTTTTTAATTAAACTAAACAGAGTTAATTAGGGAGTGGGGTCCACATGTCAGTGTCACATTAGAGTTAATTAATTATTTTCACTAATCTAATTAGTTAATTAGCAACTGACAAGGTGGGGCCCATATGTCAGTGACTGGTCAGCGCCAGTCAGCACGTTGACCTGGTCAACAGGTCAACGGGGTCGCCCTGGCCCACTGGCCAGTGACCCTGTGGCCCCAGCCGGCCAGGTCAGCTCCGGCGACCGGAGTTGCTCCGGTGAGCTCCCGACGCGGCGGAGGGGCTCGGCCAGCGGCAGAAATCGCGCACAGGCGACCAAATCGCGCGTTTTCGGGCGCGTTCGAACGGCCGTTCCATCCCTCGTCGATCTACGGCACCAAAACGAGCAGGTGAGGCCGGCACGGCCGCCGGCGTTGAGCCGTGGTGGCGGTGGTCCTCGGGCGAACTTGGATACGGCGATTCCGGGCACGGCAGGCAGCGGCAACGGGCGCGTTCGACTCCTACGGCGACGTTGAGCACTACTGCGAGCTCAGGCGAGCTCGACAGCGGCCACAGCGATGGCAATGCCAACGGCAGCGGAGCTTCGTTCGGGCAACCATGGCTCGGTGGCTACGGTAAGCTAGCGAGCAAGAGAAGGGCCAGGCGAGGGAGGAGAGGCTCACAGCGAGGTGTAGCCGAGCAAAGCGTGCATGAGGACGGCTTGACGGTGATGAAATCGGCGACGACGTGCTGTGGTGATCCGAGGAAGAAGATGGCGGCATGGGGCGATGCAGGGCTCCCGGGGCTCGGGCTTGTGGTCGAGGAGGATGGGCTCGTCGCGGCGGAGCTACTGGACAGGCTACGGAGGCCAGAGGTGGGCTGTGGCGGCGGCTAGCCGGTGTCCATGGCGGCGGCGGTGTTCAGGAAGGAAGGGGGCGAGCGATGGGGAGGGGAGGAGGTGAAGCAGGAGCATCCAGGGGGAGAGGGGCCTCCCTCTTATCCATCCATGGCGGCAGGGCAAAAGATCTGGCGCGAGGGGGGGCCTGGACGCGCGCGGGCTCGCCTCTGCTCGACAGCGCGCCTGCGGCATCAGGAGGTAGGGGAAGGGGGGCTAGTTGGGCTGGGCCGCCACTGTAGCTGGTGGGCTCAAGTGCATAGTAGCTTTTCTCCTTTTCTTTCTCTTTTCCTTTCTTTTTCTGTTTTCTTTTTAGTTTCTGTTTTGCAAAATGTGTGGCACCCAAATGAATTTTGTAAAATATATGACCTGGTCCATAAATCACAGTGCAACATACCCTATCACGAAAAATTAGTTTGGGGTATTTATCATTTCATATTTATATTATATTAATTAATAGGTTATTATATATTGTTTTCAGCTACTATTTGAGGATGTTTAAATCACTTATCCAATTTCAATAAGGTTGGTTACAATTTTATCATTGCCTCCAAATTATTTGCTATTTAATGAACATTTTAGTTTCTGGGTTTGGACAACTTTTATTTTCACTTTAAGTTTGAATTTCCATTTGAATTTGAATTTGAAAATGGATATGTTACTAATGATGATTAAGCACTGTTGATCATGATGACTAGGCATAATCAAAAGGGGATTACTGTAGCTAACCACTGGGGGTGTTACACATTTGACACGGTGATGGAAAATTATGGAGTGAAAACAAGGTCTTCAGAGCAGACTATGTTATCTAACGAAGTGCATATCTCGCTGGTTACGGATAGCTCCTTAGAGGAGGATTCAGAGACAGATGACCAGTCCTATTTACCCCTGAGGTGTATGCTCTAATTTGGCAGGGTTATGTTGCTCATATCGTGCGTATGGTGTCTTGCATTGCTATGTCATTTGCTTAGTTTAGACATGCTTTGTGTGAATGCCACCTGTTTAGTGTCTAATTACCATATATGTGAATTATGCAATGCCATCTTGTTGCAAGGCATTATATATGTGAATTATGCAATGCCATGCTGTTTAGCCAATCATCATATATGTGAATTATATCATGCTATCTTTTTTTTATATTACGTATTCCATTTGTCGACAACGTTTGTATATTCAACTACTCTTCCTGTGCATTAGCCATTTGAAGCGGTGATGGAAGTATCTGGAGTGAAAACAAGGTCTTCAGAGCAGACAATGCTACCTGATGAAGCAGACATCTTGCTGGTTACAGATAGCTCCTCAGAGGAGGATTCAGAGACAGATGACCAGTCATATTTCCCCCCTGAGGTCTATGCTCAAACTTGGCACGGTTATATTACTCATATCATGCATATGTTGTCTTGCATTGCTTAGTTTTTACATCATATATGCGATCGCCATCTGCTTACTTGCTTAGTATATAAATCATATATTTGAATTATATCATGCCATCATGTTTACATAGACAGCATCTATCTGAATTATGGCATGCCAACCCATTTAATAAAGACATCATATAGTTATATCATCTCATCCTATTTAGTGTTTACAGTCATCATATTTTGAATTATGTCATTCTATCCGTGAATGATATCATGCTATCATGTTTCCATAGGAGGCATGTATGTGAATTATGGCATGCCAACCTATTTAATAAACACATCATATAGTTATATCATGTCATCCTGTTTACATAGTCATCATATTTTGAACTATGTCTTTCCATCCTGTTTAGTTAGCCATCATATATGTGAAATTGTGTCATGCTATCCTGTTTAGTTAGCCATCATATATGTGAAATTGTGTCATGCTATCCTGTTTGGTTAGACAACATAAATTTGAATTATTTCATGCCCTCTTTTATTCCCCACTATCCATTGCACATGTCTATCATACAATGTCTGTGCATTCAATTACTTTTCTTGTTTATCAGCCATTTGAATTGGAGAGGGTGATGGCGGTATCTAAGGGAGTAACAACATGGTCTTCAGAAAAGATAGTGCTACTAGTCGATGCAGATAGAACCACGGTTGTACTTGCCCAAGAACCAGCCCCACCACACATAACCCAGACTTTTGCAGATTGTACCCCTACCCAGTCGGATAGAGAACCAGCTACACCCCTTCTAACCCCAACCCCAGCAGATAGTAACCCAGTTCCAGTTGACACAGCACTATCTCCACCACAGAGCACCCAAACACGAGCAGTTAGTAAGGCAACGGCATTGCCCAAAGCACAAGGACCACCACTCCAAACCCCAACTCAATGCTTAAAACAGAAGAAGAATTGTTCTCAGGTCAGGTTCTGTAGCTATGGTTCATACTCCTTTGCTCTTGCATCACTGTATTTACTCATACCAACTATTTTCAAATTGGAAGGATGGAATTGAAACTCCAATGGCGCAACAGGTATGTTAAACATGTTTCTTTAACTGGTTTGCTATTGTAACTTGCTCTATGTTGCTTTCAGTTTCAATTGAATAAACAGTTATGTTCTCATGTCATGCATATTACAAGTGTTGTTATTGCTCTGTAGTTTCCCACACTTATATTCAGTCTATGCTGCTTTGTCTTAAACAGATATTATTTGAACTGTGACTCTATCTTGATTTGGCAACAAAAATTAGAATGATATAGACCATACAGTGACCATGGTACATAGATATATGTTTGTTTCATGTTGTTATCCTGTCTACTTTACTACTGAACTGATTTACCAAAATGAGTTTCATATACAACATGGTAAACCTGTGATGTGTCTGCTTGTTTCTCTTTTAGAATGCGGACAAAATATTGAAGAAGAGTACCCCGTTATGCAATGGTAAAGGAAGTAATGTAGATAAGGTTCAAGATAGTGAGACATCCCTGTTGGTCTCCAAGAAAGCTAATAAAAACTATCTTGACGACAGTGAGACAACCCAAAAGTCCTGTCTTGATGTAGTGTTCGAGTTACTGGCCACTACTGCTGGCACAAGCTCTTCGAACTCGATGCCTGAATCAGTTCGTCATCTTGAGTCTCAACTTCAAGTTGAAAGACATCGATCAGATGTGCTGCGACACGAAGCCGAAGGACTGAGGAAGTTCCTGCAGAATTGAGATGCATACTTTCTGGTGCAACAGCAAGCGCTGGAGGATTTAAGCGCCAAACAAGAGAAAGTTAATAAGCTTTCTAAGCATCTTGCCAGCATGCTGGGTACCCAGGATATTGTTTCTTGAGCTCTTCTAAAGTGGTTTCAGTTCTGGACTTGTTTTGCTGCGGCGTTTATTTGCACTGGTCGCCAACTTTGACAACCAGTGTATGTGATATTTGCACTGGTGGCGAACTTTGATGCCCATTGGATGTAATATGTGTAATAGCCGTAATATCCTAGCGTTAGTTACTTGCTTATTTATTTCCTTATTGTCTTGCTGAGTTGTTTGCTTGTAGTCACTGCAGTTCTTTTTCCGCGTTTTTCTAATGGCCACAATAACCTATTTTTTATAACTAGGCCACAATAACCATGGGCAACATACGGACCGTTGTAACCATGGTCCTCCTACCTACTGTAGTGACCATGGGCCTCCTACGGGCCATAGGATCCATGGGCCCTCGACGGGCTGTATATTCAATGGGCCTTATACGGGCCATATTATTTGTGGACCAATAACGGTCCGCAAAATGGGCCGTAAACAGGCTAGAGTTGAAATCGTGTGTTTATGGCCCGACCATAACGGGCCGTTAATAGGCCGAAATGTATAACGGGCTTAATTCTATCGTCAGGCATCACGGGTCGTTAATGGGCCGTATTTGATGACACTATGAAAACAACCTAACGGGTTAACGAGCCACAAACGGGCCGACTGTAACCACGGGCTGAATTTGGCCCACAAGCAGAACAGGCCAGTAACGGGTCATAAGTAACCGAATGCTGGAAAGGAGCCCAAGAATAAATGGGCCCTTAGAAGGCTGAAAGGTAACACGGGCTGGAAACGGCCCAACAGAATAATGGGCCGTTAATGGGTGTAAAGCGTTACACTGTTCATTATGGGCCAGTTTCACCACGGGCCTTTAAAGGGCCAAGAGTTACAAAGGGCCTCGTATGGGCCAAAAGACATCATGGGACATACATGGGCCGGAAGTTACAACGGGCTGGAATCATGTTGGACGGCCCAGATAACGCTACTGGGCCCAATTCGGATAGGCCATAACGGACCGTGAGTTAGCGGGCTGTAAATGGGCTATATGCAAACAGGCCGTTAACAGGCTTTCTGTGGGCCGGCCCGCTACCTTTTGACCAAGTCAAACGGGCCAGCCTTTTCACCTGAATGGGCCTCTGTTGGGCCGTGCCACGTGTCGACATATCATAGGCGCCTCCCGTCCAATGAGTGGATCACATCTGTCCCAACGCTGAGCCGACACGTGGTTCCTCTGACCATTGAGAATTTTACACGTGGAAAATCCCCATTGATCCGGGCTGTTAACGGGTTATCGGATCCAAACCGGAACCTGATAGCTTAACGACAACCCATTACGGTGGATGCCATGTGTCAGTTACCCTTGACGAAAGCACTTCCATGACGCGCCATTTATCGTCATGGAAGTGGACACTTCCGTGATGATAATTTTGGTAATGTCATGGAACACTTCTACGACAGCACAGGTATGACTATCTTGATTCTGTCATAAAATCGTCATGGATGTACATGCATGACAGAAAATGTGACCTACTGTGACAAACACGTATCATCACGGAAGTGTATTTTTTTGTAGTGTAAGTAGTACTAGCTAGTTCCGTGCATCTCTCATTGATTCTAGTTTCATCAATACCATTATCACGCTTGATTATCAGTTTGATTGAACTCTATTCTCATAAAGTGCTTGTGGCAGGCAGGCAGGAATAATTTATGTGGATACTACGTTTGCGAGTTCATTCGCCACTTGACCTCTGAGCGGGGCTTCTCTGACAAACAATTTGAAGTACGTAAACAATATTCACAATTTTATTTTATTACCATCAATTGTGTTGAGTTTCATTCATATATATGTATTGACCCCCTTCTTTAAATTAGATGTGGGAGAAGCGGGAAGAACTCCTACCACATGATCGCATATGAGCAATTCAAGAGGAATTGGCGGGATTCTTTCTCGACCACGTCATACATGAAAAGGGAGAATACCATACGGAAATTCAATGGGAGTTTGGTGCTTGATGATGTCAGGGATGTTATATTGTATATATGTAGTAGCGTCGGATAGATATATGAAAACTTGTTGTTCGACCAAGCACAGAGAAAGAGAGGTCACTTCTCTCTATATATGTTCATGACGATCTTGTGTAATTAATGGTTTCCTTCATTTGCTTACTAGCTAGCGTCGAGTTCTCTCTATATGTAGTAGCTAGCGTCGACCAAGCACGGAGAAAGAGAGGTCCCTTCTCTCTATATGTAGTTGCTAGCTAACACAATATGAAACCCTTAAGCCCTCCAAAACCCCTAAACCCCCTTAAAAAACAAATACCCCAGCGCCTGGGGGCTGCTGACGCGTGGCTGCCGTTTAGTCCCGGTCGGTGTTACCAACCGGGACTAAAGGTCCTCCTGCCTGGGCGCCCCACAGGGGCCACGTGGAGCCCCTTTAGTCCCGGCCCGTAAGCCAACCGGGACTAAAAGGAATGGGCATTAGTCCCGATCGTTATGTCCCGGTTGCAGAACCGGGACTAAAGGCCCTTTGGAACTGGGACAGATGCCCTGTTTTCTACTAGTGAATCCCTTTCGGGTAACGGTACCAGAAATTGTTGCATTGACGGGATAAAAGTTGTGATAGATTGGATAAATAGATCTCAATAAAGCACGAATAAAATAAAGTGCAGCAAGGTATTTTGGTGTTTTTGGAAATATAGATCTGAAAATAAAAGTAGCAAATAATATATCAGAAATCAAATATGAAGAAGAATAGACCCAGGGGCCATAGATTTCACTAGTGGCTTCTCTCGATAAAAATAGCATACGGTGGGTAAACAAATTACTGTTGGGCAATTGATAGAATTTCAAATAATTATGACGATACCCAGGCAATGATCATTATATAGGCATCACGTCCAAGATTAGTAGACCAACTCATGCCTGCATCTACTACTATTACTCCACACATCGACCGCTATCTAGCATGCATCTACTGTATTAAGTTCATGGAGAAACAGAGTAATGCAATAAGAACGATGACATGATGTAGGTAAGATCTATTCATGTAGGAATAGACCCCATCTTGTTATCCTTAATGGCAACGATCAATACGTGTCTTGCTGCCCCTTCTGTTACTGGGAAAGAACACCGCACGACCGAACCCATCACAAAGCACCACTTCCCATGGCAAGAAAAATCGATCTAGTCGGCCTAACTAAACCAAAGATTCGAAGAAGAAATACGAGGCTAGAAGTAATCATGCATATAAGAGATCAAAAGAAGACTCAAATAACTTTCATGGATAAAAAGATAGATCTGATTATAAACTCAAAGTTCATCGGATCCCAACAAACACACCGCCAAAAGAGTTACATCAAATAGATCTCCAAGAGAGCATTGTATTGAGAATCAAAAGAAAGAGAGGAAGCCATCTAGCTACTAACTACGGACTCGTAGGTCTACAATGAACTACTCACGCATCATCGGAGAGGCACCAATGAGGATGATGAACCCCTTCGTGATGGTGTCTAGATTAGATCTGGTGGTTCTGGAACTTGCGGCGGCTGGAATTGTGTTTCGTCGACTCCCATAGGGTTTTTGGAATATTGGGGTATTTTATAGAGCAAAGAGGTGGTTCGGGAGGTGGCCGAGGTGGGCACAACCCACCAGGGCGCGCCTGGGCCCCCAGGCGTGCCCAGGTGGGTTGTGCTCCCCTCGGAGCCCCCCTCTGGTACTTCTTTGGCCCAACAGGTGTCTTCTGGTCTAGAAAAAATCTCCAAAATGTTTCGCCGTGTTTGGACTCCGTTTGGTACTGATATTCTGCGAAGTAAAAAACAAGCAAAAAACAGCAACAGGCACTGGGCACTATGTCAATAGGTTAGTCCCAAAAAACGATATAAAGTTGCTATAAAATGATTGTAAAACATCCAAGATTGATAATATAACTGCATGGAATAATAAAAAATTATAGATACGTTGGAGACGTATTAGTGGTCTAATCCATGGTTCTCGTACGAGAGCCCGAGCTGGCCGTGGATGGGCTTGCTGCTTGTAGGAGTGTTTAATAAACATATGAGTGGACCTTGGTGATTGAAATTCCTACTCATATATAGCCTTCCTACATGCATACCACACTGCCCATAAGGTTACTATCATCTCTTTGAAATCCTCCTACAGCAACGAATCATGCATAGTGGCTAGCCATAGTTTGCATTTGTAATCCTTGTCATTATCATATGTTCCACCATATTATCTTTGCTAGGGCCCAAACTGACCTGGCCATAGAACATTCGACTAGCGCATGCTTCCATGAATTACACATGCCACATAAAGGATAGTACGGAGTGTCAGCTATGTTCCTGTGATTCAGAATGTTCAAGGTATGAATTGAGTGTTGTGCTAGATGCCACAAGAACACTTTAACTTTTGCAGGAACCGAGGCTCCCCACATATCAGATCATTATTTCGAAGCTGACACATGGTATGAAGAACCCCCACTGCCTTCTAGCCAACCCTCCCTTGAGATTTTCATATTTATCAACATACCATATACGGAACAAACTAGAAAATATCTGTTTTTCTCAAAAGCCCACGACCAAAAATCTTGTATATTCCTTGTGCCAATAGGAATTCCCAAAATCAAAGTGGCATCCATGGGTAAAAATGTATTTATCACCCGTTCTTCCCTCCATGTGGCCATAGTCTCATCAATGAGGTCTGAAACAATAAAGATAATATTATTGGGATAATTAGATTTATGCCCCTAGTTGTGTCCCACTCGATTGTTTTACCCCTAATTTCCAAAAGTCACCGTTTCTGTCCAAGTCACTTCGCTCTTATGCTTTTGCCCTTTGACCGTTTGACCGTCAGTTTGAAAACTTCATAACTAATTCATACTAAATCATAAAAATGCAAATAAGATACCAAAATGTTCAGAAAAACATCACTTATATGTCAGTTTCATTTGCATTCATGACAAAAGTGTTGGAAAGTGCCATCCGAGTTTTAGCTCTTATGATACCACCATGAATAGTAAAATCTAGAAAAAAAATTGGTGGCAAAGAATGACAAATGTTTTAAGTGCTTGTCAAGTTTCATCATGGAACGACATTCATGGAAGTCATGGCAAAAAAATAATCTATTTTGGAGTGTTGATTGTTGTATTTTCACGACATCCACGAATGCCATTCCCTGATGAAACCCGACAAGCACTTAAAACATTTGTCATTCTTTGCCACCAATTTTTTTTGAATTTTTCAGAAGAGCAAAAACTCGAATGGGCACTTTCCAACACTTTTGTCAAGAATGCAAATGACAATGACATATAGGTGATGTTTTTCTGAACATTTTGGTTTCTTATTTGCATTTTTCTGATTTAGTATGAATTAGTTATGAAGTTTTCAAACTGACTGTCAATCGGGCTAAGGGCAAAAGCATAAGAGGAGCGAAGTGACTTGGATAGAAACGGTGACTTTTGGAAATTAGGGGTAAAACAGCCGAGTGGGACACAACTAGGGGCATAAATCTATTTATCCCAATATTATTGGGCGCTGTTAGAGGCCTCATAGAATTTTTCCCTTGGTAACCAGTTATGATTCCAAATTCCCGTGTTGGTTCCATCATGAATCCGGCTAATAAGACCTTGGACTAGAACATCCCTTCCTTCAATAATTGGTCTCCAATCTGTGAAGGATGAGAGCCCAAAGTTGCATTCAAAGTAGAGGTTTCAGGAAAATAATCTGATTTGATAATTCGTGCACTCAAAGAATTAGGCTCTTGTAGTATCCTCCATGCTTTCCTGGCCGGGAGGTGCCAAATTAAAAATATCTAGATCTCGAAAGCTCATGTGACCCAAATATTTAGGTCTCATCATAATATCCCATAAGACCCAAGCTACCTTCCTTCTTCCATTTTTTACTCCCCACCAGAATTTCATGATTAACGAATTTAAGCGTTCACATAGCCCACACGGGAGTTTGAAACATCCCACCGAATATATTGGAATAGCCGGCACGACTGATTTAATCAATACTTCCTCCCCTCCCATGGGAAAAAGCTTCTCAAGCCATCCTTGAATTTTATTCGACACTCTATCTTTTAAGTATTTGAATGTCTCATTCTTTGGTCTTCCAACATCAGAAGGCATTCACAAGTATTTTTCACTCAAAGATACATTATGCATATTAAGACAAAGTTTTGCCACCTATCTAGTACTCTCTGGACAAACTTTACCGAAAAATATTGATGACTTGTCCCATTTAGTTCGCGATCACCTGAAGAAAGGTAGTAGTGGGTCGGCCCATTTAGTTCTTCGCTGCATTCAGTCGTTCGTCCTTCTTTTTTCTTCCTTTCTTATAACTTCTATTTATATTTTTGAACTGAAAAATACCATATTTAGTTCCAAAAAATAAAATCAAGAATTTGAAAAATCTTAACGTAGTTTCATTTCTTTGTTACATTATCCCAAAATGTTCCATCTTCCTTTTAGGTCCTGGAGGTTTGACGGGAAGAACCGCAATTTTTCCGAAAATACAGGCTTTTTTATCCTTGAGGGAAAAGGAGGGAAACATTGATAGCTTTAGAAAAATGTATGTGACATTTAAAAAATGTTCACGTGTTTCTAAAATATTATACAATGTACAAAAATATGAGTGTAATTGGAAAAAAAATCTTAAACATGTATAAAAAAATCTTTTGGGTGTATAAGAGAATGTATGATGCACACGAAAAAAGTAGACATCAAAACATATATTTAAAAATATGCTAAACATGTATTTAAAATGTTTTAGATATATATCAAAACTGTACAATTTGTATGAAAACAATAGACATCAAAACATATATGAAAAAATTGTTAATAATATATTTTAAAAATGTTAAAACATGTATAAAAAATATTTGTATGTATTAAAAAATGTACAATGTGCACAAAAAATAGACATCACAACATATATTTGAAAAACATATTAATCATGTACATGAAAAATATTAAACTTGTATAAAAAATGTTTTAGATATATGTAAAAAAAATGTTTTAGATGTGTGTGAAAAAAATATATTTAAAAATAGTAGACATCAAAACATATATTTAATAAAATTTTAATCATAGATTTGAAAAATGTTAAACGTGTATTAAGAAAATGTTTTTGATATATATGAAACATGTATAATGTGTAAGAAAAACGTTGAAGTGTGTTAAAAAATAAAAATATAAAATATAAAAAATAAAAACAAAGAAAACCAAAGAAATAAACAAAGAAAACCGAAGAGAAAAAGAAAACAAAAAAATCATAGAAAAACTTGTGCAAAAAAAGAAACAAAGAAAACGAGAAAAACAACATATGCGTTCATATGGGACTATGGGTAGGGTGTGCGTGTGTGTGTGCGCTGATAGGGTGGGGGAGACTAGTATAGGATCTCATCAATGAGATCATTTAAAAAATACATGTACATACGATTCTTAGAAAATTGTAGACACACATCAATGTTTGATCTTTGATGTACCATCTCAAAAAGTTTCAGCTCTTAATTCGACTTACACTAATTGAGAAAAAAAAATACAAAATCAGATGTCAAAGTGTCAAAATACGATTCACCCAAAGTTGCCACTATTCACATTTGAATTTGCCTTTTTGAATCTCTAACTATACATAGAATTTTGAGCTGACTTTTTCTGAGTTGTAGACATACCCCGCAGGTATGTTGTCAAATAATTTCAGAATTTTTTGGGATGTCTAAATATGATTTTTTTATGGTTGATCTCACCTTACTTATACTAGTCAACCCCTTCATAGGGTTGAGTGTATGTGCATGTATGTGAGCATCTGCGTTTTTGCTGTGATAAAAAAGTGCATCTCTTCTAATTTATCGTAATTCCTTTGTAGTCATCCACAAAAACAAAAAGTATCTCTTTTCCGATTGCATTTGTCTTCCCTCTTGAGAAAAGGTTTCTCTCTCTCGATTGCTTGTATCTCTTCTTTTCCTTGCATAATTGATTTACTTGCAGCTAGCCAATGATTTAATTAATGGTAATTTTGTCCTAAATCTCTACTTCTAATGGAGCTCTTGGTAGTCTCCATTCCGGGGTTTTTTTTCGTCCCACATCCCACCTTCGTCCGGTTAATTTTTGTCACACCTCCCACCTCACAAGGTTAATTTTCGTCTCACGCTCCACCATCGCCTCACATTGGTTTTCTCTCTCTCTCTCTCTCTCTCCCGTGCAGACCGAACCTAATCCTCTCTCCCTACCTCCCGCCGCCAGCCTCCTCCCACACGCCTTCCCGCATCGTTGCAGCCCTCCTCCCGTGCACCTCCCCACACACGTCGCCGCCTGCCTACCCCTGCGCACCACCCCGCACTGCAACTCCCCCGCTCGTGGCCCCCTCGGTTGCACACGGTTCTTGTAACCACACCAACCCCAGCGGCGTGCAAGGGTTAGCACCGGCGGCGCCTGCAGCCCTACCTCTGAGGCGGCCCTCATCTCTCTCTGCCTCTGTGAGGAGAACCACCCCGGCTTGCCCCCCTGACCGCCGATGTCTAGATCGAGGTCTTTGTTGCCAAATCAAGGTCTGCTGTCATCAAATCCATGAAGATTTGGCGCCGTCGTCGCGCTGGTGCTTTTTCATCAACCAGATCCCATCGGAGAGGAGGAGGTTCATGGTGGAGGGCCGCGCGGAGGAGAGGGATGACCTTGCAGCCACCGCATCATGCGGCTGGCCCTTGTTACGCCATGGCCAGCGACCCCGGCGACGCGTGCTAAGGCCACCAACGCGAAAAGGGGCGCCCAAGGACTGGCACCTCGCCAATGAGATCATATCTAATCTCTCTTCTTGATTGTCTTCCGCGCACTCGCCCATATGTTCTAACCAGTAACTTGTGTTGCCGTCACTGATGTTGTCATCGTCCTTGCAGAGATCGTCGGTGTCCAGTCGCACACCGAAGTCTCCCACTATGTGCACGCGCTCGGTAGCTTGCCACGAGACTCTCTAGCACCAACATCTGGGTGGTACGTATGCAACTTTGACAATCCAGTCAATGCACAGATGGATGGATCATGCAGGTTTCTCTACAGGTCGGTGTGAAGACACTAGTAGAATTGCACCTGCAAGCTCTGAATATTCATGTCATCTTTGTCAGATCATCAAGGTGATTAGCCTGCTGCTTAGATTAGGACACAACAGAGGCTTATCAGCATGTGTGCGACAGACAACCCGTTGCGGCTGTCCTTAGTCGATGTGGACTATTCTTTCCGCGACACAAGAAAAATGTCAAATATCCTGATGGGAAATTAATTGCACAATTATTTCAGATAAGGTTCGTAGTACAATTATTCCTTAATCTACCCAACTTGTTCCATTGTTGATATTTATATTCATAAATTAGCAACAAGAACAAAAGTACTTTTAAGTGTTAGACCTCAACAAATATCTCATTGATATTCCGTTGTTTAATGTTCAGTACGGGAGGAGTATTATCTTCTACCGATGAGGTGGCAAAGGTACTCCCAACGAATCAGTAGAAGATTGCACCATGAGGATACCACAAAATCATCTGTAGAATATGCATGCACACAGAATTCAGCAAGCCAACCTATAACGATTCTCCATGTTGGAAAGGTAATCCCAAACCAACCTACAACGATTCTCCATGTTGTTTTGCATATGCATGCACGAGGAATGCTACACGCACGGGCACATGCTAACGGACTTTTACAGTGAAGCTTAGGTGGGATCATTTGATTGGAAGAGATTAAGATGATGGGTCCACACCCCCTGAAATTCATAGGGGGGTGAAGATTTGTTAACAAAAAGACCGTGTAATATCCCTGTAAAGGTTCGTTGGTTTAGAGTTTTCGTGCATGCACACAGTATTAAGCAAGTTGACTCCAACTATCGATTTTCAGAATAATTGTGAGGGAATCCTCTCATCTCCTTGTTGATCTAGTCTGAATAATTGTTGTACTTGTATAACTACAACCTTGGTATGCAGAACTGAACACCAGATGAGACATTTTGATTTTTATTACTTCTACTTCACGTCATGCACAAAAAAGTGTGCCTAATTTCTTGATATTTCCCAAGGTCTTTCAAGTTACTCATGTCAATCCTGAGGCTTTTTGTCTAAGTTAATGATAAAAGTATTGGTAACTTTGTCATAGTAAGTAAGGAACTCGTGTATTTTTCTAGCTCGAGATTGAGGAAGTTGGACACATTTTTGTCATTGGATGCATTCTTGTCACAACAGCAAGATGCCATAATTTTTCTCGGTACTCCTCCCGCTTGATCACGGGAATAAGAATTCTGGTCACAATCCTGTCAATGCGTTGATGGATAGGTCGTGCAGGTCCCTGTTGAGGCCTCGCGCCAAGCGGAAGAGCGGGACGTGGACACTTGGCAAGGACGCAACAGCTCACAGTTAACCGTGCACATTGGCCAGGAGTGTACAAATTTTTTGGGCTTGAAATTAACTACTTAACCAGGGTACGTGATGTATTTACTAATGTGGATTTTCTTGTTAATTGGCAAAGGTATTGGACTGAATGGGGAATCTATTTGTGCATCTAATTTCTAGAACTGGGGGCATAGCAATTTTGGCTCATCCGTAGACAGTGCAACAATCATGTTAATGTGATAAAAGGATATGAAAGGTGATGGTCTGCATGCTATTGATGTCTATCAAAACAATGGGAAACATCTAATACATCATTTAACTCCTTTATGGGCACAATGGTGATATATCTTACATATCTGTATATTGCATCTGAAACTTTAATGCAGTTAATTGCAAAATTTACCATAAACAAGATTGAGCGATCTGGCAGATGCTTATGAGCTTTTGACACTCAATGGTTCAGATTATCATGGATGAGATGACAAGGAAGAGCATGATATAAGAGTTTGGGTCGGTCTTGGCATTTTTTAGATTTCTTGAGGTAAGTCAATCAATCTGGCATAATGCTATGAAGGAAAATTTTGCAAAGATTACTCAAAAGGATAACAGGCTTGCATGGCTCAAAAGGATGTTGGCGGCATTTCTCTTTGCATATGATCAGTCGGTTAAATTGCTAAAACATGACCACTTGATATTATCCAATGTGAATAGTCTATGACTCTCATGTCACACGACATTTCTCTTTGTACACATATTTTGTTAGCCCGTCCGTTGCTGGGGTTCTATTTGTATGTTTGTTTGAAGAATGGATGTTTCATGCTTACTGTACATCATGGTACCACTACAAGGCAACTAAAATTTAGTTTCAATACTCTTCGGTCTAGGGCGGTAACCTATTTATCTTACTTTGGCTTTTAAATTGTTTGCTGAATCACTTGCTCCTATCTACTACATTTCTCTCAATTGTAAGATGTTCTGAATATTTTTTTAATATATACATGGTTTTGTGGCTTGCACAAGTGCAAAGTCCTTCCATTTATATACATTCTATTGAGATGGACTGTATTGTGAAGCTTATCATGTGTGTTAAAAGAGAATGCATGTTAGAGCATGCTTTTCATTTCAGAGTCTTTGACAGTTGATCTGAAGCTACATTTTAGCCATTTTGATACTACTCACTTATCTGGTAAGTTTTTGTGGCTAACCACATTCAGCCCTATATTTTTCTCTACCACATAAGTACATGTATGTTCCGTGCCCTCGTCTTAGTTGATAAGAGTCACATGAATTAGAGAAAGCATGGTGTCATGAATTTCCTTTGGACCATACTTGAGCTATTTTACGTGGCTTCGTAAACTTTTGATCCGTCTGGATTTGAGATTTTTTATGTGTCCATTCTTTCGAGACTAGCACACATGAAAGAAAAAGCTTTCGTCCTCATGAGATCTTGGCTTCCGGCATATTAGATTGACATAGTTCTATTTATATGGTTTTTTCCTTTTCCTTTTGTTTGGCCTCGATGTTTTTCCTTTTTGCCAACACATATGTTATTTGTGAAGCTAAAAAAACATTGAAAGAACACCTTCCATTTTGTGGCCTGTAACTTCTATTTGAGCTCTTTTAAGTCGAGTTAGTCATTACCACATCTGCTGGATATGACATCACTCGTCTTGTAAGCTTTCAGGTGCTTAGCATACCTCATATTCTACCGAATCAGTATACTTTATCAGGATAATAGATATGTCACCCATGATGTTCCACCCTTAATGAGAATTATGCAGTGTCAAATCATCACAAGTATTTTATCTGGAGCAGCAATACCTGATATTATTGTCACGATGTCCATGTTTATTTATCTTTTTTTGCAATGACTACATTTTGATTCTTAATGAAGAAAATTGTGAATGCCCTCTCGAGTATAGAAATTCTTAACAAAATGTATTCTTTGTTGTTGGATGATGAACCAGGACGGTTATTACCTTAACCAGACTTCTGATTGGTCTCATAGTACGTACAAGGCAGCAACTAAATGTATTGTTAATCTTGCAACCGAGACAATCCTACAAGCTAGATGAGGAGAATATGAGGTGAATAACTTTTTCTATTCTTTCTAGCATTTTCTTATTTATTGCAGACCCACTTCACTTATCAGGTAAAGAGAAATAGAATCGTTTACTGTGAGCATAATATATGCCTTACCAACTTAATTTTGTGGAATAGTGATATCCCACGAAGTATTCTTAAAGAACACATAGTTCTGTAGTTAATTAGATTCCTACTGATGTGTATTATCAGACTATCTAATGTGAGCCTGATTTCCATGCAATTATCTATATCTTGCATGCTTGCAATGCCCATGGAATTTAACATGTCTTACTATATAACACTCTTGGCACATATTTGGCAATAATGAATTTAGTAACAAAAAACTTAGGGATATATATGGTCAACCGCAATTTTTTTAGGATGATGTATAATTACCATTAGGTTGCATGTACTGACTTCAGTAGATACAAATGCAGCAACGTTGGCCATTGTATTCGGCTGGAGTCACGAGCCTAGCATTAGCCGTCGGCGATGACAATGAAAGCCTAGAAATCAGCCTACAACGACGACATCCTAGAGAAGGCACACGTAGGCAGCTAGACATCATTGCAACTTGAATTATAGCATTTTTGAAACACATTTTAAGTGCAAACTCATTTGCAATATATATTTTTACTATTACTATCAGGCTGGGATATCTTTTCTACACATGTGAATTTCCACATGCACAATGAAATGAGAGAAGTTAAAGGAAGGATTACACTTTAGTTAAACATTTATTTGTTTTGGTAATTATATATTTTCTCATCTATACACTGTATTCTATTTCTTTGCTTTTCTGACAGGTCCCAAAAAGAGTTATCATTCTTGCAGTTCAAGAATGAGGATTGAGGAGAGATACAACAGATGAAGACAATGGAAGTGAAGGGGGAGAGGGAGAAAGATGTCTCTTTGTCTTTCTGCAATGATAGAGTGGTCAAGGAGACATGATGACTATCGAGGAGGAATGAAGCAGGTGAGAGCATGGAGATTTGTTTCTGTGAATAGAAACCATAAGTGTTATGTTTGATATATGTTTATAAATTACAACAGTTTATGCATTCGGAATCAGAATTAGATTGATTTGGCATCTCTTATTAAAGTCGGCTATTGTGGGAAGCCCTTCCTTGAAATATTTACTATAGTTGTTTCGAATTATCTTCTATTGTTGTTTTTGCGTTACTTATTGGACACGTCTCAACATCACCGGTCTCTAAGTCGAAGTCGGAATCAAATTGATTTGGCATCTCTTGTTAAGTTGGCTACTTTGGGAAGCTCTTCTTCGAAATATTTACTATACTTCCATGGAATTATCCTCTACTTCCATTTTAGCATCACTTACTTATTAGACACGCCTCAACATCACTGGTCTCTGAGTCAAAAATGTAATCAGATTGATTTGGTATGTCTTGTTAAAGCTTGCTACCATGGGAAGCTCTTCTTTGAAATGCTTCATATAGTCACATGGAATCAAGTTTTACCGTCCTTTTAGCATTACTTGTTGGACACGTTTCAGTGTCACTTCTTCTCCTAATCAAAGTTGGATTGATTTGGCATCTCTTTTTAAAGTTGGCTACCGTAGGAAGCTCTTCTTTGAAATATGTACTACAGTTTCTTGGAATTATTTTCTACTGCCATTTTAGCACTACTTATTGGACACGTCCCAACATCAGTGGTCTCCGAGTCAAAATCAGAATCAGATTGATTTGGCTCTTCTTTGAAATATTTACTATATAGCTGCCTGGAATTATCTTCCACTGTCATTTTAGCATTACTTACTTATTAGACATGTCTCAACATCATAGGTCTTCGGGTCAGAATAGGAATCGGGTTGATTTGGCATCTCTTGTTAAAGTTGGCTACCATGGGAAGCTCTTCTCTGAAATGCTTCAAATAGTCGCATGAAATTATATTTTACCATCTTTTTAGTATTCCTTGTTGGACACGTCTTATCATCACTTGTTCTCCGAATCGGAGTTCGATTGATTTGTCATCTCTTGTTAAATCTGGCTATTGTGGGAAGCTCTTATTTGAAATCTTTACTATAGTTGCATGGAAATATCTTCTACTATCATTTCAGCATTACATATTGCACACATCTCAACATGACTGGTCTCCGAGTCAGAATCAGATTTAGATCAATTTAGTATCTCTTGTTAAAGTTTGCTATCATTGGAAGCTCTTCTTTGAAATGCTTCATTTAGTCACATGGAATTATCTATTACCGTCCTTTTAGCATTACCTTTTTGGCATGTCTTAGCATCAGCTAGTCTCTGTATCGGAACCGGATTGACTTAGTATCTCCAGTAAAGCTAGCTACAATGGGAAACTCTTCTTTGAAATCCTTACTATAGCCGCCTGAAATATTTGGAAAGAGAGATAATCATCTATTTTAAAGTGTTCGACCAACCAAATAGCATCGATGGCTGGGACCAAGGCAAATCTTCTACCTCTATGGTTCAGGGTGCTGCAATACCTTGACAACTACGCCATGGTAGTATATTTTTTCCTTTAGCAGACTCTCTGCAAACTTTTTCCTTCTATGCCAAGGTGGTGGTGAAACACCCTACCGTTACATGTAATAGCTCTGGTAAAACAAAAAAGCTCACTGGATTGCCCTGCCCTGTCCTGTCCTCTTTGCGACTGTTTGTCTGTTCAGTTTTGTGTTGTTTGTTTTTTTGCGTTCGATAACAACCCCATTTAAAATCACGGTTATTTTCGTGGCCTCAAATGAAGAAATGGCAGAGCATGAAAAATAAACGTACTACACCCTTATGTAACAAATGACGATATAAAATTTTAGAATTAGTTCACCCGCTCAAGCAAATGGCTAATGTATCGCCAAGGAAATCCATAGGAAACAATCAATGTTATCTATCATTAGTAAATACAACGCAATACAGAAATAATCATTTGCAAACAATTCAAGAAAACATCCTTTAAGCAGTTCACCTAACTTCTCGTTGCATTTGGTTTTTTTCTCCTTTGTGGATCATTCATAAAGCATGTTGTTCATAGGTTGCTCGACTTCTTGGTTGCAATTGGTCTTTGTGCCAAGGGCGCAACGGGTCATCTAGTGTCATGTTAAAGCTAGCTACCATGGGAAGCTCTTCTTTGAAATGCTTCACATAGTCACATGGAAGTATCTTTTATCGTCCTTTTAGCATTACTTGTTGGACACATCTCAACATCACTTGTTCTCCTAATCGGAGTCAGATTGACTCGACATCTCTTTGTTAAAGCTAGCTACCATGTGTAGCTCTTCTTTGAAATATTTACTATAGTTGCCTGGAATTAATTTCTATAGTCATTTGGCATTACTTATTGGACACATCTCACCATCATTTATCTCCGAGTTGGATTGAGAATCAGGTTGATTTTTCATCTCTTGTTAAAGTTGGCTACCGTGGGAAGCTCTTTGAAATATTTACTATAGTTGCCTGGAATTATCCTCTACTGTCATTTTAGCACTACTTACTTATTAGACACGTCTGACCATCACTGGTCTCCGAGTCAGAATCAGAATTAGATTGATTTGACATGTCTTGTTAAATCTGGCTACCATGAGAAGCCCTTCTTTGAAATGCTTCATATAGTCGCATAGAATTATCTTTTACCGTACTTTTAGCATTACTTGTTGGACACGTATCCGCATCACTTGTTTTCTGGATCGGAGTTGGATTGATTTGATATCTCTTATTAGAGCAGGCTATCATGGGAAGCCCTTCTTTGAAATATTTACTATAGTTGTTTGGAATTATCTTCTATTGTCATTTTAGCGATACTTATTGGACACATCTCAACATCACTGGTCTCTGAGTCGAAGTCGGAATCAAATTAATTTGGCATTTCTTGTTAAGTTGGCTACTTTGGGAAGCTCTTCTTTGAAATATTTACTATAGTTCCCTGGAATTATCCTATACTTCCATTTTAGCATTACTTACTTATTAGACACATCTCAACATCACTAGTCTCTGAGTCGAAAGCGAAATCAGATTGATTTGATATGTCTTGTTAAAGTTTGCTACCATGGGAAGTTCTTCTTTGAAATGCCTCATATAGTCACATGGAATTATGTCTTACTGTCCTTTTAGCATTACTTGTTGGACACGTCTTAGCATCACTTGTTCTTTGAATTGAAGTCAGATTGACTTGGCATCTCTTTTTAAAGCTGGATACCGTGGGAAGCTACTTCTTTGAAATATGTATTATAGTTTCTTGGAATTCCTACTGCCATTTGGGCACTACTTATTGGACACATCTCAACATCAGTGGTCTCCGAGTCAAAATGTGAATCAGATTGATTTGGCATCTCTTGTTAAAGATGGATACCATGGGAAGCTCGTCTTTGAAATATTTACAATATAGTTGCCTGGCATTATCTTCTACTGTCATTTTAGCGTTACTTACTTATTAGACATGTCTCAACATCATAGGTCTTCGAGTCGGAATTGGAATCAGATTGATTTGGCATCTCTTGTTAAAGTTGACTACAATGGGAAGCTCTTCTTTGAAATGCTTCATATGGTCGCATGAAATTATATTTACCATATTTTTAGCATTACTTGTTGGACTCGTCTTATCCTCATGTGTTCTTCGAATCGGAGTCCGATTGATTTGTCATCTCTTGTTAAAGTTGACTATCATGGGAAGCTCTTGTTTGAAATCTTTACTATAGTTGCATGGAATTATGTTCTACTATCATTTTTAGCATTACCATTGGACACATCTCAACATGACTGTTCTCCGAGTCAGAATAGGAATCAGATCGATTTGGTATCTCTCATTATAGTTGGCTATAGTTGGGAGCTCGTCTTTGAAATGCTTCATTTATTCACAAGGAATTATCTATTACTGTCCTTCTAGCATTACTTTTTTGGCATGTCTTAGCATGAGCTGGTCTCCGAATCGGAACCGGATTGATTCGGTATCTCCGCAAAAGCTGGCTACCATGGAAAACTCTTCTTCGATATCTTTACTATAGCCGGGAAACTCTTCTTTGGTATCTTTACTATAGCCGCCTGAAAGAGATAATCATATATTATAAGGTGTGCAACCAATCAAAGTAGCATCGATGGTTAGGACCAAGGCAAATCTTCTACCTCTACGGTTTGGGGGTGCTGCAAGGCCTTAGCAACTACTCCATGGTAGTATTTTTTTCTTCTACCCCAAGGAGGTGGTGGAACACCCTATCGTGTCACTAGCTCTGGTAACGAAATAGCTCATTGGATTTGCCAGAAATGAGATTTCTGCACCCTGCTTTGTTTGTTTCTTGTTTCTTTTTTAGCAAAATTTGCACTCTGCTTTGCTTTGCAAAGCAGTGTGACAGACACATAGGGCCTTCCGAACTTGGGGTAATCTGAGGACCGTTCAACACGGGCCTTTGCAAAGCAGTAGCCCTCGCCCTTTCACGTGCCCTATGTTTAGGCACAACTCACCAACGCCGTCGATGCGCTCCAGGCAAAACACCGCAGCACCACCAGTCCACCACCTTCTGGACGCACACACGCTCTCCACGGGACACCCCAAAGCAGCGGACTGCACCGCGCGCCCGATCCTCGAATGCCGAATGCGAACCGAAACTGAAATTCACAATTAATTTCATGAAATCCTCAGCGCACAGCCATCACGCGGCCAGGCTATGAGGCTGGTTGTAATGGGAGTATCATAACTTGTATCATGCATGTCAACTAGGCAACCTTGATGAGGTGACATAAAATTAAATGAAGAAAGAGAGGGTTGAGTATCATATCATTATACCGTATCATAATAAAAGTTATGCTACTACTTCCTCCATTTCTAAATATAAGACTATTTAGAGATTTTAATATAGATTACATGTGGATCTATGTAGACATATTCTAGAGTGTACATTCACTCATTTTGCTCCTTATATAGCCTATATTAGAATCTCTAGAAGGCCTTATATTTAGAAACGGAGGTAGTATGTGGCATGCATGTCAATAAATTAAATCATATTATATCATACTAAAATACGAAACTATGCACTAGGGAGATAGTATACTAACTTATGATACTACCCATTACAACCAGCCTGAGATTGGAAGACATTAATTCTTCCAACCCGATCCCGACGGCGGAGCCTGGCGCACCCCCTGAAACACAAGCCCCTCCGTCTCTATAAATTCGTGTCATCTCGCAGTCCCTCTCCGCACCTGCTCCTCCTCACTCTTCAGTCAAATCTTTCTACCCGGTTGCACTAACCTAGGGTTCAGTCCGGCGCCCAGCAGCTAGCGATGGAGGGGGAGAGCCACGCCGCCGCCAACGCCTTCAACGGTACCCCGATACGCCGCTCAGGGGAGGACATCATCGTGCTGTCCTCGGTGACGGCGAGGCCGCCGCGGTCGGTGGAGGCGGTGGTGCTGGTGGACGTGGTGGGGCAGGGGCAGGGGCAGCACATGGAGATGGAGGCGCCGCCAGAGAGGCTCTACTTCAAGACCAGGCTCTGCGACCAATACGAGGTGACCGGCCGCTGCATGTACGAGGATGGCTGCACCGTCGCGCATGGCCACGCCGAGCTTCGCCCGCCGGTCCCCCCTGTCGGCAGCTTCGCCGTGGCCAGCGGCGGTAGGGTTGTCAACGGTGGCGGCAAGGTGTGCTTCAACTTCAGGGACACGGGCACCTGCCATTTCGGGGACAAGTGCGCCTTCCCCCATGCTACACCATCAGGTACACCTACTCCCTAAGCTACCCACCTAGATCGCGCACGTGTGCATGGCCGATGGGGTCGGGATCTCACGAAACATGCCCTCGATTTTCTTGTCCAGGTCACGTGGTTCGCCTCACCATGGACCAAAAGGTGCTGACGGACGAGCGGAGGAGCGCGACGCCGCCCGCGAGGACATTCCCCGGGCCGCGCTACGTCGCCCCGGGCACCGCTAGGGCGTACCCGTATCCACTGGTGCTTCCCCCGGCCGCGCCTGATCACCTTGCCCCAATGACCGAGGAGAATGGGGGCAAAAAGCCCAACAGGCTGATGCTCATGAGCCAACGGAAGATCGGCGGCATCTACGGCGACTTGGTGCCGGAGGAGGAAGAGTGAGACCGATTGATCAGCCATCCACCCACCATAGTCACATACCCATATAGAAGATTGACATTGCTAATACATAGCAACAAAACAAAAGGGGGACGAATCTTGTCTGAAAGTGAATAACTTTACCATGGTTGTATTTATCTGTGTTGTGTAATTCCAACTGTTGTACTGCATGCAAATCCTATGTAATTCGTATGAATAAACCAGCGTCGTTGTTTGTTTATCTATCCCCCATATTATATCACCCTTTTTATCATTTTTTAAGCTAAGTATCATCCTTTTTATCTCTACTCCTAATGAAGGAGTTGGTAGCCTGGTACGGTTTATTTTCGTCCGGTTTTTATTCGTCACCTCCCACCACCCCCACCAACTGGTTTTTCTCCTTTCCATTAAAAATCCTTATCTTATTGAAGGAGATATCTTGTTTCGTGCTTACTTTGGTAGGTTCTGATTCATTCCAATCATGTAAATAAATAGGTAATTAAGAATTCAGAACTCGCACCATATATTTGAGATTACCTTCCTAAAATATAGACGTAATATTTTCCTCGATAACCTTCCAAAACAAAATGAGATATTCCTCAATAACAAATCATTAATCCTGCACACTATGTCATTATTATTACTCCACTATTAATTGACTATCACAAGTTTCCTAAACAACAAAAGAACATATCTTTTACTTGTGGGCGTACGCATCCGCACGCCCCTACGGAGGACGCCGTGCGCGACACCATGGAGGATGTCGCGGCCGGGCCTAACACTTGCGTGATACTCGAGAATGCCAAGGCGTGTATCACGACATCAAGGACGGCCATGACGGAAGGCGTGTTGTCATACCACCACGTACATGTGTTCGTGGACACGGTCATATTATATTTCTTGTCATTAATACACAGAGACACACATACTACATTCTCAAATCAAGTGTGTCCATTCAAATGTCAAGAAATTCGTTAAGAAAATGTGTCCCACAATACTTGGTAGTCGTCGTCATTCGTAGCAGCCATTCATGTGAAAATATTTTGGAAATCGAGCGTTGAATCAATTTGGAAATAAAACCATTAATGTAATTAATTAACTAGACGATTAATTATGTATGCAATTAATTAGGTCCTTTTAAATAGAAATTATATTTTTGCACCCAATCAATTTTGAAACCAAGTCATTAATGTAATTAATGGTTTAGGTAGACACTTAATTATGCCTACAGATAATTAGAAGTAGAGATCTTTTTCCAATTAGGTGGGTAATTAGTCGATTTGGTTGGCAGTTAATCAGGCGTGCGAAGAATTAGGTAGGTTGTTAATTATTTGTGTAATTAATTAATTAAGCAATTAGTTCATCGCGTTGAATCATTTTAAAAACGCTCGTCGGCAAGGACAATCAACAGGCTCTCAGCGACATGGTCGAGCACCACTTGCCAACATGGACAATGGACACCATGCGCCCATGACATGGATGACCTAGCGTTCACCAAGATGGATGATGATCATGCTCTGCAGGATGTCCACATGTTGATGGTTTCCGAAACGTTCGCAGATGAGTACAACACGACACTAGATTGGCGAGGTGGTTCATGCTATAGTTGAAAGGGAGAGTGCTCCATGAATAAGAAGGAAAAAGGAACTAAAGCGACCAAGTGGTCCATGGTGTTGGAGATGGAAAGAGTGTTCCAAAAATATAAAGCGAAACAAGAAAGAAAGAAAGAGTATTATAAAAAATAAGTAGGAATGAGAATTAAAACTGGCGAGGACGGAGGAAGAAGAAGAAGATGAGGCGTCGCTGACAAACGCGCTGATGTTGGCGTCAACGAAACGGGTTGGCAAAGAGACTAGGAGTAGAAGATGTGGGGAAGGACGAGGAAGAGAAGAACATCAATTATCCCTTCTAGCAATGAATGGTATCTGGGCTGGAGGTGGAGCTTATTGGTGACTAGGAATACATTCAGGTTGCCACTTACCTCCCATGTTAGTGTGCATTTGCAAAGTTGAATGGACCTTTGAGACTGATCTCTACTTCCTAATGTCTCAGTTGGTAGAATAGCCTCCACGGTTTTTTTTTCGTCCCACCACTTTCATCCGTTTTTTCTGTTGGTTTTTTTTCGTCTTCGCTTTTTTTTGTCCCCTCCCCTCACCCCACCCCCACCTCACGCATGCACCCTAGTTCCTCTCGATCCCCTCGATCCCCGCATGGCTTGCTACCCTAGCCGCCGCTGACCTCGCCTTCCCTAGCCGCCGCTGCATGACATCCCCGCGCAGGATCCCACCCCACACTTTCCCCTTTCCGCACAGGATCCTCTCATCGCAAGCTGCCTTCGCCGCCGCGTTGCAGGATCATGTCGCCTTAACTGCCTCCTGGCGGCGGCGCCTTCCAGGATCTTCTGAGCCGTCTGCTCAGGGGACAGCCGAGCATGATTCGCCGGCGCCGGCTCAACGAAGCAACCATACTTCGCCGCCTCCCAAAGATCAAGGAGAGCACCCAATCCCTGCCGCCTCCTCAAAGATCCGGAGTATACGGCATTGCCCAGATGCCCCAGGTCACCGCAGCCCCCTCCTCACGCGCGCACACGGACTACACTACCTGGACGCGGCCGCCACCATCCCACTCTTTGTCTGGTCGTATATCCTGTGAGAGGAAGGATGAAGAGACCACAAAGCATATGAGAATATTGTAAGAATGCTTCTCTGTACCTTCCATAGTGCCAAAACCAGTTCTGTTGTGTGCTTCACACATGTACACTTGTTCAGCAGATTAAGATTGACCATGAGTTCATACTATTGATTGATGGCTCAAGGGAAGAGATGGAGAGTCACATTGTACATTGAAATCAGGTTTTTGTTTGTGATTAATTAGGCCCAACTTGTCTCATTTGATTGCATGTCACGGTGTCACCCAATCTGGTTATCTACAGGGAATAAATGATGACACATGGACACCATTCAGTGGCAGTTTGATGTTTTTCAGGAATGAACTCTGCCTGTTATTCAGTACTATGAGAAAAGTAGGGAAGCTTCGAAGGGTAGTTTTGAATCTAGACACAAATTGTAATGTAGTGAAATTATAATTCCATACATACTGTACAATAAATAGAATCTCACACATGTCCATGTATATCAGTTTTGCCTTTTGGACGGGAACTTATTTGTAGCAAATTCTGTGTTTTATTGTAGAGCGTTTTGAATTGCTCGACCTCTTCACATAAACTGTCTTTCTATTTTATTTTCTGAGAAATAGGTATGAGATGATCGCCAGACTTGATTTCCCAAGCCCCTGAAGGCGGGGGTAATAAGACATCCGTTTTAGCAGTCTTGATTACACTCTGTGAATTTGATAACGTGAGCATTTTGATGAGGAGAGTCCCCTCCAGTTGCAGTTTGTACTGTATTTCTTTGCATTGTGCATGGATCCCTGTTAAACCTGTAGTACCTACCTGCACATTGATACTCATGCCTGACAGTGAAAATGTTGCATCTTGAGATTCGATTCTTTCATTTATGATGCTCAGCAATATGCATAATGAGAACACATATCCTTATTACTAATCCTCTGGGTTTTTTTGCGTTGAAACTAATTCTGTGTTATTTGGTGTGTATATGATAGGTACAATCATAGTACGGTCACAAACTTGACTGAGGACGGAGAAAGACCAGCCTTTTGCCGTTTTGCGGGAAAGTAAGACCGGGTTGTTTTAGTTTAACACAACATAAATAGGATACCAAGCTCCATATATATCAGTATAGTACCTAGCAGGATGCAGACTATTTTTCATTTGTCAACATTTCTACTTTCCATCGAGTAATTGAAGGACGCATATGAGGGTCCCAGTTATGATGTAGTTCTCTTTGTTGATTTTGTAGTAGTTAAAAACATGTTGATAATTGAAAACAATGCATGATACATGTGTTAGTGAACAACTACAATAACAAGAGAATGAGCTTGTGGTTATGGAGGTAAGGTAGATGGGCGAAAACTGCACAATATGACGTCTATTAAGAAAAATATGACGACTCTTTAATCATTGTTCATACGTTGTGTTGTTCTCTGAAATTCAAGATAACTATATTGTGCCTATAGTCCTCTACACTACATGCATGCCAACAAATATTGGGTTGAAACAGAACGCCTGCATAATGTTGGACAAATGTATAGCAGAGCATCTATACCCTTCAGGTATGTGATAGTATAGCCTGTAATCAAATAATCTACCTGATGATTTTTGAAGGGATCCCACTTTTAAAGGTCAGTTTTTTGTTCCTATAATTTGCTGCTATATTGCAACTTACAAATGTGTGTGCGTGCGAGCAGTGGAGCTGCTTTGTTCCTGTCATCTGCACATATTAGTGTCTGCACCCCTTCTCGGTGGTCGCTAGATTTTATCCTCAGAAAATCTACGTTCATGGGTTAAATTTGAAGTCTCTGTTGTGGACATCTGTTGTCTGTTCGTACCACTCATGTTAGCCGAGACACATCTGAAGCCCTCGATGTTGCATCCCTCTCCAGATCAGCTTCTTCCTGCAGCCTCAAGATAGGGATTTTGCTGTGCAGAGACATCCATCATGCAACCCTTTGCACATAGAAGCAGGTGAGAAGGATTCACAATAAGGCTTTTCTCATATTGTATTGATTTTAGTCATCACAACTCCACTTTTCTCACAAAGAAGTTTGTCACAATTACGCTGCAACAATGTAAAGCATAGGTCTGACTTTAATAATTAGAAACAGGCTGTTTCTATCCTGGCTGGTCCATTTTTCGCTATAAAAATTTGCTAGGATTTTCTTAACTGTGACTGCATTGGGTTATCTCTATTTTACACTAGGGTAGTAGTGAGTTCTTCATCTAAATTTCCATTAGTCAAGATTGCACCAGTTAACTGTCTTTCTAAATTATGCTACATTTGTAGTCCTCGTCGTCGCCTGTGACCCGTTTTAGTCCCTTCTCCCACATCTTAGTTAACTAAGCCTTTTATTGTTCGCACAGGTACGCTTGCATGTCATCTCCTCAAGTCATGGCCTTGATAAGCACTATGAGGCCTGTTAATTAATGAAATAATGGTTGGGGATGGATTATGTGGATCCAAGAAATCAGTTTAGTAGCCATGGGATTTCCCTTTCATATGTCTCTAACAACAGTATAGTTGAGGGAGGCATGTCAATTTTGTATGATTACCTTTTTCATATCTCATTTGCACTCAGAGGTTAAAATTTCTTGCTATTCATCCTTTTAAACAGTTTCTTGCTAATGGCATCGACTTTGAACAAATTTCTTCAGCTTTGGTTCATCTAGTTGTTCCATAACATTTTATAGATTTCTAATAGAAATGTATGAGTTTGTCTTCTTATTTTTCAGGACCACTACAGTTGCTTAGTTATGTGCACAATAAGTGTTAATAGAAACCTCCAGAACAACAAGCGTACTTTTTCAGGGCTACATGCGAGCTACACAGCTACATGCAACAAAACTACCCATGCACTTATTTGATTTCTGATCTCTAATATGTTTAACCTTCAGGGATACTAGGCATTGCTGGTCCGAACAAAGAATCAAGCCAGCAACTGTGTAAGCACCAGCAAGTTGAATGGCATTATTTAAAAAGACACAAAATCTTGGAGGAAGCACATATGAGGTCTAAAGGTAAACACTACCGCCCATCTAATGTGTCTGCTAATGCCTTCTAGAACAGAGAAATAGACGGTAGAAAAAGCGATGTCTTTGTTTCTTCACCCAACAAAAGAACTTAGGAAATCGGGTTTTTTCTTTCATGATTGATGACATTTTTCAGTCTTTTGGATTACCAACTGGTTTTTTCTTACGTCATCGATTCAGTCTAATGAGTTAAACATGCTAGGTTGCAGAAATGGTATTAATTCATTAGCTACAACATCCCACCTCCCTAGGTAGTCCTCCCCCTCCCTGTTTTCACCCCCTCTCAAATCTCTGATTTTTTTCACCTGGTTTTCACAAAAAAACTGCCTCAACTATGACATGGTTTATTGGTTTACAAAATAAAAATCATGCTTTCTTTGGAAAACTAATAAGTGCTAATTCAACCAGCAATTAAAGTCTTTTTTGGGTATGCAATCACATTAACAATAAAATGCCAGGTTAATCACGGTTATTTTGTACAAAAGCTCACTGAAAATTTAGCGCCAACAATATACAAATTACGCCCTTTTGCAACACACCTGAAAAGTTGCAAAGATTACTCTAAGGAAACCCTAAGGATGCAACCCAATCCTGCCTCACGCTTCCTACCGGACCCCTTTTCTCTCACGCGCAGTCGCCTCTCTCCATCCTCGGCCACCACCTTGTCGCCGTGCTCGCCTCCTCCGACCATTGGTCTGCCACCGGACTTCACTTCCCCATCGCTGTCAAGCTCTAGCTACCTGTGTGTGGGTCTGGAGCTCCAACGGGAGGTCAGGGAAGACGGCGAGGAGAACTAACCATATACTTCATTCGGTTGTGTGTACTTTTGCTCTTTTGTCATTGAGCTCAACGCGAGTTTTGCTGTGAGATCATCTGTCCTCCCATTTTTTCATCCGTTCATGCACATCTTTTGTGTGTGCTTTTTTTGCTCTGCTTTGGAGTTCAATGCGAGATTCATGTCAGAGTTCGAACTATGAACCATACAGTATCTTCTTGAACCATACAATTTGCCTTTTTTTATCAATTTACAATGCAAGTGAAGTGGGCTTCAATTATTACGTGATTGTGCCTATACTATCTTGTCTCTACATGTAATATGTTTACATAACTCCATAAAAATATTTCAAAAGCCCGTAGCAACACACGGGCATTCTACTAGTCACATTTGTTGCCCATCTGTCTATGTTCTTGGTGGGCTTTCAGGGCCCATTGGCCCCCGTTTCTCGCTCAATGGCTTACCGTACAGACTACAGAGAGAGTTCCCCTAAAGAAAACAGAGAGAGTGAGACGAGAGATATGCGGATTTGTTCATCCTAGGCGGCAGAGTTGCAGTCCTCCAGACCTGACGGGGAATAAGCATGGGATCTGGATCAGGAGCCATGCTGGTGCTTGTGGCAGCATGTCTAGCGATTGCCCCGCCCTGCGCTCTGGCTTCTTCTCGCAAGTAAGCTCCGCTTCCTCTTCCATCCCTCTGATGTGTCTGTGAGGATCTCTGGTTGGATTTGGGTAACCAAGTCCCAGAAGGCCAGGATGTGTTTCTATTTCTGGATGAACTGTGTCTACCTGCTTTGATTCAGTTTCTAGGATTGGATCTTTGTTGATTTATGGTTTGATTTGTTCAGTAGTTGATGTGGGTAGCTTTGTTTCTGCAATAGTAAATGCAGGGTCAACAACCCATGAAGTCCCCCAACCCTGCCTATTGAAGCCGTGATCCCAGTCTTGCCTCATCAATAGCAGAGATTGGTTGTCTTAATGGGTGAGATGGTCGACTGACATTAGGTTGGCTGTTGGCATGAAGCTTGAGTGAAAGATGATCATACAGTTTACAGTACATCATAGTTGAATGCCAGTTTAACATCAGCTACAGAAAGTGGCAAGTCGATTGTAATGAGGAAGTATTACAAAATTTTCTCGGACACACGCGAAATGCCTGTGGCTTCTTTCGCGCCAAATGTCTACCTTTTATTCAGTTGAGAGACAGCCATGAGGCACCCCTCCGGCCCCCTGCGAAGCACAGCGCTCGAACGCTGGTGGTGGGCTGGCTGTGCACCCGCGCATGTGTGCCTCTATCGAACTGACATCAGGTTACTTGCTGGCTTGAAGCTTGAGTGAAATACTTTGATGATCACACAGTTTACATTGTCAATTTAGTCTTATCAATTGCCACTGAAGTAGAATGCAAATTTAGCATCAGCTACAGAAAGAGCTAAGTTAATTATAGTGAGAAAGTAAATTACCTTTTTTCCTCGAACGTGCGCCAAATGTTTGTGGCTTGTTAAACTAGAAATGACCTTGAGGCACACCCTGCGGAGCACAAGGCTCGAACGCGGGTAGTAGGCTGGGCGTGCACCCGCACACGTTCTTCTAGCCAACTGGTCGACGCCCAGTTCCCAAAAGTAAATTATAATTATATGATGTTCCCTTCATGGAAGATATTAATGTGCAATCCAATTATTACCCTTTTTAGGTTCGGTCTGGATATTGCGCAACCAAAATTGCTGAACTCCACAAATGGTTCATTTACTCCAAGCTCACATGTTGATTTTGACCCTTCAAAATCAAAGCGACTCTCCTGGCATCCCAGGTTTGTCTCGTCACCTCATTATGATGTGTAACTTTATTGGTTGACCATAAACAACATCTCATTTGATTTTCCTCTATACTAGCAGTTAAGCATTTGTTACCATGAATTTGTTGTGCATTTTTCTATAATAAAAAAATTGTGTGGTGCATGAAAGATCTTCTGTACTTATAGTTGTGTATGTACTCAGATGCTCATTTCTTTTTATGAGGACAAATCCCAAGTTTCTTACCTTAATTTAGGGTCTTCTTGTATGAAGGTGTTCTCCCTCACATGGAGTGTGACCACTTATTATCTCTGGTAATTTATCCCATCATCCATATCACAGCTCAGTCCTTGCATTCATGTTATTTATAAAAAAGGGCTTGCATCATGTTATTGAAGGTCATGTTTTCATTCTTGCAGGCACATGGTAAGATAAGGTCATATGTAGTTGTTAATGATGGTGCTTCAAATATTTCCCAGAAAAATATTGATGCATGCCTTATATTTCGCCTGGCTGATAGCAAGGTGAGCATACATACTGCTTTCATGATATTTTCATGACTGGCTCTTTGCTAACTATTCAGAAAATGTAGACCGAGAAAAATAAAATTAAACAAACCTTGAATCCCTCTATTTAACAATCTTCTACCATTTTATCTGTAAGTTAATGCTTAGATGTGTGTTAACTGTGTGAATAAACAGATATATAACTAAATGAGGTCAGAGTTATTGTTCTTCTTGATATTGCAATCTGTGAGGAAAGTGCACATTCTTTTGGGTATATAATAGTAGATGTTAAACTTTTATAAATTGAGGTATATCAAATTAGGGTCTACTACTACGTACTAAGCCCTGGAATGTTCTACATCTAAAAATCGATGTTTTGTACTCCTTTTGAAGGACATAGTTGTTTTGAAGATTATCATTATGGAGTTTTATTCCAAAATGTATCGCTTGTTCCTTGCAATTACTCTTTTGTAATTCTGTGTAACCTTGCTTGCTAGGTGTCTGGCTGTTGACATTCTTAGTGGTCTCAGAGAATGGGGAGAGCATGCAGATTTTGAAGTATGGAGCAAACCAAAGTGACCCTAACAAGGAAGAAACTCAATCGAGCAGTGGTGCCAATAGGCTTGTGACCATTTTGATATATCTTTCTGATATCAAGCAAGGTGGTGAAACTGTTTTCCCCATATCCGAGGTAATGACATTGTCACACAGTATTACTTGTGAGAAGAAGTCCTTATCATTTTCAAAAAAAGAAGTCCTTATCATTTTCAAAAAAAGAAGTCCTTATCAGAATGACTAGTCACACTGACATTGATATGTAGTTTCCTTGACTGAAAAGTGAAAAGGAGATAATAATCTGTATATAATATATGTGTGCGGCTGAAGGATACTCAAGCCAAGGAAGGGACACCTTCCAATTGTGCGTGCTGGTTTCGAAGTGAAACCTGTCAAGGGCAGCGCGATTCTGCTGTTCAATTCAAGGCGACAAGGCCTGATGGAACTGTCGACAAGGACAGTCAGTATGAGGCATGTTCTGTCGTTGAAGGGGCGAAATGGCTCGCCATAAAGCATATGCATGCGAGCAAGATTGATAAATCAAAACCTTTGCCGGCATCCAAGGATGATGGTTACACCGATGAAGACAGTAACTGTGTCAGTTGGGCCACTGCCTGGGAATGCGACAAGAATCCAGTGTTCATGATTGGCAGTCCAGACTACTATGGCACTTGCAGGAAGAGCTGCCATGCGTGCTAGATGTTTTTTTTTGGTTTCGTGCATTGCCCTTTGGGATGTCTCTTAGCATTTTCGTTGTTTAATACAGGCATTGGTGTTGTAAGTGGAAAATGATTCAACAAACTATGCACTACCCACAGATAATATTTACTGTTGTTAGGAAATGTAGTACATAGGTATTGGATTGGCTGCTCTTATTAAGTTTATGAAAAATAATTCTGACCTCATTTTGTTCTGTCAGACAATGTCTGCGTGCATAATCGAACTTGTCTGCATCTTTGCATTCCAGCAACTTTCTAGGTACGTGGATAATTATCTTTTGGCTTGAACATTTCCAACATGTGTGGACTCTTATGATCATGTCTACTGTAAGAATGCTCGTCTATAATACTTGCTAAACAACTTTGGCTCTTGCGCAGAACAGTTGGCTGTTGGAAGTATGGTTGCAGGAATCATTATGCTACCTAGCAAAGTCTATTGATATAAACTGGAGTAAATTCTACAGTACTACCGTATTTGCTACCTAATTTAAAGTAATATAAAGTAAATTCTATTTTCGGACGTCAAAGTCGTTATAGTATAGTTGTAAGTATTCCCGCCTGTCACGCGAGTGACCCGGGTTCTATCCCCGACAATTGCGTGATTTTTATTTTCGACCCCCTTCGTTGTATTCCTTTGGTCACTGACCCCAGTTGAAGTGCTGAACCTTCTTTTTTCTCTTTGAGGGGAAAAGTGTTGAACCTTTTAAAGCTGGCATCGTTTACAAGATGCCCACCACTCTTGAGCATACGAATCGATCGCTGTGAGAGTCAGGCTCGGCGGGTTCGCCTATATTTTTTTTAGGGGTAACTCTTTATAAAAACAAGTTCAACAAACCGTTACAATATATATAGTTGAAAGAACGACACATGCCTGCCAAAGCCTATACTATCGGCATCAAAGTTTCTAGACTTTCTCTCATGTACAAATTTACACTACAAAAACTCTCCACAAGCAGCTCGAATTTGTTGAACAATAGCTACACGTTTCCCACCTTGGTTTGCTTCAATGACCTTAACCACCAAGGCGTTGTCCGAAGAAATAATCACCCGAGTGATATTCAAGTCAAGTGCTAATGCCAAAGCCTCGCGGTAAGCTAGTGCTTCTAAAGTTGATACATCTGTCACGCCCATAAAAGTAATTGATGAAGAGCCGAAGCAGTTACCGAGATGATCTCGACAAATCGCAGTCGCTGCTCCTCTATCTTCTTATCTCCCCACTACTTTGTCTACATTAACTTTCATTGTTCCAACTAGTGGTCTAATCCACGGTTCTCATACGAGAGCCCGAGCTGGCCGTGGATGGACTTGCTGCTTGTAGGAGTGTTTAATAAACATATGAGTGGACCTTGGTGATTGAAATTCCTACTCATATATGGCTTTCCTACATGCATACCACACTATCCATATGGTTACTATCATCTCTTTGAAATCCTCCTACTGCAACGAACCATGCATAGTGGCTACCCATAGTTTTGCATTTGTAATCCTTGTCATTATCATATGTTCCACCATATTATCTTTGCTAGGGCCCAAACTGACCTGGCCATAGAACATTCGACTAGCGCATGCCTCCATGAATTACACATGCCACATAAAGGATAGTACGGAGTGTCAGCTATGTTCCTGTGATTCAGAATGTTCAATGTATGAATTGAGTGTTTTGCTAGATGCCACAAGAACACTTTAACTTTTGCAGGAATCGAGGCTCCCCACATATCAGACCATTATTTCGAAGCTGACACATGGTATGAAGAACCCTCACTGCCTTCTAGCCAACCCTCCCTTGAGATTTTCATATTTATCAACATACGATATACGGAACAAACTGGAAAACATCTGTTTTTCTCAAAAGCCCACGACCAAAAATCTGGTATATTCCTTGTGCCAACAGGAATTCCCAAAATCAAAGTGGCATCCATGGGTAAAAATGTATTTCTCACCCGTTCTTCCCTCCATGTGGCCATAGTCTCATCAATGAGGTCTGAAACAATAAAGATAATATTATTGGGATAATTAGATTTATGCCCCTAGTTGTGTCCCACTCGGTTGTTTTACCCCTAATTTCCAAAAGTCACTGTTTATGTCCATGTCACTTCGCTCCTCTTATGCTTTTGCCCTTTGAACGTTTGACCGTCAGTTTGAAAACTTCATAACTCATTCATACTAAATCATAAAAATGCAAATAAGATACCAAAATGTTTGGAAAAACATCACCTATATGCCAGTGTCATTTGCATTCATGACAAAAGTGTTGGAGAGTGCCCATCCAAGTTTTAGCTCTTATGATACCACCATGAATAGTAAAATCTAGAATATAAAAAAAATTGGTGGCAAAGAATGACAAATGTTTTAAGTGCTTGTCAAGTTTCATCATGGAACGACATTCGTAGAAGTCGTGGCAAAAAAAATCTCTTTTGGAGTGCTGATATTTTTTTGCCACGACATCCACGAATGTCATTCCCTGATGAAACTCGGCAAGCACTTAAAACGTTTGTCATTCTTTGCCACCAATTTTTTTTTGAATTTTTTATAAGATCTAAAACTCGGATGGGCACTTTCCAACACTTTTTTCATGAATGCAAATGACATTGACATATAGGTGATGTTTTTCTGAACATTTTGGTATCTTATTTGCATTTTTCTGATTTAGTATGAATTAGTTATGGAGTTTTCAAACTGACGGTCAAATGGTCAAAGGGCAAAAGCATAAGAGGAGCGAAGTGACTTGGACAGAAATGGTGACTTTTGGAAATTAGGGGTAAAACAGCCGAGTGGGACACAACTAGGGGCATAAATCTAACTATCCCAATATTATTGGGCGCTGTTATAGGCCTCATAGAATTTTTCCCTTGGTAACCAGTTATGATTCCAAATTCCCGTGTTGGTTCCATAACCAATCCGCCTAATAAGACCTTGAACTATAACATCCCTTCCTTCAATAATTGGTCTCCAATCTGTGAAGGATGAGAGCCCAAAGTTGCATTCAAAGTAGAGGTTTCTGGAAAATAATCTGATTTGAGAATTCGTGCACTCAAAGAATTAGGATCTTGTAGTATCCTCCATGCTTTCCTGGCCGGGAGGTCCCAAATGAAAAATATCTAGATCTCGAAAGCTCATGTCACCCAAATATTTAGGTCTCATCATAATATTCCATAAGACCCAAGCTACCTTCCTTCTTCCATTTTTTACTCCCCACCAGAATTTCATGATTAACAAATTTAAGCGTTCACATAGCCCACACGGGAGTTTGAAACATCCCACATAATATATTGGAATAACCGGCACAACTAATTTAATCAATACTTCCTCCCCTCCCATAGAAAAAAGCTTCTCAAGCCATCCTTGAATTTTATTCCACACTCTATCTTTTTAGTATTTGAATGTCTCATTCTTTGGTCTTCCAACATCAGAAGGCACTCACAAGTATTTTTCATTCAAAGATACATTATGCACATTAAGACAAAGTTTTGCCACCTCTCTAGTACTCTCTAGACAACCTTTACCGAAAAAATTGATGACTTGTCCCATTTAGTTTGCGATCGCCTGAAGAAAGGTAGTAGTGGGTCGGCCCATTTAGTTCTTCGCTGCATTCAGTCATTCGTCCTTCTTTTTTCTTCCTTTTTTATAACTTTTATTTATATTTTTGAACTGAAAAATATCATATTTAGTTCCAAAAAATAAAATCAAGAATTTGAAAAATCTTAACGTAGTTTAAATTTTTTGTTACATTATCCCAAAATGTTCCATCTTCCTTTTAGGTCCTGGAGGTTTGACGGGGAGAACCGCAAATTTTCCGAAAATATAGGATTCTTTATCCTTGAGGGAAAACGACGGAAACATTGATAGCGTTAGAAAAATGTATGTGACATTTAAAAAATGTTCACGTGTTTCTAAAAAATTATACAATGTACAAAAATATGAGTGTAATTGACAAAAAAATGTTAAACATGTATAAAAAAATCTTCAGGGTGTATAAGAGAATGTATGATGCACGCGAAAAAAGTAGACGTCAAAACATATATTTAAAAAAATGCTAAACATGTATTTAAAATGTTTTAGATATATACCAAAACTGTCCAATTTGTATGAAAACAATAGACATCAAAACATATATGAAAAAAATGTTAATAATATATTTAGAAAATGTTAAAACATGTATAAAAAATATTTGTATGTATACAAAAATGTACAATGTGTACGAAAATAGACGTCACAACATATATTTGAAAAAAAATGTTAATCATGTACATGAAAAATAGTAACTTGTATAAAAAATGTTTTAGATATATATAAAAAAATGTTTTAGATGTGTGTGAAAACTATATATTTGAAAATAGTAGACATCAAAACATATATTTAATAAAATTTTAATCATACATTTGAAAAACATTAAACGTGTATTAAGAAAATGTTTTTGATATATACGAAACATGTATAATGTGTAAGAAAAACGTTGAAATGTGTTAAAAAATAAAAAGCAAAAATAGAAAAAATAAAAACAAAGAAAACCAAAGAAAGAGACCAAGAAAACCGAAGAGAAAAAGAAAACAAAAAAACCGTAGAAAAACTTGTGCAAATAAAGAAACAAAGAAAACAAGAAAAATCGCATATGCGTTCATATGGGACTATGGGTAGGGTGTGCGTGTGCGTGTGCTTTGATAAGGTGGGGGAGACTAGTATTGGATCTCATCAATGAGATCATTTAAAAAATACATGTACAAACGTTCTTAAAAAAATTGTAGACACACGTCAATGTTTGATCTTTGATGTACCATCTCGAAAAGTTTCAGCTCTTAATTCGACTTACACTAATTGAAAAAAAAATACAAAGTCGGTTGTGAAAGTGTGAAAATACGATTCACTCAAAGTTGCCACTATTCACATTTGAATTTTCCTTTTTAAATCTCTAACTGTACATAGAATTTTGAGCTGATTTTTTTCTGAGTTGTAGACATACCCCGCAGGTATGTTGTCAAATAATTTCAGAATTTTTTGGAATGTCTGATTTTTTATGGTTGATCTCACCTTACTTGTACTAGTCTCCCCCTTCATAGGGTTGAGTGTATGTGCATGTATGTGAGCATCTGCGTTTTTACTGTGATAAAAAAGTGCATCTCTTCTAATTTATCGTAATTCCTTTGTAGTCGTCCACAAAAACCAAAAGTATCTTTTTTTCGATTGCATTTGTCTTCCCTCTTGAAAAAAAGTTTCTCTCTCTCGATTTGCTTGTAACTCTTCTTTTCCTTGCATAATTGATTTACTTGCAGCTAGCCAATGAATTAATTAATGATAATTTCGTCCTAAATCTCTATTTCTAATGGAGCTGTTGGTAGTCTCCGTTCCGGGGTTTTTTCGTCCCACTTTTCACCTTCGTCAGGTTTATTTTCGTCACACCTCCCACCTCACACGATTTATTTTTGTTCTGTTAATTTTCGTCTCACGCTCCACCATCGCCTCACATTGGTTTTCTCTCTCTCTCTCTCTCCCGTGCAGACCGAACCTAATCCTCTCTCCCTACATCCCGCTGCCAGCCTCCTCCCACACGCCTCCCCGCATCGCGCCGTTGCAGGCCTCCTCCCATGCGCCTCCCCGCACGCTCCGCTGCCTGCATACCCCTGCGCACCACCCCGCACCGCAAGTCCCCCGCTCGTGCCCCCTCGGTTGCACAAAGTTCTTGTAACCACACCAACCCCGGCGGCGTGCTAGGGTTTGCACCGGCGGCGCCTACAGTCCCACCTCCGAGGCGGCCCTCATCTCTCTGCCTCCGTGAGGAGAACCACCCCGGCTTGCCCCCCTGACCGCCGATGTCTAGATCGAGGTCTTCGTTGCCGGATCAAGGTCTGCTGTCGTCGGATCCATGAAGATTTGGCGCCATCGTCGCGCTGGTGCTTGTTCATCAACCAGATCCTATCGGAGAGGAGGAGGTTCAGGGTGGAGGGCCACGCGGAGGAGAGGGACGACCTCACAGGCACCGCATCACGCAGCTGGCCCTTGTTACGCCATGGCCAGCGACCCCGGTGATGCGTGCTAAGGCCACCAACGCGAAAAGGGGCGCCCAAGGACTGACACCTCGCCAATGAGATCATATCTAATCTCTCCTCTTGATTGTCTTCCGCGCACTCGCCCATATGTTCTAACCAGTAACTTGCGTTGCCGCCACTGATGTTGTCATCGTCCTTGCAGAGATCGTCGGTGCCCAGTCGCACACCGAAGTCTCCCACTGTGTGCACGCGCTCGGCAGCTTGCCACGAGACTCTCTAACACCAACATCTGGGTGGTACGTATGCAGAACGTGGGCAACTTTGACAATCCAGTCAATGCACCGATGGATGGATCATGCAGGTTGCTCTACAGGTCGGTCTGAAGACACTAGTAGAATTGCACCTGCAAGCTCTGAATATTCATGTCATCTTTGTCAGATCATCAAGGTGATTAGCCTGCTGCTTAGATCAGGACACAACAGAGGCTTATCAGCATGTGTGCGACTGACAACCCGTTGCGGTTGTGCTTAGTCGATGTGGACTATTCTTTCCACGACACAAGAAAAATTTCAACTATCCTCATGGGAAATTAATTGCACAATTATTTCAGATAAGGTTTGTAGTATAATTATTCCTGCATCTTCCCAACTTGTTCCATTGATAATATTTATATTCATAAAGCAACGAGAACAAAAGTACTTTTAAGTGTTCGACCCCGACAGAGATCTCATTGATATTCCGTTGTTCAATGTTCAGTACGAGAGGAGTATTATCTTCTACCGATGACGTGCCAAAGGTACTCCCAACGAATCAGCAGAAGATTGCACCATGAGGATGTCACAAAATCATCTGCAGAATATGCATGCACACAGAATTCAGCAAGCCAACCTACAACGATTCTCCATGTTGGAAAGGTACTCCCAAACCAACCTACAACGAATCTCCATGTTGTTTTGAATATGCATGCACGAGGAATGCTACACGCACAGGAACATGCTAACGGACTTTTACAGGGAAGCTTAGCTGGGATCATTTGATTGGAAGAGATTAAGATGATGGGCCCACACCCCCTGAAATTCATAGGGGGGGGGTGAAGATTTGTTAACAAAAAGACCGTGTAATATCCCTGTAAAGGTTTGTTGGTTTAGAGTTTTCATGCATGCACACAGTATTAAGCAAGTTGACTCCAACTATCGATTTTCAGAATAATTGTGAGGGAATCCTCTCATCTCCTTGCTGATCTTGTTTGAATAATTGTTGTACTTGTATAACTACAACCTTGGTATGCAGAACTGAACACCAGATGACACATTTTGATTTTTTACTTCTACTTCACGTCATGCACAAAAAAGTGTGCCTAATTTCTTGATATTTCCCAAGGTCTTTCAAGTTACTCATGTCAATCCTGAGGCTTTGTGTCTAACTTAATGATAAAAGTATTGGTAACTTTGTCATAGTAAGTAAGGGACTCGTGTATTTTTGTAGCTCAAGATTGAGGATGTTGGATACATTTTTGTCATTGGATGCATTCTTGTCACAACAGCAGGATGCCGGAATTTTTCTCGGTACTCCTCCCGCTTGATCGCATGAATAAGAATTCTGGTAACAATCCTGTCAATGCGTTGATGGATAGGCCATGCATGTCCCTGTTGAGGCCTCGCGCCAAGCGGAAGAGCGGGACGTGGACACTTGGCAAGGACGCGACAGCTCATAGTTAACCATGCACATTGGCCAGAAGTGTATTAATTTTTTGGGCTTGAAATTAACTACTTAACCAGGGTACGTGATGTATTTACTAATGTGGATTTTGTTGTTCATTTCCAAAGGTATTGGACTGAATGGGGAATCTATTTGTGCATCTAATTTCTAGAACTGGGAGCATAGCAATTTTGGCTCATCCGTAGACAGTGCAACAATCATGTTAATGTGATAAAAGGATATGAAAGGTGATGGTCTGCATGCTATTGAGGTCTATCAAAACAATGGGAAACATCTAATACATCATTTAACTCCTTTATGGGCACAATGGTGATATATCTTACATATTTGTATATTGCATCTGAAACTTTAATGCAGTTAATTGCAAAATTTACCATAAACAAGATTGAGCGATCTGGTAGATGCTTATGAGCTTTTGACGCTCAATGGTTCAGATTATCATGGATGAGATGACAAGGAAGAGCGTGATATAAGAGGTGTGGGTCGGTCTTGGCATTTTTTAGATTTCTTGAGGTAAGTCAATCAATCTGGCATAATGCTATGAAGGAAAATTTTGCAAAGATTACTCAGAAGGATAACTAGCTTGCATGGCTCAAAAGGATGTTGGCGGCATTTCTCTTTGCATATGATCAATCGGTTAAATTGCTAAAATATGACCACTTGATATCATCCCTTGTGAATAGTCTGTGACTCTCATGTCACACGGCATTTCTCTTTGTACACATATTTTGTTAGCCCGTGCGTTGCTGGGGTTCTATTTGTATGTTAGTTTGAAGAATGGATGTTTCATGCTTATTGTACATCATGGTACCACTACAAGGAAACTAAAATTTAGTTTCAATACTCTTCAGTCTGGGGCGGTAACCTATTTATCTTACTTTGGCTTTTAAATTGTTTGCTGAATCACTACACGCATGTGCTCCTATCTACTACATTTCTCTCAATTGTAAGATGTTATGAATAATTTGTTTTAGTATATACATGGTTTTGTGGCTTGCACAAGTGCAAAGTCCTTCTATTTATATCCATTCTATTGAGATGGACTGTATTGTGCAGCTTATCATGTGTGTTAAAAGAGAATGCATGTTAGAGCATGCTTTTCATTTCAGAGTCTTTGACAGTTGATCTGAAGCTACATTTTATCCATTTTGAAACTACTCACTTCTTCGGCAAGTTTATGTGGCTGACCATATTCAGTCCTATATTTTTCTCTACCACATAAGTACATGCATGTTCCTTGCCCTCGTCTTAGTTGATAAGAGTCACATGAATTAGAGAAAGCATGGTGTCATGAATTTCCTTTGGACCATACTTGCGCTGTTTTATGTGGCTTCATAAACTTTCGATCTGTCTGGATTTGAGATTCTTTTATGTGTCCATTCTTTCGAGACTAGCACACATGAAAGAAAAAGCTTTCGTCCTCCTGAGATCTTGGCTTCCGGCATATTAGATAGACGTAGTTCTATTTATATGGTTTTTTCCTTCTCCTTTTGTTTGGCCTCGGTGCTTTTCCTTTTTGACAACGCATAGGAGTCTAGGACTTGACTGCAGCATTATTACTACATCTGTTATTTGTAAAGCTAAAGAAAACATTGAAAGAACACCTGCCATTTTGTGGCCTGTAACTTCTATTTGAGCTCTTTTAAGTCAAGTTAGTCATTACCACGTCTGCTGGATATGACATCACTCGTCTTGTAAGCTTTCAGGTTCTTAGCATACCTCATACAATACCGAATCAGTATACTTTATCAGGACTAGCAATGTGCCCATGCGTTGCAACAGATCCAAAGTAGAATTGTACTTGTTCACAAACTTGAAAGAAAACACTCTTGTTTTGATATACATATACCACTAAAAATATATTACGTTTCAATCAAAATATATTTCTCAGGCTGTTTTGATGAGGTGAGGGAGAGATGTGGTTGCTTTCAAGATAATAGGGGTTTTCTGCAAATTAGAGCAGAGAAGTGGGCTATTGTTGCAAAAATGCCACAACTTACCTCACAGCCGTTAGATGCAGATCTAATGGTCAGAAATGACGGATGGCAGACACACCATCATCACCAATTGAGTCTTTTATAGGAGTAGAGATAATAGATATGTCACCCATGATGTTCCACCCTTAATGAGAATTATGAAGTGTCAAATCATCACAAGTATTTTATCTGGAGCAGCAATACCTGATTCTTTTGTCAGGATGTCCATGTTTATTTATCTTTTTTTTGCAATGACTACATTTTGATTCTTAATGAAGAAAAGTGTGAATGCCCTCTCGAGTATTGAAATTCCTAACAAAATGTATTCTTTGTTGTTGGATGATGAAACAGGACGGTTATTACCTTAACCAGACTTCTGATTGGTCTCGTAGTACGTACAAGGCAGCAACTAAATGTATTGCTAATCTTGCAGCCGAGACAATCCTACAAGCTAGATGAGGAGAATATGAGGTGAATAAAATTTTCTATTCTTTCTAGCATTTTCTTATTTATTGCAGACCCAGTTCACTTATCAGGTAAAGAGAAATAGAATCGTTTACTGTGAGCATAATATATGCCTTACCAACTTAATTTTGTGGAATAGTGATATCCTAGGAAGTATTCTTAAAGAACACATAGTTTTCTAGTTAATTAGATTCCTACTGATGTGTATTATGAGACTATCTAATGTGAGCCTGATTTCCATGCAATTATCTATATCTTGCATGCTTGCAATGCCCATGGAATTTACCATGTCTCACTATATAACACTCTTGGCACACATATATGGCAATAATGAATTTATAACAATAAACTTAGTGATATATATGGTCAACCACAATTTTTTTGAGGATGATGTATAATTATCATTAGGTTGCATGTACTGACTTCAGTAGATACAAATGCAGCAACGTTGGCCATTGTATTTCGCTGGAGGCACGAGCCTAGCATTAGCCGTCGGTGACGACAATGAAAGCCTAGAAATCAGCCTACAACGATGACATCCCAGAGAAGGCACATGTAGGCAGCTAGACGTCATTGCAACTTGAATTATAGCATTTTTGAAACACATTTTAAGTGCAAACTCATTTGTAATATATATTTTTACTATTACTATCAGGCTGGGATATCTTTCCTACACATGTGAATTTTCACATGCACAATGAAATGGGAGAAGTCAAAGGAAGGATTACACTTTAGTTGAACATTTATTTGTTTTGGTAATTATATATTTTCTCATCTATACACTGTATTCTATTTCTTTGCTTTTCTGACGGGTCCCAAAAAGAGTAATCATTCTTGCAGTTCAAGAATGAGGATTGAGGAGAGATACAACAGATGAAGACAATGGAAGTGAAGGGAGAGAGGGAGAAAGATGTTGCTTTATCTTTCTGCAATGATAGAGTGGTCAAGGAGACACGATGACTATCGAGGAGGAATTAAGCGGGCGAGAGCATGGAGATTTGTTTCTGTGAATAGAAACCATAAGTGTCATGTTTGATATATGTTTATAAATTACAACATTTTATGCATTCGGAATCACAATTAGATTGATTTGACATGACTTGTTAAATCTAGCTACCATGAGAAGCCCTTCTTTGAAATGCTTCATATAGTCGCCTAGAATTATCTTTTACCATGCTTTTAGCATTACTTGTTGGACACGTCTCCGCATCATTTGTTTTCCGAATTGGAGTTGGATTGATTTGGCATCTCTTATTAAAGCCGGCTATTGTGGGAAGCCCTTCTGTGAAATATTTACTATAGTTGTTTGGAATTATCTTCTATTGTCTTTTTAGCATTACTTATTGGACACGTCTCAACATCACCGGTCTCTAACTTGAAGTCGGAATCAAATTGATTTGGCATCTCTTGTTAAGTTGGCTACTTTGGGAAGCTGTTCTTCGAAATATTTGCTATACTTCCATGGAATTATCCTCTACTTCCATTTTAGCATCACTTACTTATTAGACATTTCTCAATATCACTGGCCTCTGAGTCGAAAACGTAATCAGATTGATTTGGTATGTCTTGTTAGAGCTTGCTACCATGGGAAGCTCTTCTTTGAAATACTTCATATAGTCATATGCAATCATGTTTTACCGTCCTTTTAGCATTACTTGTTGGACACGTCTCAGTATCACTTGTTCTCCTAATCAAAGTCGGATTGATTTGGCATCTCTTTTTAAAGTTGGCTACCATGGGAAGATCTTCTTTGAAATATGTACTGTAGTTTCTTGGAATTATTTTCCACTGCCATTTTAGTGCTACTTATTGGACACGTCCCAACATCAGTGGTCTCCGAGTCAAAATCGGAATCAGATTGATTTGGATCTTCTTTGAAATATTTACTATTAGCTGCCTGGAATTATCTTCCACTGCCATTTTAACATTACTTACTTATTAGACATGTTTCAACATCATAGGTCTTCGGGTCGGAATCGGAATCAGATTGATTTGGCATCTCTTGTTAAAGTTGGCTACCATGGGAAGCTCTTCTCTCAAATGCTTCAAATAGTCGCATGAAATTATATTTTACCATCTTTTTAGCATTCCTTGTTGGACACGTCTTATCATCACTTGTTCTCCGAATCGGAGTTCGATTGATTTATCTTCTCTTGTTAAAGCTGGCTATTATGGGAAGCTCTTATTTGAAATCTTTACTATAGTTGCATGGAAATATCTTCTACTATCATTTCAGCATTACATATTACACACGTCTCAACATGACTAGTCTCCGAGTCAGAATCGGAATTAGATCGATTTGGTATCTCTTGGTAAAGTTAGCTATCATTGGAAGCTCTTCTTTGAAATGCTTCATTTAGTCACATGGAATTATCTATTACCGTCCTTTTGGTATTACCTTTTTGGCATGTCTTAGCATCAGCTGGTCTCTGTATCGGAACCGGATTGATTTAGTATCTCCAGTAAAGCTAGCTACAATGGGAAACTCTTCTTTGAAATTCCTTACTATAGCCGCCTGAAATATTTGGAAAGAGAGATAATCATCTATTTTAAAGTGTTTGACCAACCAAATAGCATCGATGGCTGGGACCAAGGCAAATCTTCTACCTCTATGGTTTGGTTGCTGCAATACCTTGACAACTACGCCATGGTAGTATATTTTTTCCTTTAGCAGACTCTCTGCAAACTTTTTCCTTCTACGCCAAGGTGGTGGTGAAACACCCTACCGTTACGTGTAATAGCTCTGGTAAAACAAAAAAGCTCACTGGATTGCCCTGCCCAGTCCTCTTTGCGACTGTCTGTCTGTTCAATTTTGTGTTGTTTGTTTTTTTGCATTCGATAACAACCCCATTTAAAATCACGGTTATTTTCATGGCCTCAAATGAAGAAAGGGCAGAGCATGAAAAATAAATGTACTACACCCTTATGTAACAAATGACGATGTAAAATTTTAGAATCAGTTCACCCGCTCAAGCAAATGGCTCATGTATCGCCAAGGAAATCCATAGGAAACGATCATTGTTATCTATTATTAGTAAATACAAACGCAATACGGAAATAATCATTTGCAAACAATTCACGAAAACATCCTTCAAGCAGTTCACCTAACTTCTCGTTGCATTTCATTTTTTCTCCTTTGTGGATCATTCATAAAGCATGTTGTTCATAGGTTGCTCGACTTCTTGGTTGCAATTGGTCTTTGCGCCTAGGACGCAACGGGTCATCTAGTGTCATGTTAAAGCTAGCTGTCATGGGAAGCTCTTCTTTGAAATGCTTCACATAGTAACATGGAAGTATCTTTTATTGTCCTTTTAGCATTACTTGTTGGACACATCTCAACATCACTTGTTCTCCTAATCGGAGTCAGATTGACTCGACATCTCTTTGTTAAAGCTAGCTACCATGTGTAGCTCTTCTTTGAAATATTTACTATAGTTGCCTGGAATTAATTTCTACAGTCATTTTGGCATTACTTATTGGACACGTCTCAGCATCATTTGTCTCCGACTTGGATTCAGAATCAGGTTGATTTGTCATCTCTTGTTAAAGTTGGCTAACGTGGGAAGCTCTTTGAAATATTTACTATAGTTGCCTGGAATCATCCTCTACTGTCATTTTAGCACTACTTACTTATTAGACATGTCTCAACATCACTGGTCTCTGAGTCAGAATCAGAATTAGATTGATTTGACATGTCTTGTTAAATCTGGCTACCATGAGAAGCCCTTCTTTGAAATGCTTCATATAGTCGCATAGAATTATCTTTTACCGTACTTTTAGGATTACTTGTTGGACACGTCTCCGCATCACTTGTTTTCTGGATCGGAGTTGGATTGATTTGATATCTCTTATTAGAGCTAGCTATCATGGGAAGCCCTTATTTGAAATATTTACTATAGTTATTTGGAATTATCTTCTATTGTCATTTTAGCGATACTTATTGGACATGTCTTAACATCACCGGTCTCTGAGTCGAAGTCGGAATCAAATTAATTTGGCATTTCTTGTTAAGTTGGCTACTTTGGGAAGCTCTTCTTTGAAATATTTACTATAGTTCCCTGGAATTATCCTATACTTCCATTTTAGCATTACTTACTTATTAGACACGTCTCAACATCACTAGTCTCTGAGTCAAAAATGGAATCAGATTGATTTGATATGTCTTGTTAAAGTTTGCTATCATGGTAAGTTCTTCTTTGAAATGCTTCATATAGTCACATGGAATTATGTTTTACTGTCCTTTTAGCATTACTTGTTGGACAGGTCTCAGCATCACTTGTTCTTTGAATTGAAGTCGGATTGATTTGGCATCTCTTTTTAAAGCTGGATACCATGGGGATCTCTTCTTTGAAATATGTATTATAGTTTCTTGGAATTCCTACTGCCGTTTTGGCACTACTTATTGTTGGGAAACGTTGCATGGAAAACAAAAACAAAAATTCTACGCACACGCAAGATCTATCCATGGAGATGCATAGCAACGAGAGGGGAGAGTGTGTCTATGTACCTCGTAGACCATAAGCAGAAGCGTTTAGTAACGCGGTTGATGTAGTCGAACTTCTTCGCGATCCAACCGATCGAGTACCGAACGTACGACACCTCCGCGTTCAGCACACGTTCAGCTCGGTGACATCCTCGCCTTCTTGATCTAGCAAGATGGGCAAAGTAGTGGATGAGTTCCGGCAGCACGACGGCGTGGTGACGGTGTTGGTGATGCTATCTCCGCAGGGCATCGCCTAAGAACTACAAAAATATGACCGAGGGACAAAACTGTGGAGGGTGGTGCCGCACACGACTAAGAGATTGTCGTGGTTATTTGTGGCGCCCCCCTCCCACATATATATAGGTGGGGGGGAGGGAGGAGCAGCCAAGGAGGCGCCCCAAGTGGGGCCGAATCCCACTTGGGGTTCTGCCCCTTGCCGCGCTCCCCTTGCCTTTCTAGGCGCGTGGGGAAAGGCAGTGGAGGGTGGCGCCCCCCCTTTCCTTTCTCCCATGTGGAGGGGATGGCAGGAGGGACTAGCCCTCCCCCCTTTCCTTCCCTAGGGCCAGTGGCCAGGGAGTGGGGCGCGCCAGCCCCCTTGTGGGCTGGTGTGTCTCTCCCCTTGGCCCATTAGGCCCATAGACCTCCCGGAGGTGTCCGGAACCCCTTCCGGTGACCTTATGACTACCCGGTGCACTCCGAAACTCTTCCGGTGTCCGAATATCATCGTCCTATATATCAATCTTTACCTCCGGACCATTCCGGAGCTCCTCGTCATATCTGTGATCTCATCCAGGACTCCGAACAACATTCGGTCACCAAATCATATAACACTATATCGTCAACGAACGTTAAGCGTGCGGACCCTACGGGTTCGATAACTATGTAGACATGACCGAGACACCTCTCCGGTCAATAACCAATAGCGGAACCTGGATGCCCATATTGGTTCCTACATATTCTATGAAGATCTTTATCGGTCGAACCGTTATGACAACATACGTAATTCCCTTTGTCTATCGGTATGTTACTTGCCCGAGATTCGATCGTTGGTATCTTCATACCTAGTTCAATCTCGTTACCGGCATGTCTCTTTACTCGTTCCGTAATACATCATCTTGTAACTAACTCCATAGTCATTTGCTTGCAATATTTATTATGATGTCTATTACCGAGAGGGCCCAGAGATACCTCTCCGATACTCGGAGTGACAAATCCCAATCTCGATCAATGCAAACTCAACAAATACCTTCGGAGATACCCGTAGAGCATCTTTATGATCACCTAGTTACGTTGTGACGTTTGATAACACACAAGGTATTCCTCCGGTTTTTGGGAGTTGCATGATCTCATGGTCGAAGAAACATGTATTTGACATTCAAGAAAGCAGTAGCAATAAACTGAATGATCATATGCTAAGCTAACGGATGGGTCTTGTCCATCACATCATTCTCCTAATGATGTGATCCCGTTATCAAATGACAATACATGTCCATGGTTAGGAAACCTTAACCATCTTTGATCAACGAGCTAGTCTAGTAGAGGCTTACTAGGGACATGGTATTTGTTTATGTATTCACACATGTATTTAAGTTTCTGATCAATACAATTCTAGCATGAATAATAAACCTCTATCATGAATAAGGAAATATAAAATAACAACTTTATTATTGCCTCTAGGGCATATTTCCTTCAGTCTCCCACTTGCACTAGAGTCAATAATTTAGATTATATTGTAATGAATCTAACACCCATGGAGTCTTGGTGCTGATCTTGTTTTCCTCGTGGAAGAGGTTTAGTCAATGGGTCTGTTATATTCAGATCCGTATGTATTTTGCAAATCTCTATGTCTCCATCCTTGACCTTTTCACGAATGGAGTTGAAGTGTCTCTTGATGTGTTTGGTTCTCTTGTGAAACCTGGATTCCTTCGCCAAGGCAATTGCTCTAGTGTTGTCACAAAATATTTTCATTGGACCCGATGCACTAGGTATTACACCTAGATCGGATATGAACTCCTTCATCCAGACTCCTTCATGTGTTGCTTCTGAAGCAGCTATGTACTCCGCTTCACACGTAGATCCTGCCACACGTAGCATCGACGTAACCATTTACGACGAGCTCTTCGTCACCTCCATAAACGAGAAACATATCCTTGGTTCTTTTCAGGTACTTCAGGATGTTCTTGACTGTTGTACAGTGATCCACTCCTGGATTACTTTGGTACCTCCCTACCAAACTTATGGCAAGGCACACATCAGGTCTGGTACATAGTATAGCATACATGATAGAACCTATGGCAGAGGCATAGGTAATGACTTTCATTCTCTCTCTATCTTCTACAGTGGTCGGGTTTTGAGTCTGACTCAATTTCACACCTTGTAGCACAGGCAAAAACCCTTTTTTGACTGATCCATTTTGAACTTCTTCAAAACTTTGTCAAGGTATGTGCTTTGTGAAAGTCCTATTAAGCGTCCCGATCTATCCCTATAGATCTTGATGCCTAATATATAAGCAGCATCACCGAGGTCTTTCATTGAAAAATTCTTATTCAAGTATCCTTTTATGCTATCCAGAAATTCTATATCATTTCCAATCAATAATATGTCATCCACATTGTCGTGGAATAACACGGCCACCTATAGGACCATCAGCCCCTTGTGGTTCGGCGGGGGGGGGGGGGGGGAAGAGCACATTGCAGAAAGAGCGGAGAGCGTAGATCAGCACGACAGTGATCACACGAGCAGTTTTTACCCAGGTCCGGGCCGCCACAAGGCGTAAAACCCTACTCCTGCTTTGGTGGATTGATGAACGGACCATGGTGGAGACGCTGCGCTCTAGCCCGGCAAGGTTGCCTCGGGTCGAGAGCAGCTACGCGCGTATGAGTGTACAGGGGTCCGAATCCTTTCTAAGGTCACCACGGTCCTCCTTTTATAGATCAAGGGGTCACCACAATGGCAAATCAGTCATTACGTACTGATTAGATAGCAAACAGTGCTATCATACCTAACTCTGCAGACAGGACAAGGCGCATTAAATGCGCCGCTTAGTGTCACATCATGGTTGTAACCCGGCAAGCCTTGCCACGCCATTCAGCCACCTTCTCGCCTGCCTGCATGACACATCTTCGGACGGGTCTCATTTGGACGTGATTTCTTTCGGAAATGGCTGCCACGTGCCAAATAACAGCCACTTAATCACTCGGGGGCTTGACACCGCACCGATAGGTGACTTGCGTTGCTGTGAGGTGGAGCAGTGGAGCTCTGGTGGGGTAATCTGCCCTCGGCGTCCCCGGCAAGCTTGTTGGGGTGGTCTTGAGACTTGTCTTCGAGGTAACCTCGCCCTCACCAGGCTCGCTTGCCCGGCAAGGGAGGTTTTTCCTTAGTGATATCTTGCTCCTTTGGTTGGTCTTGGTCTTCTTGATCCGCCCTTTGATTTCTCAAAGAGCTATCTCTCGGCTTGGCCTTGCCTTGGATGTCGCAGCCTTGCTCTTGAGCCTGTGTACAGTCCGGGCAACACACGCCTGGGGTTTGTTGCACCGATAGGAGCCCCTGGGTGTCGGTGCAACAAATCCCAGGTGTGTTGCCCAGACTGTACACAGGCACAAGAGCAAGGTTGCAACATCCAAGACGAGACCAAGTCAAGCCAAAGGAGCAAGATACCACTAAGGAAATACCTCCCTTGCCGGACAGGCGAGCCTGGCGAGGTCGAGGTTGCCCCGAAGACAGACCTCAAGAGTGCCCAGGCAAGCTTGCCGGGGACGCCAAGGGCAGACTACCCCGCCAAGGCTCCACCGCTCCACCTCACAGCAACGCAAGACATCGATCAGTGCGGTGTTGAGCCCCCAAGTGGCTAAGTGGCTGTTATTTGACACATGACAGCCACTTCCGAGGGAAATCACCTCCAAATGACAACCGTCCAGAGACGTGCCAAGCAGACAAGCGAGAAGGTGGCCGAACAGCCCGGCATGGCTTGCCGGGCACGCCACGATGTGACACTAAGCGGCGCATTTAATGCGCTCTGCCCTGTCTGCAGAGTTAGGTATGATAGCACTGTTTTCTATCTAATCAGTACACAATGACTAATTTGCCATTGTGGTGACCCCTTGATCTATAAAAGGAGGGCCATGGCAATCTTAGAAAGGATTCAGACCCTTGTACACTCATACGTGCGTAGCTGCTCTCGCCCCGAGGCAACCCTGTCGGGCAAGAGCACTGCATCTCCACCACGGTCCTCTCATCAATCCACCAAAGCAGGGGTAGGGTTTTACGCCTCGCGGCGGCCCGAACCTAGGTAAAATTGCCTGTGTGTGATCGCTGCCGAGCTGCCCCTGCACCCTCTCTTTGTGCAATGTGTTCTTCCCCCCTGCCGAACCACAAGGGGACGATGGCCCCATAGGTGGCCGTGATTTCCCACGACATCTTTGGCGTGCCAGGTAGGGGGAAGCGCTTGCGCAAACCCGAGAGTGTATGCAGCGCGTCATCTTCATCATCTTCTTCATCGATGGCTTCATCATCCATGGCGCCGAAAAAGAAGACCGGTGTTGCAGCTCACCCATCCACCTCGAAGGCCCCTCCGCACACGGCCGTCAAGGCCGGGGGGCTCCGGGGACGTGGACGCCACGGGGGACGTGGCTGGCGCAGGCGGCATCGTCACCACCTCCCCTGCGGCCGAAACGGGAGCAGGAGGCACCAGAGAGGGACAACGCCAACAACACCCAGCGGCCACGCCCCACAAGGTACGGGTGGAGAGATAATTCCATCTCCGCCTCTCCGCCCCACCGAAGGACGCAGCCGCAGTGATGATGCTCGCTTTGGGGTGAACCGCAGCCCCCGCTGTGGGTGCGGCCATGGGGCATGCGCTACCTCAGGAACGGGCTGGCCAAGACAATGCGCCAGATGGGGTTGCCAATCCCCGGGCGCATCCTCCTCGTCGGCACGCGCGTTGGCGACCAGCTCACGGCGGCGAGAGCATGGTGCCATCACTACTGGCACCATCAGAAGCCGAGTGATGTCACAATCTGCATCGTCGTCCATGCCGAGCACTCCTTCGGAGGCCACGGCGCGGGCCCAACTCCTGTTGAGATTCCCGTCGGCGGCCGATCAAATGGACGAATGGAGAGCTACCATTCAGAGTTTGATTGGTTTTGCCGAGGCGGGGGGATCACAGCGGGTAGGACCGCCACGGCCTCCACTGGCGGCAATGACGGCCCAAGCTGCTGGCCGTATCGAGGGTGGCACCCCGACGGTGCAGTCCCCTCCGCGGCATCCAGCGCAGGGACCGCAGCCAGAACCACGCGACCAAGAACCCGACGACGTATCGATGGCTTCATCCGACCCTCAAGCGCGTCGAGACCAGCGGCGAGCCCTAGAAGACAGGCGGAGGGAAGACGCGCGTGTCACCATCGAGGAACGCCGTGAAACCCGCCGCCAGTCTGATAGGCGTAATGGCCCCAACATCGACGAGCCCGCGCCCAGTGAGAGCGGGTACCTGCCTTTCGAGGTTGGGTGCCCCGCCTTCACTCGTGAGCTGCGGCAAGTCTGTTGGCCATCCTCCCGCACGTTTAAGCCAGAGATACCGAAGAAGTACAATGGGAGATTGAACCCGGCAGAGTTTCTGAGCATCTACACCATTGCTATTCAGGCTGCCGGGGGAAGAGATGAGAAGGTATTCGCCAACTACTTCCCTTTGGTGCTCAAGCCAAATGTGAGGTCTTGGCTGATGCACCTGCCGAAGAACTCCATTTCAACCTGGGCCGACCTATGCCATGAGTTTGTTGGCGCCTTCACGGGCGGCCATCAAGAACCTGGGCGGCCCAGTGATCTGCAGCTCCTCCCACAGAAGGAAGGAGAAAGTCTGCGGAAGTACATGCAGAGGTTCAGTCGAGTGCACAGGAACATTCCAGACATCCACCCGGCAGCTGTGATAGCTGCGTTCCAGTCCAATGTGCGCAACCACAGGATACGTTCCAAAATGAACGTGCGGTTGCCCAAAACTATGAACGAACTATACACTCTGGTGGATAAGTGTGCCCGCGTAGAAGAGGGGAGGCGGCTCCCCGGTGAAGAGGATGGCGTTGACGTTGATTCAGAGGACGACGACGCCACCAACAACCAGAAGAAAAAGAGCAAGAAGCGCAAGGACAAAGCTGTGATGACCGTTGAAGGATCGAGCAGACCTAGTACCGGTAAGAAGGCCAAGACCAAGGCCCCTGGCAAGGAAACTGCTGCGTGCACTAATTGTTGGGAAGCCGCGGCAAGATCCATCGGACCAAAGGCCACGGTCTTCAGGAATATCATCAGGTTGAGCAACTCGTCAAGAAGCAGAGGGCTGAGTACGAGAAGCGGGATAAAGAGAAAGGCCAAGATGGCGCTAACGGGAAAGGCCGGGACGGCAGAGCAAGCTGCCCCAGCAAGGCTCCCCAGTATCAAGGGAAACCCGCTAGAGGCCGTGAGAAGAAGGATTGCGATGATGAGAGTGATGAAGGAGATGAAGAGGAAACCAGCGAGTAGGAGTTCCAAAAAGCCACTGACGCCTTGTGCATTGTCGGGGGTGCATATTTGCACTTCTCTCACCGCCAACTTAAACAGTGGGCGCGTGAAGTCAATGCCGTGGAGCCAGCGGCAGATTCTCGGAAGCCGCTCAAGTGGTCCCGCACGCCCATCATCTTTGACGAAGAGGATCACCCTGACCTCACCACCGCAGTAGGGTGCTTGCCGTTGTTGGTCTCACCAACAATCCGCAACCTCAAGGTCACAAATATGTTGGTTAATGGCGGGGCCGGGTTGAATCTTATTTCTCCAAAGGTCATCAGCAAGATCTAGATAGCAGATGAAGAACTCAAGGTTACTGGTACGTTCCAAGGGATCAACCCTGGCAGGAGTCGTCCTAAGGGAAAGATCACACTGCCGGTGACATTTGGAGGGGAGTTAAACTACCGGGCCGAGAAGATCATATTTTATGTGGTTGACCTCCCCCTGCCGTACAATGGAATCCTTGGTCGCCCAGCTCTGGCCAAATTCATGGCGGCATCCAACTATGCCGACAACACTTTAAAGCTGCCAGGGCTGATAGGCGTCATTTCCATTCCATCAGACAAGAAGGACGCAATCATTTGTGTGGACAAGATGTACCGGGAGGCAGTCGCTGTAGAGGCTGCGGAAGCTATTACTCCCGCCAAGGAAAGCAAGAGAAAGAAGAAAGCTAACAAGGGCTCCAGTGAGGAATCCGGGAAGCGCACCTCTTCGGAGTGCGCTGCGCCTGTTGATGACTTGCCGGAGAGTTCCAATAGCAAGAGATCCAAAGCTGCTGCACCTGCTGTGAAGAAGGTCCCGACAGGGCTGGCTGGTGCTGATGGTACCTTCACTATCAGTGCCACCCTCGATGACAATTAGGAAAGCGCGCTCGTTGCCTTCCTGTGGGCGAATGTTGATGTGTTTGCATGGCAATCATCTAACATCCCCGGTGTTCCCAGGGAGGTAATCTAGCACCACCTTGCTGTCTGCCAACATGCCCGGCCCGTCAAGCAAAAGGTCCGGAAGCAAGCTTTGGAGCAACAGCAGTTTATTGCTGAAGAGACCAAGAAACTTGAAGCAGCTGGTTTGGTCAGAGGAGTGTTGCATCCAACGTCGTTAGCAAATCCAGTGGTGGTGCGCAAGGCGAATGGGAAATGGAGGCTTTGCATAGATTTCACAGATCTAAATAAGGCATGCCCGAAGGACCCATTCCCCTTGCCGCGCATCGACCAGATTATGGATTCCACCTCCGGGTGTGACCTGCTTTCCTTTCTGGATGCCTACTCCGGATACCACCAGATCTTCATGTCCAAGGAAGACGAAGAGAAGACCGCGTTCATAATCCCATATGGCACGTACTGCTTTGTACGGATGCCCTTCGGGTTGAAGAGCACCGGATCCACTTTTGCAAGAGCAGTACAGATTGGCTTTGAGTCCCAGCTGCACAGAAACATTGAAGCTTACATGGATGATATAGTGGTTAAAACCAAGGACAGAATGACTCTCATTCAGGATTTGGAAGAGACCTTTGCTAATCTGCATAGGATCAACTTGAAGCTGAACCCAGAGAAGTGTGTGTTTGGTGTTCCTTCCGGCAAGCTACTTGGCTTCTTCGTGTCCCATCGAGGGATAGAAGCCAACCCCGACAAGATCAAGGCTATCGAGTAGATTCAAGCACCCAAGACAGTTAAGGACGTGAGGCATTTGACTGGATGTGTTGCCGCTCTAAGCAGGTTCATTTCCAAGTCTGCCGAGCGCGCCCTGCCGTTCTTCAAAATTTTGAAGAAGGCAGGACCCGTGGAGTGGACCCCAGAGGAAGACGCTGTGCTACAAGATTTGAAGACCTATCTTTCCTCTGTGCCCACTTTGGTCGCTCCCAAACCACAAGAGCCGTTGTTGCTATACTTAGCGGCAACCAATCAAGTGGTTAGTGCAGCACTGGTGGATGAAGCGGTAGCCACAACCACTGTCCCCTCTAGGGAGGAAAGCGAACCCATCCCGGCAAGGTCAGATGCAGTTCAAGACAAAGAAGAGCAGGGCAGCGGAGACAGTTCCAAGGTCACGGCAAGGAAGAAGGTGGTGCAACGCCCAGTGTACTTTGTCAGCTCCCTGTTGCAGGGGGCTAGGTCAAGGTACTCTGGCGTGCAAAAGTTGATTTTTGGCCTCATCATGGCATCAAGGAAACTGCGCCACTACTTCCAAGCCCACGAGATCATGGTTGTCACCCGCTTCCCTTTACAACGCATACTCAGAAACCCCGAGGCCACTGGCAGGATAGTGGAATGGGCCTTGGAGTTATCCAGCTTTGGTTTGAAGTTTGAGAGCACATCAACTATTCAGAGGAGAGCACTGGCAGAGTTTATCATAGAATGGACACCAACCCCTGATGAAGAAGTGTTGGAGACAGTCATCCCCGGCAAGGAAGCGCCCCAAGAATGGATTATGTATTTCGATGGTGCTTTCTCCCTACAAGGCGCAGGGGCTGGCGTGCTTCTTGTTGCTCCCACTGGGGAGCACCTTAAGTATGTCGCTCAGATGCATTTCCCTCGGGAGAAGGCTACCAACAATACTGCAGAGTATGAAGGGCTCCTTGCCGGGCTCAGGATTGCAACAGAACTGGGAATCAAGAAGCTGATCATCCGCGGAGATTCACAACTTGTGGTGAGACAAGTAAACAAGGACTACCAAAGCCCATTGATGGAGGCATACGTCGAGGAAGTGAGAAAGTTGGAGGAGCGCTTTGATGGATTGCAAACAGAGCACGTGCCCCATGCGGAAAACAGCATTGCTGATCATCTGTCAAAGTGCGTTGCGCAAAAACTCCCTGTGGAACCAGGGACTTTTTTCTCCATCTGACTCAGCCCTCCGTATCCCCAGCAACGATGGCCAAAAAGAGGAGGAAACTAGACTCCGGCAAGCCTCTCCCGGCAGAGCTTCCCGAAGCCCCCGATAGAGAGCTTGGCGGGAACAACTCCCCTTCGATCGGTGAGCTGCACCCTCCCGCCAAACCACCGGTCCCTGCGGTCGAGGAGTGCGCTCCCATGAATGAGGAGGTGCTACTGGTCCTCGTTGTCGAGCCTCTGGCTCCAACTTGGGCACGACACATAGTACATTTCCTCCAAACAGGAGAACTTCCCGTAGAGCAAGAAGAAGCTGAAAGAGTAGCCCGGAGGCCCAGTATGTATCAGTTCGTTGACGACACGCTATACAGAAGAAGGCCCAATGGTGTGAAATTGAAGTGCATTTTCCGGGAAGAAGGAAAGGAACTGTTGGTAGAGATACACAAGGGTATGTGCGGCTCACACATTGGATCGAGGGCCCTGGTTGGAAAAGCCTTCCGGCAAGGATTCTACTGGCCCACGGCCCTCCAAGATGCAATTGAGCTAGTCATTAAATGTGAAGCCTAACAGTTCCACTCCAAGAACATCCATCAGCTTGCCCAAGCTCTCAAGATGATCCCTTTATCATGGCCCTTCTTGATCTGGGGGCTCGACATCTTGGGCCCCTTCCCCCGTGCTACCGGGGGCTTTGAGTTCTTGTTCATCGCTATCGACAAGTTAACAAAGTGGCCAGAGGTGGAGCCCATGAGGAAGGTGACCGCACAGTCAGCTATCAAGTTCTTGAAAGGATTGGTGTGCTGCTTTGGGGTACCTGCCCGAATCATCACCGACAATGGCACCCAATTCATGAGCCGCGCCTTCATGCAATACGTTCATGCCCTCGGAAGCAAGATCTCATTTACCACTGTTGCCCATCCTAGGAGCAACATGCAAGCTGAGAGGGCGAATGCTGAAGTGCTGCGAGGCCTCAAGACAAGAACATTTGATAAGCTGCAGAAGTACGGCAGGCGATGGATCGACGAGCTGCCGGTGGTTCTTTGGTCCCTCCGTACAACACCAAATCGAGCTACCGGGCAGACTCCCTTCTCCCTAGTATATGGGAAGAGGCAGTTATCCCCACGGAACTCATATACGGGTCACCTCGAGTGCTTGCCTACGATGAAGTAGTGCAAGAATAGCACCGGAGTGACGACGCTGTGCTACTTGAGGAGAACCGTCTCCGGGCTGCTAAGCGTGCTGCACGCTACTAGCAAGCCCTGCATCGCTATCACAGCCGCAGGGTTCATGCCCGGAGCTTTGAGAAAGGCGACCTTGTCCTTAGGTGTGTTCAGTCCGCCAAGGGTACAAATAAGTTGACGCCGAAGTGGGAAGGCCCTTACCAGGTAGTATGAGTCACCAGACCTGGCGCAGTCCATCTAGAGACCGGAGATGGCATTCAGTTACGAAACTCATGGAACATTGAGCATCTCCATAAGTTCTACTCGTAAGGCGCGGCTGTCGGGCCCTGCCCGACAGCCACCCTTTTGTACAGGCCTTGCCGATGTTACATGTAACCCCTTGTACAAAGCCAGGCGCAGACCCTGAGCAACAGAGAAATAAACAAAGCGCTGGGGGCCCCTGACAAATTGCATGCATGCATAAGCATATCATGAGCATAGCATGTTCATGTAGATAAGATCGCATGTAGCACTGTTTTCATCTACACTAAGCTGCAGGGTACTTGCCGTGGATTTGGTCCCGAAGAAAGGAAGAGAAGACAAGTCTACATAGCGATCCCCGGCAAGCCAAACAGATAAGTTTTATCTCTTATCCATACGTGTTCTGTGAAGAGAAACTTGTGCATATGGAAACCTCGCCGCCTTCAAGCATATGTGATCCCATCCTTTGACTCAAACGTTGCTTCGGTTAGGATGGTTGTAGTGGCCTTTGACAGAAAAGGTTTGGCGGGGGGCTGGTCCCTCTTGTGATTTTGTGCCCGGTAGGCTTAGCCCCGCGGCAACAAACTGAGGGTACCGGCAGGATAGCCTGCCAGGGATAACTTGTTTACTTGAATGTATAGAGGCATTTCACCTCTGCATGGATATAATACATGCACAACTTCCCGGCAAAGCTTGTCTTTTTCATTAATATGCTAATAAACAAGTACAGATCTTACAGAACACAAACATGGATAAAGAATATTACATAATTTAGACTAAAGTTTGGCCGATGCCTACATATTTTAGATTGAAAAAAGATAAGTGCCTTGTGACGCCTTTGCTTTGTTTCTCTTCCCCTCGAAACCGTAGGGAGAGACGAAGAAACCAGAGGGCAGGTGCGGATGGTGGCGCTGCCGAAGCCTAGCCAGAGACGATGGTGCTGCCGGAAATCATGCCACGTCGGAGCGGTCATCCCCGCTCTTGACGCGTCGTGGGTTGCCGCCACCCTCCTCGTCGCTGTCGCTCGAAGAGGCGCGTCTACCGCCGCTCGAGCCCCCACCACGGCGGCTAGGATAGGCGCCAGGCGCTTCGGGAGACTCCACAGAGAGCATGGTCGTCTCCATCAACCCGAAGCTAGAAGGATGCCGTCCCTTGAAGAAGCAAGCACGGGCAGAAGGAACCCGCCCATGCGCAAGACAAGCAGTACCCCGAAAGAAGGGATCTTCCGTAACCAATGGTGAATCGCTTCCGCGATCTCCCTTCATCATCATGGGCGAAGGGAGGATGGGCCACGGTCGATCGCCATGCTTTGTATCTATTATGGACTCCGGCGTGGCATCACCTACGAGGCCCCTCACTAAGGTTGAAACCACGGACGGACCAGCGACGAGTGCGCCGGAGTCGCTACCTCCAGCGCCGCCGCCGCGCCGCCCACGGCCCACCTAAGAACTCTCCCACTCGTGCTAGGCGCCGGACCGCCACCCCAGGCCAGACGCTTTGCGCGACGGAAGGAGGGGGACCCTATCTCAACGAAGGCGCGGCCACGCCCTCCTTCCCTCCCCTTGCCATGACAAAGACACAACACCAGAAGACGAAGAGGGGGAGGGAAGTTTGGTGTGAGCCCGCACCCCCGCCCGCATCCCCTTTTATAGGGAAAATGAGGCTGGGGCTGGCTCCTTCCTTGGTGGGTAACCACCGTCCCTCTTCACCAATCCAGGAAGGTCGGGCCCCTGCCTTGATGCTCTCCCTCACCATGCACCTCCGTTACCTACCCCACTCAATGCATGCAGCATACATGGCCAAGGATAAGAGCGTGGTGGGAAGAGTGAATTGGCAGTTACTCACCCGTGTGTTAAAGTCATTCACGGGCCATTACAAAGATGGCCCCACTGCAATTGGCATTACACGACGCGCGGGAAAACCGGAAACTGATCCAAGCTCAGATTAATGAAGAAGCAAAGAAGACCTCAAAGGACAAACTACCACAGCCTCCTCGCCTGTGTACTTGACAGGGCCTACCCCGACGACGCTCGGCAGCGTGTTCAGGCCAGGCCCGGGGGCTCCTGTCGGTGCAACAAACCCCAGGTGTGTTACCCAGACTTTACACAGGCACAAGAGCAAGGTTGCAACATCCAAGACGAGACCAAGTCAAGCCAAAGGAGCAAGATACCACTAAGGAAAAACCTCCCTTGCCGGGCAGGCCAGCCTGGCGAGGTCGAGGTTGCCCCGAAGACAGACCTCAAGACTGCCCCGGCAAGCTTGCCAGGGACGCCAAGGGCGGACTACCCCGCCAAAGCTCCACCGCTCCACCTCACAGCGACGCAAGTCATCGATCGTGCGGTGTCGAGCCCCCAAGTGGCTAAGTGGCTGTTATTTGACACATGGCAGCCACTTTCAAGGGAAATCACCTCCAAATGACACCCGTCCAGAGACGTGTCAAGCAGACAGGCGAGAAGGTGGCCGAACGGCCCGGCAAGGCTTGCCGGGCACGCCACAATCTGACACTAAGCAGCGCATTTAATGCGCTCTGCCCTGTCTACAAAGTTAGGTATGATAGCACTGTTTGCTATATAATCAGTACACAATGACTAATTTGCCATTGTGGTGACCCCTTGATCTATAAAAGGAGGGCCATGACAACCTTAGAAAGGATTCGGACCCTTGTACACTCATACGCGGGTAGCTGCTCTCGCCCCGAGGCAACCTTGCCGGGCAAGAGCGCTGCGTCTCCACCACGGTCCTCTCATCAATCCACCAAAGCAGGAGTAGGGTTTTATGCCTCGCGGTGGCCCGAACCTGGGTAAAACTGCCTGTGTGATCACTGTCGTGCTGCCCCTGCACCCTCCGCTCTTTGTGCAATGTGTTCTTCCCCCCTGCCAAACCACAAGGGGCCGATGGCCCCATAGGTGGACGTGATTTCCAACGACACCGGGCCTGGCCTAAACGCGCTGCCGAGCGTCGTCAGGGTAGGCCCTATCTAGTACATAGGCAAGCGGGTTGCGTTAGCTCACCCTTTGAGATCTTCTTTGCTTCTTCATTAACCTGTGCTTGACTCAGCTTTTGGTTTCTCCGTCCGTTGCGTAACACCAATTGTAGTGGGGCCATCTCTGTAATGGCACGTGAATGACTTTAACGCACGGGGGAGTAACTGCCAATTCACTCATCCCACCACGCCCATATCCTTTGCCACGTATGCTGCATGCATTGAGTGGGGTAGGTAACGGAGGCGCGCGGTGCGGTAGAGAGCGTCATGGCAGGGGCCCGGTCTTCTTGGATTGGTGAAAGGGGATGGCAATAGGATCCGGCCGTCGGTGGTGGTTTCGACGGGTTGGATCAGAATGGACCCCTCTGGGATGTGGGCGAAGGATCAGCCCCCAGCCCCGGTTTGCCTATAAAAGGGGTTGAGGAGGAGCGGAAGTGCTCATCCACGCACCTCTCCTCTTTCATTCCTTGCCTTCTTCTTGGTTATGTTGAGGGGGAGAGACTAGGGCCTGGCCCTGGGATCTAGCTCGAGGTCGATGATGCCGAACGCTCGTGTCGATGCTCGGGGAGTGAGTCTGGTCCGAGGTCGTAGGAGATGCGGAGGTCGAAGATGTAGGCGCCGAGTCGTCAGCAGTGTGGGAGGCATCACGCTTCTCCCAAGTGGTGAAACGCCCGTCTCTCCCACACGAGCCGACCACCTGGCGGGGAGTGCTTGTCCTTGCTGCAAATCGTCAAGGTCCGTCATCCCGACAGCGAGGCTCCTGGGGCTTCTGGCGCCTGTCTGGGGTGCGGTGCTCTGGATCCTTGGTAATCCCAGCACTGCTTCTTCCGACGGAGCCGGAGTTGATGCTGAAGACGGCGACCCGCCAAGGTGGGGAGCGGTGCTCCCCGCGCACCTCGGAGGTCACCGTCATGCGCCGTTTCTCCGGGGGAGATGACGGGCCGAGGGTCCGGCGTCTTCCCGAAGCGGTGGTGATAAGGAAAAAATGAGGGAAGACGGCGAAGGCGGGTGGCAGGGCGTCAGGTCGGAGTACGATGGCACCGACGCCTTCGTCTCGTACTGTCGGCCCGCTGCCTCGTCTTTCCGCTCTTCCCTTCCCTCCCCGGCACCATCATCACCGGCCTCTTCAGGACGGTTTCTGGGGAGGGGGCCACTCTCTTGGTGCCTTTGCCTCCTCCAGCAGTCTTCCAGCTGAGCTCCGGCAGCTCTCCCCGCCGGTGCTTGCACTGGGGCTTCTTGCTGGCCTTGGGGGTGGTGACCAGGGCATCGCCGAGCTGCTCCCTCCGTCCTCATCCTTCGCAGCCTCGCCACTCCCGATCTTGTCAGGCTGCGCCCGGCAGGTCCTGACGGGATCGGGCTGGGCTTCTGCTCAGGCACTCCTTTTGCCCTCTTCACCTCCCACCGCAGTGCCTAGGAGGAGAGGGACAAGAAAGGGATTATGAGGCACTTATCTTTTTTCAGTCTAAAATATGTAGGCATCTGCCAAACTTTAGTCTAAATTATGTAATCTTCTTTATCCATGTTTGTGCTCTGTAAGATCTGTACTTATTTATCAGCATATTAATGAAAAATACAAGCCTTGCCGGGTACTTGTGCATGTGTCATGTCCATGCAGAGGTGAGATGCCTCTATACATTTAAGTAAACAAGTTTTCTCTGGCAAGCTATCCTGCCGGTGCCTTCAGTTCGCTGCCGCGGGGCTAGACCTGCCGGGCATAAAACTATAAAAAGGGACCAGCCCCCCGTCGAATCTTCTCTGTCAAGGCCACTGCGACCACCTTAACCGAAGCAACGTTCGGGACAAAGGATGGGAGCACCTATGCTTCGAAGGTGACGAGGTTTTCATATGCACAAGTTTTCACTTTACAGAACTGGTATGGATAAGAAGGAACTTATCTGTTTGGCTCGCCGAGGACTGCTATGTAGGCTCGTCTTCATTTCTTCTCTTTGGGACCAAGTCCGCGCCAAGAACCCTGTAGCTTAGTGCAGATGAAAACAGAGCTACATGCGATCTTATCTACATGATCATGCGATGCTCATGATATTCTCTATGCATGCATGCAAGCTTCTCTTTTTTTGTTGGGTCCCCCAGCGCTTTGTTCATTTATTTGTTGCTCAGGGTCTACGCCTGGATTTGTACAAAGGGTTACATGCAACATCGGCAAGGCTTGTACAAAAGGGTGGCTGCCGGGCAGGGCCCGACAGCCGCGCCTTACGGGTAGAACATACAGAGATGCTCAATGTTCCATGAGTTTTGCAACTGAATGCCATCTCCGGTCTCCAGACAGACTGTGCCAGGTCTGGTGACTCGTACTACCCGGTAAGGGCCTTCCCACTTTGGTGTCAACTTGTTTGCACCCTTGGCGGACTGAACACGCCTAAGGACAAGGTCGCCTTCCTCAAAGCTCCGAGCATGAACCCTACGGCTGTGATAGCGACGCTGATACGTCTCCAACGTATCTATAATTTATGAAGTATTCATACCATGTTTACAATAATTTTATATGGTTTTGGTATGATTTGCATGGAACTAACCCGGACTGACGATGTTTTCAGCAGAACTACCGTGGTGTTGTTTTTTGTGCAGAAATGAAATTTCTCCAAATGAGCTGAAACTTTTTGACGATTTTTTTTTGGAACAAAAGAGACCCCCGAAGCTTTGTGGAATGACCAGAAGGTGAAGGAGCAGGGCACAAGACACCAGGGCGTGCCCCGGTGGGTTGTGCTCACCTCGAGGCCCATCTTCACGTGATACCGACGCCAAAAAATCCTATAAATAGAGAAACCATCGGTGGTAACCCTAGATGAGAAGTTCCGCCGCCGCAAGCCTCTGTAGCCAAGATAAACCAATCTAGACCCCGTTCCGGCACTCCGCCGGAGGGGGAAATCATCACCGGTGGCCATCTTCATCATCCCTATGGCCACCATGATGAGGAGGGAGTAGTCCACCCTCGGAGCTGAGGGTTTGTACCAGTAGCTATGTGTTTAATCTCTCTCTCTCTCTCGTGTTCTTGAGATGGCACGATCTTGATGTATCGTGGGCTTTGTTAATATAGTTGGATAATATGGTGTTTTCCCCTCTCTATCTTGTTGTGATGAATTGAGTTTTCCCTTTGAGATTTCGTTTTATCGGATTGAATACTTTTATGGATTTGAGAGCACTTGATATATGTCTTGCATATGAATACCCGTGGTGACAATGGGGTATTATATTGATTCACTTGAGATATGTTTTGGCACTCAACTCACGGATTCCCGAGGTGACATTGGGGTAATCTATGCATAGGGGTTGATGCATGTTCTCGTCTTTTTGTTTCTCCGGTAGAAATCTTGGGGCACTCTTTGAGGTTCTTTGTGTTGGATTGAGTATTATGAATCTGAATTTGCTTTGGTGTTATTTTAGTACGAACTCTTGATAGATCAATTGGAAAGAATAACTTAGTGTTATTTTAGTATGAACTCTTGATAGATCGATCGGAAAGAGTAACTTGGTGTTATTTTAGTACGAACTCTTGGATAGATCGATCAGAAAGAATAGCTACAAACAATTTCTTCTTATGTTCTCCGCTAGATAAGAACTTTGGAGTGATTCTTCATCACACGTTGAGGGATGGTTATATGATCCAATTAGATTAGCATTGTTGAGAGATTGCACTAGTGAAAGTATGGACCCTAGGTCTCATTTTCAAGCATTGCAATCCCGTTTGTGCTCACTTTAGTTACTTGCTACCTTGCTGTTTTTTATTGTTCGTATTACAAAAATCAATATCTACTATCATTATTACACTTGTATCACCATCTCTTAGCTGAACTAGTGCACCTATACAATTTACCATTGTATTTGGTGTGTTGGGGACACACGAGACTTTTTATTATTTGGTTGCAGGGTTGTTTGAGAGATACCATCTTCATCCTACGCCTCCCATGGATTGATAAACCTTAGGTCATCCACTTGAGGGAAAATTGCTACTGTCCTACAAAACTCTGCGCTTGGAGGCCCAACACGAGTCTACAAGAATAAAGTTGCATAGTAGACATCAAGCTCTTTTATAGCGTCATTGCCGGGGAGGTGAGTGCATGAAGGTATATCTTTAGATCTTGCAATTGAATCTTTTAGTTTCTTGTTTTATCACTAGTTTGGTTTGTAAAAGAAAACTACAAAAAAATGGAATTGAGGTTGCATCATATTGTTCGTATTTATAATGTCTTTCGTGAAAATGATGGAAAGGAAAATTGTGCTCAATTGATAGAGGAAGAATTCTATAAAATGTTTGACAAAAAATCATTGAATGATGATCATGATTGCAATGTTGTTGGTACGAACTCTTTGAATATCCATGATGCTAACGATATGCAAAGCCATAAGCTTGGGGATGTTATGTTTGATGAAGATGATATTTTTAGTCCCCCAAGTTTTGATGAGAAAATTTATTATGATGATAGCATGCCTCCTATTTATGATGATTATATTGATGAAAGTGGATTTGGAGAGGTCATGACTTTATTTAATGATGAACCCACTATTTTGGAAGAGGATGCAATTGATTATGACAACAAAGTTCCTATCTATGATGATTATGGTGATGACATGTATGCTATATTGAATAATGATAACCATGAAACTTGTCATCATGATTTTAGTTTTCAATCGCATGATAGTTATTTTGTTGAATTTGCTCCCACTACTATTCATGAGAATAAATTTGCTTATGTGGAGAGTAACAAATTTTCTATGCTTGTGGATCATGAAAAGAATGCTTTATGTGATAGTTATATTGTTGAATTCATCCATGATGCTACTGAAAATTATTATGAGAGGGGACCATATGCTTTATATATTGCAATAATATCGAGTTTCCTCTCTATGTGTTGAAAATCTTGAAGTTTTGCTTGTTTTGCCTTCTTATGCTAGTTGATTCTTGTTCCCATAAGTTGTTTGCTCACAAAATCCCTATGCATAGGAAGTGGGTTAGACTTAAATATGCTAGTCATATGCTTCATGATGCTCTCTTTGTGTTTCAATTCTTATCTTTTATGCGAGCATCATTGAACTCATCATGCCTAGCTAAAAGGCATTAAAGAAAAGCACTTGTTGGGAGACAACCCAACACTTTTACCTACTGTTTTTTTGTGTTCACATGGTTATGCTACTGTAGTAATCATGTTTTATTGCTTTTATTTCAATAAAGTACCAAGTAAAGCCTTTGGGATAGTGTGGATGATAGTTGACTTGATTCTGTGCAAAAACAGAAACTTTTGCGCCCAGTAACAGAATTGTTTAAATTCACTGGAGCCTCGAAAACTCTGAAATTTTTACAGATGATGGGTATACAAATTTTCTACGTTTTCCTAATTTTTCAGAGGTTTTGGAGTTACATAAGTATGACCTTAATTCAGATCTTTACGTACTGTTCTGTTTTTGACAGATTCTGTTTGCAATGCATAGTTTGCTTGTTTTATGGTTTCTATGGCTTATATTGCTTAATATAAATTGTGGAAATTGTAGAGTACAGTAGGAATTTTGTGATAAAAATTATGAATCTTATCTTGACAGTACCAAAGTGAATGATTTGTCTTTATCATACTAACCCATCTCACGAAGTTCTGTTAAGTTTTGTGTGATTGAAGTTTTCAAGTTTTGGGTGAGATATCGATATGAGGAGAATAAGGAGTGACAAGACCCTAAGATTGGGGATTCCCAAGGCACCCCCAAGGTAATATTCAAGGAATATCCAAGCAACTAAGCTTGGGGATGCCCCGGAAGGCATCCCCTCTTTCGTCTCCGACATTATCGGTAAGCCCACTTGGAGCTATGATTTTATTCATCACATGATATGTGTTTTGCTTGGAGCGTCATTTTATTTTATTTGTATTTGCTTGATGATATTTATAATAATGTTTTGCATCTTTCATTTCAATAAAAATGTCAAGGATAGCCTTTACCATGCTTATTTTGCAAGTCTATTTGTTGCTGTTTCAAAACAGAAAGTTTATCGCTGTTGCAAAAATTCCTGAGAAAAGTAAGAATGTGAGAAAATATTGAAATTTTTTGTACAATAAGCTATGATAAATTTTCTACAGTGTGTTAATTTTCATAATTTTTTGAGTTAGGGAAGTATGAAGAATATTGTACTCTTTACAGACTATACTGTTTAGACAGATTGCTGTTATGTTTGCATTGTGTGCATATGTTTGCTTGTTTAATGATTCTGTTTGAGGATAGGAGTATTAAATATGCAGAGGAATTTAGTATGCAATGTTGAATAATAATTTTAGTGATTGGCTACTGTAGGGAATTATAAGGTTTTTGCATTGATTTATACTAACTTATCTCACGAGTTCTTGTTGAGTTTTGTGTGGATGATGTTTTTAGATTTAGGAAAACCGTGATTTGAGAGGAATGAAGAAGACACAAGAGCTCAAGCTTGGGGATGCCCAAGGCATCCCAAGTTAATATTCCAAGAAGTCTCAAGCATCTAAGCTTGGGGATGTATCGATAGGCATCCCACCTTTCTTCATCAACAATTATCGGTTAGCCTCGGTTGAGCCTAAGTTTTTGCCTCTTCACATGATGTGTGCTATTCTTAGAATGCCATTTTATTTTATTTTCTTGCTGTTTTAATAAAATACTTAGATCTGAATTTTTTTAAATAAGAGAGAGTCCTCAATTAGCTACCCCTTTACTCAACTACTCGCATGATCTTCACTTATATCTTTTTGGAGTAGTTTGTCATTTGCTCTAGTGCTTCACTTATATCTTTTTGAGCATGGTGTGCTTTATTATTTTTGAAGAAATTATCTCATGCTTCACTTATATTATTTTGAGAGACAAAATTTTTTATGCTCATATTCTTCACTTAAATTTGTTTGAGCTTGTCAAAAGCAATTGCAATATATGAAACTAGTCCCAAAGTGATAGATATTCAAAAGGGATATAATAAAAACTTTCATGAAGATCATTGGACAAAATAAACTTGATTTTTTGTAATAGTTTTTAGATATGATGATAGTGATATGTGAGTCATGTTGGTGAGTAATTATGCTTTAGTAAGAATATTGGTGTTAAGGTTTGTGATTCTCTATGCAAGCACGAAAGTCAATAATTATGCAATGAAATTACATCCTACTTGTGGTGCATTATTCGGTGTTAGTTATGATCAACGCTCGTTTATGTGAATTTTCATTTCTTGGTTGGTTGCTTCTCAATCTATTTGCTAGCCTCCATTTGTACTAAGTGGGAATACTACTTGTGCATCCAAATTCTTAAACCCAAAGTTGTGACAAATGAGTCCACCATACCTACCTATATGCGGTATTTCCATGCCATTCTAAGCAAATTTGTATGTGCCATCTCTAATTTTCAAAATAAATTTCCTTTTTGTGTGCTCGTACCGCTCATGAAGAGGCAGGAGGTGGCTAATATTTTCCATGCTAGATGTATTATTCTCAAGATGAAGTTTATTCACTTGTCATTGCACGAGAGTGCGGCGGTAATAGGGATGCCCAGTCCCGAAATGAAAAAGAAATTTACTTTATGTTGTCAAATAATAAATTCCTTGGAAAGTGTTGGTATGGAGGGCACCCGTGGATACGGCTAGCCATGGAAAGTGAAAGAAATGGTGGAAAAAGGAATAAACTTTATTTTCTGTTTGGGAACCGCCTATGATATATCTAGCATGGAAAGTGTTGGGAATTACTCGGTCGTTTTCGTTGACGGGAAAAGTATGCCTCTCAAAAAATTTATCTCTCAATTTAAGCTTTGAGCTCTAGCACCTCTACAAATCCCTACTTCCCTCTGCGAAGGGCCTATCTATTTACTTTATGCAATTTTTATTTTTATTTGAGTGTCCATCTTCTCTTATAAAGCACCAACTAAGGGGCACTATGATCGTACTTGAGCATTGGATGTAGCTAATATGCGAGTGTGTTTTGCGAATGGATCAATGATTGAGCATGATGGGCTAGGGATAACTTTCTTTAGTGTTGATATTTTGAAAGACATGGTTGTTTTTTTGATATGCTTGAGTATTGATGTCTTCATGTCAAATTATAGACTATTGCTTTGAATCATTCAAGTCCAAATGTCCATGCTACAAAAGAAAGAGTATATGATGAATATGATAGGTAGCCTTCCACAACAAAAATTCCGATTTCAATTGCTATTTTATCATGATAAGTTTTATGAGAAAGAGTTGCTGTTATGATGCTAGAAAAAGTGATTGAAATTATCATTGATCAAACTTGTGCACTTTGCTAGCATTCACACTTCATAAATTATTTCTTTTATCATTTACCTACTCGAGGACGAGTAGGAATTAAGCTTGGGGATGCTAATATGTCTCCAACGTATCTATAATTTATGAAGTATTCAGGCCATGTTTACAATAATTTTATATGGTTTTGGTATGATTTGCATGGAACTAACCCGGACTGACGCTGTTTTCAGCAGAACTACCGTGGTGTTGTTTTTTGTGCAGAAATGAAAGTTCTCCAAATGAGCTGAAACTTTTTGATGATTTTTTTTGGAACAAAAGAGACCCCCGAAGCTTCGTGGAAGGACCAGAAGGTGAAGGAGTAGGGCATAAGACACCGGGGCGCGCCCCGGTGGGTTGTGCTCACCTCGAGGCCCATCTTCACGTGAAACCGACGCCAAAACATCCTATAAATAGAGAAACCATCAGGGGTAACCCTAGATGAGAAGTTCCGCCGCCGCAAGCCTTTGTAGCCACGAAAAACCAATCTCGACCCCGTTCTGGCACTCCGCTGGAGGGGGAAATCATCACCGGTGGCCATCTTCATCATCCCTATGGCCACCATGATGAGGAGGGAGTAGTCCACCCTCGGGGCTGAGGGTTTGTACCAGTAGCTATGTTTTAATCTCTCTCTCTCTCTCTTTCTCACTCGTGTTCTTGAGATGGCATGATCTTGATGTATCGCTGGCTTTGTTAATATAGTTGGATCATATGGTGTTTTCCCCTCTCTATCTTGTTGTGATGAATTGAGTTTTCCCTTGGAGATTTCGTTTTATCGGATTGAATACTTTTATGGATTTGAGAGCACTTGATATATGTCTTGCATATGAATACCCATGGTGACAATGGGGTATTATATTGATTCACTTGAGATATGTTTTGGCACTCAACTCGCGGATTCCCGAGGTGACATTGGGGTAATCTATGCATAGGGGTTGATGCACGTTCTCGTCTTTTTGTTTCTCCAGTAGAAATCTTGGGGCACTCTTTGAGGTTCTTTGTGTTGGATTGAGTATTATGAATCTGAATTTGCTTTGGTGTTATTTTAGTACGAACTCTTGATAGATCGATCGGAAAGAATAACTTAGTGTTATTTTAGTACGAACTCTTGATAGATCAATCGGAAAGAATAACTTGGTGTTATTTTAGTACGAACTCTTGGATAGATCAATCGGAAAGAATAGCTACAAACAATTTCTTCTTATGTTCTCCGCTAGATAAGAACTTTGGAGTGATTCTTCATCACACGTTGAGGGATGGTTATATGACCCAATTAGATTAGCATTGTTGAGAGATTGCACTAGTGAAAGTACGGACCCTAGGTCTCATATTCAAGCATTGCAATACCGTTTGTGCTCACTTTTGTTAATTGCTACCTTGCTGTTTTTTATTGTTCCTATTACAAAAATCAATATCTACTATCATTATTACACTTGTATCACCACCTCTTAGCCGAACTAGTGCACCTATATAATTTACCATTGTATTTGGTGTGTTGGGGACACAAGAGACTTTTTATTATTTGGCTGCAGGGTTGTTTGGGAGAGACCATCTTCATCCTACGCCTCCCACGGATTGATAAACCTTATGTCATCCACTTGAGGGAAAATTGCTACTGTCCTACAAAACTCTGCGCTTGGAGGCCCAACACGAGTCTACAAGAATAATGTTGCGTAGTAGACATCACACGCGTAGCAGCCCGGATACGGTTCTCCTCAAGTAGCATAGTGTCGTCATGCCGGTGCTATTCTTGCACTACTTCATCGTAGGCAAGTACTTGAGGTGTTCCGTATATGAGTTCCGTGGGGATCACTGCTTCTGCCCCATAGACTAGGGAGAAGGGAGTCTGGCCGGTAGCTCGATTTGGTGTCGTACGGAGGGACCAAAGAACCACTGGCAGCTCGTCGATCCATCGCCTGCCACACTTCTGCAGCTTATCAAATGTTCTTGTGTTGAGTCCTCACAGTACTTCATTGTTTGCCCTCTCAGCTTGTCCGTTGCTTCTGGGAAGAGCAACAGAGGCAAATGGGATCTTGCTTCTGAGGGCATGAACGTATTGCATGAAGACGCGGCTTGTGAATTGGGTGCCATTGTCAGTGATGATTCTGGCGGGTACTCCGAAACGGCACACCAATCATTTTAAGAACTTGATAGCTAACTGTGCGGTCACCTTCCTCATAGGCTCCACTTCCGGCAACTTTGTAAACTTGTCGATTGCGATGTACAAGAATTCAAATCCCCTGGTAGCACAGGGGAAGGGGCCTAAGATGTCGATCCCCTAGACCGAAAATGGCCATGACAAAGGGATTGTTTAAAGAGCTTGAGCAGGCTGATGGATATTCTTGGAGTGGAACTGGCAGGCTTCACACTTGGTGACTAGCTCAATTGCATCTTGGAGGGCCGTGGGCTAGTAGAAGCCTTGCCGGAAAGCTTTTCCAACCAGGGCCCTTGATCCAATATGGGAGCCACACATACCCTTGTGTATCTCTGCCAATAGTTCCTTTCATTCTTCCCGGCAAATGCACTTCAATTTCACACCGTTGGGCCTTTTTCTGTACAGTGCGTTGTTAACGAACTGATACATACTGGCCCTCTGGGCTACTCTTTCAGCTTCTTCTTGCTCTTCGGGAAGTTCTCCTGTTTGGGGGAAATGGACTATGTGTTGCACCCAAGTTGGAGCCTGAGGCTCGGCAACAAGGACCAGTGGCACCTCCTCGTTGACGGGAGCGCATGCCTCAACCGCAAAAACTGGTAGTTTGGCGGGAGGGCGCAGCTCACCAATTGAAGGGGAGTTGTTCCCGCCAAGCTCTCTGCCGGGGGCTTCGGGAAGCTCTGCCGGGAGAGGCTTGTCGGAGTCCAGTTTCCTCCTCTTTCTGGCCATCGTTGCCGGGGATACAGAGGGTTGAGTCAGATGGAGAACAAAAGTCCCTGGTTCCACAGGGAGTTTTTACGCAGCACACTTTGACAGAAGATCAGCAATGCTATTTTCTGGACGTGGCACGTGCTCTGTTTGTAATCCATCAAAGCACTCCTCCAACTTTCTCACTTCCTTGACGTATGCCTCCATCAATGGGCTTTGATAATCCTTGTTTACTTGCCTCACCACAAGTTGCAAATCTCCACGGATGATCAACTTCTTGATTCCCAGTTTTGTTGCGATCTGGAGCCCAGCAAGGAGCCCTTCATACTCTGCAGTATTGTTGGTAGCCTTCTCCCGGGGGAAATGCATTTGCACCACGTACTTAAGGTGCTCCCTAGTGGGAGCAATGAGAAGCACGCCAGCTCCTGCACCTTGTAGGGAGAAGGCACCATCAAAGTACATAATCCATTCTTGGGGCGCTTCCTTGCCGGGGGTAATTGTCCCTAGCACCTCTTCGTCGGGGGTAGGCGTCCACTCTGCAATGAACTCCGCTAGTGCTCTGCTCTGAATAGTCGACGTGCTCTCAAACTTCAAACCAAAGCTGGATAACTCCAAAGCCCATTCCACTATTCTGCCAGTGGCCTCAGGGTTCCTCAGTATGCGTTGCAAGGGGAAGCGGGTGACTACCGTGATCTCGTGGGCTTGGAAGTAGTGGCGCAGTTTCCTTGAGTCCATGATAAGGCCAAAAATCAACTTTTGTACGCCAAAGTACCTCGACCTAGCCCCCTGCAACAGGAAGCTGATGAAGTACAATGGCCGCTGCACCACCTTCTTCCTTGCCGTGATCATGGAACTGTTTTCGTTGCCCAGCTCCTCCTTGTTCTGATCTGCATCTGACCTTGCCGGGACGAGTTTGTTTTCCTCTCCAGAGGGGACGGCAGTTATGGCTGTTCCTTCATCTACTTCCAGCTGTGCCACCAGCGCTGCACTAACCACTTGATTGGTTGCCACTAGGTACAGCAGCAACGGCTCTTGTGGTTTGGGAGTGACTAAGGTGGGAACAGAGGAAAGATAGTTCTTCAAATCTTGTAGTGTTGCGTCTGCCTCCGGGGTCCACTCCACGGGCCCTGTTTTCTTCAAGATTTTGAATAACGGCAGGGCGCGCTCGGCGGACTTGGAAATGAACCTGCTGAGCGTGGCCACACATCCAGTCAAACGCCTCATGTCTTTAACTATCTTGGGTGCTTGAATCTGCTCAATCGCCTTGATCTTGTCGGGGTTGGCCTCTATCCCCCGGTGGGACACAAAGAAGCCAAGTAGCTTGCCAGAAGGAACGCCAAACACACACTTCTCCAGGTTCATCTTCAAGTTGATTTTGCGTAGATTTGCGAAGGTCTCTTCCAAGTCCTGAATGAGAGTCAGCTTGTCCTTGGTTTTGACCACTATGTCATCCATGCAGGCTTCAATATTTCTTTGCAGCTGGGACTCAAAGCCGATCTGTACTGCTGTTGCAAAAGTGGATCCAGCGCTCTTTAACCCAAAGGGCATCCATACAAAATAGTACGTGTCGCAAGGGGTTATGAACGCGGTCTTCTCTTCGTCTTCCTTAGACATGAAGATCTGGTGGTACCCGGAGTAGGCATCCAGGAAGGAAAGCAGGTCACACCCAGAGGTGGAATCCACAATCTGGTCAACGTGCGGCAAGGGGAATGGGTCCTTTGGGCATGCTTTATTTAGATCTGTGAAATCTATGCAAAGCCTCCATTTCCCATTCGTCTTGCGCACTACCACTGGATTTGCCAACCACGTTGGATGCAATACTCCTCTTACCAAACCAGCTGCCTCAAGTTTCTTGATCTCTTCGATAATAAGTTGATGTCGCTCCAAAGCTTGCTTTCGGACCTTCTGTTTGACGGACCGAGCATGTAGGCAGACATCAAGGTGGTGCTCGATTACCTCCCTGGGAACACCGGGGATGTCAGATGGTTGCCAAGCAAACACATCGACATTCGCCCGCAGGAAGGCAACGAGTGCACTTTCCTATTTGTCATCGAGGGTGGCACTGATAGTAAATGTACCATCAACGCCAACCAGCCCTGCCGGGGCCTTCTTCACAGCAGGTGCAACAACCTTTGATCTCTTGCTACTGGAACTCCCCGGCAAGTCATCAACAGGCGCAGCGTGCCCCGAAGAGGTGCGCTTCTCGGATTCCTTGCTGGGCATCCTTGCTAGCTTTCTTCCCTTTCTTGCTTTCCTTGGCGGGAGCAGTAGCTTTCGCGGCCTCTGCAGCGACTGCTTCTCGGTACATCTTATCCACGCATATTACTGCGTCCTTCTCGTCTGATGGAATGGAAATGATGCCCATTGGCCCTGGCATCTTCAGCGTGTTGTAGGCGTAGTGAGATGCCGCCATGAATTTTGCCAAGGCTGGGCGACCAAGGATTCCATTGTATGGCAGGGGGAGGTCAACCAGATCAAACATGATCTTCTCAGTCCGGTAGTTTAACTCCCCCCCGAATGTTACCGGCAGTGTGATCTTCCCCTTAGGACGACTCCTGCCGGGGTTGATCCCTTGGAAAGTACCAGTAACCTTGAGCTCTTCATCTGCTATCTGGAGCTTGCTGATGACCTTAGGAGAAATCAGATTCAACCCGGCCCCGCTGTCAACCAACATCTTTGTGACCTTGAGGTTGTGGATTATTGGTGAGACCAACAACGGCAAACACCCTACCGCGATGGTGCGGTCAGGGTGGTCCTCTTCATCAAAGATGATGGGCGTGCGGGACCACTTGAGTGGCTTCCGAGAATCTGCCACTGGCTCCATGGCAATGACCTCACGCGCCCACTGTTTAAGCTGGCTGTGAGAGGAGTGCAAGGATGCACCTCCGTCAATGCATAGGGCGTAAGTGGCTTTCTGGAACTCCTTCTCGCTGGTTTCCTCTTCATCTCCTTCATCACACTCGTCACCGCACTCCTTCTCGTGGCCTCTGGCAGGTTTCCCTTGATACTGAGGGGTTTTGCCGGGGCGACCTCCTCTGCCGCCTCGGCCCTTCCCGCCAACGCCATCTTGGTCTCTTTCTTTGTCATGCTTCTCGTACTCAGCCTTCTGCTTCTTGACGAGTTGCTCAACCTGATGACACTCTTGCAGATCGTGGCCCTTTGTCCGATGGATAACTCTTGCAGATCGTGGCCCTTGGTCCGATGGATCCTACAGTATGGCCCGTCAGCCTTCCCGGCCTTCTCGGCAGCCGCGGCTTCCCGGCAATCAGTGCACGCGACAACTTCCTTGCCGGGAGCCTCGGGCTTGGCCTTCTTGCCAGTACTAGGAGTGCTCGACCCTTCAACAGCCATCACTGATTTATCCTTGTGCTTCTTGTTGTGTTTCTTCTTCTTCTTCTTGGTTGCGTCATCGTCGTCCTCTAAGTCAACGTCGATGCCATCTTCCTCACGGGGGAGTTGCCTCCCCTCCTCTGTCTGGGCACACTTATCCACCAGAGTGTACAGCTCATTCACAGTCTTGGGCAACCGGACGTTCATCTTGGAACGTATCCTACGGTTGCACATGTTGGACTGGAATGCAGCTATCACAGCTGCCGGGTGGATGTCTGGGATATTCCTGTGCACCCGGCTGAACCTCTGCATGTACTTCCGTGAACTCTCTCCTTCCTTCTGCGGGAGGAGCTGCAAGTCGCTGGGCCGCCCTGGTCCTTGATGGCCGCCCGTGAAGGCGCCAACAAACTCATGGCATAGGTCAGCCTAGGTCGAGATGGAGTTCTCTGGCAAGTGCATCAGCCACGACCTCACATTTGGCTTGAGTGCCAAAGGGAAGTAGTTGGCGAATACCTTCTCAACTCTTCCCCCGGCGGCTTGAACATCGATGATGTAGATGCTCAAGAACTCTGCCGGGTTCAATCTTCCATCGTACTTTTCTGGTATCTCAGGCTTGAACATGCGGGCAGATGGCCAACGGACTTGCCGCAGCTCGCGACTGAAGGCGGGGCACCCAACCTGGAAAGGTAGGTACCCATCTCCACCAGGCATGGGCTCGTCGACGTCGGGGCCATTGCACCTATCGGACTGGCGGCGGGTTTCGCGGTGTCATTCGATGGTGACGCGCGCGTCTTCCCTCCGCCTGTCTTCCAGGACTCGTCGCTGGTCTTGGCGTGCCCGAGGATCGGATGAAGCCATCGATACGTCATCGGGTTCTTGGTTGCGTGGCTCTGGCTGCGGCCCCTGTGCTGGCTGCTGCGGAGGGGATTGCACCATGGGAGTGGCCCCTTTGGTACGGCCAACGGCTCGGGTCATCATCGCCGCCTGTGGAGGCCGCAGCAGGCCTACTCGCTGTGATCCTCCCGCCTCGACAAAACCAATCAAGCTCTGAATGGTGGCTCTCCACTCATCCATCTGATCGGACGCCGGCGGAAATGTCAACAGGAGTTGGGCCCGCGCCATGGCCTCCGAAGCGGTGCTCGGCATGGACGACTACGCAGACCGCGACATCGCCTGGCTTCTGACGGTGCCGGTAGTGACAACGCCGTAGTCCCATCGCCATGAGCCGGTCGCCAGGGTGGCGTGGTGACGCGGTGGATGCGCTAGGGGATTGGCAGCCCATTCGGCGCATCGTCTCAGCTAGCTCGTCGGGGGGGTGGCGTGTGCCCCGTAGCCGCACCCGTAGCGGGGGTAGCCAGAGGGTTGCGGTTCGCCTTAGAGGGAGCGCCATTGCTGTGGCTGCGTCCTTCGGTGGGGTGGAGAGGAGGAGATGAAACAATCTCTCCACCCGCACCTTGTGGAGCATGGCCGCTGGGGTGCTGTTGGCGCTGTCCTTCTCCGGTGCCCTCCGTTCCTGTTTTGGCCACAGGGGGAATGTTGATCACGCCGCCTGTGCCAGCCACGTCCCCCGCAGCGTCCATGTCCCCGTGCGTCCCTGTAGCCCCCATGGCACCAGCAGCCGCATGCGAAGGGGCCTTCGAGGTGGACGGGTGAGCTGTAACACTGGACTTTTTCTTGGGCGCCATGGATGATGAAGCCGTCGATGAAGAAAATGATCATGAAGACGACGGGCTGCTTACACCCTCGGGTTCGCGCAAGTGCTGACCTCCCCCTACCTGGCACGCCAAAGATGTCGTGGAATAACACAGCCACCTATGGGACCATCGGCCCCTTGTGGTTCGCCGGTGGGGGGGGGGGGAAGAGCACATTGCACAAAGAGCGGAGAGCCTAGAGCAGCACGACAGTGATCACACGAGCATTTTTTACCCAGGTTCGGGCCGCCGCGAGGCATAAAACCCTACTCCTGCTTTGGTGGATTGATGAACGGACCGTGGTGGAGACACAACGCTCCAGCCCGGCAAGGTTGCCTCGGGTTGAGAGCAGCTACGCTCGTATGAGTGTATAGGCATCCAAATCCTTTCTAAGGTCGGCACGGTCCTCCTTTTATAGATCAAGGGGTCACCACAATGGCAAATCAGTCATTACGTACTGATTAGATAGCAAACAGTGCTATCATACCTAACTCTGCAGACAGGACAAGGCACATTAAATACGCCGCTTAGTGTCACATCATGGTTGCAGCCCGGCAAGCCTTGCCGCGCCATTCAGCCACCTTCTCTCCTGCCTGCGTGACACGTCCTTGGATGGGTGTCATTTGGAGGTGATCTCCTTCGGAAATGGCTGCCACGTGCCAAATAACAGCCACTTAATCACTCGGGGGCTCGACACCGCACCAATAGGTGACTTGCGTTGCTGTGAGGTGGAGCGGTGGAGCTCTGGTGGGGTAATCCGCCCTCGGCGTCCCCGACAAACTTGCCGGGGTGGTCTTGCGACTTGTCTTCAGGGTAACCGCGACCTCACCAGGCTCGCCTGGCTGGCAAGGGAGGTTTTCCCTTAGTGATATCTTGCTCCTTTGGTTGGTCTTGTGTGGCACCCCGGCTCAGAGTAAACCGGAACGCCCCGTATTCCAGCCCAAGGACAAGTCTTCTGGAATACGGCACTGTTGGCATAGAACAAATCTGCTCTTTATTACAATGAGTATGGTTACAAAGGGTACATGGATTACATCGGCATGACGACACTACGCCTGCCCTGGGTAGCTCTATGCTAACAGCGAAGTAACTCTCTCGGCAGCGGAACAGCGACGGCTGTGATGGACTCCACTCCGCAGGGACTCTGGCTAGAACGCGTATCCTAGGTCGCAAACTCGGGATCCTCGACAAGCAAGCAATCATGGCATGACCTGCAAACTGGCATGACACGCCAGGTGAGTACTTTGAATGTACTCGCAAGCTCACAGCAAACATCAGTATTAAAGCAAGACAACATCATAGCAGTCAATATTAACAAGCCTGGTTATCTAGCAAGATAACTTCTGAAGTAAATGCAGTAAGGTAAAGCATATGTAATTCATACTCCGAATAATCTCAGGATCCACTCCGAACCTGTTCCCCAGTCCAATCCCATCATGCGGTCATCCGACCACTCATCTCACAGCCATCCCATGGCTGACATATCAAATACCTGATACTATCTGTACCATAAGTCTGACAAACTTACTCTCCTCCGGGTTGTCTCACAACCCTCAGAATACTCATGATCCGTCGAGTACTTCCGATCATAAGACGAGTTCTTCCATCATTATCATCACTACCATGGTTGACCACCTAGTGAGGTCTGGTCGGACTGTCCAATACTGTGGACACGGCTATTCGAATAGATTTTACACTCTGCAGAGGTTGCGCACTTTACCCACACTATGGAGCACTGACCTCACGATCCCATTCGGGTGGATCAGCGTTGCTCCAACGAAACCTGTCTGACCCGTGACTCTTCCATCGTACCACCGGCAATCACACTCCCCCGGAGTCAAGCCTTGGGTGGCCCCGTGTCAACTCGTAACACCTGCCACCGTCGTGGCCAAACTAAACTATCCCAAACGGGGACCTGGTGCCATATACTCAACTGGGCTCACAAGGTTATCACCGCCTACCGGGCCAGGGTAGCGCGCACGCATAACCTTCCCTGTCGGGCGGTACCGGTGAAAGAGCACACGATCAGACCAAGTCAAGGCCGTCCCATACCGGCAAATGTGGTTGCACGGATAAGTCCGGACAGGTGACTCAAGGTCAACCGACTAAATATCGCATCTCCGAATAATATTTCTATCATAGTTCCGATAAGCAGTATGCTTAAGCCACTGCTATTACTCATCTCCACGAACTACTGAATGAACTCCAAAGTAATCATAGACAGTGATCTCAACATCATGGCATCAACGAGAGGGTAAACTACTAGTCATTAGTAATTTGGTACTCAACCTGGCAGTCACCTACCCGAGAATTAAGTCCAACATTGCATAGTCCATTTCATTTCACAAATAACCCATACTTGCTATTAAAGTAATTAGTTAAACCATGATATTGCAATGCAATGATGCAGATGAGAGTTGTGGCTTGCCTGGGGATGAAGGAATCATCGGAAGGAAGTGCGGAATGGTCGCGGAATTGACTGTCGGAAACAGTTCTCTCCCGAAGGGGCTGTTTACGGGCAAGGGTAAAATGGTCATTTTCATAGTGGGACCACATAGTGAAAATGATACCAACATGACGGGCTCGAAGAGGCGAAGAAGTGGGCTTTGGATTCACCTCGATCGGAGTTATGAGTAAAAAGATACAATAGTTCTTCTGCCAGGGACCTGTCTGTAAAATAATCTTCACAAACAGGCCCTCGGCTGGAAAAACAGAACGCGCACTCCAGAAAATGCGCTTTCAGATAAGTGAAAGCGTATTGCTGGCCGAAGAGCAGTTGAGTGCGCTTTCACCAGTGGAAAACGTATTTCGTGATATGCGTGTCCACTTATCCGAGCTGGCGGGTGGGCCACCCTCTTCGGTCGCCGACCTGTGGGGTCCACGGGCAGGGAGGCGCTGGCGCTCGTCTCCTTCCTCCTCCCGCTGCTCCTTCCCGACGAAGCAGAGGAAACAGGGGAGAGGCGACGTCGGCGAGGGGCCCGGGCGGCTCCGGCCGTCTCCCGCCCGCCCTAGGCCATCGGCGGGTGCGGGGAGGATCGGCGCCTCCACCTGGACGGTCTGCGGGCACCGGGGAGGGTCATGGCCGCGGCACCATGCGGAAGCAGAGATCGCGGGCGGCGGCGGCCGGTTGAGGGAAGCGGCGGCTCTGGTTGGTCCGGCGACGAACGGAGAGCAGGGGAAGATGCTATGGGGTCCGGGTGATCCCCTGGTGAGGTCAGGAAGGAGGGGAAGGGCTCGGTTCTCGCCAATTTAGGCGGCGGCCGGCGATAGACATGGCGGCCATAGGCAGGGCAGAGAGTTTCTTGAGCTCGGTTTGGTGGTCGGGGCGGCTAGAGGAAGAGTGGGGAGGAGCTTGGAGTGCTCGAAGGGGCTCGGGAATGCCTATAAATAGGCGAGCGATGGGGGTGGCAGCGGCCGGTTGAGGGAAGTGGCGACGCGAGCGCCGCGCGCCGGAGCTTCGGGAAAGCTCGTGGAGGAGGGGAGATGCATCCAGAATGGTCATGGAGAAGCGGAGAGGGTTCGGGCGAAGTTGGGAAGGATCGGGAGGGCTCGCGGTGATCGGACGCGACGGCGACAAGTCACGGGCGCGGCTGTCGCGCTGCGCAGGAGAGGACGTGAGAGGGGGAGAGGGGTCCAGGGAGAAGAGGACGACGAGGGGGAACTATTGGACATGACAACTCGCGCGGAACCGACGAGGAGAAGAGGGGCCCGAGCTGACCAGTACGCAGCTCGCGTCCATGGCATGCCAGGGCGGCGGTCACCGCGTGGACGCGGCGTTTCCACGTGTCCTGGTCAACTCCACCATGTCAACTCGACTGGTCACTCAGAGGATGAGGTCAAGAAGGAAGGAGACAGGCACAGAGGGACTTGAGGTGACCACAGCAAGCAGGTTTTGTCTGGAACAGGAAGGTGTTTGATACTTGGTGAGGAAGAATCGTCTGGAGATTGGCTCTGATATTTGGCATGGTGTGATCACCCACTAAGATTATCATCTCTAAAAATTTGCAGCCCATTTGGATGAATATACATAGCACCTGCTGTTCAAAGGGCCTCACTGACCAGATTTGCCAATCTTGAAGTAGCACTCACATATCACATGGTATTGGGATGACATTTGGAGGAGATGATTGATATGGTCATATGAAGGTACTGTATAAATTTCATACCATTTGGATAAACCAAAATGGTACTTCCTTCACACAGCTTCCAAATGGACAGAATCTTTGAAAAATTCTAGGAAATTATTGGTGAAATGGAATGAGCCCAAATTTTGTGGAGAAGTGAGATATGGGTATAAGCATGTTCTGGAAATTATTCATGAATTATGGAGCAATAAAAATTATAGTTGCTTCACAACCCATAATAATTACCAGAAACAATGATTTGATGCTGTGATCACATAGATGATTTGATAGGGTTGAAACTTGGTGGAGAGTCATTATTTGAGAATATTAAGATCATTGCAAAATTTCAACTCATTTGGATACTCCTAGCTAGCACTTGCTTCACAAAGATTCCAGTTGCCCAGAAACTTTGGAAATTAGCCAAGGGAGATATTTAATATCCAAATAAAGTTAAATTTTGGCATGTGGCAATGATATGGATAGGAAAGAGTGCACAAAAAGTTTGAGAGCAAGCAAGTAAATTTAAAGGGTACTTGCTTCACAAACTGCCAGCTGGGGCAGAATCAGAAAAGGAATATTTGGGGAAATATTTTTGAACATGGCAAGGAAGGATTTGACATATTTGTGGAATATATGACCCAAAAATTTATGGGAATTATTTGGGAATTTTGGGAATGATAGAAATATGAGTTGCTTCACAACTCAGGGCAAACAGAGTTATTCCTTTAATAGAAAAAGGAATTTTCCAAAGAAAAAGAATATTGGGATTGGTCCAAGATGGAGATGACAAGGTCTTGGGATGGTTTTGAGGTTGGCAAGCCACTCGAGAAGAAGAATCAAGGGTGATCCGTCCAGGTTGCAGAACTACCAAACCACAGAAAAGAAAATCCGGACCAAATCAAAAGGAAAAGAAAATGGGCAAAATCCAGGGTGTTACATCTTGGTCTTCTTGATCCGCCCTTTGATTTCTCAAAGAGCTATCTCTTCGGCTTGACCTTGCCTTGGATGTCGCAGCCTTGCTCTTGAGCCTGTGTACAGTCTGGGAAACACACGCCTGAGGTTTGTTGCACTGACACACATATAATAACAGAAATGCTACAGAGCTGCCACTCACTTTCTTTTAAATACAGGGTTCACCGTAAGTCTGTATAAAACCATATGCTTTGATCACCTCATCAAAGTGTATATTCCAACTCCGATATGCTTGCACCAGTCCATAGATGGATAACTGGAGCTTGCACACTTTGTTAGCACCTTTAGGTCGACAAAACCTTCTGGTTCATCATATAAAACTCTTCTTTAAGATATCCATTAAGGAATGCAATTTTGACATCCATTTGCCAGATTTCATAATTATAAAATGCGGCAATTGCTAACAAGAATCAGACGGACTTAAGCATCGCTACGGGTGAGAAAGTCTCATCGTAGTCAACCCCTTGAACTTGTCAAAAACCTTTTGCGACAAGTCGAGCTTTGTAGACAGTAACATTACCATCAGTGTCAGTCTTCTTCTTAAAGATCCATTTATTCTCTATGGCTTGCCGATCATCGGGCAAGTCCACCAAAGTCCACACTTTGTTCTCATACATGGATCCTATCTCAGATTTCCTGGCCTCAAGCCATCTGTCGGAATCTGGGCTCATCAGAGCTTCTTCATAGTTCGTAGGTTCACCTTGGTCTAATAACATGACTTCCTGGACAGGATTACCGTACCACTCTGGTGCGGATCGTGCTCTAGTAGACCTATGAAGTTTAATAGTAACTTGATGTGAAGTTTCATGATCAACATCATTAGCTTCCTCTCTAGTTGGTGTAGGCATCACGGGAACAATTTTCTTTGATGTACTACTTTCCAATTTGAGAGAAGGTACAACTACCTCATCAAGTTCTACTTTCCTCCCACTCACTTCTTTCGAGAGAAACTCCTTCTCTAGAAAGGACCCATTCTTAGCAACAAAGATCTTGCCTTCGGGCCTGTGGTAGAAGGTGTACCCAATAGTTTCTTTAGGGTATCCTATGAAGATGCACTTCTCCGATTTAGGTTCGAGCTTATCAGGCTGAAGCCTTTTGACATAAGTGTCGCATCCCCAAACTTTAAGAAACGACAGCTTAGGTTTCTTGCCAAACCATAATTCATACAGTGTCATCTCAATGGATTTAGACGGTGCCCTATTTAATGTGAATGCGGCTGTCTCTAAAGCGTAACCCCAAAACGATAGTTGTAAATCGATAAGAGACATCATAGAACGCATCATATCCAATAAAGTATGGTTACGATGTTCGGACACACCATTACGCTGTGATGTTCCAGGTGGCGTGAGTTGTGAAACAATTCCACATTGTTTTAAATGAAGGCCAAACTCGTAACTCAAATATTCGCCTCCGCGATCAGATCGTAGAAACTTTATTTTCTTGTTACCATGATTCTCCACTTCACTCTAAAATTCTTTGAACTTTTCAAATGTTTCAAACTTGTGTTTCATCAAGTAGATATACCCATACCTACTCAAATCATCTGTGAAGGTCAGAAAATAACAATACCCGCCGCGTGCTTCAACACTCATCGGACTGCATACATCCGTATGTATTATTTCCAATAAGTCATTAGTTCGCTCCATTGTTCCAGAGAACAGAGTTTTAGTCATCTTGCCCATGAGGCATGGTTCGCAAGTATCAAATGATTCATAATCAAGTGATTCCAAAAGTCCATCCGCATGGAGTTTCTTCATGCGCTTTACACCAATATGACCTAAACGGCGGTGCCACAAGTATGTTGCACTATCATTGTCAACTTTGCATCTTTTGGCATCAATTTATGAATATGTGTATCATTACGATCAAGATTCAACAAGAATAGACCATTCATCAAGGGTGCATGACCATAAAATATATTATTCATATAAATAGAACAACCATTATTCTCTGACTTAAATGAATAGCCATCTCGCAATAAACAAGATCCAGATATAATGTTCATGCTCAACGCTGGCACCAAATAACAATTATTGAGGTCTAAAACTAATCCCGAAGGTAGATGTAGAGGTAGCGTGCCGACGGCGATCACATCGACCTTGGAACCATTTCCGACGCGCATCGTCACCTCGTCCTTAGCCAATCTTTGTTTATTCCGCAGCTCCTGTTTCGAGTTACAAATATGAGCAAATGAACCAGTATCAAATACCCAGGCGCTACTACAAGCATTAGTAAGGAACACATCAATAACATGTATATCAAATATACCTTTGTTCACTTTGCCATCCTTCTTATCCGCCAAATACTTGGGGTAGTTCCGCTTCCAGTGACCACTTCCTTTGTAGTAGAAGCACTCAGTTTCAGGCTTAGGTCCAACTTTGGGTTTCTTCCCGGCAGCGGCAACTTGCTTGCCGTTCTTCTTGAAGTTCCCTTTCTTTCCCTTGCCCTTTTTCTTGAAACTAGTGGTCTTGTTAACCATCAACACTTCGTGCTCCTTCTTGATTTCTACCTACACGGCCTTAAGCATCGTGAAGAGCTCAGGAATTGTTTTATTCATCCCTTGCATATTATAGTTCATCATGAAGCCTTTGTAGCTTGGTGGCAGTGATTGAATAACTCTATCAATAACACTATCAACTGGAATATCAACTCCCAGCTGAGTCAAGTGGTTATGATACCCAGACATTTTGAGTATGTGTTCACTGACAGAACTGTTCTCCTCCATCTTGCAACTATAGAACTTGTTGGAGACTTCATATCTCTCAACCCGGGCATTTGCTTGAAATATTAACTTCAACTCTTGGAACATCTCATATGCTCCATGACGTTCAAAACGTCTTTGAAGTCCCGGTTCTAAGCCGCAAAGCATGGCACACTGAACTATAGAGTAGTCATCATTCCGCGTTTGCCAGGCGTTCATAGTGTCTAGATTAGCGGGAGCGGGTGGTTCACCTAGCAGTGCATCAAGGACATAATTCTTCTATGCAGCAATGAGGATAATCCTCAAGTTACGGACCCAGTCCGTGTAGTTGCTACCATCATCTTTCAACTTAGCTTTCTCTAGGAACGCATTAAAATTCAGGGGAACGGTAGCACGTGCCATTGATCTACAACATAGATATGCAAAACTATTAAGACTAAGTTCATGATAAATTAAGTTTAGTTAATCAAATTACTAATGAACTCCCACGTAAATAAACATCCCTCAAGTTATCTAAGTGATACATGGTCCAAATCAACTAACCCATGTTCGATCATCACGTGAGATGGGGTAGTCATCAATGGTGAACATCTCTATGTTGATCATATCTACTATATGACTCACGTTCGACCTTTCGGTCTCCAGTGTTCCGAGATCATGTTTGTACATGCTAGGCTCGTCAAGTTTAACCCAAGTATTCTTCTTGTGTAAAACTGGCTTACACCCGTTGTATGCGAACGTAGAGTCTATCACACCCGATCATCACGAGGTGCTTTGAAACGATGAACTTTAGCAATGGTGCATACTTGGGGAGAACACTTTTATCTTGAAATTTAGTGAAGGGATCATCTTATAATGCTACCGCCATTCTAAGCAAAATAAGATGCATAAAGGATAAACATCACATGCAATCAAAATATGTGACATGATATGGCCATCATCACATATGCTTTTGATCTCCATCTCCAAAGCATTGTCATGATCTCCATCATCAACGGCTCGACACCTCGATCTCCATCATTGCGTCGGGGTCATCTCGCCAACTATTGCTTCTACAACTATTGCTAACGCATAGCGATAAAGTAAAGCAATTACATGGCGTTTGCATTTCATACAATAATCAAGAGACAACCCAAAGGCTCCTACCGGTTGTCGATATTTTCAAAACATGATCATCTCATACAACAACGTATATCACATCACGTCTTGACCATATCACATCACAACATGCCCTACAAAAACAAGTTAGACGTCCTCTACTTTGTTGTTGCAAGTTTTACGTGGCTGCTACGGGCTTCTAGCAAGAACTGTTCTTACCTACGGCAAAAACCACAACTGTGATTTATCAAGTTTGCTGTTTTATCCTTCTTCAAGGACCAGACATAGTCAAATTTGATTCAACTAAAGTAGGAGAAACAGACACCTGCTAGCCATCTTTATGCAAAAAAGTTGCATGTCTGTCGGTGGAACCGGTCTCATGTACATGGACATGTAAGGTTGGTCCGGGCCGCTTCATCTTACAATACCGCCGAATCAAAATAAGACGTTGGTGGTAAGAAGTATGACTATCACCGCCCACAACTCTTTGTGTTCTACTTGTGCATATCATCTACGCGTAGACCTGGCTCGGATTCCACTGTTGGGAAACATGCATGGAAAACAAAACAAAATTCTACGCACACACAAGATCAATCCATGGAGATGCATAGTTACGAGAGGGGAGAGTGTTTCTACATACCCTCGTAGACCGTAAGAGGAAGCGTTTAGTAACGCGGTTGATGTAGTCAAACTTCTTCGCGATCCAACCGATCGAGTACCGAACGTACGACACCTCCGGGTTCAGCACACGTTCAGATCGGTGACGTCCTCGCCTTCTTGATCTAGCAAGATAAGCAAAGTAGTGGATGAGTTCCGGTAGCACGACGGCGTGGTGATGGTGATGCTGATGTTATCTCCGCAGGGTTTCGCCTAAGCACTACGAAAATATGACCGAGGGACAAAATTGTGGAGGGGGGCGCCGCACACGGCTAAGAGATTGTCGTGGTTATGTGTGGTGCCCCCTCCCACATATATATAGGTGGGGGGGGAGGAGCAGCCAAGGAGGCCCCCCAAGTGGGGCCGAATCCCACTTGGGGTTCTGCCCCTTGCCGCGCCCCCCTTGTCTTTCTAGGCACGTGGGGAAAGGCAGGGGAGGGTGGCGCCCCCCTTTCCTTTCTCCCATGTGGAGGGGAAGGCAGGATGGGCTAGCCCTCCCCCCTTTCATTCCCTAGGGATGGTGGCCAGGGAGAGGGGCGCGCCAGCCCCCTTGTGGGCTGGTGTGTCTCTCCCCTTGGCCCATTAGGCTCATATACCTCCCGGGGGTGTCCGGAACCCCTTCCGGTGACCCTATGACTACCCGGTGCACTCCGAAACTCTTCCGGTGTCCGAATATCATCGTCCTATATATCAATATTTACCTCCGGACCATTCCGGAACTCCTCGTCATGTCCGTGATCTCATCCGGTACTCCGAACAACATTCGGTCACCAAATCATATAACTCATATAACACTATATCGTCAACGAACGTTAAGCGTGTGGACCCTACGGGTTCGAGAACTATGTAGACATGACCGAGACACCTCTCCGGTCAATAACCAATAGCGGAACCTGGATGCCCATATTGGTTCCTACATATTCTACGAAGATCTTTATCGGTCGAATCGTATGACAACATACGTAATTCCCTTTGTCTGTCGGTATGTTACTTGCCCGAGATTCAATTGTTGGTATCTTCATACCTAGTTCAATCTCGTTATAGGCATGTCTCTTTACTCGTTCTGTAATACATCATCTCGTAACTAACTCCTTAGTCATTTGCTCGCAAGCTTTATTATGATGTTGTTTGGAATCATAGCATGGAAAACAAAATTTTTTCTACGCACACGCAATGTTCTATCCATGGAGATGCATAGCAACGAGGGGGAGAGTGTGTCTACGTACCCTCCTAGACCATAAGCGGAAGCGTTTCACAACGCGGTTGATGTAGTCGAACTTCTTCGCGCTTCAACCGATCAAGTACCGAACGCACGGCACCTCCGCGTTCTGCACACGTTCAGCTCGGTGACGTCCCTTGCCTTCTTCATCCAGCAAGACGTCGAGGTAGTAGATGAGTTCCGTCAGCATGATGGCTTGGTGATGGTGATGGTGAAGTGATCTCCGCAGGGCTTCGCCTAAGCACTACGAAAATATGACCGGGGGTGTAAACGGTGGAGGGGGGCGCCGCACACGGCTAGGTAATTGTCTGTTGTGTGCTAGGCGTCCCCCTCCCACATATATATAGGTGGGAGGGAGGGAGAAGCAGCCAAAGGAGGCACCCATGTAGGAGGAATCCTACTTGGGGTCCTTTCCAAGCCGCGCCCCCTCTTTCCTTATTTGGAGTGCGGGGAAAGGCAGGGGAGGGTGGCGCCACCCCCCCTTTCCTTTCTCCCATGAGAGGGAAAGGCAGGAGGGGCAAGCCCTCCCCCTTTTCCTTCCCTAGGGCTGGCCAAACAAGGGAGTGGGCGCACCAGCCCCCTTGTGGGCTGGTCTGTCCCATCCTTTGGCCCATAAGGCCCATAACTTGCCGGGGGGGGTGCCCCGGAACCCCTTCCGGTGACCTGATTCCTTCCCGGTACGTCCCGAAACACTTCCGGTGTCCAAATACCATCGTCCTATATATCAATCTTTACCTCTCGACCATTTCAAGACTCCTCGTCATGTCCGTGATCTCATCCGGGACTCCGAACAACATTCGGTCACCAAAACATATAACTCATATAAAACTATATCGTCAATGAACATTAAGCATGCGGACCCTACGGGTTCGAGAACTATGTAGACATGACCGAGACACCTCTCCGGTCAATAACCAAAAGTGGAACCTGGATGCCCATATTGGCTCCTACATATTTTATGAAGAACTTTATCGGTCGAACCGTTATGGCAACATACGTAATTCCCTTTGTCCATCGGTATGTTACTTGCCCGAGATTCGATCGTCGGTATCTCTATACCTAGTTAAATCTCGTTACCGGCAAGTCTCTTTACTCGTTCCGTAATACATCACCTCATGACCAACTCCTTAGTCATTTGCTTGCAAGCTTATGATGTGTATTACCGAGAGGGCCTAGAGATACCTCTCCGATACACGGAATGACAAATCCTAATCTCGATCCATACCAACTCAACAGACACCTTCGGAGATACCTGTAGAGCATCTTTATGATCACCCAGTTACATTGTGATGTTTGATAGCACACAAGGCATTCCTCCGGTATCCGGGAGTTGCATAATCTCATAGTCGAAGGAATATGTATTTGACATGAAGAAAGCAGTAGCAATAAAACTGAACAACCATTATGCTAAGCTAACGGATGGGTCTTGTCCGTCACATCATTCTCCTAATGATGTGATCCTGTTATCAAATGACAACACAAGTCCATGGTTAGGAAACCTTAACCATCTTTGATCAACGAGCTAGTCTAGTAGAGGCTCACTAGGGACACGGTATTTGTTTATGTATTCACACATGTATTTCAGTTCCCAATCAATACAATTCTAGCATGAATAATAAACCTTTATCATGAAGAAGGAAATATAAAATAACAACTTTATTATTGCCTCTAGGGCATATTTCCTTCAATTTCTCACTTGCACTAGAGTCAATAATCTAGTTCACATCATCATGTGATTAACACCCATAGTTCACATCGCCATGTGACCAATACCCAAAGAGTTTACTAGAGTCAATAATATAGTTTGCATTGCTATGTGATTAACACCCAAAGAGTACTAAGGTGTGATCATGTTATGCTTGTGAGAGAGGTTTAGTCAACGGGTCTGCCACATTCAGATCTGTCGCGGGAAACCACGGCCACCTATGGGACTAGGAGGCCCCTTGCTAGTTCAGCAGGCGGGCCTCGCGTTGCACAAAGGGCAGACGAGCGTGTGGCAGCACGACAGAGATCACACAGGCATTTTTACCCAGGTTCGGGCCGCCGTGAGGCGTAAAACCCTACTCCTGCTTTGGTGGATTGATGGTGGAAAGGTGGTGGTGGAGCATAGTACACTTGCCCGGCAAGGGTTGCCTCAGGGCGGCAGTGGCTACGCTCGTATGGGGGTCTGAGTGATCCAACCTTCTAACCCTCTCTACGATCGCCATGGGCCTCCTTTTATAGATTAAGGGGTCACCACAATGGCAAAACAGTCATTATGTACTGATAAGATAGCAAACGGTGCCATCATACCTAACTCTGCGGGCTGACAGGGCGCATTAAATGCACCGCTCAACGTCACATCATTGGTTGCCCGGCAAGGCTTGCTGGGCTATCTCGCCAGCTCCATGCCTGCTTGCTTGGCACGTCACAGGACGGGTGTCATCTGCAGGTGTTTCCTGAAGGGAGAGGCTACCATGTGGTGAATGGCTGCCACTTAGTCACTCAGCGGTTTGACACCACACTGATTGACGACGTGTGTCGTGGTGGAGTAGTTGGTGAGGTGGTTTTGCCTTCGTGCGCCCCGGCGGGCCCTGGCGGGACATCTTGGATGTCGTCTTCCGGGGGTGGCCTCGCCCCTTGCCGAGCCCGCCTGCCCGGCAAAGGAGGCCCTTCTCCTGATGGTGCCTTGCTTCTTTGGCTTGATCTTGGTCCCTCTGATCTGGATGTTAGTCCTTTGAACCTCTTAGTCCCTTGTATTCTGACTTGTGTTGGTGCTTCAATCTCGTCCCCGTGCCTGTGCATAGTCTGGTCAACAGACCCAGGGTTTGTTGCACCGACAGAAGCCCCCGGGCCTGCCCCGAACGTGCTGCGGAGTGTCGTCGGGGTAGGGCCTAATAAGTGCACAGGCGGGGTCACTGAAGAGGCTGGTCTCTTGAGGTCTTCTTTGCTTCTTCATTAGCCTTGATTCCGGGCTAGTTTTCGGTTTCTCCGCGAGTTGTGTAAGGCCAATGGTGGTGGGGCTGCTCCATTGATGGCCCGTGAATGACTTTAACGCATGGGGGAGAAACTGCCAATTCACTCTTCCCACCACGCCCTTATCCTTAGCCACGTATGCGGCATGCATCGCGCGGGGTAGGTAACGGAGGCGCGTGGTGCGGGAGAGCATCAAGGCTAGGGCCCGGTCTTCTTGTGTTGGTGGAGGAGGACGATGGCCACCCGCTGAGGGAGTGGCTCTCCTCCCCGATCCGCCTATAAAAGGAGGGGATTACGGGGCACTTATCTTTTTTCAATCTTAAATCTGCACGCACTTGCCAAATTTTAATTCAAATAATGTAATCTCTCGAGTCCATGTTTGTGTTCTGTAATGCTTGTACTTGTATCAGCATATTAATGAAAAAGATGAATCTTGCCGGGAACCCGTGCATGTGTATGTCCATGCAGAGGTGAGATGCCTCTTTAGTGTAAATAAACGAGTTTTCCCCGGCAGGCTATCCTGCCGGCACCTTTTCTGTCTGCCGGAGAGCTGTGTCTACCGGGCAACAGGCAAAGGGGACACCCCTCCGCCAACTTCTTTTTACCAATGGCCACTACGACCATCCTGTTCGAAGCAACGCTCGAGTCAGTGATGGGAGCACCTAAGTCTCAAAAGAGTGGCGGGGTTTTCTTATGCACAAGTCATAACTTACGGAACACTAATGGACAGGAGATAGAACTTATCTGTTTGGCTTGCCGGGGATCACAGTGTCGGGCAATCTTCTCAACTCCTTGTCAAAGCCAAGTTCACGGCAGGAACCTGCAGCTTCATGCGGATGAGAATGAATGCAGGATGCGATCCTATCTATATGCATATGCAAATGCTCATGAAATGCTTATGCAGTGATCTTGGAATGCTCATGCATGCATGCAATCTTGGTCGGGGGCCCCCCACAGCGCTTCTTTATTTTCTCTTGCACAGGGTCATCGCCCTGGCTTTGTACAAGGGGTTACATGCAACTGAGGCAAGGCTTGTACAAAAGGGTAGCTACCGGACAGGGCCCGACAGCCGCGCCTTATGGGTAGAACTTGCGGAGATGCTGAATATTCCATGAGTTTTGCAACTGAATGCCATGTCTGGTCTCCAGACGGACTGCGCCAGGTCTGGTGACTCGTACTACCCGGTAAGGGCCTTCCCACTTTGGTGACAACTTGTTTGTACCCTTGGCGGACTGAACGCGCCTAAGGACAAGGTCACCTTCCTCAAAACACCGGGCGTGAACCCTGCGGCTATGATAGCGATGCAGGGCTTCCTGATAGCGTGCAGCACGCGTAGCAGCCCGGAGACGGTTCTCCTCGAGTAGCACAGCGTCGTCACGCCGGTGCTGATCTTGCGCTACTTCATCTTAGGCAAGCACTTGAGGCGACCCATAAATGAGTTCCGTGGGGATAACTGCTTCTGCCCCGTAGACCAGGGAGAAGGGAGTCTGCCCGGTAGCTCGGTTTGGTGTCGTTCTGAGGGACCAGAGAACTACCGGCAGCTCCTCGATCCACCGCCTGTCGTGCTTCTGCAGCGTATCAAAGGTTCTCATCTTGAGTCCATGCAGCACTTCAGCGTTCGCCCTCTCAGCTTGCCCATTGCTCCGGGGGTGTGCCACAGAGGCAAATGAGATCTTGCATCCGAGGGCATGAACATATTGCATGAAGGCGCGGCTCGTGAACTGGGTGCCGTTGTCCGTAATGATCCTTGCCGGAACTCCAAAACGACACACCAATTCTTTCAAGAACTTGATAGCTGACTGAGCAGTCACCTTTCTCACGGCAGTCACTTCCGGCCACTTTGTAAACTTGTCAATAGCAACGAACAAGAATTCAAAGCTCCCGATTGCTCGGGGGAAGGGGCCGAGGATATCGAGCCCCCAGACCGAAAATGGCCATGATAGAGGGATTGTTTGAAGAGCTTGGGCAGGCAGGTGGGTTTTCTTGGAATGGAACTGGCAGGCTTGGCACTTGGTGACTAGCTCGACCGCATCTTGAAGGGCTGTGGGCCAATAGAATCCTTGCCAGAATACTTTCCCAACTAGTGCCCTTGATCCAATGTGGGAGCCGCACATGCCTTTGTGTATCTCAGCCAGCAGTTCCTTTCCTTCTTCCCGACAGACACACTTTAATTTCACACCGTTGGGCCTCCTTCTGTATAGAGTGTCATCGACAAACTGATACATACTGGCCCTCCGGGCTACTTTTTCAGCTTCGTCTTGGTTGCCGGGAAGCTCTCCGGTTTGGAGGAAGTGGACAATGTGCCTTGCCCAAGTTGGAACCAGGGGCTCGGCAACGAGGACTAGCGACACCTCCTCTGCTGCGGGAGCACATGCCTCATTCGCGGGGTCCATTGGCCCGGCTGGAGGGTGTGGTCCGGCAGACTGCGAGGAGTTGTTTTCGGCAGGGTCTCTGCCAGGAGCGGACGGCTCTACCGGGAGAGGCTTACCGGAGTCTAACTTTCTCCTTTTTCGGGCCATTGTTGCTGGGGATATGGAGGGCTGAGTGAGATGGAGAACAAAAGTCCCTGGTTCCACAGGGAGCTTCTGGGCAGCACACTTTGACAGATGATCAGCTATGCTGTTTTCCGCACGGGGTACGTGCTCTGTTTGCAATCCGTCAAAGTGCTCCTCCAATCTCCTCACTTCCTCGATGTATGCCTCCATCAATGGACTTTGGTAATCCTTGTTAACTTGTCTCACCACAAGCTGTGAATCTCCTTGAATGATCAGCTTCTTAATTCCCAATTCAGCTGCAATCCTGAGCCCGGCAAGGAGCCCTTCATATTCTGCTGTATTGTTGGTTGCTTCTTCCTGGGCAAAATGCATTTGGACGACATACCTCAAGTGCTCCCCGGAGGGGGCAACAAGAAGCACGCCAGCTCCTGTACGTAGGGAAAAAGTACCATCAAAATACATAATCCATTCTTGGGGCGATTCCTTGCCGGGGATAGCTGTCTCCGTCACTTCCTCATCAGGGGGTGGCGTCCATTCTGCAATAAACTCTGCCAATGCCCTGCTCTGAATAGTTGATGTGCTTTCAAACTTCAAACCAAAACTAGATAACTCCAAAACCCACTCCACCATTCTGCCGGTAGCCTCAGGGTTTCGGAGTATCCGCTGCAACGGGAAACGAGTGACAACCATGATCTCATGGGCTTGGAAGTAGTGGCGCAGTTTCCTTGAGGCCATGATGAGACCAAAAATCAACTTTTGCATGCCAGAGTACCTCGATCTAGCCCCCTGTAATAAGGAGCTGACGAAATACACTGGGCACTGCACCACTTTCTTCCTTGCCGCGTCCTTGGGGTTGCTCTTGTTGCCGTGCTAGTTGCTGTCCTGATCCTTCTCTGACTCTGCCGGTCCCTGCTCACTCTCTATTTCATCCACTTCTCGCTGCGCTACCAAAGCTGCACTGACTACTTGGTTGGTTGCCGCTAAGTACAGCAGCAATGGCTCCTGGGGTTTGGGAGTGACCAAGGTAGGCATGGAGGACAGGTAGGCCTTCAACTCTTGCAGAGCTGCATCTGCTTCCGGGGTCCACTTCATGGGTCCTGCCTTCTTCAAAATTTTGAAGAACGGCAGGGCGCACTCGGCAGACTTGGAGATGAATCTTCTTAGCGCGGCAACGCATCCTGTCAGGCGCCTCACATCCTTAACTGTCCTTGGCGCTTAGATCTACTCAATAGCCTTGATCTTGTCGGGATTGGCTTCGATCCCGCGATGGGATACGAAGAACCCCAGCAACTTGCCGGAGGGAACACCAAATACACACTTCTCCGGGTTGAGCTTCAAATTGATTTTACGCAGATTAGTAAACATCTCCTCCAGATCTTGAATAAGGGTAGCCCTATCCTTGGTCTTGACCACAATATCATCCATATAGGCTTCTATGTTTCTATGCAACTATGGCTCAAAACCAATCTGGAATGCCCTTGCAAAAGTGGACCCGGCACTCTTTAATCCGAATGGCATGCGGACAAAACAGCACGTTCCACATGGAGTGATGAACGACGTCTTCTCTTTGTCTTCCTTGGACATGAAGATCTGGTGATACCCAGAATACGCATCCAGAAAGGGTGCTTAAGAATAAGAAAGAAGACTCTTATGGAAATAGCATGGAATAAGGTTTGATCCTATTCATGGGGATTCCGTAAATATCCCATTTCAAAAATTGAAACAATCGGGAGAGCAAATCACAACCTGAAGTGGAATCCACAATCTGATCGATACGCGGCAAGGGAAACGGGTCCTTTGGGCAAGCCTTGTTGAGATCTGTGAAATCTATGCAAAGCCTCCACTTCCCGTTAGCCTTCCGGACTACCACTGGGTTTGCAACCATGTGGGATGCAGTAATCCTCTGACCAATCCAGCTGCCTCTAGTTTCTTGATCTCTTCTGCAATGAACTGCTGCCTCTCCAAGGCCTGCTTCTGGACTTTCTGCTTGACAGGTCGGGCATGTGGGCAGACAGCAAGGTGGTGCTCGATTACCTCCCTGGGAACACCGGGGATATTAGATGGTTGCCAGGCAAACACATCGATATTCGCCCGCAGGAAGGCAACGAGCGCACTTTCCTATTTGTCATCGAGGGTGGCGCTGATAGTGAAAGTACCATCAACGCCAGCCAGCCCTGCCGGGACCTTCTTCACTTGGGGTGCAGCGACCTTGGATCTCTTTCCATTGGAACACTCCAGCACGTCGTCAATGGGTGCCGTGCACTCGATGGGGGCACGCTTCCCGGACTCTTTGCCGGAGTCCCTGCAATCCCTCTTCTTTCCTTTGCTTTCCTTAATGGGAGCTGCTGCTGCCGCTGCCTCTGCTGCGACCGCATCCCGGTACATCTTGTCCACACAAATGATTACATCCTTCTCATCTGCTGGGACGGTGATGACTCCCAGTGGCCCAGGCATCTTCAAGGTGTTGTAGGCATAGTGAGATGCTGCCATGAACTTAGCCAGGGTCGGGCGTCCAAGAATTCCATTGTATGGCAGGGGGAGATCAACCACATCAAACATAATCCTCTCAGTCCGGTAGTTCAGTTCTTCCACAAACATTACCGGTAACGTGATCTTTCCCTTAGGACGGCTCCTGCTGGGATTAACTCCTTGAAACGTGCCGGTAACCTCCAGCTCTTCCTCTGCTATCTGAAGCTTGCTGATAACTGCTGGGGAAATCAGATTCAACCCGGCCCCGCCATCCACCAACATCTTCGTGACCTTGAGGTTGCGAATTGTTGGGGAGACCAACCATGGCAAACACCCTACCGCAGTGGTACGGCTAGGATGATCCTCCTCGTCAAAGATGATGGGCGTACGGGACCACTTGAGCGGCTTCCGGGCCTCGGGCGCTGGCTCGACGACATTGACTTCTCGTGCCCACCGCTTGAGTTGGCGGTGAGAGGTGTGCAGAGATGCACCCCCGTCAATGCACAGGGCGTCGGTGGCCTTCTGAAACTCTTGCTCACTGGTTTCCTCTTCATCCCCTACATCACTCTCATCACCACAGGCTTCCTTCTCTCGACCTCTGGCGGGTTTTCCTTGGTTCCGAAAGGGTTTGCCGGGGCGATTTACTTCACCACCTCAGCCCTTGCCGCCAGCAACATTCTGACCCTTTTCCTTGTCACGCTTCTCATACTCTGCTTTCTGTCTTTTGACAAGCTGCTCAACCTGAAAACACTCTTGAAGGTCGTGGCCCTTGGTCCAATGAATCTTGCAATACGGCCCATCACCTTTCCCGGCTTTTTCGGCAGCAGCGGCTTCCCGGCAGTCAGCGCACACGGCAGATTCCTTGCCGGGGGCCTAAGCTTTGGCCTTCTTGCCGGTACTAGGCGTACCCGATCCTTCAACAGTCATTACTGCCTTATCCCTTCGCTTCTTACTACGCTTCTTGCTCTTCTTCTGACTGGTTGATTCATCCTCATCCTCTGAAACAATATTGGTGCAATCTTCCTCTCCGGGCAACTTTCTTCCCTCCTCCATCCGAGCACACTTATCTACCAACGTGTAGAGTTCCTTCACAGTCTTGGGCAACCGCACATTCATCTTGGAACGAATCCGGCGGTTGCGCACATTGGACTGGAAGGCGGCTATCACGGCTGCCGGATGGATATTTGGGATATTTCTATGAACTTTGCTGAATCTCTATAAAACTTACGGAGGGTCTGTCCTTCCTTCTGTTGGAGAAGTTGCAAGTCGCTGGGTCGGCCCGGCTCTTGGTGGCCACCGGTGAAGGCACCGATGAACTCATGGCACAGGTCTGCCCATGACGAAATGGAGTTCTCCGGCAGGTGCATCAGCCAAGACCTCACATTGGACTTGAGGGCCAAAGGAAAGTAGTTGGCGAACACCTTCTCATCTCTTCCCCCGGTAGCCTGAACAGCGATGGTGTAGATGCTCAGGAACTCTGCCGGGTTCAGCCTCCCATCGTACTTCTCAGGTATCTCCGGCTTGAACGTGTGAACGGATTGCCACAGCTCATGGGTAAAGGCAGGGCAGCCCACCTCAAAAGGTAGGCACCCACCAATACCGAGCGCGGGCTCGTCGACGCCGAGGCCGCCGCGCCCATCGGTCTGGCGGAGGTCGTCGCGGTGTTGCTCGACAACGGCGTGCGTGTCTCCTCTCCGCCTATCCTCCGGGGCTCTTCGTTGGCCTGGACGCGCTCGAGGGTCAGAAGAGGCCATCAAGACATCGTCGGGATCTTGATTCTATTGCGCTCGCGCTGGCTGCTATGGCGGGGACTGCACCGTGAGGATGGCTCCTTCTGTACGGTCAGCAGCATGAGCCGTTGCTGTCGCTTGGGGCAGCCATGGCGGGCCAGCTCGCCTTGAGCCCCCAGCTTCGGCGATACCGAGCAGACTTTGGATGGTGGCATGCCATTCATCCATTTGCTCGACCGCTGGCAGAAACCTTAGCAGCAGCTGAGCCCGCGCCATGGCCTCCGAGGCCGTACTTGGCATGGGTGATGATGAAGTCGATCGCATCGTCGCTCGGCTCCTGATGGTGCCAGTGGCGGCAGCACTGCGCCCCCGCTGCAGCAGGGCGACCACCTGGATGGCAGGGTGGTGCGGCGAAGGCGCTCGAGGGCCAGTGGCTCCGTTGGGCGCAGCGGCTTGGCCGACCCGTCCCGGGGGAGGTGCACGCGTAGTGACGGCACCCGTGGTGGGAGCGGTAGGAGGGCGGCGATTCGCCTCGGCCCGAGCGCCGTTGCTGCGGCTGTGCCCGTCGGCGGGCGGAAGGGGTGCAGATGGAGTAACCCCTTCATTCGGACTTTGTGGAGCGTGGCCGTCGGGATGTTGCTAATGCTGCTCTCCTCCGATGTCTCCTGCTCCTGCGTCGGCCGCGGGGGAAGTGGAGACGGCGCCGCCTGCTCCGACCACATCCCCAGCAGTGTCCGTGTCCTCGCGTGTCTCCGCACCCCCGCAGCGTTAGAGGCCGCGGGTGGCAGAGCCTTCGAGGTGGAAGGACGAGCCAAAGAACCGGGTTTCTTCTTGGGCGCCATGGTCGATGGCATCGTTGATGATGCTGATGGTGATGAAGGTAACGCGCTACAAACGCCTTCTGGTTCGCGCAAGCGGTCCCCCTACCTGGCGCGCCAAAGATGTTGCGGGAAACCACGGCCACCTATGGGACCAGGAGGCCCCTTGCTGGTTCGGCAGGGGGGCGTCGCGTTGCACAAAGAGCAGACGAGCGTGTGGCAGCACGGTAGAGATCACACACGCATTTTTACCCAGGTTCGGGCCGCCGTGAGGCGTAAAACCCTACTCCTTCTTTGGTGGATTGATGGTGGAAAGGTGGTGGTGGAGCATAGTACACTTGCCCCGCAAGGGTTGCCTCAGGGCGGCAGTGGCTACGCGCGTATGGGGGTCTGAGTTATCCAACCTTCTAACACTCTCTATGATCTCCATGGGCCTCCTTTTATAGATTAAGGGGTCACCACAATGGCAAAACAGTCATTATGTACTGATAAGATAGCAAACAGTGCCATCATACCTAACTCTGCGGGTTGACAGGGCGCATTAAATGCACCTCTCAACGTCATATCGTTGGTTGCCCGGCAAGGCTTGTCGGGCTATCTCGCCAACTCCATGCCTACTCGCTTGGCACGCCGCAGGACGGGTGTCATCTGCAGGTGTTTCCTGTAGGGAGAGGCTGCCATGTGGAGAATGGCTGCCACTTAGTCACTCCGCGGTTTGACACTGCACTGATTGACGATGTGGGTCGTGGTGGAGTAGTTGGTGAGGTGGTTTTGCCTTCGTGCGCCCCGGCGGGCCCTGTCGGGACGTCTTGGACGTCGTCTTCCGTGGGTGGCCTCGCCCCTTGCCGAGCTCGCCTTCCCGGCAAAGGAGGCCCTTCTCCTGATGGTGCCTTGCTTCTTTGGCTTGATCTTGGTCCCTCTGATCTGGATGTTAGTCCTTTAAACCTCTTAGTCCCTTGTATTCTGACTTGGGTTGGTGCTTCAATCTCGTCCCCGTGCATGTGCACAGTCTGGTCAACAGACCCAGGGTTTGTTGCACCGACAAGATCCACATGTATTTCGGAAATTTCTATGTCTACAATGCTCTGCATGGAGCTACTCTAGCTAATTGCTCCCACTTTCAATACGTATCCAAATTGAGACTCAGAGTCATCTGGATCGGTGTAAAAGCTTGCATCGACGTAACTCTTTACGATGAACTCTTTATCACCTCCATAACCGAGAAATATTTCCTTAGTCCTCTAAGGATAATTTTGACCACTGTCTAGTGATCTACTCCTGGATCACTATTGTACCCCCTTGCCAAACTCATGGCAAGGTACACAACAGGTTTGGTACACAGCATGGCATACTTTATAGAACCTATGGCTGAGGCATAGGGAATGACTTTCATTCTCTCTCTATCTTCTGCCGTGGTCGGGCTTTGAGTCTTACTCAACTTCACACCTTACAATACAGGCTAGAACTCCTTCTTTGACTAATCCATTTTGAACTCCTTCAAAATCTTGTCAAGGTATGTACTTTGTGAAAGTCCTATTAAGTGTCTCGATCTATCCCTATAGATCTTGATGTCCAATAAGTTGCTTCACTAAGGTCTTTCATTGAAAAATTCTTATTCAAGTATCCTTTTATGCTATCCAAAAATTCTATATCATGTCCAATCAACAATATGTCATCTACATATAATATCAGAAATGCTACAGAGCTCCCACTCACTTTCTTGTAAATACAGGCTTCCCCAAAAGTCTGTATAAAACCATATGCTTTGATCACCTCATCAAAGCATATATTCCAACTCTGAGATGCTTGCACCAGTCCATAGATGGATTGCTAGAGCTTGCACACTTTTTTTAGCACCTTTAGGATCGACAAAACCATCTTGTTGCATCATATACAACTCTTCTTTAAGAAATCCATTAAGGAATGCAGTTTTGACGTCCATTTGCCAGATTTCATAATCATAAAATGCGGCAATTGCTAACATGATTCGTACGGACTTAAGCATCCCTACGGGTGAGAAAGTCTCATTGTAGTCAACCCCTTGAACTTGTTGAAAACCTTTCGCGACAAGTCGAGCTTTGTAGACAGTAACATTACCATCAACGTCAGTCTTCGTCTTGAAGATCCATTTATTCTCTATGGCTTGCCGATCATCAGGCAAGTCCACCAAAGTCCACACTTTGTTCTCATACATGGATCCTATCTCAGATTTCATGGCATCAAGCCATTTAACGGAATCTGGGCTCATCATAGCATCTTCATAGTTCGTAGGTTTGCCATGGTCTAATAACATAACTTACAGGACAGGATTACCGTACCACTCTGGTGCGGATCGTGCTCTGGTTGACCTACGAGGTTCAGTAGTAACTTGATCTGAAGATTCATGATCATCATCATTAGCTTCCTCTTTAGTTGGTGTAGGCATCACGAGAACGGTTTTCTGTGATGAGCTACTTTCCAATTCGAGAGAAGGTACAATTACCTCATCAAGTTCTACTTTCCTCGCACTCACTTCTTTCGAGAGAAACTCCTTCTCTAGAAAGGACCCAAACATAGCAACAAAGAACTTGCCTTCGGATCTGTGGTAGAAGGTGTACCCGATAGTTTCCTTAGGGTATTCAATGAAGACGCACTTCTCCGATTTAGGTTCGAGCTTATCAGGCTGAAGCCTTTTGACATAAGCGTCGCATCCCCAAACTTTAAGAAACGACAGCTTAGGTTTCTTGCCAAACCATAGTTCATACGGTGTCGTCTCAACGGATTTAGACGGTGCCCTATTTAACGTGAATGCAGCTGTCTCTAATGCATAACCCCAAAACGATAGTGGTAAATCGGTAAGAGACATCATAGAACGCACCATATCTAATAAAGTACGGTTACGATGTTCGGACAAACCATTACGCTATGGTGTTCCAGGTGGCGTGAGTTGTGAAACAATTCCACATTGTTTTAAATGAAGGCCAAACTCATAACTCAAATATTCGCCTCCGCGATCGGATCGTAGAAACTTTATTTTCTTGTTACGATGATTCTCCACTTGACTCTGAAATTCTTTGAACTTTTCAATTGTTTCAGACTTGTGTTTCATCAAGTAGATATACCCATACCTACTCAAATCATCTGTGAAGGTCAGAAAATAACGATACCCGCCGCGTGCTTCAACACTTATCGGACCGCATACATCGGTATGTATTATTTCCAATAAATCATTAGCTCGCTCCATTGTTCCGGAGAACGGAGTTTTAGTCATCTTGCCCATGAGGCATGGTTCGCAAGTATCAAATGATTCATAATCAAGTGATTCCAAAAGTCCATCCGCATGGAGTTTCTTCATGCGCTTTACACCAATATGACCTAAACGGCAGTGCCACATGTATGTTGCACTATCATTATCAACTTTGCATCTTTTGGCATCAATATTATGAATATGTGTATCACTACGATGGAGATTCAATAAACCATTTGCATTGAGTGCATGACCATAGAAGGTTTTATTCATTTAAACAGAACAACAATTATTCTCTGACTTAAATGAATAACTGTATTGCAATAAACATGATCTAATCATATTCATGCTCAACGCAAACACCAAATAACATTTATTTAGGTTCAACACTAATCCCGAAGGTAGAGGGAGTGTGCGATGGTGATCGTATCAACCTTGGAATCACTTTCAACACACATCATCACTTCGCCGATAACTAGTCTCTGTTCATTCTGCAACTCCTATTTCGACTTACTAATCTTAGCAACTAAACCGGTATCAAATACCCAGGGGCTACTACGAACACTAGTAAGGTACACATCAATAACATGTATATCAAATATACCTTTGTTCACTTTGCCATCCTTCTTACCCGCCAAGTATTTGGGGCAGTTCCGCTTCCAGTGACCATTTCCTTTACAGTAGAAGCACTCAGTTTCAGGCTTGGGTCCAGTTTTGGGCTTCTTCACGGGAGTGGCAACTTGCTTGCCATTCTTCTTGAAGTTCCCTTTCTTTTCCTTTGCCCTTTTTCTTGAAACTAGTGGTCTTGTTAACCATCAACACTTGATGCTCTTTCTTGATTTCTACCTTCGCCGATTTCAGCATCGCGAAGAGCTCGGGAATCTTTTCCATTATCCCTTGCATATTATAGTTCATCATGAAGTTCTAGTAGCTTGGTGATAGTGACTAGAGAATTCTGTCAATCACTATCTTATCTGGAAGATTAACACCCACTTGATTCAAGCGATTGTAGTACTCAGACATTCTGAGCACATGCTCACTGGCTAAGCTATTCTCCTCCATCTTGTAGGGAAAGTACTTGTCAGAGGTCTCATACCTCTCGACATGGGCATGAGTCTGAAATACCAATTTCAGCTCTTGGAACATCTCATATGCTCCGTGGTGTTCAAAACGTTTTGAAGTCCCGGTTCTAAGCCATAAAGCATGGCGCACTAAACTATTAAGTAGTCATCATATCGAGCTTGCCAAACATTCATAATGTCTGCATCTGCTCCTGCAATAGGTCTGTCACCTAGCAGTGCATCAAGGATATAATTCTTCTGTGCAGCAATGAGGATAATCCTCAGATCACGGACCCAGTCCGCATCATTGCTACTATCATCTTTCAACTTAGTTTTCTCTAGGAGCATATCAAAAATATATGGGAGCTATATCGCGAGCTATTAATCTACAACATAATTTGCAAATACTATCAGGACTAAGTTCATGATAAATTAAGGTCAATTAATCAAATTACTTAAGAATTCCCACTTAAATAGACATCCCTCAAGTCATCTAAGTGATACGCGATCCAAATCAACTAACCCATGTCTGATCATCACGTGAGATAGGGTAGTCATCAATGGTGAACATCTCTATGTTGATCATATCTACTATATGATTCACGTTCGACCTTTCGGTCTCCAGTGTTCCGAGGCCATGTCTGTACATGCTAGGCTCGTCAAGTTTAACCCAAGTATTCTGCATGTGTAAAACTGTCTTACACCCGTTGTATGTGAACGTGGAGTCTATCACACCCGATCATCACGTGGTGTCTCAAAACGACGAACTGTAGCAACGGTGCATACTCAGGGAGAACACTTTTACCTTGAAATTTAGTGAAGGGCTCATCTTATAATGCTACCGTCATTCTAAGCAAAATAAGATCCATATAAGATAAACATCACATGCAATCAAAATATGTGACATGATATGGCCATCATCATCTTGTGCTTTTGATCTCCATCTCCAAAGCATCGTCATGATCTCCATCATCACCGGCTCGACACCTTGATCTCCATCGTTGCGTCGTGGTCGTCTCGCCAACTATTGCTTCTACAACTATTGCTAACTCATAGCGATAAAGTAAAGCAATTACATGGTGTTTGCATTTCATACAATAAAGAGACAACCATAAGGATCTTGCCGGTTGCCGATAAATTTATAAAACATGATCATCTCATACAACAACGTATATCACATCATGTCTTGACCATATCACATCACAACATGCCCTGCAAAAACAAGTTAGACGTCCTCTACTTTGTTGTTGCAAGTTTTACGTGGCTGCTACGGGTTTCTAGCAAGAACCGTTCTTACCTACGGCAAAAACCACAACGGTGATTCGTCAAGTTTGCTGTTTTAACCTTCTTCAAGGACCGGCCGTAGTCAAATTCGATTCAACTAAAGTAGGAGAAACAGACACCTGCCAGCCACATTTATGCAAAACTAGTTGCATGTCAGTCGGTGGAACCGGTCTCATGTGCGTGGACATGTAAGGTTGGTCCGGGCAGCTTCATCCCACAATACCGCCGTATCAAAATAAGACATTGGTGGTAGGCAGTATGACTATCACTGCCCACAACTCTTTGTGTTCTACTCGTGCATATCATCTACGCATAGACCTGGCTCTGATACCACTGTTGGGAATCGTTGCATGGAAAACAATTTTTTTTTCTACGCACACGCAATGATCTATCCATGAAGATGCATAGCAACAAGGGGGAGAGTGTGTCTACGTACCCTCGTAGACCGTAAGCGGAAGCGTTTCACAACACGGTTGATGTAGTTGAACTTCTTCGCGCTTCAACCGATCAAGTACCGAACGCACGGCACCTTCGCGTTCTGCACACGTTCAGCTCGGTGACGTCCCTCGCCTTCTTGATCCAGCAAGACGTCGAGGTAGTAGATGAGTTCCGTCAGCATGACGGCGTGGTGACGGTGATGGTGAAGTGATCTCCGCAGGGCTTCGCCTAAGCACTACGAAAATATGACCGGGGGTGTAAACCGTGGAGGGGGGCGCCACACACGGCTAGGCAATTGTCTGTTGTGTGCTAGGCGTCCCCCTCCCACATATATATAGGTGGGAGGGAGGAGCGGCCAAAGGAGGCGCCAAGTAGGAGGAATCCTACTTGTTGTGCTTTCCAAGCTGCGCCCCCCTCTTTCCTTATTTGGAGTGAGGGAAAAGGCAGGGGAGGGTGGCGCCCTCTCTTTCCTTTCTCCCATGAGAGGGAAAGGCAGGAGGGGCTAGCCCTCCCCCTTTTCCTTCCCTAGGGCTGGCCAAACAAGGGAGGGGGTGCACCAGCCCCCTTGTGGGCTGGTCTGTCCCCTCCTTTGGCCCATAAGGCCCATAACTTGCCGGGGGGAGGGGGGGAGGGGGTGCCCGGAACCCCTTCCGGTGACCTGATTCCTTCCTGGTACGTCCCGAAACATTTCCGGTGTCCAAATACCATCGTCCTATATATCAATCTTTACCTCTCAACCATTTCGAGACTCCTCGTCATGTCCGTGATCTCATCCGGGACTCCGAACAACATTCGGTCACCAAAACATATAACTCATATAACACTATATCGTCAACGAACATTAAGCGTGCGGACCCTACGGGTTCGAGAACTATGTAGACATGACCGAGACACCTCTCCGGTCAATAACCAATAGCGGAACCTGGATGCCCATATTGGCTCCTACATATTCTATGAAGATCTTTATCGGTCGAACCGTTATGACAACATACGTAATTCCCTTTGTCCATCGGTATGTTACTTGCCCGAGATTCGATCATCGGTATCTCTATACCTAGTTCAATCTCGTTACCAGCAAGTCCCTTTACTCGTTCCATAATACATCACCTCGTGACCAAATCCTTAGTCATTTGCTTGCAAGCTTATGATGTGTATTACCGAGAGGGCCCGGAGATACCTCTCCGATACTCGGAGTGACAAATCCTAATATCGATCTATGCCAACTCAACAAACACCTTCGGAGATACCTGTAGAGCATCTTTATGATCACCCAGTTACATTGTGACATTTGATAGCACACAAGGCATTCCTCCGGTATCCGGGAGTTGCATAATCTCATAGTCGAAGGAATATGTATTTGACATGAAGAAAGCAATATCAATAAAACTGAACAATCATTATGCTAAGCTAACGGATGGGTATTGTCAGTCACATCATTCTTCTAATGATGTGATCCCGTTATCAAATGACAACACAAGTCCATGGTTAGGAAACCTTAACCATCTTTGATCAACGAGCTAGTCTAGTAGAGGATCATTAGGGACACGGTATTTGTTCATGTATTCACACATGTATTTAAGTTTCCGATCAATACAATTCTAGCATGAATAATAAACCTTTATCATGAATAAGGAAATATAAAATAACAACTTTATTATTGCCTCTAGGGCATATTTCCTTCAAATGTGTATTACCGAGAGGGCCCAGAGATACCTCTCCGATACTCGAAGTGACAAATCCCAATCTCGATCCATGCCAACTCAACAAATACTTTCGGAGATACTTGTAGAGCATCTTTATGATCATCCAGTTATGTTGTGACATTTGATAGCACACAAGGTATTCCTCCGGTATTCGGGAGTTGCATGATCCCATGGTCGAAGGAACATGTATTTGACACTCAAGAAAGCAGTAGCAATAAACTAAACGATCATATGCTGAGCTAACGGATGGGTCTTGTCCATCACATCATTCTCCTAATGATGTGATCCAGTTATCAAATGACAACACATGTCCATGATTACGAAACCTTAACCATCTTTGGTCAACGAGCTAGTCTAGTAGAGGCTTACTAGGGACACGATATTTGTTTATGTATTCACACATGTATTTTAGTTTCCGATCAATACAATTCTAGCATGAATAATAAACCTTTATCATGAATAAGGAAATATAAAATAACAACTTTATTATTGCCTCTAGGGCATATTTCCTTCACTTATTGGACACATCTCAACATTAGTGCTCTCCAAGTCGAAATGTGAATCAGATTGATTTGGCATCTCTTGTTAAAGATAGCTACCATGGGAAGCTCTTCTTTGAAATATTTATTATATAGTTGCCTGGCATTATCTTCTACTTTCATTTTAGCATTACTTACTTATTAGACATGTCTCAACATCATAGGTCTTCGAGTCGTAATTGGAATCAGATTGATTTGGCATCTCTTGTTAAAGTTGACTTCCATGGGAGGCTCTTCTTTGAAATGCTTCATATAGTCACATGAAATTATATTTACCATCTTTTTAGCATTACTTGTTGGACACATCTTATCCTCATGTGTTCTTCGAATCGGAGTCCGATTGATTTGTCATATCTTGTTAAAGCTGACTATCGTGGGAAGCTCTTCTTTGAAATCTTTACTATAGTTGCATGGAATTATGTTCTACTGTCATTTTTAGCATTACTTATTGGACACGTCTCAACATGATCAGTCTCCGAGTCAGAACAGGAATCAGATCGATTTGGTATCTCTCATTATAGTTGGCTATCGTTGGGAGATCTTCTTTGAAATGCTTCATTTATTCACATGGAATTATCTATTACTGTCCTTCTAGCATTATATTTTTGGCATGTCTTAGCATGAGCTGGTCTCCAAATCGGAACCGGATTGATTCGGTATCTCAGCAAAAGCTGGCTACCATGGGAAACTCTTCTTTGATATCTTTACTATAGCCGGGAAACTCTTCTTTGGTATCTTTACTATAGCCACCTGAAAGAGATAATCATATATTATAAGGTGTGCAACGAATCAAAGTAGCATCGATGGTTAGGACCAAGGCAAATCTTCTACCTCTACGGTTTGGGGTGCTGCAACGCCTTAGCAACTACTCCATGGTAGTATTTTTTTCTACTACCCCAAGGTGGTGGGGAAACACCCTACCATGTCACTAGCTCTGGTAAAGAAATACCTCATTGGATTTGTCAGAAATGAGATTTCTACACCCTGCTTTGTTTGTTTCTTGTTTCTTTTTTAGCAACAATTTGCACTTTGCTCTGCTTTGCAAAGTAGTGTGACAGACACATAGGGCCTTGAGAACTTGGGGTAATCTGAGGACCGTTCAACACAGGACTTTGCAAAGTAGTAGCCCTCGCCCTTTCACGTGCCCTGCGTTTAGGCCCAACTCACCGACGCCGTCGATGCGCTCCAGGCAAAACACCATAGCACCACCAGTCCACCACCTTCCAGACGCACACACGCTCTCCACGGGACACCCCAAAGCAGCGGATTGCACCGCGCGCCCGATCCTCGAATGCCAAATGCGAACCGAAACTGAAATTCATAATTAATTTCATGAAATCCTCAGCGCACAGCCAGCACGCGGCCAGGCTATGAGGCGGATTGTAATGGGAGTATCATAACTAGTATCATGCATGTCAACTAGGCAACCTTGATGAGGTGGCATAGAATTAAATGAAGAAAGAGAGGGTTGAGTATCATATCATTGTATCGTATCATAATAAAAGATATGCAACTACTTCCTCCATTTCTAAATATAAGACTTTTTAGAGATTTTAATATAAATTACATGCGGATGTATGTAGACATATTCTAAAGTGTACATTCACTCATTTTGCTCCTTATATAGCCTATATTAGAATATCTAGAAGGCCTTATATTTAGAAACGGAGGTAGTATGTGGCATGCATGTCAATAAATTAAATCATATTATATCATACTAAAATACGAAACTATGCACTAGGGAGAAAGTATACTAACTTATGATACTACCCATTACGACCAGCCTGAGATTGGAAGACATTAATTCTTCCAACCCGATCCCGACGGCGGAGGCCGGCGCACCCCCAGAAACCCAAGCCCCTCAAACTCTATAAATTCGTGTAATCTCACAGTCCCTCTACACACCTGCTCCTCCTCACTCCTCAGTCAAATCTTTCTACCTGGTTGCGCTAACCTAGGGTTTAGTCCGGCGGCCAGCAGCTAGCAATGGAGGGGGAGAGCCACGCCGACGCCAACGCCTTCAACGGCACCCCAATACGCCGATCGGGGGAGGACGTCATTGTGTTGTCCTCGGCGACGGCGAGGCCGCCACGGTCGGTGGAGGCGGTGGTGCTGGTGGACGTGGAGGGGCAAGGGCAGCACATGGAGATGGAGGCGCCGCCAGAGAAGCTCTACTTCAAGACCAGGCTCTGCGACAATTACGATGCGACCGGCCGCTGCATGTACGAGGACAGCTGCACCTTCGCGCATAGCCGCGCCGAGCTTCGCCCGCCGATCCCCCCTGTCGGCGGCTTCGTCGTGGCTGGCGGCGGCAGGGTTGTCAATGGCGGCGGCAAGGTGTGCTTCAACTTCAGGGACATGGGCACCTGCCATTTCGGGGACAAGTGCACCTTCCCCCACGCTACTCCATCAGGTATGCCCGCTCCCTAAGCTACCCACCTAGATCATGCACGTGTGCATGGCCGATGGGGTCGGGATCTCACGAAACATGCCCTCGATTTTCTTGTCCAAGTCACGCGGTTCGCCTCACCAGGGACAAGAAGGTGCTGACGGATGAGCGGAGGAGCACGACGCCACCCGCGAGGACATTCCCCGGGCCACGCTACGCCGTCCCGGGCACCGCCAGGGCGTACCCGTACCCGCCGGTGCTTCCCCCGGTCGTGCGTGATCACCTTGCCCAGATGACCGAGGAGAACGGGGGAAAAAAGCCCAACAGGCTGATGCTCTTGAGCCAACGGAAGATCGGCGGCATCTACGTCGACTTGCTGCCGGAGGGGGAAGAGTGAGACCGATCGATCAGCCGTCCACCCACCATGGTCGCATACCCATATAGATGATTGACATTGCTGATACATAGCAACAAAACAAAAGGGGGACGAATCTTGTCTGAAAGTGAATAACTTTACCATGGTGGTATTTATCTGTGTTGTGTAATTCCAACTGTTGTACTGCATGCAAATCCTATGTAATTCGTATGAATAAACTAGCGTCGTTGTTTGTTTATCTACCCCCCATATTATATCATCCTTTTTATCATTTTTTAAGCTAAATATCATCCTTTTTATCACTGTTGTGGCCCATCTGTGTGTGTTCTCGGTGGGCTTTCAGGGCTCATTGGCCCCGTTTCTCGCTCAATGGCTTACCGTACAGACTACAGAGAGAGTTCCCCTAAAAATACAGAGAGAGTGAGACGAGAGATATGTGGATCTGTTCATCCCAGGGGCAGAGTTGCAGTCCCCCAGACCTGACGGGGAAGAAGCAAGGGATCTGGATCAGAAGCCATGCTGGTGCTTGTTGCAGCATGTCTAGCGATTGCCCCGCCCTGCGCTCTGGCTTCTTCTCGCACGTAAGCTCCTCTTCCTCTTCCATCCCTCTGATGTGTCTGTGAGGATCTCTGGTTGGATTTGGGTAACCAGGTCCCAGAAGGCCAGGATGTGTTTCTATTTCTGGATGAACTGTGTCTGCCTGCTTTGATTCAGTTTCTAGGATTGGATCTTTGTTGATTTATGGTTTGATTTGTTCAGTAGTTGATGTGGGTAGCTTTGTTTCTGCAATAGTAAATGCAGGGTCAACAACCCATGAAGTTCCCCAACCCTGCCTATTAGAGCCGTGATCCCAGTCTTGCCTCAGCAATAGCAGAGATTGGTTGTCTTGATGGGTGAGATGGTCAACTAACATCAGGTTGGCTGTTGGCCTAAAGCTTGAGTGAAAGATGATCATGCAGTTTACTGTACATCATAGTTGAATGCCAGTTTAACATCAGCTACAGAAGGTGGCAAGTCGATTGTAATGAGGAAGTATTACAAACTTTTCTCGGACACACGCGAAATACCTGTGGCTTCTTTTGCGCCAAATGTCTGCCTTTTATTCAGTTGAGAGACAGCCATGAGGCACCCCTTCGGCCCCCTGTGAAGCACAACGCTCGAACGCTGGTGGTGGGCTGGTTGTGCACCCGCGCACGTGTGCCTCTATCAAACTGACATCGGGTTACTTGCTGGCTTGAAGCTTGAGTGAAATACTTTGATGATCACACAGTTTACATTGTCAATTTAGTCTTATCAATTGCCACTGAAGTAGAATGCAAATTTAGCATCAACTACAGAAAGAGCTAAGTTAATTATAGTGAGAAAGTAAATTACCTTTTTTCCTCGAACGTGCGCCAAATGTTTGTGGCTTTTTAAATTAGAAATGACCATGAGGCACGCCCTGCGGAGCACAAGGCTCGAACGTGGGTAGTAGGCTGGGCGTGCACCCGCACACGTGCTTCTAGCCAACTGGTCGACGCCCAGTTCCCAAAAGTAAATTATAATTATATGATGTTCCCTTCATGGAAGATATTAATGTGCAATCCAATTATTACCCTTTTCAGGGTCGGTCTGGATATTGTGCAACCAAAATTGCTGAACTCCACAAATGGTTCATTTAGTCCAAGCTCACATGTTGATTTTGACCCTTCAAAGTCAAAGCGACTCTCGTGGCATCCCAGGTTTGTCTCGTCACCTCATTATGATGTGTACCTTTATTGGTGGACCATAAACAACATCTCATTTGATTTTCCTCTGGACTAGCTGTTAAGCATTTGTTACCATGAATTTGTTGTGCATTTTCTATAATAAAAAAATTGTGTGGTGCATGCAAGATCTTCTGTACTTATAGTTGCGTATGTACTCAGATGCTCATTTCTTTTTAGGTGGACAAATCCCAAGTTTCTTACCTTAATTTAGGGTCTTCTTGTATGAAGGTTTTCTCTCTCACATGGAGTGTTACCACTTATTATCTCTCGTAATTTATCTTATCATCCATAATCCCAGCTCAGTCCTTGCATTCAGGTTATTTATAAAAAAGGGCTTGCATCATGTTATTGAAGGTCATGTTTTCATTCTTTCAGGCACATGGTAAGATAAGGTCATCTGTAGTTGTTAATGATGGTGCTACAAATATTTCCTAGAACAAATTGATGCAGGCCTTATATTTCGCCTGGCTGATAGCCAGGTGAGCATACATACTGCTTTCATGATATTTTCATGACTGGCTCTTTGCTAACCATGCAGAAAATGTAGACAGAGAAAAATAAAATTAAACAAACCTTCAATCCCTCTATTTAACAATCTTCTACCATTTTATCTGTAATTTAATGCTTAGATGTGTGTTAACTGTGTGAATAAACAGATATGTAACTAAATGAGTTAATGAGGTCAGAATTGTTGTTCTTCTTGATATTGCAATCTGTGAGGAAAGTGCACATTCTTTTGGATATATAATAGTAGATGTTAAACATTTATAAATTGAGGTATATCAAATTAGGGTCTACTACTACTAAGCCCTTGACTGTTCTATATCTAAAAATTGATGTTTTGTACTCCTTTTGAAGGACATAGTTGTTTTGAAGATTGAAGATAGGATATCATTATGGAGTTTTATTCCAAAAGGTATCACTTGTTCCTTGCAATTACTCTTTTGTAATTCTGTGTAACCTTGCTTGCTAGGTGTCTTGCTGTTGACATTCTTAGTGGTCTCAGAGCATGCATATTTTGAAGTATGGAGCAAACCGAAGTGACCCTAACAAGGAAGAAACGCAATCGAGCAGTGGTGCCAATAGGCTTGTGACCATTTTGATGTATCTTTCTGATATCAAGCAAGGTGGTGAAACTGTTTTCCCCAGATCCGAGGTAATGACATTATCACACAGTCTTACTTGTGAGAAGAACTCCTTATCATTTAAAAAAAAAGAAGTCCTTATCAGAATGACTAGCCACACTGACATTGATATGTACTTTCCTTGACTGAAAAGTGAAAAGGAGATAATAATCTGTATATAATATATGTGCGCGGCTGAAGGATACTCGAGCCTAGGAAGGGACACCTTCCAATTGTGCGTGCTGGTTACGCAGTGACACCTGTCAAGGGCAGCGCGATTCTGCTGTTCAATTCAAGGCCTGACGGAATCGCTGACAAGGACAGTCAGGCCTGTTCTGTCGTTGAAGGGGAGAAATGGCTCGCCATAAAGCATATGCATGGAGGCGGAGCGACGATGGCTACCAGGCGATAGGGCCGCACCAAAGAGGCGGAGGAGAAGGCGCACATCCGGCGCACATCGGATCTTCCCATGTCCGATGGCCGGCGATAGGGTAGACATCGTCGCCGCCCCCCCCCCCCCCCCCCCCCCCCCCCCCCCCCCCCCCCCCCCCCCGCCCCCCGCGCAAATTCCTTTACAGGCATGAACCAAACAAAACAAGGATTTCTCCATCACGTCCAGTTACCAGTGTGATCTCATTCCTTTACCATTGACGTTACCACTCTCTAATCCAAACACCTCCATAGTTGAAAGAACCACACTATCGCCCTCAAAGTTTCTAGACCTTCTCTCATGTATAAATTTACACTCCAAAAACTCTCTACAAGTAGCTCGAATTTCTTGAATAATAGCCGCATGTTTCCCACCTTGGTTTGCTTCAATGTCCTTGACCACCAAGGCGCTGTTCGAAGAAATAATCACCCAAGTGATATTCAAATCAAGTGCTAATGCCAAAGCCTCGCAGTAAGCCAGTGCTTCTAAAGTTGATACATCTGTCACGCCCATAAAAGTAATTGATGAAGAGCCAAAGCAGTTACCGAGATGATCTCGACAAATCGCAACCGCTGCTCCTCTATCTCCATATCTCCCACTGCTTTGTCTATATTAACTTTCATTGTTCCAACTGGTGGTCTAATCCACGGTTCTCGTACGAGAGTCCGAGCTGGCCGTGGATGGCCTTGCTGCTTGTAGGAGTTTTTAATAAACATATGAGTGGACCTTGGTGATTGAAATTCCTACTCATATATAGCTTTCCTACATGCATACCACACTTCCCATAAGGTTACTATCATCTCTTTGAAATCCTCCTATTGCAACGAATCATGCATAGTGGCTAGCCATAGTTTTGCATTTGTAGCCCTTGTCATTATCATATGTTCCACCATATCATCCTTGCTAGGGCCCAAACTGACTTGGCCATAGAACATTCGACTAGCGCATGCTTCCATGAATTACACATGCCACATAAAGGATAGTACAGAGTGTCAGCTATGTTCCTGTGATTCAGAACGTTCAAGGTATGAATTGACTATTGTGCTAGATGACACAAGAACACTTTAAGTTCTGCATTTAGTTCCATTTAGTTCGCGATCGCCTGAAGTGAGGTAGTAGTGGGTCGGCCCATTTAGTTCTTCGCTGCATTCAGTTGTTCGTCCTTCTTTTTTTTACAACTTCTATTTATATTTTTGAACTGAAAAATATCATATTTAGTTCCAAAAAATAAAATCAAGAATTTGAAAAATCTTAACGAAGTTTGATTTTTTTGTTACATTATCCCAAAATGTTCCATCTTCCTTTTAGGTCCTGGAGGGTTGAAGGGAGAACCGCAAGTTTTCCGAAAATACAGGATTTTTTATCCTAGCGGGAAAAGGAGGGAAACATTGATAGCTTTTATAAAAATGTCTGTGACATTTAAAAAATGTTCACGTGTTCCTAAAAAATTATACAATGTACAAAAATATAAGTGTAATTGAGAAAAAATGTTAAACATGTATAAAAAAAATCTTCTGGGTGTATAAGAAAATGTAGGATGCACGGGAAAAAGTAGACATCAAAACATATATTAAAAAAAATGCTAAACGTGTATTTAAAATGTTTTAGACATATACCAAAACTATACAATTTGTATGAAAACAATAGACAGCAAAACATATATGAAAAAAATGTTAATAATATATTTTAAAAATGTTAAAACATGTATAAAAAATATTTGTATGTATACAAAAATGTACAATGTGTACAAAAATAGACGTCACAACATATATTTGAAAAAAATGTTAATCATGTACATGAAAATATTAAACTTGTATAAAAAGTGTTTTAGATATATGTAAAAAAATGTTTTAGATGTGTGTGGAAACAATATATTTGCAAACAGTAGACATCAAAACATATATTTAATGAAATTTTAATCATACATTTGAAAAATGTTAAACGTGTATTAAGAAACTGTTTTTGATATATACGAAACATGTATAATGTGTAAGAAAAACATTGAAATGTATTAAAAAATAAAAGGAAAAATAGAAAAAATAAAACAAAGAAAACCAAAGAAAGAAACCAGAAAACCGAAGAGAAAAAGAAAACAAAAAAAACCGTAGAAAAACTTGAGCAAAAAATAAATAAAGAAAACGAGAAAAACAGCATATGCATTCATATGGGACTATGGGTTGGGCGTGCGTGTGTGTGTGTGTGTTGATGGGGTGGGGGAGACTAGTATAGGATCTCATCAATGAGATCATTTAGAAGAGCATGTTCAAACATTCTTAAAAAAATTGTAGACACACATCAATGTTTGATCTTTGATGTACCATCTCAAAAAGTTTCAGCTCTTAATTCGACTTACACTAATTGAAAAAAAATACAAAATCAGATGTGAATAGTGTCAAAATACGATTCACCCAAAGCTACCACTATTCACATTTGAATTTGCCTTTTTGAATCTCTAACTGTACATAGAATTTTGAGCTGATTTTTTTTTTCTGAGTTGTAGACACACCCCGCAGGTATGTTGTCAAATAATTTCAGAACTTTTCGGAATGTCTAACTATGATTTTTTTGTGGTTGATCTCATTGATCTCACCTCCGCTTGACCCCGATGCCTCGATATGAACAGTCCGATCCAGGTTCTTGTGCATGGATGCGTGTTTTCTACGCCGAGTGCAATTGCGACTTTTCTCATTTCTTTCAGCTCCTTTTATTTTGGTACAAGGGAAACGTGCAACGCCCATGACACCGATAGGTTTGTGACATCCCACAGACGGATCGAGCGCGCCACGAAAATCGCTCAAAGTAGTTGAGCCTACCAGCAAAAAACGCTAACATAAAAAATGCTTGTCATGGCAGCCGAAAAACGTCCCATGGTAGCAGAACAGATAAATGCTTCCATGGCAGCCGAATGCTGCCATGGCAGAGAAAACAAGACACATACAAGATTTATTCTAACACTGGTGGTATGATGTTGGTGGGGGAAGACGGAGACGGGATGGTCCGACGGCGGATGAGGCTGCAGCGGAGGCATTGTGGCCGCTGGGTACTTGCGCTTCTTGTTGTGCATCCAGTTCCTGAAGACTTTCTTGCTGACGCCTATGTCGTGGCATCTTGCTTCGATGAAGTCCTTGTCGCGCTTCTTCAGGCGCCACCCTAGGTGCTCTGACAGCTCCTCCATCCGCAGCTTCTGGTCGGTGGTGAACATGGTGCGGGACCGCTTCCTCTCCGACATAACCCCATGGGGCGGTGACGCCGTCGCCGGCGAGAGCTGGGCAGGGAGCCTCTGGATCTGCAGTGCCCTCGGCAGGAAGTTGTGTCGCCCAGAAGAGATGTACGCGGGCAGCTGCTGCGTCACCTGCGCCGGATGGTACGCGGGTGGAGGTTGCAGTGGTCGGGGCACGGAGCCCTCGTCGTCGTACTCCGTGCCTTCCGAGTCGTACTCCATGGCATCCGAGTCGTACTCCGTGCCATCCGAGTCGGTGTCAGAGTCGATACCCGGGAGCCGGTCCTCCGGCGTCTCCTCCTCCCTGCGCTGCGGCAGGCCATGGAGCATGGTCGCCACCATGAGCGGCAGCGGCGGCGACCTCTCCGTCATCACCTTGCGGTGGAAGCTGCGATGGCAGCCACAAGACGTGCACTTGTACGACGACCCGTCGGCGGGGTTGAGGACCCCCAACGGCATCCACTCCCCACAGCCGTCCACGACATGCCCACCGCTAGCCAGCGCGTGGTTCCTGCCGCACTCGTTGTACTTCACCTCTTGCACCGCCGGCACCACGGTCGCCTGCCTCGCCTTCTTGACAGAGCCGCTGGGGTACTTGACATCCATGGCCTCCGCGATGTCACTCGCTTGACAAAGATTACATACTAGGGAGAAAAAACAAAATCAGTACTCTGAGATTGCTATTTTTGAAGTGCCTATATTTTTTTACCCAAAGAATTGTGAATGTCATCTCTTCAAAAAAAATATGTGTAAGGAGAACACTTAAGAATGTTTCTCTCCAAAACTTCAATTTTTTTTTGCTATTGTTCAGAATTTACTACGCGTGTCCATCTATGAGTAGAATGACACTTTCACATCTCTTGCATCACTATGGGCTAATGTTAACTACGCGTTTAACTTGCAAGTAAGATACATAGGTGGACTGCCAAAGAGAGCATGAATATTTTTTAGAGATAGACTAACAACGCCAGATGACTTTGAAACTCTTATGGTTGTAATCATTAACCGTGTAGTTCGTGAGTGGAGGGAATTATTTTTCAAAGAATTCGTAGATCGACACACGGCCTCGAACCCGCCGTTGGTTGTGTCATATCCACTGGTCCAGATGTATGGCAGAAGCGTCAATGCTACGTACCAGACAATGCTAGCTAGAACTCATTAGCTCTAAAGATATACTATATGTATATATATATACCATATTAATTTATATATATACTATTAATTTCTCAATATATACATGATTAATTTATCAAGATTTACCAGAAATATATACATATTTATTTGGAGATTTCTCATTATGACATGCATTTATCTCAAGATAGAAATCGTATATACATAGATATATATCCAGTATAAATTAATATGTTTGCATTTATCTCTAATCTATCTATATACGGTTGTCATCTATATTATGGCATGTATTAAGTTCTCAAGATTATATATACAAAAATCGCATATGTAAGCAGTGATGGGAAATGAGACAAAAGAGATATGCACTATCGCTAGGACACATTAGTTCGTTATTAGTTTCTAAAGATACAAATCTATATTTGATGAAAGAGGAGTAATATTAGGATGCATTAGTTAGTTTCTAAAGATACAAAATAGCGTGTGGAGAGATAAACACTAGCTAGTACGCATTAGTTTCTTAAGATGGGTACGCATTATAGTAGTTTCTAACATGATGGGTGCTAATCACCAGTAATGTATTTCGCAAAAAAAAACCCAGCAGTAATGCAGGCAGCCAAGCCTATAGAAAAGGGCACGTTTTTGGATGATGGCGTAGGGCTGGACGTTAATCTGGAGCCAAGCCCTAGCCTCTAGTGACCAAGATCATAAAGGTGATGACATGAAACAGGCTAATGGAGGATGCGGTGTGATAAATAATGAGCTCCTCTTGACCCCGATGCCGATACAAACCATCTGATCCCGGTACTTGTGCGTGGATGCGCGTTTTACACAATAAAAAGTGATCGGTGTAAATGTACTCCAATGTTAAACACGTATTGATATAATGGACTATCATTGTTCATCTATGTATGGATTGGACCTGATGGCTGGTACGAGTGAAGAAGAATACTTGCAGTGCAAAGATGTGTTGAGGGCCAATATGAACAGTACTTGTATTATCCAAACCAGGCACCATATGAAAGGTCAGCTGTAAGAAGAGGCATTCTGTTTTAGTCCCTCTGTTCTATGCACGAATCTTTATGTCTTTTACCATGAAAGCCAGCATTAAGCATGTTGTTAAAAATCACATTAGTTCCATGGACTTGTTAAAAACATTTGAACACCAATTTATTTCAGAAGAAACACGCGAACACCAAAAATAGATGATAGACATAAGACGAGTTAACACTAGTAGAAAAAGGCCCATTTGTCCCGGTTCATAAGGCCCATTTGTCCCGGTTCGGGAACCGGGACTAAAGGGTCGGGACTAAAGCCCAACACCTTTAGTCCCGGTTCTTATACGAACCGGGACAGATGGGGCTCCACGTGGCCGCTGCGGCGAGCCCAGAGAGGAGGGCCTTTAGTCCCGGTTGGTAACACCAACCGGAACCAAAGATCATCCACGTGTCAGCAGCTGGGGTTTTTGTTTTTTTTTTTGAAAGGGGGGGGGTTTGGGGGTTTTGTAGGGTTAATTTAGGGGTTTCATATATTGTGTTAGCTAGCTAATAGCTAGAGAGAAGTGTCCTCTCTTATCTCCGTGCTTGGTCGACGCTACGTACTATACGTATAGAGAGGACTCGACACGCTAGCTAGTAAGCAAATGAAGGAAACCATTAAGTACACAAGATCGTCATGAACATATACAGAGAGAAGTGATCGACCTCCTCCTTCTCCGAGAGATTGGTCGAACAACAAGTTTTCGTATATCTATCCGACGCTACTAGCTACATATATACAATATAAGATCTCTTACAATCCCTAACATTTGATGTCAAGTTCCACATAGTATTCTCCGGCTGGATTGATGACGTGGTCAAGAAAGAATCCCGCCAATTACTCTTGAATTGCTTTTATGCGATCTTGTGGTAGGAGTTCATCCCGCATCTGCCAAATCTAATTTGAAGAAGGGGGTCAATACATATATATGAATGAAACTCAACACAAATGATGGTAATAAAATAAAATTGTGAATATTATTGCTTACGCACTTCATATTGTTTTTCAGAGTAGCCCTGCTTAAAGGTCGTCGCGTTGTAGATGTACTCGCAAATATAGTATCCACAAAAATTATTCCCGCCTTCCTGCCACAACCACTTTACAAGAAATAAAGGTCAATCAAACTGATAATCAAGCATTATAAATGGTATTGATGAAACTAGCTAGAATCAATGGGAGATGCGCGGAACTAGCTAGTAGTACTTACTTTCGGGTGTGTAAATCGCAGCTCCCCCGGCAGTCCCGGAGCTTCTGTGGTGAACACTTTCCAAACCCTGCGAGACAAAGAAAATAATTACTTGATATTAGGAAATGACCAAAGTTGCCGATATGGTGCGATAATGATCGATTGAACTTACTTCTGGAGCATTTCAGTCATGGCCGCATACTCCTTGGGATATTTTCGTCTTGAGTCTAAGACGGTTACTAGTCCCTGCTCAAGCTTAATCTCTAGGAGAATAAAGTGGAAGCTGCACACGCATGCATAACTCATCAATTACATTACTATAACCTCGAGTAATAAGGGAAAAACGAATATGCAGAAGACAGTAACACTCACTTGAAGTTGTAAGGAAAGAGTATTTTATCTTTGTTTTGATTTTTAAGCAACGATTGTAGCAAGTTGGCCTCGGTTTCTTTCGCATGATATGTAACCGTCCATTCATCTATGAGATTTGTGTTAATGAACCCAATATCATAGATTTGTGCATTTCTGCATTCGACGATCTTCAATCTGCATAATATAGTGAGGATAATTATATATACATGCAATGAAAGAGCTGAGCTATATACAGAGACTTAATTACAGAAGTATAGTACTTATAGATAGTAGCAAGTGATGATTATTTTATCGAGGTCCTTTTGATTGAAAAACTGGAAGAACTCCTCAAATGGAACAGACAACAGATCAATTCCAACGAGGTCGTGCTCCTCTTTAACTCTCAGCGTCAAAATATCCTTCCCGGACTTGCAGGTGTCCATGTACCACTTATGGAATCTTCGCATCATCGTTGTTAGAGGAGGATCACCAGGTCTGACGAGAGGCTTCCCGTACTGGTATTTGTGTTCTTCCACCTCCATTGTATCAAAATGTGCATCGTCGGGTAGGTAATCACCAGGATTGGTACCGGGCAGCATCCCCGGCAGATTTACGACGATATCGCTAGACACCTTGAGCGGGGGGCATGATTGGTTTGCCTGTTCGCCGAGCTGTTCAATTTTTTTCCCTCTTCTTCGTTGTTGTAACCTTTTGTCACTTGAAGTAGTTCCTGACCGGCGCGCTCCTTCCCCTGCCTTTTTCAGAGCACGGACATGGTTGTCATCCGGCGGAGGCGGTGGTGGTCGCTTCAGGTTCTTCAAAGTGCGCTTCACTTTCACCGGATCCATCTTCTCCTCCGGAGGTGGATTTTTCTTTGCAAAAAAGTCCTTCACTTGGGCTTGACAGATCTCCTCGTTTTCGTCCTCGGTCATCTCGTATGGTAATCTATCTAGAGGCTTGATAGATGGACCGAATTTGTATTGCCTCCCGCCTCTGGCTGTACTGCTAGACGCCGGTCGAGCAGCCGGAGCGGCTGCGGCTGTCTTCCTTCGTTGCTTACAAGGCGGAGAAGGAGGCGGAGTGCTATGACGGGCCGGAGCAGCCGGAGCGGTGGCGGCTGTCTTCCGCTGTTGTTGACGAGGCAGAGAAGGAGGCAGGCTGCTCGGACGCGCCGGCGCAGGCGGAGAAGGAGGCGAAGTGCCGCCACGCGCCGGAGCAACTGGAGAAGGAGGCGGAGAGCCGCCACACGCCGGAGCAGCCGGAGAAGGAGGCGGAGTGCCCTGATCACTCGCTAGAGGAGGAGGCGGAGGAGGAGGTAGAGTGCCCTGACTCGCCGGAGGAGGAGGCGGAGGCGTCCAGTTTGGAAGGTTGATGAGCTCCTTCCGCCATAGACATGGAGTCTTCAGAGCAAGACCCAGCCGAGTCTCCCCTTCACTGGTAGGGTGGTCAAGCTCGAGCTCCTCAAATCCCTCCGTTATTTCATCGACCATCACAACAGCATAGCCTTCTGGAATCGGAAGGCAGTGAAAAGTTGCGCCGGGTCCAGAAGGTGCAACAGAGCCGACAGCCGCCTTGACTTTGAGGTGTTGCCATTGCGCCATAAGGTAGCAATCTTGAGCCTCCGTGATAGCATCCACGGGGTAGCTGGGAGCCGTGAAGTGAGGCTGCTGAAGGAGCTCGGTGGAAGCCACGCTGCTTCTCCGCTGAGATGGCGGGGTAGCTTCTGGGGTAGCTTCGGCAGGTCGCTGCCTCTGAACTAGTGCTTGTTCCTCTAGCGCTCGTACCCTTGCATTCAGCTTCTGCAGTTCGGTCTGCTCCACTATCCTCCTCCTCTCCCGGGTTTTGTAACTGCCTGCGCTGGGAAACCCTTCCTTCCATGCAACGGAGCCTGCCGTGCCTCGTGTTCGTCCTGGGTGCTCAAGATTCCCGAGGGCCTGTGTGAGCTCGTCGTTCTCTCTGTCGGGAACGAACGTCCCTTGCTGCGCTGCGGCAATATACTTCTGAAGCTTCTTGATGGGTATTTCAAGTTGCTCCTTCGTCCAACGGCACTTCCCTGTTTTAGGGTCCAAGGTTCCCCCAACCCCGAAGAACCAAGTCCTTGAATGGTCTGGCCAGTTCAATGTCTCTGGTTCGACCCCTTTATCAAGCAGGTCCTTCTCAGCCTTGTCCCACAACGGCTGGGCTTTGAGGTAGCCACCTGACCCCGTGCGATGGTGATACTCCTTCTTTGCAGCATTTTTCTTGTTTGTCGCTGACATCTTCTTACTCTTCTCCGATGTCTTGTGGGCCACAAATGCGGGCCAGTGATCTCTTATCTTCTCAAATCGGCCGGTGAATTCTGGAGTCTTCCCTTTGTCGACAAACGTTGATTTCAACTCATTCTTCCACCTCCTGAATAGATCTGCCATCTTCTTAAGAGCATGAGCCTTGACCAATGGCTCTATAACTGGCTTATCCGGATCCTCCTCTGCCGGTAGGGTGAAATTTGCCTTCAGCGTGGTCCAAAGATCATCTTTCTGTCTATCGTTGACAAAAGACACTTGAGGGTCTTCACTCTTAGGCTTATTCCTTTGGTGGATGCTGATCGGGATCATGTCCCTAACAAGAACCCCGCACTAAGCAGAAAATGCTTCCTTGGTCCAGCTGGGTTCAATCGGTTGGCCATCGCCCTTGATTGCTGTGATCGTGAACCTTTCATCCTGGCGCAACCTTTTCTTGAGGCCTCGTCTCGTTAACGAAGTTTGGCTCGATCCGGAGGGCTAGAAAAGAAGAAAGAAGAGAGTTAATATGTGTACATACCAAAACAATTAATGCATGAATTAGCTAGTCAGCACAGGCTTAATTAATATATATATACCTCGCCGGACTTTGCAACAGCTCCTTCCTCCGTTCGCTCACCGGAGCAGTCATCATGGTCTCCTTCCACCGGCATTCCGTCACCGGAGCCATCATAATCATGTCCTTCCACCTCCATTGTTCGATCACCGGAGCCTGCTTCACCCTCTCCTTCCAGACCATCGGTGTCGTTGAGATATGACAAGACATCACCTCCGCCGAGGATTATGTCCCCCAACAACTGTTCTGCTTCGATGTCTCGGTGCTCCATAGTTTCTGCAAATATTACAACATGGCAATTAATATACAAACATGACAGATGGATATATTAGTGCAAACGTAGACCTAGCTAGCTCGACGCTTCTACGGTTTGGGGTGGCCTCGACAACGCTTCTAGGGTTTGGGGTGGCCTAGGCAACGCTTCTAGGGTTTGGGGTGGCCTCGACAATGCTTCTAGGGTTTGGGCCGGACCGCCTCTCTCATGAATGTCCGACATCCGGACCGACAAGGGATTTAACAAAATGATGCCATTCTGGATGTGCAGAAAATGGTCCATATTTTTCCTGATCTCATCTACCCTTCTATATGTCATGTTGTCTACTGTCAAAGAATTCAAGAAAACCATGACTTCATCATTAGCCGGAAATGACAGGCGTATAATGGTACGAAGCTCTTCAAAGTTGTTTTGGAACGGAGTTCCCGATAGAATAATTCGCTTTTTGGTACAAAGTTCAGCAAGAGCCTTCCGAATATCGCTATTTGGAAGGCCTTTGCTGAAATTCGTACCAAAAGGAGAATTATTCTATCCGGAACTCCGTTCCAAAACAACTTTGAAGAGCTTCGTAGCATCATACGCCTGTTACTTCCGACTAATGATGAAGCCATGGATTTCTTCAATACTTTGACAGACAACGTGACATATAGAATAATATATATATATAGATGAGATCAGAAAAAAATTGGATCAACTTGTGCACATCCATAATGGGGCATTCTTGATAAATCTATATATGTCAAAATAATACATAGACTTGTTCGGGCGAGAGGGGGTTGATCGACGTCCCCCCTCATGTCAAAGTTACCGGAGTTATCTTCTAGCGGTTTGGGTGGCCTCGAGAGTTTGTCGGGTAGGGGTGGGAGGGGGTAGGAGATCGACAACGCTTTTTTTCTAGGGTTTGGGTGGCCTCGAGAGTTGGTCGCCCGGTATATCGAGAGGGTGGTGAACATTTTACCTTAGTAACTTAGAAAAAAATGTTATCGGGGAGGGGGTATATCGACCCCCCTCATGTCGAAGTTATCGTGGAGGGGCTATATCGACCCCCCCTCATGTCGAAGTTATCGGGGAGGGCGTATATCGACCCCCCCTCATGTCGAAGTTATCGGGGAGGGGGTATATCGACCCCCCCTCATGTTGAAGTTATCGCGGAGGGGGTATATCGACCCCCCTCATGTCGAAGTTATCGGGGAGGGGGTATATCGACCCCACCCTCCTCATCATGCATATATAGCTACCACATACATATATACATTGAAAAAATTACATTATATATATATATGAACAAAAAAATTACATCATATATATACATATGTACATCGACCCCCACCCACCTCATCATGAACAAAAACATGCTCTGAACAAAAAAATTAATACATTATGAACATCTACATACATATAGGCACATACATAAATATATACATTATATATATATGAACAAAAAATTAATCTAATAAAAAATAAAAAAAACCAGAGACGGGGCGGCTCGACGGCTCACAGCGGTGGCGGCTGGCGACGGCGACGGCGACGGCGGGGGCGGCCAGGGCGCCGGCGCTCGGGGGCCGGCCGGGGCAGGGGCCGGCGCGGCGATGGCGTGGTAGGGGGCAGGGGCGCTGGGCGACGACGACGAGGAGCAGGGAGCGGACGGCGATGGTGTCGAGGGATCGGGGCAGGGGCGGCGCGGCGACGACGTCGGAGGCAGGGGCGACGGCGACGAGGAGCAGCGCTGGGGTGTCGGGCACGAACTGGCGATGGAAATCTGAAAATTTCCTAAGTGCTGGCTTATATAGCAAAGGCTTTGGTCCCGGTTGGTGCCAAGAACCGGGACCAAAGGTGGGCATTGGTCCCGGTTTGAGCCACCAACCGGGACCAATAGCCTGTGCCTGGCACAGCCGCGATGGATGTTTAGTCCCACCTCGCTAGCTGAGAGAGAGCCACACCTGTTTATAAGGTGCGGTGCGCCTGAGCTGTCGAGCTCCTCTCTAAAGCAGGCTTACGGGCCTAACCTCTCTGTGCATGCCTGTGGGCCTATTGGGCCTTCTGCGGGCCTGAATCCTAGCCCACCTGGATGGCTGTGTTTCTAGTCGTATTCAGGCCGTGGTGGCCCAGTAGGTGGCATTTTTTTTATTTTTTTCCAGTTTTTTTGTTTTGTTTTTTTCATTATTTATTTTCTTTTGTTTTTTGCTTTATTTTTTTAATTCTTTTTGCTTTTAGGTCAGAAAAATTATAAACTTTCTGTTAGTGCCATTAGTTTTCAAATTTGAATAGTTTAAATTTGAATTCTTTGAAATTTGTGTGCATTTTTTTATTTTTTTCTAGTTTTTTGTTTTTTTTTGCATTATTTATTTTCTTTTGTGTTTTGCTTTATTTTTTAATTCTTTTTGCTTTTAGGTCAAAAAATTAAACTTTCTGTTAGTGCACATTAGTTTTTCAAATTTGAATAGTTTAATTTTGAATTCTTTGAAATTTGTGTGAATCACTAGTTTGTGATTAACTTTACTATAAAATAGATTTTGGAGTCATTCTTTTCCCTGCTATTTAATATTACTGTGTTTTATCATTATATTCAAAAACATTTTTTTGTTATTTTAGTTTCTAACAAAAAAAATCTTTATGATAATTCCTTTTCATAAAAGTTTCTAACAAAAAAAGTTCTTTATGATTCTTTTTGGCTTTTAATGTTTTGAACGAAAATACTTTGATAATTTTAGTTGCATAAATTTTAGTTGATTCCTTTGCTATTAGAGTTTCATTAAAGTTTTCTAGTTCATTCTTTTTTTCTATTAGAGTTTCATTAAGTTTTTATAGTTCATTCTTTTAGTTTATTATTTTTGCTATTAGAGTTTCATAAAAGTTGAGAGGGTTACGGCAAAAACTGGATGCACTTCGTGTACAAAATGGACAATCTCTTCGAAGTATCAGGGTTTCGGACGAAACTCATCTGTTACAAAGGGATTTCATTTTTTTGAACTTATTTGAACTCCAGACTTTGTGTGTTCAAAATGAACCATTCAAAGCCACATCATCAATTTTCATCAACCCTTTCTAACTTCATCTGTTATTTTTCATGCATTTACTGATTTTTTTGAGCTAAATGACCCTGTAATTGAAAACACTTCAGATGAACTCTGAGAGTTGAAAATTGGCATGGTATCATCATTTCACCCACATAGCATGTGCTAAGTTGAGAGGGTTACGGCAAAAATTGATGCACTTCGTGTACAAAATGACAATCTCTTTCGAAGTATCAGGGTTTCGGACAAAAACTCATCTGTTACAAAGGGATTTCATTTTTTGAACTTATTTGAACTCCAGAATTTTTGTGTGTTCAAAATGAACCATTCAAAGCCACATCAATCAATTTTCAACCCTTTCTGACTTCATCTGTTATTTTTCATGCATTTACTGATTTTTTGAGCTAAATGACCTTGAAATTGAAAAGCACTCCACATGAACTCTGAAGAGGTTTGAAAATTGGCATGATATCATCATTTCAACCCACATAGCATGTGCTAAAAAGTTGAGAGGGTTACGGCAAAAACTGGATGCACTTCGTGTACAAAATGGACAATCTCTTTCGAAGTATCAGGGTTTCGGACAAAAACTCATCTGTTACAAAGGGATTTCATTTTTTTTAACTTATTTGAACTCCAGACTTTTTGTGTGTTCAAAAATAACCATTCAAAGCCACATCATCAATTTTCAACCCTTTCTGACTTCATGTGTTATTTTTCATGCATTTACTGTTTTTTTTGAGCTAAATAACCCTAAAATTGAAAAGCACTTCACATGAACTCTGAAGAGGTTGAAAATTGGCATGATACCATCATTTCACCCACATAGCATGTGCTAAAAAGTTGAGAGGCTTACGGCAAAAAATGGATGCACTTCGTGTACAAAATGGACAATCTCTTTCGAAGTATCAGGGTTTCGGACAAAAACTCATCTGTTACAAAGGGATTTCATTGTTTTGAACTTATTTGAACTCCAGACTTTTTGTGTGCTCAAAATGAACCATTCAAAGCCATATCATCAATTTTCAACCCTTTCTGACTTCATCTGTCTTCACTTTTTCTTCGCTTGTGTCCTTTGCTTATTGCGCCGTAACCATGGATATTCTTCATCGCTTAGCAGGGTGCTTGGGCCAGCCTTGACTTTGAAGGGAGGAATTTCATGAAACTTTTCATAATCTTCAGACATGTCTGTCTTACCCTCCACTCCCACGATGTCTCTTTTCCTTGAAAGAACTATGTGGCGCTTTGGCTCATCGTATGATGTATTCGCTTCCTTACCTTTTCTTTTTCTCGGTTTGGTAGACATGTCCTTCACATAGAAAACCTGCGCCACATCATTGGCTAGGACGAATGGTTCGTCTGTGTACCCAAGATTGTTTAGATCCACTGTTGTCATTCCGTAATGTGGCTCTACCTGTACCCCGCCTCCTGACAGATTGACCCATTTGCACTTAAACAAAGGGACCTTAAAATCATGTCCGTAGTCAAGTTCCCATATGTGCACTATGTAACCATAATATGCGTCCTTTCCCCTCTTGGTTGCTGTATCAAAGCGGACACCGCTGTTTTGGTTGGTGCTCTTTTGATCTTGGGCGATCGTGTAAAATGTATTCCCATTTATCTCGTATCCTTTGTAAGTCAATACAGTCGAAGATGGTCCCCTGGACAACGAGTATAGCTCATCAGAAACAGTGTTGTCACCTCTGAGACGTGTTTCCAACCAACTGCCGAAAGTCCTGATGTGTTCACATGTAATCCAGTCGTCACACTGCTCCGGGTGTTTGGAGCGCAGAATGTTCTTGTGTTCATCGACATACGGGGTCACCAAGGTAGAGTTCTGTAGAACTGTGTAGTGTGCTTGAGACCAAGAATGCCCATCCCTGCATATTATTGAGTCCCCTCCTAGCGTGCCTTTTCCAGTCAGTCTCCCCTCATACCGCGATTGAGGGAGACCAATCTTCTTAAGGTCAGGAATGAAGTCAACACAAAACCCAATGACATCCTCTGTTTGATGGCCCATGGAGATGCTTCCTTCTGGCCTAGCGCGGTTATGGACATATTTCTTTAGGACTCCCATGAACCTCTCAAAGGGGAATATATTGTGTAGAAATACGTGGCCCAGAACGACAATCTCGTCGACTAGATGAACTAGGACGTGCGTCATGATATTGAAGAAGGATGGTGGGAACACCAGCTCGAAACTGACAAGACATTGCGCCACATCACTCCTTAGCCTTGGTATGATTTCTGGATCGATCACCTTCTGAGACATTGCATTGAGGAATGCACATAGCTTCACAATGGCTAATCGAACGTTTTCCGGTAGAAGCCCCCTCAATGCAACTGGAAGCAGTTGCGTCATAATCATGTGGCAGTCATGAGACTTTAGGTTCTGGAACTTTTTCTCTGGGATATTTATTATTCCCTTTATATTCGATGAGAAGCCAGACGGGACCTTCATACTGAGCAGGCATTCAAAGAAGATTTCCTTCTCTTCTTTGGTAAGAGCGTAGCTGGCAGGACCTTCATACTGCTTTGGAGGCATGCCGTCTTTTTCGTGCCAATGTTGCAGGTCCTCCCATGCCTCCGGTGTATCTTTTGTCTTTCCATACACGCCCAAGAAGCCTAGCAGGTTCACGCAAAGGTTCTTTGTCATGTGCATCACGTCGATTGAAGAGCGGACCTCTAGGTCTTTCTAGTAGGGTAGGTCCCAAAATATAGATTTCTTCTTCCATATGGGAGCGCGTCCCTCAGCGTCATTCGGAACAGATAGTCCTCCGGGACCCTTTCCAAAGATTACGTGTAAATCATTGACCATAGCTAGTATGTGATCACCGGTACGCATGGCGGGCTTCTTCCGGTGATCTGCCTCGCCTTTGAAATGCTAGCCTTTCTTTCGACATTGATGGTTGGTCGGAAGAAATCGACGATGCCCCAGGTACACATTCTTCCTGCATTTGTCCAGGTATATACTTTTGGTGTCAGCTAAACAGTGCGTGCATGCGTGGTATCCCTTGTTTGTCTGTCCTGAAAGGTTACTGAGAGCAGGCCAATCATTGATGGTTACAAACAGCAACGCATGCAGGTCAAATTCCTCTTGTCTGTGCTCATCCCACACACGTACACCATTTCCATTCCACAGCTGTAAAAGTTCTTCAACTAATGGCCTTAGGTACACATCAATGTCATTGCCGGGTTGCTTAGGGCCTTGGATGAGTACTGGCATCATAATGAACTTCCGCTTCATGCACAGCCAAGGAGGAAGGTTATAGATACATAGAGTCACGGGCCAGGTGCTGTGATTGCTGCTCTGCTCCCCGAAAGGATTAATGCCATCCGCGCTTAAACCAAACCATACGTTCCTTGCGTCACCTGCAAACTCCTCCCGGTACTTTCTCTCAATTTTTCTCCACTGCGACCCGTCAGCGGGTGCTCTCAACTTCCCGTCTTTCTTACGGTCCTCTCTGTGCCATCGCATCAACTTGGCATGCTCTTTGTTTCTGAACAGACATTTCAACCGTGGTATTATAGGAGCATACCACATCACCTTGGCAGGAACCCTCTTCCTGGGGGGCTTGCCGTCAACATCACCAGGGTCATCTCGTCTGATCTTATACCGCAATGCACCGCATACCGGGCATGCGTTCAAATCCTCGTACGCACCGCAGTACAGGATGCAGTCATTAGGGCATGCATGTATCTTTTGCACCTCCAATCCTAGAGGGCATACGACCTTCTTTGCTGCGTACGTACTGTCGGGCAATTCGTTATCCTTTGGAAGCTTCTTCTTCAATATTTTCAGTAGCTTCTCAAATCCTTTGTCAGGCACAGCATTCTCTGCCTTCCACTGCAGCAATTCCAGTACGGTACCGAGCTTTGTGTTGCCATCTTCGCAATTGGGGTACAACCCTTTTTGGTGATCCTCTAACATGTGATCGAATTTCAGCTTCTCCTTTTCACTTTCGCACTGTCTCCTTGCATCAACAATGACCCGGCGGAGATCATCATCGGGCACATCGTCTGGTTCCTCTTGATCTTCAGCTTCCCCCGTTGCAGCATCACCGTATTCAGGGGGCACATAGTTGTCATCGTCCTCTTCTTCTTCGCTGTCTTCCATCATAACCCCTATTTCTCCGTGCCTGGTCCAAACATTATAGTGTGGCATGAAACCCTTCTCAAGCAGGTGGGTGTGAAGGATTTTCCGGTCAGAGTAAGACTTCGTATTCCCACATATAGGGCATGGACAACACATAAAACCATTCTGCTTGTTTGCCTCAGCCACTTCGAGAAAATTATGCATGCCCTTAATGTACTCGGAGGTGCGTCTGTCACCGTACATCCATTGCCGGTTCATCTGCATGCATTATATATAATTAAGTGTGTAAAAAACCGGCGACGAGAATTTTTTTCTTTTAGAAAGAAGATAAGAACAAGAGGCTCACCACAGTTATGCCGGCGACGAGATCGGCGCGGGCGATCGACGGCGGTGAAGACGAGGACGGGACGTGACGGACCGCTAAACCTAGACAAATCTTGAGGAAAATGGAGCTTGAAGGTCGAGCTTCGAGAGGAGAAAGCTTAACTAGTGTGGCTCGGGCATTTCATCAAACACCTCATGTGCATAGGAGGTGAGCTAGAGCACCACAAAGCTCTCCCCTCGCCGGCCAGAAAAAACAGAGCAGTGTGGAGTGCTCTGCTCGCCGGCGATGGGGTATATATAGCCACCTCATTGGTCCCGGTTCATGCGTGGAACCGGGACTAAAGGCTCCCCTTCTGTCCCGGTTCAAGCCATGAACCGGGACCAATGGATGTGGGCCAGGAGCGAGGCCCATTGGTCCCGGTTCGTGCCAGGAACCGGGACAAATGGGTCCAGACGAACCGGGACCAATGCCCACGAGGCCCCGGCCGGCCCCCTGGGTGCATGAACCGGGACGTATGCCCCCCATGGGTCCCGGTTCATGACTGAACCGGGACTAATGGGCTGGGCTGGCCCGAACCAAAGCCCTGTTTTCTACTAGTGTAACCAACCACTAGATTGGGCGAAGGGAGAAATTTCTAGTTGATGGTGCTCTCCATCCCTCCCCTTACATGTGGCGCTTTCCATGTGTAAATTGTATTTTTCGAAAGCCAAATCCGAAGATCTTCCCTTCTAGGGCATCCGGAGTTCAATGGGGGCATAGTTATGTATTAGATCGATTGTCTTACAATTTTTTTAGAGTAATTGATGATAGATTGTAGATAATTTAACTAACCAATAGAAGGGCGAAGGGAGAGCTTTTCAAATCGATGATAATCTCCGTCCCCTCCCCTTACTCATCGCGCCCTTCCATATATAATTTTCTGTTTGTCGAATTCCAGATCTGAAGATCTACCACTCCAGGGCATCCGGAGTTCAGTGGGGGCGTAGTTATATATTAGATCAGTGTCTTACCAAAAGAATTAGAGTAATTGATGATAGACATGAGATGAGTAAACTAACCTCTAGATCGGCGCGCAGGGAGAACTTTTTGAATCGACGATGATCTCCATCCCCTCCCCTTACTCTTCGTGCCTTTCTAGTTTTCTCTTTGTCGAAAATCATCTGGAGATCTTTCCTCCAGGGCATCCAGAATTTAGTGGGGGCATACTTATGTATTAGATTGGTTATTGATGGAATATACATAGTGACGATGGTGGCGATAGTGAGTATGGCCGATGGGCTATAGTATTGGAGATGCTACCAAGGAGAATATCTGGTGTTGGTACCGATGATGCGAGATTTTCCCCGAAATGGGTGGCTTGCGGTGGGCAACAAATGATGGAGAGTTTAATTGTGTTGCGTTTTATGATAAGACAATGTGAGGGGATGGGGAAATGTAGTGGTGATAAAACAGAAGGTAGCATTGAGAGTGGTAGTAACGGTAGGACGCGGTCATAGAGTAAGGTAATGTGAGCCAATGAGGTTGGATCGTTACTAAATGACTGCGACGATGTTTGCGATGTAGAAAAAAATGGTAAATAAGAGTAGAGGGGACAAGCATTCGCAAACATCCACATGGAAGATGCATGTGTGCCCTCGAGAAAGTAGATTTTCATAAGGTTTTATCTGAAAGAAAAAGGTCCCATTAGTAAATTAGGCCCAACAAGCATCAAAGAGGGGCATTCAGAGTTCAGCGGCGAAGGATATTAAGGTACCAAGGAGACTAGATCCTCTCTAAATTATCAGACAATGTCAACGATGGAAAATAACATACATAACAAAGAGAAAAGGGGAACTGGGGCAGGGGGTAATGTTGTGAATTTGAGAAGTACCTAAAAACGATATGATAGCCGCAACTAGAATTTTTAGGTAGTGCAACATAACCTCAGGTCACCTGAGAGACACAAATTATACAGAGCCCTGGTGATGGAACAACCATGTACTCCTACTTATATGGGATTGTCTCATATGATATTACAATGGAGGAACACTATGATGATCTCGGTGGATTGGATGCCAACTTATTTAGTATAGGGCTTCATAAGATCTCGAATTCTTATGTCCTCCATCTTGGCATCAAGTACCTTCACGTAAGTGTGTAGGTCGGTTTCCTCATTCCTCCATCCTGACGTTCTTGCACCACATGACGTGGACTCCTCCAACCTAGTAGATGTACAACTCCTCTTCTGGAAACCAGGGCGATGCCTCAAAGGAAGTGGGCTGCCTATGCATGGCCCCTTGGCACCGCACGTGCATATGCAAATATGGCCCAAAATAAAGTACGTGTGGCATGGGAATACGGTGCAATCACTTCCCCTCGACAAGCCCCCATCAGTATGTGTTGGGGATACGACCCCATGGTATAACCCGCCCTAGAAGGGCTGGGTTAGGATGTTGGCGACTTAACCGTAAAGCCTTAGACATGCCCAAGAGACCAAAACATGGAGCCAGGGAGGCGACTTACAAGGTGGACCGGACGGAGGCCCAAAGCCGGAAGATGGAGTGTGACCCGGAAGTGTAAGCCGCCCGATGGCGACTTTCCCAACAAGGCAAGGCGACTTAGAACCAGGATCGGTCATGCATTATGACCCGACCTGGACTCTTGTAAGCCCAGGGCCTCAACCCGTGTATATAAAGGCGAGTCCCTGTAGCGGGTAAACCTAAGTTACAATCAATGGATAGCTAGGTCAAGCGAATCCGCTCCCTTCTAATCGATACTCAAGCCATAATCAACAAGAGCAGGAGCAGGCTTTTACCTCCACCGCGAGGGGCCGAACCTGGGTAAACCTGTGTCTTTCGTCCCGCTCAACCCCTTCAAGCTAGTCACCGTAGCGATGGCTCCACACCTAAGTCCTTTCACTAGGGCATCTGCCGTGTTAACCCCACGACAGTTGGTGCCCATCGTGGGGCCAGCGCACGGTGGTTTCGAGTTCTTGAAGGGCTCTTTCTCAAGGATCGAGGGATACGCCGTTGGCAGGATGACCAAGAGTCACCGTGGCAAGCTCTACATCGACGACGCTGGCTGGGGTCCCGAGGCCGACTCAATCGAGTACGGATACCGGGTCCCCATCGGCGGAATTCACGTCTTCATCGGAAAGATTGGCGGATCTGAGCGTGAGCTGGACACCTGCACCGACCTCGCTGAGTCGGCTCGGCGCACTCAACCCGCCTGAATTCAACCTGGCCGGAAGGGCGTCTTCGTTGGCTTCGCACAAGGCATGGAGCTTGCGGAAAATTCTGCATCTGGAGGAGAGACTCTCGTCTACTCAGGTGATGAGTCGTCGACCGGAGAATCAGAGTCAATTTACCAGCTTCAGGATGGCGGGCTTGGGGGTTATTCCGATGGCGACAGTATTCCGGACCCCTATGGGCCGCCGAGTCGAGCCGCCATCTTCATGGCAGGCACGACGCCGAATCTCAACAACACGGCGGCTGGAGCGGCAACAATTACTGACCCTTCAGGATCCGGCTCAGCCAGGCCATCGGCTCAGGTTTTGTTGGAGCTGATGAATGAGTTAACAACTTTGATGGGGACCGAGGTCACAGCTGAAAACCAAGCAGAGCACAACGCGGAGATTGCAAGGCTTAAGAAGCAGATGACCAAGGCATAGGAGGACATCAATGCAGAGAATACCAGGATGGCAGCGGTGCGGCTCATTTTGAGGCTGAGGCAGAGCGCGTGAAGGCTGAGGCCTAGCGACTAAGTCTGGATGAGAACGCTTCCAACGCAGTCCTTCGGAGGAGGCACCAGACCCGCCTGCCCTTGCATTATGAGCCCATGAACCTTTTTAACACACCAGGGGCAGGACCGAGCACTCCACCGGTCATAACCTGGGCCACAGAGGCGCCAGGAAACAGGGCAGCGGCTCAGCCTTGGCAGTTAGACCCGCCCCGTAGAGGCACGGAACGTCATCGAGCTCCTTCAAACAGCTGTGGCGCAATAGGAAAAATATTCATATAGTCGTGATTGGGTGCATTCAACTCCCCTCCCAAGCCGTAGTTACAGTCGGCATATTGAGTCGCCCGCAGTCTCTAGCAGTGAGCGGCGACATAACCCGCCCCATGATAATAACCCGCCCCTTAACCCGAGGACTAATGCTCAACTAATTGTGAATGAGGCCAGAGCCCGCCGTGAGGCGGAGGCAGCAGTGGCGGCTCACCAGGGGGCTTATCAACAGCCTCCGGTGACCCCTTCAGCCTCTGTGGGAGCCGGGACAATTTCCAGGACTGTTGGAGTGCCGTGTTTAGTACCGGCTTTGCGTAATGAGCGTCTGCCCAAGGATTTTAAGGGTCCTCGCAAGGTGCCCAATTACACCGCAGATCTCCCTCCGGAGGCTTGGATTGGGAGTTATGAGTTAGCCATGGAGATGTTGGATGTCAATGACACTATCTGTGCCAAGTACTTTACCATGATGTTAGAAGGGCCGGCTCGTACATGGCTAAAGGGCCTACCACCTAATTCTATCAGTTCATGGGCGGAGTTGAAGGCGCGTTTTATCAAGAATTTTCAAGGGACATGCAAGCAACCACTGACGATTGTTGATCTGGATCACTGCGTGCAGCATGATGACGAGCCAGGCCACCATTGGGTCCGGCGGGTCTCCACTATTATTCACTCGTCTGATAATATCACGGTGGCTCAGGCGGTTCTGATTTTAGAGAAGAACTATCACTTTGTTCCTCTCAAGCAGAAGCTAGGGCGGCTCAAGCGCACTTGTCAGGACATGGGTGAACTCATGGCGGCTCTCACTAAGTATGCAGACTCTGATAGTACAAAGGACCCTGGTTCTAATGATGATAAATCCAACAAGGGCAAGAAGAACAACAATGGTAAGGGTCAGTAGCAGAATGTAACAGGGAATAACGGTAATAACCAGGGTAACGGTGGTAAGCGGAGAAAACCCGATGGTGGGTCAGACCTCGTGGTTAACACCAACACTGGGTATAAAAATCAGCGCTGCAATGGTAATGGTAAGCCGCCTTTTGGTGGGGCAAAGCCTTTCAATCTTGAGGCAATGCTTAATGACCCTTTCCCAAAGCACAGTTTTCCCAACAAGCCATCCACTCATGCTTGGAAGGATTGTTACATCATGCGAGAGTTCAGGAATCATAGCCTTCACCAGCACCATGGCAACGGCAATGGGCCGCCTGGCGGGTCAGGATCTGGTTCTCAGGGGTCCGACTTTGGTGGTGACGGCTCAAATTCTGGTTATCCAAGTCAAAGTAATCATGGTGGTCATAATCAACAGTCTGGTCAGGGTAACTAATAGCAGAATAATCAGTCATGATATCAGAGTAATCCAAAGCAGCTTAATGGAGGCCAATACCACGTTTTCACTACAAGTCTTTGCAAACGGGATCAGAAGGTTCATAAGCGGGCGGATCATGCCATAGAGCCGGCTGCTCCGTAGTATATGAGATGGCCTGAGCACACGATATCGTGGAGCAGGGCGGATCACCCACCACAGGTTGATAACCCGGGTCATTTAGCCCTTGTGGTGGCTCCTCAGGTAGGTGGCTATAAGTTTACCAAGGTGCTTAGGGATGGTGGCAGCAGCATCAACATCCTGTACTATGATACTTTTCGCCGGATGAATCTGAAGGACAAGGATCTTAAGCCGTCATCCACAGTCTTCCATGGGGTGGTCCCAGGCAAGTCGGCATACCCTGTGGGAAAAATTGCCTTGGAAGTGGCCTTTGGTGATGAGTACAATTATAGAGCAGAGACGTTGTGGTTTGAGGTGGTGAAAATCAAGAGCCCATATCATGCTCTGTTTGGACGGCCGGCTTATGCTTGGTTTATGGCTCGTCCTTGTTATGTTTACCTGCAGCTTAAGATGCTAGGGCCAAAGGGGACAATTGCGGTACATGGTGATCGAAAAGTCGCCCTGGAGTGCGATGAAGGGGATGCGGCTTATGCAGAGTCAGCTTGCGCTACTGAGCAGCTCAAGTTTTATAAGGATAATGTTGACCCGGCTGATATAACCCCTCTAAAAAAGCCTACTACTGAGCAGGATACCTTGTTGAAATTCAAGTCGGTCGATGACACTAAGCAAGTGGATTTTGTCCCTGGTGACTCATCTCAGCAGTTCACTGTGGGGGCTAATATGGATCCCAAATAGGAATGCGTGCTCATCGAGTTCATCCGTGAGAATCGGGACATCTTTGCATGGAAACCTTCTGACATGCCAGGTGTACCGAGAGAATTCGCTGAGCACCACCTTAGTGTGGATTCCAAAGTTAAGCCGGTCAAACAGTTCCTCCGTCGTTTTAATGAGGAGCGACATAAAGCTATTGGAGAAAAGGTAGCCCGACTCTTGGCTGCTGGGTTTATCATGGAAGTTTTCACCCCTGAGTGGTTGGCCAACCCTGTGCTTGTAGTTAAGAAAAATGGCACATAGCGTATGTGTGTTGACTACACAGATCTCAACAAGGCTTGTCCAGCTGATCCATTTGCTCTCCCCCGTATTAACCAGATTATTGATGCAACGGCGGGTTGTGAGAGTCGATGCTTCCTGGATGCTTATTCAGGTTATCATCAGATCAAGATGGCAGTTGAAGACCAAAAGAAGACGTCTTTTATCACACCTTTTGGGGCTTTCTGCTATGTTTCCATGCCTTTTGGGCTCAAAAGTGCCCAAGCGACTTACCAGCGCTGTATTCAGAATTGTTTTCATGGTCAGATTGGCACAATGTTCATGCTTATGTGGATGATATTGTGGTTAAATCCAGAAAGAAAGAGATCCTGCTTGATGATTTGAGGGAAACTTTTGACAATCTTCGGGTCTACAAGATGATGCTTAACCCGGCCAAGTGTGTTTTTGGTGTACGTGTAGGAAAATTGCTAGGTTTTCTGGTCTCAGAACTGGGCATTAAGGCTAACCCGGAGAAGGTAAAGGCCATCACTTCCATTTCTAAGCCGGCGTGTGTTAATGACGTTCAGCGCCTGGCAGGTCGTATTGCAGCTTTGAGCCGGTTCATAAGCCGCCTGGGAGAGAAGGCAATTCCTCTATATCAGATGATGAAGAAGACAGATCACTTTGTCTAGAGTATTGCTGCCAATGAAGCTTTTGAAGCACTCAAGAAACAGTTAGCTGAGCCTCCCATCTTGGCTGCTCCCATAGACAAAGAGCCTTTGCTCCTGTACGTGGTGGCTAATAACAAGGCAGTCAGTGTAGCAGTTGTCGTGGAGTGCAAGGAGGCAGGAAAGAAATACCCAGTCCAGCGGCCGGCTTATTATGTCAGTAAGGTCCTGAATGAGTCCAAGCAAAGATATCCAGATTGGCAGAAGCTGGTGTTTGGGGTGTTCATGGCGAGTCGCAAGTTGAAGCATTATTTTCTTGGGCATCCTATTACTGTGGTCAGCTCTGCTCCCTTAGGGGATATTATTCAAAACAGAGAAGCCACTGGCTGGGTTGCTAAGTGGGCAATCGAGCTTGGACCTCATAATTTGGAGTATGTGCCAAGAACATCCATCAAGTCTCAAGCTCTGGTGGACTTCATAAATGATTGGACATGTCGGATTCAGGGCACCGCAGACCCAAAGGAAGGTTCAAACTCTGGGGCGTGTGCGAAGAACTCAACCTATCCAGCCAACCAAACACGTTGCCCTACAGCCTAGCTCAGTGAACAAGGAAGGAGAAGGACATGGCAGTTTACCCAGGTTCGGGCCACCTTGCGGTGTAATACCCTACTCCTACTTTGTGGTGGATTTGCCTCATGAGGGGCTGAGGATGAACTAGTACAAGGGAAGAACAACCTCACGAGGTCTGCTCTAGTGTGGGTGTGAGCTGGTGAGGTGTCTCTGGATCCGATCCTCTCTACGGTGATGGCTAGCCTATATTTATAGTGGCCTCTGTCCTCTTCCCCCAAAACGAAGGCGGGAAGGGATCCCAAAGTGGCCAATTTGAAAGGGGACAAGTAGTACATCTTATCCTGACGAAAGGTGGTCTTCGCCTGCAAAGCTTCTAGTTGAGACGCTGCAGTGGGTTTGGCGATGACATCCGTCCTGCCGTCCTGGTGGTCATGGTCTCATTGCACGGGAATGGAAACCTTTGGCTGATTCCTCGAGACCCCGTGCCTGCGCTTGCCTCCTTAGCACCAAAGGGGAAACCTACTCCTCTGCGCCCGCTGGCGCCCACCTGGCCTTGGTCGTCATGGCTTGCATCACCTCCACCTCATGAGGTGTGTACCTGCATAGAAATCTCCGCTCCTCAGGAGCCAGCCTAGGGAGGCCGCCCTCTCCGGAGGTCTTGACGTCGCCCGCCTCGCGAGGGTCTTGTCTTGAAGGTGCTACAGATGGGCTGTACCAGACCGTTGATGGAGCCACGTCGTGGGCCTTATGCAGGCAAGTCTGGGTACCCTGGTTCCCAGAACGCCGAAAGTAGCCCCCGGGACCAAGGCGCGCTCGGACTTGGCTTCGGGGCGAAGCCAAAGGGCAAGGGCGAAGCGTCGCGGGCCCCAATTGCCTATGGACCAAGCCGATGCGTGGCGCTTGATGGGACGTGGGCGTCTCCACTTCCCCACGTCGCCTCGGCAACTGCCTGGCTTGACAACTGCCAGGCGCACGCGGCCCAGCCATCATTGCTCGCCGCGCTCGCCTTCTACTCCCTTCCTTTCCTTCAGACTTGCGTTTTCCTCACCAAGTTCCACACCAGCTTCAATCTCCGCCGCCATGGCTTCCAAGACGAATATAGGGAAAGCCTGTGTGACCACGGAGCCCTCGCCAGGGCCGGAACCAGTGCTAGATCGGTCCACGGTGATCAACCAGGAGGGCTTGGACAAGGTCCGGCAAGCCCTTGCCGTCGATTCCAATGAGTGGAAGGCAATGACTGTCTGGCCTGCCTCCCGGTCTAGCAGACATGGAGGCCACCGAAATCCCCCTTCATCTCCACGCTCTCTTTGCCGGCCTGCTCCCCCCTTTTTCAGATTTCTTCAATGCCATGCTCTCGCACTACCAGATCCACGTGCTGCATCTGGACCCCGGATCCATCGTCCTCCTGTCCGCTTTTGCCTTCTTGTGCGAGGCCTTCGTGGGCATCGCCCCGTCCATAGCCTTGCTCCGCCATTTCCTCTCGCTCCACTTGGTCGACGGCGGACAATGCTCGGGGTGTGTGTCACTCCAGGCGGTAGCAGCGACGGCTGGCTCCTACATCGACTTCACGCTCCGGCCGGATGTGAGGGGATTCCAGAAGCATTGGGTGTATGTGGACGCCACTGTGCGCAGCCCTCTGCTCCTTCTCCCATTGGCGCCGGCAGAGCCGAGTTCCGGCTAGGGACACGCGGAGCTCGTTGACCGTCGGCTTGCACATATCTTGTCTAGGCTGGGCAAGCTGAAGGAGGCAGGGGTGACGGCGGCGATGGTGGTGAGGGAGTTCGTTCGGCGGCGCATCGCTCCGCTCCAGCGCCATTCTCGCCCGATGTGTGCCTTCACCGGCCCCAACGACCCCATGAGGCTCCAGGTGCCTTCGCTTCCCCCAAAGACATTGCGCACAATGCTCCAGCTCCTGACGGGTGACCCCGTGCCTGCTGTGCTCCCTTCTGAGGGGTGCCCTCTGTACAACTGCTCGAACTGGCGAGCCTTTGTCGAGAAGATGCCGCGCTTCGATGAGTGGGGGCTGCTCCCCGAGGGCCACAAGGGACCTTGTGAGAACCCCATCTTGGTGGCTCATGTGCTCGTCGGCCCTGTGGCATGCGCTCCAGTACGGGCCGCGGGGGAGCAAGCATCACCGAGCGCTCCTGAGGCGGCCGCTGGAGAGCCGGCGCCACCATGCGCTCCTGAGGTGACGGCCTACTCCTCCGCAGGCGGCGTGGGAGGAGCCCCGCCTACGGACGCATTTGCCGCCCCCGCCAGGAAGGGCTGCACACCGGTCTACGGCGTGTCCCTTCCAAACCTCGGGGTGCCCCACAAGAGGAAGGGGCTCAAGAGCCATCGCGGCGACACCTCACGGGCCCTGAAAAAGAGGAAGTGGATAGCTGTGGATGAGTAATACCTTGCCCTCCTAGATTTTCGCATACTGCGTCCTCCTCTGACTTTTGCCCCTCAGGATCCCTTCCATCGAGGTGGTGAGCCTGCCCGGAGTGTGACCCCCGGAGGCCTCTGGTTTGGTGGCTACCTCGGACCTCCCGAGCCGGGTGACCGCGCGTGATGTGGTGCCGGCTCACGAGCCGAGGCCGCTGCTGGAGGGCCACGAGCCTGCACTTCCGGCGTCCTTCTTTCGGAGGAACCTCTGGTGCATGGAGGCTCTGCTGAGGGCTCCTCCACTGGTTCTTGCCGGTGGTTGGGCAATCCACGCGATGGCTCCATCTTCAAGCGGTGGGGCTGGACCATGCCGTGCCCCGTCCGTGGCACAGGGAGCGGCCGGAGGAGCTCCGGCCACTAGTCCCCTGCCGGAGACGGGTGAGTCATCTCGCGCCCCTCCTGCGGACCGGGGCGTGGAGGAAGGGCCCGGCCGAGCGCTGGAACTGGCACGCGGGCGCAGTGCCGTCTGTCACGACCTCCTCTAGGAAGCGACGGGCGCGCTAGGCCGCCTCGGGGCAGAGCTTGCCGATGTCGACAGCGCCTCGAGGCGGAAGGCTTCCGCCTGGCGCGCGAATGGCACCAACTGAAACTCGCCATCAACCTCGGGCGCTTGCAGCACAAGCGGACCCGCGCGGAGGCGGAGGAGTCCCTTGCAGCTTCTCGGGAGGCTTGTGCTCGCGCCCTGGAGGAGGCCCGTGCCATGGATCATCGTCGTGAGGCGGCCGAGGAGCGCGAGAGGGAGCTTCGAGCCTCGAACGCCGCCCTTGAGTGGCAACTCTAGGCGCGTAGAGCTTCCCTTGCAGCGCTGCTAGGTGGGACCCCCACAGACGAGGCGGGAGTCCGGTCGCGCGAGGACGCGCTGGTGCTCGAGGCATTGGAGCACAGCCTGGAGCGCGAGCGACTGGAGGTGATGGAGCACCAAGTAGCCACCACCAAGGACGCCCTTGCCTCTCGGGAGGCAAGGATCCAACGGGAGGTCGACCAGAAGGTAGCGGGGATCCGCGAGGCCCTTGTCAAGGAATACCGCCAAAAGCTGGGGCTCAAGGAGGCTCGCTTCGCGCAGCGGCAAGTCAAACTGCGGGGCAAGGCCGATGCCCTTAAGGTGAAGCTGGCCACGGCAGAGCGGCGCGAGAAGGCCGCCAAGGAGGCCCGGGCCACCGCTGAGGCCGAGTTGTCCTCACTTCATGAACATGTCACAGGTGTTATGTCCCTCGTGGAGAGAGCCTCAGACGAGGCGGGCCGCCGCCGAACGCTGCAGCGCGAGCGTTCCTTGATGTTCGAGGACCTCAGGGTCAGGGCCAACTAGGCGAGAGCATCTCCCGCCCGTAGCAAGCTGATGATGCTGGCTACCTCCACTTCTTCACCCAGGTCGTGACCTGCCTCAAAGGCGGGGCCGTGAGGACGTGCGAGCTCATTGAAGAGAAGAGCCGAGACCTTCTTGGGCATGCGTTCTCGCGTGTCTTCAGCTACCTTCTTAGCCTCGATCCCGACTTCGACTTCAACGCCGCGATAGCCCCCGTGCCCGGGGTAACCCAGCGCGACCTGGCGAGCTGGGTGGACGGTCATGTGGATGACCTGATCATGGAATTTGCCCTTGCCGACAATGTGGCTGCGCTCGCAGCCGAAGAGGGTGGAGCTGATGGTGATGATGATGACAGCGACGCCGGCGGTAGTGCGTCTCGCTAGGCTTGTATTTCTCTGTTTGCCTGCCAAAATTTTGGGTGTGGCCCTGCAGGGCGTGAAAGCATTTTTTGGAGGGGGCCCCCCTGTAATGTATGAAACAATGATATGTCCTCTAAATTAATTTCGAAAACATGTCGTCGTGAGCCGGAGGGCTCCTGACCAGAGTAGTTGGCGTGGCTTAGCTTTTGTGTTTGCGGCCTTGGACGGGTTCTTGTATCATAGAGACGCGATTCTCCTGAGACGGGCCCTCCGGAGCCCTTGGTCCGTGGAATCTTAGGGGGGGCTTGCGAGAGCTTAAGGCCTCCTGGCGTGCCTCTGTCTGGCGTCGAGCTTCGCGGGAGTGGGGGGGGGGGCGCCCGGCGCTGAGTGCCCATGAGGCCCAAAGCCGAACGCCGGGCATGGTGTGCGCCTGCTGGCTCGCTCGAGAGCGCCGCGCGAGGAGCCAGACGCCAAAGCTTTGGCAAGGTGTGCGCGCGGGCGGACCCGTGGCAGTTATGTCCTTGTCCCCGAGGGGGCCCTGATGCTGCTCGGGCTAGACCAGATGCGCACGCCACACCCAACCCCTGCTCGCGGGGCGCTTTGGGGGAGAGCAGCAGGTAGGAGCCGTGCCTCCCAAAACACAAATCGGATAACGAGGAAACACCGCGAATCAAAAAATTTCCCCCCTTATTTATTTCTTTCAATAAGCGCATGAAACTTCGAATTTCATTCCAAAAGCAGCAAATCGGATTACAAAAGAGAGCAAAAAAGGCGTCCGCGTCCGGCGTCTACACTAGTCTTCTCAGTAGCGTGGAGCTCAGTGCTTCCACTGGGTGTGGGCATAGTCATTGGAGGATAGTGTCGTCTACCAGCACAGAGCATGGTGCTTCCACTTGGATGTGGGTGGGAGCCCCCGTGAGGCTCAGGGGCAGCGCTCAGGAGACTCCGGGGCATGTACAACCCCACTCATTATTACGTGAGAGTGTCACGAGTGGAGACTTGAGGGGGCACTCCTTGCTTCCCGGGAGGGGACCCCGCCCTGTGAGTGCTTCGACCACCGTTGGGGTGTCCGGAAACCAGGACAGGACCAAGGGGTAAGGGGCTGGACGGGCGGGGGTCAGGCGGTCGCAGGCCCTCGACCGGAAGAAGGGTTCGCCGGCGCCTTCCCCGGCAGAGGACCCACCTCTGGATTGCACGCGCCCCTGTTGCGGCGGCGCCTTGCACCATGCAGCGCGGGGGGAAGCTCTGGCGCCGGGCTTCCCCTGCGCGACCTTCTGGCACGCCATGCCTGCCTGAGGTGGGGCCAACATTTGGAGGTGCGCAGCCATGGCATGATTTACCTGCGATCCAAGGTTAGCGCAACGCGTTCTAAAGGTATTGGTTGTAACCGGTGGCCGTTGCCGTCAAAGGTGCGGGCGAGGCGCTGAGTTGGCTCGTAAGGGGTCCCCACCCCATGTGGCCTTGGCGATCCTAACATCCGAACAGACCGGGGAAACGTGCTCGGCCTCCCCCTTCGCACGTACCACGAGCCCACCAACGGCGGGGCAGAGGAACCAGGGGCCATCGCTCCGAATCTAGCCCCCAGTCCTTCTGCTCTACTGTCCGCCATCTTCGATGCTCGGCCTTACCGGCCCGGGGGTGGCCGTTCACCGTCACTTCGGTGGAGGCCGCCCAACCTGGTCGCACCATGGGGGCGCGCCTCTCGGGTCAAGGGGGCAGCACCGCGCGAGGGATTGCCTCCGCGGGGCCCCCTGGGCTCCCCCCAGGGGGACGAGCAGACATGGCAAGGGCGGGCGCGGGCCTGCAGTGGTGTCCGCGATGCCAGCAGGATGCGGAAAGGCGTCGCGCCCTCGCAGGCAGCGTCGAGCAGCTCGACGGCGCGTGCGAGCAAGGCGTCGCGGCTGCCCTCTGCTAATCTGCACCGCAGCAGCTCGCGCACCACAAGGAGCACGGCTCGTGTGTTCGCTTGCTCCCGACGAATGTGCAGGGACGACGCCATGGCGAAGCTAGCGGAATGCGCGGTGGCATGGTTGCGACGCCGCACGGAAGAGGGCGGGGGCGATCCGTGCTGCCGGTGGTGGTTGTCACTAGTAGCCGCGCCGGCCGCGGGAGGCATAGGGTGAATATGAGCCCCATGACCGAGGGGCGCTACCTGGGTGGGTCAAACAACCCAGCGCTCAGCGCAAGCTCGAGGAGCCTCAGCCATGGGTGCGACGGGAGGACGTGGGGCGGAGATAGAAGAGAGCCTTCGACACACCCCTACCTGGCACGCCAAATGTTGGATTCAGGGCTCTGCAGACCCAAAGGAAGGTTCGAAATCTGGGGCGTGTGCGAAGAACTCAACCTATCCAGCTAACCAAACGCGTTGCCCTATAGCCTAGCTCAGTGAACAAGGAAGGAGGAGGACACGGCAGTTTACCCAGGTTCAGGCCACCTTGGGGTGTAATACCCTACTCCTGCTTTGTGGTGGATTTGCCTCACGAGGGGCTGAGGATGAGCTAGTACAAGGGAAGAACAACCTCACGAGGTCCGCTCTAGTGTGGGTGTGAGCTGGTGAGGTGTCTCTGGATCCGATCCTCTCTACGATGATGGCTAGCCCATATTTATAGTGGCCTCGGTCCTCTTCCCCCAAAATGAAGGCAGTAAGGGATCCCATAGTGGCCAATTTGAAAGGGGACAAGTAGTACATCTTATCCTGACGAAAGGTGGTCTTCGCCTGCAAAGCTTCTGGTTGTGACGCTGCAGTGGGTTCGGCGATGACATCCGTCCTGCCGTCCTGGCGGTCTTGGTCTCATTTCACGGGAATGGAAACCTTTGGCCGATTCCTCGGGACCTCACGCATGCGCTTGCCTCCTTAGCACCAAAGAGGAAACCTGCTCCTCTGCGCCCACTGGCGCCCGCCTGGCCTTGGTCGTCATGGCTTGCATCACCTCCACCTCATGAGGTGGCACCTGCATAGAAATCTTCGCTCCTCAGGATCCAACCTAGGGAGGCCGCCCTCTCCGGAGGTCTTGACATCGCCCGCCTCGTGAGGCTTGGCCCCTCGCGAGGGTCTTGTCTTGAAGGTGCTGCAGATGGGCCGTACCAGGCCGTTGATGGAGCCACGTCATGGGCCACAGGCAGGCAAGTCTGGGTACCCTGGTTCCCCGAACACTGACATGACAGAATTGAAAACACCTGAGGAAAAGCCTGCCAACACATATTTGATAATCCACTTTGATGGGTACAGGTAATTCGAAGGCTCGGGGGCTTGAGTTATTTTGACTTCCCCACGAGGTGATAAATTTTATTATGTTTTAAGGCTAATGTTTCCTTGTACTAACAATGCAGCTGAGTATGAAACTTTGCTCCATGGTCTTTGTATGGCCAAGGAGATGAATTTAAGCTGGGTCATATGTCTGGGCGACTCAGACCTAGTGGCTCAGCAAGTTTCAGGCAAGTGGGACTCTAAAGACCCACTTATGGCGGCTTATCGTCAGGCGATCGACAATACCACTGGTCACTTTAAGGGTTACCAGGTGGATCATATTGATCGATGGAAAAACGAGGTGGCTGATGCATTATCCCGGCTTGGGTCTCAACGTAAGCCGGTGCCCCCCAATGTGTCCCTTGATTTGTTACACAATCCTTCGGTTAAGCTACCTTCTAAGGAAGATCTTGCTATACCTGATCTGGAAGGACAGTTGGTGGCGGCTCTTTGTGCTATTCCTGATTGGACGCTGCCTTATCTGGCTTATCTCACTCGTGGCGAGTTACTCGAGGATGAAAATTTGGCCCGGCAGATCACACGGCGTTCTAAGTCTATGACTATCATCAATGGCGAGTTACATCGCTGCAGTGTTACTGGTGTTTTTCAACATTGTGTTTCTCCTGAGAAGGGCCGTGAGATTTTACAAGAGATACATGTGGGTGATTGTGGTCATCATGCTGGCTCATGATCTTTGGTGGCTAAGGCGTTTCGTCATGGATTTTTCTGGCTAACGGCTCATGCAGATGTAGAGGATATTGTTAGCAAATGTGACGGGTGTCTGAAATTCACAAGGCAAGCTCATGTACCGGCTCAGCAATTGAGGATGATTCCAATTACTTGGCCGTTTGCAGTCTGGGGCTTGATATGGTTGGACCTTTTAAGAGATCTAAGGACAAGAAGACCCACCTTTTAGTGGCGGTTGACAAGTTTACAAGTGGGTTGAGGCAGAGCCAGTTAGCAATTGTGAGGTGGCGACTACAGTCCAGTTTGTCAAAAACCTGATCTTCCGTTTTGGTTATCCTCATAGTATCATCACTGATAATGGCACAAATTTGTCTAAGGGTGATATGAAGGAGTTTTGTCAAAGAGAGCATATCCGCCTTGATGTATCCTCGGTGGCTCATCCACAGTCTAATGGTGAAGCAGAACGTGCTAATCAGGAAATTTTGCGATGGATCAAGCCCCGGCTTATGGTTCCTTTGGAGCGAACACTGGGTTGTTGAGTTGAAGAGCTTCCTTCAGTCCTTTGGAGTATCAGAACCACCCCCAAAAGATAAACAGGCTGCACGCCTTTTTTCATGGTTTACGGCGCAGAGTCGGTTCTCCCAAGTGATATCCGTCATGACTCACCCAGGGTGGCAGCTTACATTGAAACTGATAATGAGACGACATGTCAGAACACACTTGATTCTTTGGATGAAGAGCGTGATCTCGCAGCAGCACGATCAGCAATTTATCAACAAGACCTGCGTCGCTATCATAGCCGCAAAGTTAAATCCCAAATGTTCCAAGAGGGCGACTTAGTGCTCCGACTGATTCAAGATCAAACATGCATGCATAAGCTATCACCACCTTGGGAGGGACCTTTTGTGGTCAGCAAGAATCTCAACAATGGGTCATATTATCTCATTGATATACGTGAGCGCAAGACATCACGAACTTCTGAGGAGGAGACCAACAAGCCATGGAACATTGCTCAACTTTGGCCTTACTGTACTTGAGTCATCGGCTCTCATCATTGTACATAACTTTGTCAATGTATATATCTCTTTATGATCAACATATTAAAGCCGGCATCCCCAAAATTTGGGGCCTCTATCGTTTCATCTCATATTTTCTGTGCATGAGTCTTTATTGGCTGATCATAAGGTCTCTTGGGGGCTTCCAACTCACTGAGTTTAGCTTTCATACCCTCTTGACCGGCTTTATATGCCATATATGGGTTAAACATGCATTTTTCCAACTTGCCACTCTGCCAGGTAACCCACCGTACTCTTGACAGTCCATCTTTATATGACCATGAACTTGTCAAGGTTAAAACGGCGGTTTTTGTCACGTGAAGGCCGGCTTACAGAGAGCTAGGATAAACTCACCTGTCTGCTTGTTGCTACTCCGCTATGTGGCCCGTCATACTCTTAAGAGTCAATATTTTTTAAGACCCTGAACTAGTTAAGGTTAAAACGACAGATTTATGTCACGAGAGAGCCGGCTTACGGGATGACAAGGCTATCATGCCAAGCTTCTTTGAAGCAAACTTGAGTTTTTCAAACAATAAAACAGAGCTGGTCTCATTTGGTCGTGCCTTCAAAGCCGACTTACAAATATTTGAGATATAAATGTATATATTCTTTGATCCTTGTTTTTACAGGAATTTTTTATCGTATGAAGGCTATAAATCCTTGGATCACAGAAGGTCCGGGTTAGCATTGCTCGTAAATTGAGCACATAGCAGTCATGACCCGCCAAGGGGATTGTTTAAATATTTTCAGACCATGAGTCATTGGGTTTTTAACTCACCCTGGATTTTGACTATAAGTCGCTAGTACAGGAGTTGATGGGTCTTTCACAGATTATATATCGAGACCTCAGGAAGTTGTATCAATATTGCAAGACCAGTTATGCATTTATATGACAAGATCACATAGGTTAAGCTGCTGAAGCACAAGTTGATAAAAACATGCATGAAGGCATGGCAGGGCAGTTCACTATTTTTAACTAAGCTATTACAAGGCTACATTTGAGCCCAAAAGTTTTGAACGAAGTTTTTCAGGAGTTACATCACTCCTTTGAACCGGCCTTAGAGTCGTCCGGGTTATGACCAGCCGGGTTAATGTTGTCATGGCGCCTTGAGGTAGAGGCATCCGGGTCATCCCGTCCCGGCTCTTCGTCGCTTGCAATTTGGAGGTTATCCGATGTCCAGTCGATGCCAGTTAACGCCTCAAAGGTTGCCTCATCATTAAGGATAAGAGTAGGGTCAATGTCAGGGGCGAAAATATGCTTACGCCTTTGAGGAGTTAAAGCCACAATTTCATGTGTAGGTGGCTTGATACGGGCATTGTTGCTGTCATAAGCCGGCTGATACTTGGACAGATCCAGATCTCGTGCTAGTTAACATGCTAAAGGCCTCATCTCTTTTACACACTTGGCAAAGTCTACTTCATTGAAGACGGTTCCGTCATCGTTGAATTCTGGACAGCCGCCAGCCATCTCTGTTGGGTCCAGCTCTTATTGCTAAGCCTTTGCCCGGCTTAGTGCAGTAATAGCTCCGGCGCGGGCGGCTGATAGTTTTATTTCTTCAATCTGAGCCGGCACCCTTGATAGATGATCCAACACAGTCTTAATAAGTGTTTGAGGTTTCTTGCCGTTTGATATGGATACAAGTGTTCGCAGGCTTCTAGCGTAAAGCTTCTCCGTTAACGAATAAACAACTTTAAGCTTCAGCAACATATTTTGGCCAAGGTTGGCACTCCTGGCACCTGTTGTAAAGTCAAGGAACACGTCAAGCGAGTTAGAAATCAATTATTTTGAGTCGCCAGGCGAGTTAAAGCACCTTAAATGGCTTATGAGATTCTTCAGTTGAGTACAAGTTTAAACTTACCAAAGATGGCGGCTGTCATTTGAGATATGTGCTGTTTTAAGCCGGCAAGCTCTTCAGTGACTGGCTTAACCTACTTTTCAGCATCTTCCGCACACCACAGTAAGGCAACCTTTTCAGACTCCAGAGTAGCTCTATCACCGTCAAAGTTGGATTTCAGTTTCTCTAAATCCTCCAAAGCAGACTTCAGTTTCGACTCGGCCTTGACGCTTTCAGCCTGTTGAAACTCTACATTTTTCTTTAAGTCGCCAAGCTGCGACTCCTTCAAGCTTAAAGCTTCCTGAAAAAAGGATTTGAAACCATGGTTACAGACTAATATTGAGCAGATTTGTTATGATAAGATTACTCAAAGTCCCAAACACATTGCAAGCAATATGCTTGGCACTTGGGGGCTAATGTAGGTCATTTCAATTTATATTATGACCCGGCTCATAGATAAGCCGGCCCTTTGGGGCTACATGCAGTTCTTTAAAAAGTGATTATTTGGAAGACCCGGCTCATCTTATCAAGATAAGCCGGCCCTTGGGGGCTACGCGTGGTTCTTTAAAAAGTGATTATTTGGAAGACCCGGCTCATCTTATCAAGTTAAGCCGGCCTTTGGGGGCTACGCTTTGGAGTTTTCATATTATTCTACAAAGTCTTAAACATACTCAACGGATTTTCCTATGGTCAAGACTTGGGGGCTGCATGAGTGTATATATATATATATATATATATATATATATATATATATATATATATATATATATATATATATACAAGGCTGAGAGGGAGTGGAATTTAGTCATACCTCATATTTTTACTTCATCGGGTTGACTAAGCCGGCTTCTATGTCGCGGCTTGTATGAAGGCAGCTTAGATAGCCCGCATGCAACTCGCCCACACTAAACTCTGCATAGCTTTGCAGGTCCAGCTTTGTCTTGCCTTTCTCCAATGAAGGCGCCTCTTCTTTAGTAGTGTGTTTAGTTAACACAGTGGAGGCTTCTGGTGCCTTATAACCCGTCCCAGTGATGGTAACCTCATCAGTGGTCTTCTCAATGAGAATTTCTTCAACTGGTTTGATAAGAGGTGAGGATGGAATAGGACTTGGCAGAGCATGACTGTCTGCCGGGTTAGCATCAGTGTCCATGAGCTCAGAAGCTGTAACATTAGTCTGTGGAGACGGGTCATCTTGCTGGCTGACAGGATCTTCAGAATTTTGGATTGGGACCTCAGGGGTTTCCAGCACCTACTTCTCCAGTTCAGAGACCGCGGGAGCTTTGGAAGAGCCGCCCAGATTTTGCTTTTTAACAGTTTTTGCCTTGGCCCTGTAACAAGAATATAAGAGCTTATGAGTATACGACAACAAGTGTTAGTCAAACAAATGTAAAACACTTACCCTGGGGTGACAATGAAGACAGGAAGCTGTGTTCCAGTTGAGTTGCGAGATGACGGTGGTGTTCCCTGATAGTTGGAATCATAAGGGTTAAGAGGTTGTCGCACAAGACCAGCTCGTGGAAGAGATAGAGTCGGGCTATGAGGTACCTCATTGCGATGTTTCCGAGGAGCCGACGTGTTGGAAAAGTCGACCACGAGATCTTCAGAGCCGCCGCTCCGGGTCAGACGCCTGGCTTCATGCTGCTATCTCTTCAAAAGAAGGTTGGGGGTCTAAATGAGCATGAGGGTGAGAAAATCTTACTTTTCGGATGACCCACCGTGTTTTCTGTCTTGGCAAGGGTTCTGAGTCGGAGGGGACAGGAATTACCTCTGCGTCGTTGGCCTGGCTTGTCTCCACTTCGTCCTGAGATGAATCAACATCAATAAGTTGCATAAAAAGAAGACCAAGTGTGACACCCCAAAAATTTAATCATGTTTTTACTAAGAAAAGGTTGGCCGGAAATAAAATTTTGAATTATATTAAGTCCTTTATTATTTTTAGAATATTTTCTGCCTTCTGTTTTTCAAAAATTCTTCCCTCCATATAGAATTTTTTGGAAATAATATTGTGGCCTTGGTAGTTGTCTTAAAACATTTCAATTATAATTTAATAACAATAATAATTAATTTCATAATAAAATTTGCCTCTAAATAATTCCTTTAATAGCTATTTAAATACTTTAAATGCCTTTGTTGCACTACAACCATTTTGAATAATTCTTTTAAAATCCCACAAAAATTATGAGAGGTCAGGTGATGCCTACATATCACTTTTATGCAAAAACCTAACTTGGTCTTTTGAAAATTTTGAGTGAAACTTCCTCTTTTCAATTCTGTCCATTTTCTAGGATATAACTACAACCCTAATTTTTCTTGCTCCAAAAATTCTGAAATTTTTCCCACTTATAGTTCTTCCAACCAAACCCGTAAGTCCAGAAGCTCACCTCCCAACTCCACATTCTAGTGCACCAAATGATTCCTCCAAAAATATGTCCAGAACTGAATTTCAGTAAAACTTGCACTAGCAAGTTTTGCATTCTGTCAAACCAATTGGAGACACTACCCTGCCAAGTCACTTCCAACAAAAGCATCTAGATAGCTCTGTCATTTTATCAAACACATTGTGTGCATGACAGAAACTATGCCTATCCCTAAACTACGTTGGGCACTTGCTCTCTTGGCCAAACTAACATGTCCACTCATTTTAGCAAGTCGAGGAGCATCATCCTGTCAAGTTGTAGTAGCAGCAAAACCTTTTAGGGTGCCCTGGCATATTGCTGAACACCCTGGGCGCGCACACTGCGCATGGCCAGAGCGCCGGGACTGCAGGCTCTGGCACTAACTGCTACTGCTCCCTTGCTGCTCCTCTCGATCGCCTTAGCCCTTCCCTTGACTCTCTGATCAACCACCGACCTCGCCGACACCTCCCCTTGGCCCTGAGCACCTCCCACCGCCGCCCGCGGTGATTGGAGCCGCCGCCCGACGAATTCCGCTCAGCCACGACTACCCTCGCTTAATTGCCAACTGCCCAAGCCCATCCGCAGCTCACCCAAACACTCCACTGGCCACCTGCACCAGCCGCAACATCCCCCGCACCGGAGCTTTCCCCCAGGCGCCGCCCTCCACCGTCCGGAGCCGCCAACCACCGCCGCCCGTTGCTGTCACGTAGCTACCTGAGGGCCTGGATGAACCCAAGGCCTCCAGCGCACCACCCTCATTCAACCTCCATCTACCAGAGCTTATCCGCTGCTCGCCTACCTCGCCGCCGACCACGCCGTGCCATTAATGGCCATCCGCCATGGTGGCCTCCTCTGGAAGCCATGGGATCGTGTCGCTGCTGCCTATATAAGGCCCCCCGAGCTCGCGCAGCTCAACACCACCTCTCCTCCTCCCTCAGTAGATCTTCTAGAGCAACCCCCACGGCCAGAAACGGCCGTCTTTCTCAACTCCGGCAACTACGGCCTCCACAACTTTCTAGTTGATTCCAACCCCACCAAAGCCTTCCCTCCCAAAATTCTTTCACCAATGGATCCCTAGGGGCATCGCAAACACTCCTGGCCCATCAATTTCATCGAAGGAGGCTCGTGGGCGAAAGCCCTCTTCTGGCCGTAGCCACCGTCCACCAGGATCGTGACAACCGGAGCATCGAGGCACGCCAGCGCCCGTATCCTAGCTCCAGAAGACCGCCAGGGCCTTCTGAGCATTCCGATGGTCTCAGATCCCCGAGAGACACCTTCGTTCGCCGGGGATCGCCGTCGGCGACCGCTGCACCATTCGGCCGAAGGAAGGAGATGGCGGGGTGGACTGGTCAAACCTGGCAGTGGGCCCATGGGACCCACTGTCAGCGACCCAGAAACCCAACGAATCATTTTAAGTGGAAGTGTCTTTCCTGGAGTACGTGTTCAACTCTGGAAAATGTATTCCGCGGAATACGCCTTCGACATCAACGCCCTCCCGCGCGGCCGACGACTGGGCTCGGCCCAATAGTACCTCATGGCTATATTACGCGCAGGGAAAAATGGAGGGAAGAGAATATTTCAAACTTTTGGAGTGCCCCAATCCTTCTGCATGCTTAACACAAGCATCTTGAACACTTGATATGGTGATTGCATGGTTGAATTAATTGCAAGAATAGTTAAATCATGAGTATGTTGAATTCGAATAAAATTTTGCATATAGCTAGTTATGCATGCATGATACCTTGAGATTGCATCTGCATGAAGCATGAATGAGGATGGTTACTTTCACATGTCATATATGTCCATGTGATCCGGACTAATCTGTAGGAAAGAATCAGACACGAGAAAGGTGACCGTGAGTCGGAAATCTCGTTGTGACAAGAATGATCAGTAAGGGCATGTTGGGACATGCCGGGTGGTCATGCTGTTGGGTATCACCAAGGAATATATTGTGCTAACCACTGCAGGAAATACTTAAGCCTCCTGAGTCGGCCATAGATCGAGTCTTGTTCCGGTAACCCCCATACTTGTTCATGCTACCACATGTCCCTGCCACAGGTAGGGTATGGTTCAGTAAGTTGTTAACCCCTTTCCGTGCACACACCACATAGAGGGCCACGATGAGGGTTTCCATGGCAATGGACTAAATCCTGTCATCGGGTGAGGGGGCATGGGTGTTTCCGGTTGTGACCGAGAGGGGGTGCCCCCTTGGAATCCACGCGTATTAATAATGATCCCATGCTACTCGAGATTGTTGTCTCCCCGCCTTAGAGTTTTTCTGAAATGATGCTTTGGGTGATTCCTGGCATCCAGACGGTTGATCTGGTGTGTGCTGGTCAGGTGTGTTTTCAACCCAAAGACCGCAATGGGAATTAGTCGGTGTCACGGTACTGACTAAAGAAATCCTTTACTTGTGGGTAAAGAGTACACCCTCTACAGAGTTTAAACCTATTCGAATAGCCGTGTCCGTGGTTAAGGACTACAGTCTGGGTTGGTCAAGTGTCGGTCTTAAGGTCGGTCTTCGGAGGAAAATAATTAAATTGGGCCTGAACTATTTTGCAGGATATTGTTATCATCACTAACACTGTCGTGGTTATTTTGAATACTATTGCTGTGAATATTTTTATGGTTATGCATATTATTGAGGACTAACCCGTTTCTCTTATTTTATATTTCCTGAGTGTCTCAGGGGCTGGCTAGACTACCCCGGGCACTCAACCTTATTTTCAAGACTTCTTCATGGCGTCCCTCGAGTTAACAGGCGGTTTATCACGCCACTACTCTTGTGGATACCCGGGTTAAGAATGCAGAAAGGATTTAGCCCCGTTTTTTTGCAGGCTTCTTGAGGCTCCCCAAGCAGTGACTTAACCATTTCATTGATTTCCTTATCAGTCAGAGGTTTTTGATTATAGTGTTGCGGGTCCTTCACATCACCAGTGTATTGGCACATTAAGCCGCTGCGCCGGCTCAGCGGTAAAATCCTCCATGAGACCCAGCAGCGGGTCAGGTCGACTCTGGTTAAGCCATTGGCTATTAAAGCCCTTTGTTTGAAAATACGTGCGCATACTGAGTGCGTTCCATGGCAATTAATCAGCCACGAAGCTTTTTGCTGGTACTGAGCCGGTAAGGGCGGTAACCCGGCAAGGGGTTTTCTTCAGCCGAAGCAGTGTTTCTGCAATAAAACCAAGTGCATTTCAAGTTCTTAGGATGGCTGGGCAGTACGGCTGAGGGAAATGTTACATCTCTCCGCCTCTGGATGGAAACACCTCCAAGTTCAAGACTGGGTCCGTCTGTAATCTCAGTCTGGCGGTTGATATAAAAGAAATCTTTCAAGAGATCAACAGTGGGATCTTCTTGTAGATACACTTCACAGAATACTTGAAACTGGCGCAGGTTGGAGACGGAGTTGGGACCGATATCTTGAGGATGAAGATTATAAAAATGCAGAGCATCCCGGAAGAATTTTGACCCAGGTGGTGAAAAGCCACGAAGGAGATGATCTGTAAAAATTACAACTTCACCTTCTCCGGGTTGAGGAGTAGTTTTCAGGACCAGGAACCCTCCAATGGATAACTTCTTTAGCAGGTAAAATGCCATTGTCTACATATTCATTTAGCATGAGCTCTGAGACTTGGGAGGCTACCCAGTCATAAGAAGTCGGAGCTTTAGACATGATTGGCCGGGTTAAAAAGCTGCGAACAAGGAATAAGAGTGTGGCGGGTTAAAGTTGCAATGATAAGCCGCCTAAAGTAATTATATGATATCTCTGCAATAATAGGCCAGTTATGACTACAAGACAACCAACGTGTTACGGTGAGCCATTGAGAAACTATGAGCCGCCTTAGATATGGGAGTAAGGTGACTATCAGGCCATTAAGATACGACGGGTTACAATATGAAAGTATAAGCCGGCAGCCTGCTGGCGGGTCATCTACGTAGAGGTTTACTAAAGATATGGCTAAGTATGGAACAAACAGATTTCACAATCAGCAGCTATACTTATGGATCTACAGGCAGTTCAAAAAGAAAAATAATTGCTAAACCTAAAGGGCAGTGATGGAAGAGCTCGCAGGCTATGTACTGATTCTGAAAAGGGGGCAATCTATTTAAGATACAAGATGGATGCTAAACTAGTTACCGCCGTTTTTCTATGGCGTTTTGGATTGGATATAGGTTCTGTTCGAAGGTATGAAGAACTACGATGAATGCCGATGAACTCCTAAGAACTTGGGTGACCTAATGCAGATCTGAGAAGGCAAAAAAATGGTACCTGACGGCGATGGAGATGAGCAGGTGCGTGCCGCTGAGTTCTGGTAACAACAGGGTGATGCAGTGGCCTCAACGGAGCGGCTGGCGCGGTTCGACTGATGCGGCGGAGCTCCGGTCGTGGCAAGCGTTGTGAGGAAGAAGAGGAGGAGGATGTGGTGGGGTGAAAAGTGAAAAAGGAGGCCCCCCGTGCCTATTTATAAGGGAAAAAGAGGGAACAATAACAAGCATGTGCGAAAATCGAGGAGGCATAATAACTTCTACAACCAAAAGGGCGCCTCGATTATCGGAGTGGTTGATTAATGCAAAAGATCCATTGTGACGCCATGAGGATTTCTCTGAATTTATGAAGATGATGTCATCGTTTCATATGGCGGGTTATGAAGATCTGTTCGAAATTAAGCATTTGGAAGAGTCAAAGAAGACTCACCAACAAGAGGTATTGAAGATTGACATGAACAAGTACAAATCAATCTGGGGCCTAATGTTGGGGATATGACACCACGGTATAACCCGCCCTAGAAGGGCCGGGTTAGGATGTTGGCGACTTAACCGTAAAGCTTTAGACAGGCCCAAGAGACCAAGACATGGAGCCAGGGAGGCGACTCACAAGGTGGACCGGACGGAGGCCCAAAGCCGGAAGACGGACTGTGACCCGGAAGTGTAAGCCGCCTGATGGCGACTTGCCCAACAAGGCAAGGCGACTTAGAACCAGGATCGGTCACATATTATGACCTGACCCAGACTCTTGTAAGCCCAGGGCCTCGACCTGTGTATATAAAGGCGAGTCCCTATGGCGGGTAAACCTAAGTTACAATCAATCGATAGCTAGGTCAAGCAAATCCGCTCCCTTGTAATCGATACTCAAGCAATAATCAACGAGAGCAGGAGTAGGCTTTTACCTCCACCGCGAGTGGCTGAACCTGGGTAAACCTGTGTCTTTCGTCCCGCTCAACCCCTTCAAGCTAGTCACCGTAGCGATGGCTCCACACCTAAGTCCTTTCACTAGGGGATCTGCCGTGTTAACCCCATGACAGTATGTGTAATGAATTCGTTGGTGTGTTGCCAATTCGTGTCTTATGGTTGATTCGTTGGGTGACTGTCTTCTGGGTGATAAACTCATTTGGTTGCCTTTGCATTTTTTAATGTCTGATTTGATATTGTTACCATGTGGCAGACCCCGTGAGGAGTGTCAGTGTGAATTACATCTGGTAATGTGATGAATCCATGTGTTATGCCATTCCAAATCAAGACAGCCATTCGGTCAAAAGTGAATCACGGATGCACTTAGGCACCTAGACACCCGCAATGGCTGCCACGATGATCGTGTTGTGCGGAAAGGATTTAAGGGTCATGTAGGGGGGCGTTTTGTTACACTAAAGTTACTAGTGCCCCTTTGTTTCCCTTGGAAAATATTCCCTTCCACTCATTCACCATATTGGTCTCACTGAAATTTTATGGGTAGGGGACAGAGATTCGAGATCTCCGCCATAATGGCCCATGTTGCGTCATGGTGAACAATCTCATCATCGTTGATGGAGTTGACTCAGGAGTATGCCAAGCGGGACTTTCTCCAAGCCTATCTGATTTGTGACAAGTACCACGGGCGCATCCCCGCATCGCGGGTACATGGGATGTGTTGGGGCACATGGTACGCTACGCTAGCGCAAACTCATTCTATGCACAACCAAGAACGTACTGCAGGGAATACGTCATGGGATCAGGTTTTACCACTAGACTTTCAGTCATGACAGTGGAAGGAGAGTTGGCGATGTGTGTCCCTATCTCCTCCTCACGGACCCCTCGTGCAGTTCCTCGAGGTTCCCTCATACAGTTTGTCAGAGCATCACAGGTGCAATGGCTCCAAGGTATCTGCACATGCGGGCGAGGAACATCCATCGACGGAACTACTAGCACTACAAAAAAAACACTTTCATGATGATACGTGTTTGCCATAGTAGGTCACGTTTTCTGTCATGCATGTACATTCGTGACGATTTTATGACAAAATCAAGATAGTCATACTTGTGTTGTCATAGAAGTGTTCCATGACAATTTTCAAATTATCATCAGGGAAATATCCACTCCAATGACGACAAATGCTGCGTCATGGAAGGGATTTCGTCAAGGGTAACCGACATGTGGCATCCATCATAATGGATCACCGTTAAGCTATCAGGTTCCGGTCTGGACCCGATAACCCATTAATAGCCCGGACCATTGGGGTTTTCCATGTGTAAAATTGCCATTGGCCAAAGGAACCACATGTCAGCTCGGCATCGGTCGCGACAAATGTCATTCATCCAATGCACGACACGGGCCTATGAAAAACTGAGATGTGGCATGGCCCAACAGTGGCACATTTAGGTTAAAAAGGTTGGCCCATTTGACTTGGTCAAAAGTTAGCGGGCTGGCCCATTGAAAGCCTGTTAACGGCATGTTCGCAGATAGCCCCTTTATGGCCGGGTACTCACGACCAATTATGGCCTTTTCGAATTCGGTCCATTAGTGTCATATGGGCCGTCCAATATGATTCGAGCCCATTGTCACTTTCGGCCCTTGTATGGCCTGTGGCGTCTTTCGGCCCATATAAGGCCTTTTGTATCTCTGGGCCATTTAACAGCTCGTGGTGTTTCTGGCCCATAATGAACAGTAAATTGCTTTAAACCCATTAAAGGCCCATGATTCAGTTGGGCCATTTCCAGCCTGTGTTATCTTTTGGCCTTCTAAGGGCCCATAAATTCTTGGGCTCATTTCTGGCACTCGATTACTTACGTTCAGTTATTGGCTTGTTCCGCTAATGGGTCAAATTCAGCCCGTGGTTACAATCGGCCGTTTGTGGCTCGTTAATCCTTTGGGTCGTTTTCATCCTGTTATGTATTCCGGCCTATTAACGACCCATTATGCCTGTTGATAGAATTGAGCATGTGCTGCGTTCAGGCCTAATACGGGCCCATTATGGTCTGGGCCCATGAAAGGACGATTCCAATTTTGGCCCGTTTATGGCCCATATTGCAGTCTGGTATTGGTCTATGAATAGTATGGCCCATGGATCCTAAGGTACGTAGGAGGCCCAGGGTTACTACACCAGGTAGCAGGCCCATTGTTAGAATGGTCCGTATGTGGGCCATCGTTTTTGCGGCCACTAGCAAACCGAGGAAAAAGAACTGTAGTGACTACAAATTATATGCACAAATAGATTCCGCATTCAATCCAATACCACTACAAATGAACAACAGAAATCCACACTAGTAAATACATCATGTACCCTGGTTAAGTAGTTAATTTCAAGCACAAAAAATTAATACACTCCTGGCCAATGTGCATGGTTAACTGTGAGCTGCTGCGTCCTTGCCAAGTGTCCTTGTCCCGCTCTTCTGCTTGGCGCGAGGCCTCAACAGGGACCTACATGACCTATCCATCAGCGCATTGACATGATTGTTACTAGAATTCTTGTTCCTACGATCAAGCGGGAGGAGTACCGAGTAAAATTCTGGCATCCTGCTGTTGTGACAAGAATGCATCCAATGCCAAAAATGTATTCGACATCCTCAATCTCGAGCTAGAAAAATACACGAGTCCCTTACTTACTATGAAAAAATTACCAATACTTTTATATTAACTTAGTTACAAAGCCTCAGGATTGACATGAGTAACTTGAAAGACCTCGGGAAATATCAAGAAATTAGGCACACTTTTTTGTGCATGACGTGAAGTAGAAGTAAAAAAAATCAAAATGTCTCATCTGGTGTTCAGTTCTGCATACAAATGTTGTAGTTATACAAGTACAACAATTATTCAGACAAGATCAACAAGGAGATGAGGGGATTCCCTCACAATTATTCTGAAAATCGATAGTTGGAGTCAACTTTTTTAATACTGTCTGCATGCACGAAAACTCTAAACCAAAGGACCTTTACGGGGATATTACACGGTCTTTTTGTTAACAAATCTTCAAACCCCCTATGAATTTCTGGGGGTGTGGGCCCATCATATTAATCTCTTCCAATCAAATGATCCCACCTAAGTTTCCCCATAAAATTCTGTTAGCATGTGCCCGTGCGTGTAACATTCCTTGTGCATGCATATTCAAAACAACATGGAAATCGTTGTAGGTTGGTTTGGGAGTACCTTTCCAACATGGAGAATCGTTGTAGGTTGGCTTGCTGAATTCTGTGTGCATGCATATTCTGCAGATAATTTTGTGGCATCCTCATGGTGAAATCTTCTGCTGATTCGTTGGGAGTACCTTTGCCACCTCATCGGTAGAAGATAATACTCGTTCCGTACTGAACATTGAACAACGGAATATCAATGAGATCTCTGTCGGGGTCGAACACTTAAAAGTACTTTTGTTCTCGTTGCTAATTTATGAATATAAATATCATTAATGGAACAAGTTGGGCAAATGCATGAATAATTGTACTACAAACCTTTTCTGTAATAATTATGCAATTAATTTCCCATGAGGATAGTTGACATTTCTCTCGTGTCGTGGAAAGAACAGTCCACATCGACTAAGCACATCTGCAACGGGTTGTCAGTCGCACACATGCTGATAAGCCTCTGTTGTGTCCTAATCTATGCAGTAGACTAATCAACTTGATGATCTGACAAAGATGACATGAATAATCAGAGCTTGCAGGTGCAATTCTACTAGTGTCTTCAAACTGACTTGTAGAGCAAAATGCATGATCCATCCATCAGTGCATTGATTGGATTGTCAAAGTTGCCCACGTTCTGCGTAGATGCCACCCAGATGTTGGTGTTAGAGAGTCTCATGGAAAGCTGCCGAGCACGTGAACACAGTAGGAGACTTCGGTGTGCGACTGGGCACCGACGATCTCTGCAAAGACGATGACAACATTGGTGGCGGCAACGCAAGTTACTGGTTAGAACATATGGGCGAGCGCGCGGAAGACAATAAATATGATAGATTAGAGATGATCTCACTGGCGAGGTGTCAGTCCTTGGGTGCCGCTTTTCACGCTGGTGGCCTTGGCACGCATCGCCGGGGTCGCTGGCCATGGCGTAACAAGGGCTAGCCACGTGATGTGGTGCCTGCAAGGTCATCTCTCTCCTCCGCGTGGCCCTCCACCATGAACCTCCTCCTCTCCAATGGGATCTGGTCGATGAACCAGCAAGTGGTCATCGATCGCGCCAAATCTTCATGGATCTGATGATAGCAGAACTTGATCCAGCAATGAAGACCTCGATCGAGACATCAACGGTCAGGGGGGCAAGCCGGGGTGGTTCTTCTCGTGGAGGCAGAGAGAGATGAAGGCCGCCTCGGAGGTGGGACTAAAGGAACTGGAGATTTTTTTATTGATGGGGTTCTATTTGTATGTTTGTTTGAAGAATAAATGTTTCATGCTTACTTTACATCATGCTACCACTACCAGGCAACTAAAATTTAGTTTCAGTACACTTCAGTCTGGGAGGTAAGCTGTTTATCTTACTTTTGCTTTTAAATTATTTGCTGAATCACTACACGCATGTGCTCCTATCTACTACATTTCTCTCAATTGTAAGATGTTACGAATAATTTGTTTTAATATATACACATGGTTTTGTGGCTTGCACAAGTGCAAAGTCCTTCCATTTATATCCATCCTATTGAGATGGACTGTATTGTGCAGCTTATCATGTGTGTTAAAGAGAATGCATGTCAGAGCATGCTTTTCATTTCAGAGTCATTGACAGTTGATCTGAAGCTACATTTTAGCCATTTTGATACTACTCACTTCTCTAGTAAGTTTGTGTGGCTGACCACATTCAGTCCTATATATTTGTCTAACACATAAGTACATGTATTTTCCTTGCCCTCGTCTTAGTTGATAAGAGTCACATGAATTAGAAAAAGCATGGTGTCATGAATTTCCTTTGGACCATACTTGAGATGTTTTACGTGGCTTCATAAACTTTCGATCCGTCTGGATTTAGATTTTTTATGTGTCCATTCTTTAGATACTAGCACACATGAAAGAAAAAGCTTTCGTCCTCCTGAGATATTGGCTTCTGGCATATTAGATAGACATAGTTCTATTTATATGGTCTTTTACTTTTCCTTTTGTTTGGCCTCGGTGTTTTTCCTTTTTGCCAACACATAGGAGTCTAGGACTCGACTGCAGCATTTGGTCCAGGCCGCTTCATCCCACAATACCGCCGAATTCAAATAAGACAAGAGAGGTAAGAAATTTGAGCATCAACGCCCACCACTCTTTGTGTTCTACTCATGCATATACATTTACGAATTGACCTAGCTCCTGATGCCACTGATGGGGAACGAAGCATGAAAATCAATTTTTTTCCTATGAACACCCAAGATCTATCTAGGAGAAGTATAGCAATGAAAGGGGAGAGTGTGTCTACATACCCTTGTAGACCGAAAGCGGAAGCGTATATAACGCGGTTGATGTAGTTGTACTCTTCGTGATCCGATCACGATCCAACCGATCTAGTGCCGAACGGACGGCACCTCTGAGTTTAGCACACGTGCAGCTCGATGACGTATCCTCCTCCTTGATCCAACAAGAGGAGGCGGAGAAGTAGATGGGATCACAACCAGCACGATGGCGTGGTGGTGATGGTGGTGGTGGAGCTTAGTTCAATAGGGCTTCGCTGAGCGCTACTAGAACGAGGACGGAGGAGCTACAGAGTAATGTGAGAGAGAGAGGGGCGCCAAGGGCTTGGTGTGTCCCCTTGGGGCGCATATCCCCTCTATATATAGGTGGAGGGGTGCGGGGAACAGCCCCTCCAAACCCTAGGGCGCAACCAAGGGGGAGAGGACTTGGACTCCAAGTCCAATCCTATTCCTACTAAGAATCCCCCTTTTTTCCTTCCCTAGTCACATGGGCTTTTGAGGACTTGGTGTGCCTAGACTAATAAGGCCAGGGAGGCTCCCCTTAGCCCATGCCAGCCCTTGGGTCGTAGTGGACCCGCTTGTGGACTTCCGGACCCCTCCAGAATCCTTCGGAACCTTCTAGAAGCTTCACGATACAATACCAAAAAAACTGCACCTTTTTCCGGAACCCAAAATATGACTTCCAATATATACATCTTTACCTCTCGACCATCTCGAGACTCCTCGTGGCGTCCAGGACCTCATCCGGGACTCCAAACAACATTAGGTTAGCAATCATCAAATATCCCAATACTACTCTAGCGTCAATGAATGTTAAGCGTGCGACCCTGCGGGTTCGGGAATCATGTAATCATGACCGAGACACCTCTCCGGTCAATAACCAATAGCGGGACCTGGATGACCATATTGATTCCTACATATTCCATGAAGATCTTTTATCGGTTGAACCACGATGTCAAGGATTTGGTTAATCCCGTATGCAATTCCCTTTGTCTGGCGATATGTTTGATCGTCGGTATCTCCATACCTAGTTCAATCTCGTTACAGGCAAGTCTCTTTACTCATTCCGTAATACAAGATCCCGTGACTAACTCATTAGTCACATTGCTTGCATGCTCTTTAATATGTTGTATTACCGAGAGGGCCCAGAGATATCTCTCTGTCATACGGAGTGACAAATCCCTATCTTGATCCATGCCAACCCAACAGATACCTTCGGAGATACTTGTAGAGCATCTTTATGATCACCCAGTTACGAAGTGACGTTTGATAGCACACAAGGTATTCCTCCAGTATCCGGGAGTTGCATGATCTCATGGTCGAAGGAATAGATACTTGACATGAAGAAAGCTATAGCAAATAACTTAAACGTTCTGATGCTAAGCTTATGGTTGGGTCTAGTACATCACATCATTCTCCTAATGATGTGATCCCGTTATAAAATGACAACTCATGTCTATGGTTAGGAAACCTTAACCATCGTTGATCAATGAGCTATTTTAGTAGAGGCTTACTAGGGACATGGTATAGTTTATGTATTCACACATATATTTAAGTTTCCGATCAATACAATTCTAGCATGAACAATAAACATTTATCATGAACGGGAAATATGATAATAACTATTTTATTATTGCCTCTAGGGAATATTTCCAACACATCTATGTGAACTGTATGCCGCATATCACACACATCTTGTGAAGTTGGACCATTGCTGTTTTGTTCCCTAATCGAAAATAGTTCGTCCTAGTGAACCGTATGCCGTATATCGCACACACCTTGATCTGGCTGACAGTTTCTGTTGCGTTCCCGAATCGCAAACAGTTCATCCGAGTGAACTGTATGGCTGCTTGTTTATGTTGTTCTGGCTCATCGCAAATAGTTCTTATGGATTAACTGTATGCCACGCATCAAACACGCAACTATAATCTCAATTGTGTTTGATGTCTCTGTTGGGGAACATTGCATGGAAGACAAAAAATTTCTATGCACATGCAAGATCTATCCGTGGAGATGCATAGCTACGAGAGGGGGAGAGCATCTTCATACCCTTGAAGATCGCTAAGCGGAAGCGTTTATCAACGCGGTTGATGTAGTCGTACGCCTTCACGATCCGTCCCGATCAAGTACCGAATGTACGGCACCTTTAGCACACATTTAGCTCGATGACGTCCTCGCCTTCTTGATCCAGCAAGAGGGGCAAAGTAGTAGATGAGTTCCGGTAACACGACAGTGTGGTGACGGTAGTGGTGAAGAACAATCTCTGCAGGGCATTGCCAAGCACAACGAAAACTATGAAGGAGGATAAACTAGAGGGACGGTGTTGCCGGCACACGGCTTGGTGAATCTTGATGTGTTCCAGGTGCTAGCCCAGCCCCTCTATTTATATGTTGAGCCCTGGGTCGTAACTTGGAGAAAGAGCCTCCTCAAAGTCGGTTTTGCCCACAAGGAAAGATTCCTTCTCGGACTCCAGGACCAGACGCCAGGGTCCTCAGTGTCTGGCCCCAGATGCCAGGGTCCCTGGTGTCGTGGACTTAACATGGCAGATGCCCTAGCAAAAGGACTTAGGTGTGGAGCCATCGCAACTAGGTTAGCTTGAAGGGGTTAAACGGGACAAAGGACACAAAGAGTTTACCCAGGTTCGGCCCCTCTCAATGAGGTAAAAAGCCTACTCCTGCTTTAGATTGTATTGCTTGGGTTTCGATCACCAGGGAGCGAATATGCTTGACCTAGTTCTTGATGAGTTGTTTCTTGAATTAACCCACCGCCGGGTCACCCCTTTATATACAGGTTGATGCCCGACGGCTTACAGAGTCCCGGCCAGCTCACACAAACGTGACCGGCTTGGTTTCTAACTAAGCTTGCCTTACAGGACAAGTTTAAACATATGGCGGCTCACACCCGTGGGCCTCAAGTCGTCTCCGGGCCTTGGGCCTTCAATTGGCTTGCTCTAGGAACCGCCATCTTCATATCTTCTTGGACCTTATCAGGCATCTTCATCTTTAAGCCGCTAGTGGCATGACCCGGCCCCTCCTGGGCGGGTCATACCTAGTAGTTACATCCCCAACATTAGGCCCCAGGTTGATTTGAACTGGTTCACATCAATCTTCACCACTTGACTTAGCAGAATCTTCCTTTATCAATTCTTTTCCAATTCATTGTAACCCGCCATGATGTCACATCTCAGAATCGTGTTAACTCGCCATGACATCATTGCGCATTAACTTCGCACAAAGCCCAGGACATCTCAACAGATCTTTATCTTAATGGACCTCCTGAAAATCGAGGCATCCACATAGCCACATAACCATTTTTCGGCCTCCTCGATTACCGCGCATGCCATCTATCCACTTCCTTATAAATAGGGATAGGGGTCCTTTTACTTTTTACCCTTGCCCTCTCGTCTCCGTATTCCTCCTTGCGACGCCTCTGCAAACCCGAGCTCCGCCGCCACCGTCTTCCTCCAGTGTCACCAACTCCGGCCGCTGCATCAACCTGAATGGACCAGAGAGACGCGGTGCACTTCCGCTGTTCATCAGCATCAACAGGTACCCATTTTTCTTCGCATCAGATCTGCACTAGGGTTTGCTCAGTTCATCGGAGCTCTTTGCCATTCTTCATTTTCCTCTTTAGATCGTGTAGTTGGATCTGAACACAAAACTGAAGATATATGGTAATAGCTTTAGCATCCGTTTCCAATCGCAGAAGATACCTTTTTTGCATAAGATCCCATCTGAGCACATGAGTTCTTCTACTGCTGCGACCTTAGGTTTAAAATTTATTTTCTTTTCTGAACTGCTGTAGATCCAAAATAATAGAACTGATTTGTGAAACCTGTTTGTTTAGCACTTAGCAAATTTCACTCATAGGCCTACAGATACTGGTAAACTGCAGCCGTGCGGGCGGCTTATGAGATAGGCCGTAACCCGCCGGACACCATTAGCCCCTCTTTAAGCTGTCAGTATATATTCAGAACCTGTATGACCCGGCATCATCTTCCGGTTTAACCATACCAATGTTTATAGCACATACCCTCTACATATGAATTGGCCTTGGATAACGCACTTACTTGTTGATCACTGGACGGCTTAAGAGCATAACCTTAATCCGACAATATTCTCTTTTCTAGGCTTTCATCAACAGAATGACCAAAACTGTTACTTCATGCAACTGGGTCACCTCCCGGGTTACCGAGCAAATGCTGAACGAGCATGTTCAGGTGGGCGTCTTAGCCGCAAAGAACGTTATCCACTGGAGAGTGCCAGGAACCGAGACCACTCCTAACCCAAAAGAAGGCGAAGTTGTAGTTTTTACTCATCACATGCTCCGGGGGTTCACTCCACCCGGCTCAAGATTCTTTCGTGATGTGCTGCACTTCTTTCAACTCCATCCGCAAGATATTGGGCCCAACTCTGTTTCAAACATCTGCAACTTCCAAGTTTTTTGCGAAGTGTATCTTCAATAGGAGCCCACTGTAGAACTGTTCAGGGAATTCTATTACCTGAACCGCCAGACCGAGTTCACGGACGGGCCCAGCTTAGAACTAGGTGGCATTTCAATTCAGAGACGGAAAGAAGCCACATTTCCTGCTGCCGCACCTCCCAGCCATCCTAAGGACTGGAACCAGACTTGGTTCTATTGCAAAGACACCTCTCCAGAAGACGAAAATCCTCTACCGGGTTATCGTGAAAGCCGGCTTAGCAACAGACATCCTCTCCCAGAACAGATCAGTACAGAAGAATGGGCCAAATATATGCCCATATTTTCAAAGATCAGAGCCTTGATGGCCAATGGTTTGACTGGAGTCGATCTGGTTCGTTGCTGGGTCGCATGGAGAATCTTTCCCTTAAGCCGCCGATCCGGCTTAATATGTGAGTATACCGGCGATGTTAAAGATCCGATGCGTTACTCTCCAATCCATCTGGATGATAAACAAATCAATGATATAACAAAGACTCTACTCAACAAGAGTCTAGAGACTTGCAGCAAAGTGGGGCTGAACCCCTTCTGCACCCTCAACAAGCAGCCAGCTGTAAGTATTTTTGAGCAACTTTCATTAACTCATTATCTGTCAATCTGCATTCTCATTCTTACTTGAACTTCTGCAGGCTGACTCCCCCTTTTGGAACAAGAAACTCCAAGATAAACCGGCCAAGAAGGTCAGAAACAAGACCAAGATGATCAAGAAGCATACCAAAAAGAAGGCAGATGCAACTGATCTTTTTACTCTAGATGAGGAGTCGGAGGTAGAACTTGACTCCCTTGGCTCTTTCTTTGTTCATCTTATTGACATTGATTACTATCAGGATGACGCGGAGGCCAGCAATGCAGATGGTGAAGAGGTAACTATCCTTTCCTCCGACTCAGAACCTTTGCCAAGACAGAAAGTTCGTCAAGCGAGCCGAAAAGTAAGGTTTTCTCACCCTTTAGCTTACTTGGATCCCAACTTTATTTTGAAGAAACAGCAGCATGAAGTTCGCCGCACAACCTGGAACAGTGGCGGTGGGATTGTCTCCTCTGGTTTACCCAACACGCCGGCTCCTCACAAGCGCCGAGCAAAGGTTTCACAGATTTTCGACTTAGCTTTTCCGAAGGCGGGTCTTATTCGACAACCTCTTAACCTTTCTGATTCAAACTACCAGGGAACTTCTAACTCCTCATCTTGTGACTCCACTGGGACTCAGATCCCGTTCTTCAAAGTCTCCCCTCGGTGAGGATATTGAATTTCTTTGCTTTTAAACCTTTTGTAAATTATCATGCTCACATCTTTATGTCTCATTGTCAGCGGTCAAGCCAAGCAAAGCAAGAAGGCGAAGACAAGTAAGCCGGGCGAAAACACCAATACCACTGAAGATCCCAAAGCTGCTGACCCGGAGAAACAGACACTGTCTGAATCTTTGCATCGAACTTCTGAAGCAGCTATGGATGATCCGCCGCCAGAAGAGCACCATGTCACACTAGACTTCATGGATATTAACCCGGCCACAGCTAAGCCGCCAAGTTCCATCAAGCCTGCTGAAAAAGAGGCTAAAGATGTTATCGTCATCGGGGCTGGTTATGCAGAACCGGGCAAGCCCACAGTCTTAGCAAAACATAGCGCCAAAGAGGAATTTTCAGCTGCTGAAAAAGGCAAATGGAAGCTGGATTTGGAGAGTTAATTATGCTTAGTTCAATGCTCAGGAGATTCATGCGGGTTACTTAAACCGCCTTCATACCAGCCGTGACTTTGAAGCCGGCTTAGTCAATCTGATGAAGGAGCTTTTTGAGGTAAACACTGAAAACTCTTCTCATATACATAACTGTCAGCCGCCATGTCTACTGAATATGAAAGGAGTGAATATGATGTAGACTTAAATAGCATTTTCACCTTGTAGCTATTCCATAGCAATTGTTAACTCTGTTGAATCAAAACGAGCAGCCCTCAAGGGCCGACTTAAACTGGAAGCTTTAAGCCGGGACTTCAAATTGTAGCGCTAAAATCCGCATATGTAGCCCCCAAGGGCCGGCTTAAGCTGCATAGCTAAGCCGGGACTTATCATCATGCCTTGTGAACAAATCCACATATGTAGCCCCCATGATCCTGCTGCCGTTGAGAAAGCTAGCCGGGTCATTAAAGATTTGTCTTAAAAAGAAGCAACGTGCATTAGCCCCCAAGTGCCAAGTAAAATACTTGTATTATGCTTGGGACTTCAAATAAGATGATTATCATAACCACATACTGCCTGTCTTTGTATATGGCAGGCTGAATTGAATATGAAGGAATCTCAAGTCACTGATCTGCGGCAAAACATCCAATCCCAACAATCAGAGACTTCAAAGGCCAAATCAGAGCTAAAAACCCCCTTAGAAGAGATTGAAAATTTAAAAAGGGATTTCAGCACTGAGAGAACCGGCTGGGACACCGAGAAGGAGGCTCTGTTAAAAAGAGCGGAAGATGCTGAAGCTGCTCTGAAGCCGGTGACTGACGAGTTATCCGGCTTGAAACATCAAATCAATAGCATGACAGCTGCCATCTATGTTAAGTAATATGTTACTTCAATCTTTCACCATCAATGTATAACAATCATTAGCCGGTTTATCAATATCTTTGCTAATGCAGGCTCCAGAATTTCCAACCTTGGCCCAGACATGCGCGTGAAGCTTAAAGCTGCATACACCCTTGTGGAGCAGTTATACACCGACGCTCAATGAGCTATAGCCGCCGTCTCTCATAATAAACAACCACCTTCACTCATCAGAGAAACACTGGACAAACTGTCCGTCGTACCCCAAAGGGTGGAGGAGATAAAGCGGTCAGCCGCCAGAGCTAGTGCCATCACCGCCCTGAGCCAGGCCAAGGCATGGCAGGCAGAGCTTGACTCGGAGGAATTGGCCACTGGCTGTCCCAGCTTAAAAGAAGATGGGTCTCCCTTCAGTGCAGAAGACTTCACCAAAATTGTAAAGGAAATGCGTCCTTTGGCAAGCAAGTTGGCTGAGGAGACCGATCTCTCCAAGTATCAGGCGGCTTCCACTATTGAAAATGCAAAAGTGAAAGTGCCGGTTTATCCAGTTATGGATCTTATTCCACCAACACGTAAGCACACCTTTGCTCCTAATATTGATCCATCCACGCTCATAGATGATGAGGCTGTATTCAAAGCCGTAACTGGCATCAATTGGACATCACCTAATTTCCAGCCAGTGGAGGAAGAAGAAGAACCGGCGCTGGATGACCCGGAAGCTTCAACTCGCCAAGACCAGGGCAACTGAATCACAAGGCGGTTCTCAGACTGCAACCCGACGTATTTTGTTCTGAAAAACTTTCAATCAATTGGGCCGTAGAAAGCCTTGTAATAGGCTAGTCAAAAACAGTGATCTTGTCATGCCATCGTGCATGCTTATCTGCATAATGTTATAAACCGCCGATCTAACATTTGAAGATCTGCTGCTTATGCTCATAATGTTATCAATCATGTAGGTCATATTATCATATTCCTTGCACACAAGCAAATAACATGTACCCTGGCGGTTTAAGCCCGGGCGGGTCATGATGTCCCATATAAAATTTACTGGTGACTGTATAGTCCATAACCAGGGCGGGTTATCAAACCTCGCATATTCATATAACAAGTAAAAACATACCTATGAGATTGGTTCATACTGCTAGCTTACAACGCCATATGCAGTAAGGGTAACAGCCCAAAACTTAGAGCACAATAACTCCAAGTGCGCAATCAAAATATACTGGCGACTTATCGTCCAAAGCCAGACCGGGTTATCAAAACCCCAGATATGCTCAAATACGAGCCATAAGGATTAAGGCTACATGGCCTGAATCGTTTTAATCCATATGTCAATATGGTGCAATGATATGAACCCAAACAGTGTTCAGAGAAAATAACAAATCCAAAAAAACAAGGCTTTCATAGGCTGCCAAGCCTCAATATCAAGTGCTGTTCATGGGCCGCACAACCACTGAGTTAATCCTTCATTCAAACCTGTAAGCCGGGCCTCACATGACCAACCGCCGTTTTAACTTTGACAAGTTCAGGGTCTTTATAAAATTGACTGTCAAGAGTACGACGAGTCATTCCAGGATTACCTGGGCGGAGTGGCAGACATACCAGGCCGGATAAACCGTAATATGGTGCTTTACACCTGGCGTACAAGCCGATCAAAAAGGGTAAATGTTGGGGATATTATTACTGGGCGTAAACCGGCCAGGAGAAGCTGGGTTATCCCCATAATGAGTTATTTATATTTGAAGCCCATGAAGATAAGGAGTATGGCGCTTTATGAAGGCCCAGGGCCCAAAGGCGGATTAAGGGCTTGTAGGTGTAAACCGCCATATTATATGTAACTTGTAAGATAAGAAAAGAGTAGATACCGAGCCGGACATGTTTATGAGCCGGCCTCAGGATTCTGTAAACCAACGGGCGTCAACCCATGTATATAAGGGGACGACCCGGCGGCGGTTTGAGAGGACAACAACTCGAGAGCCAGGGATAGCGGATTCGCTCCCTGGTCATCGAAACCCTAGCAATTCCACAACAACTGGATTAGGCCTTTACCTTCACCGCAAGGGGCCGAACCAGTATAAACTCTCTGCGTCCCTTGTCCGCTTTAACCCCTTTAAGCTAACCCATCGCGATGGCTCCACGACTAAGTCCTTTCTCTAGGACATCTGCCGTGACAAATCCACGACAGTAAATAAAGCTATGTTCATTGAACAGGAAGCCCCCAAGTGATATATAATGAGCCCTCAAGGCAGGATACCTATGTTTGAACTGTGCACTGCAGCAAGTTCTCTTTGGTAACCTTTTACTTGGGCAATGAGCCCCCAAGTGATTTGCAACAAAGCGTATAAGCCGGATCAATAGGGTAGTCATAGCTATGCTCAATGAGCAGGAAGCCCCCAAGTGATCTTATGAACTGACAATAAAGACTCGGATACTCAGAAATAAAACGACAGAGGCCCTGAATTATCAGGGATGCTGGCTTTATTATACTTGATCATAATATATACATGGATGAAAATATGTACAACACAAGAGCAAGTGGCTCAAGTGTAACAAGGCCGAAGATGAGCAATGTTCCAAGGCCGGCTGGTCTCCTCCTCCAATGTACATGAGTCCTTGTGGTCTCGAATATCAATGAGGTAGTATGACCCGTTGTTCAGGTTTTTGCTGACCACAAAAGGCCCTTCCCAAGGTGGGGATAATTTGTGCATATCTGTTTGATCCTGAATAAGCCGGAGCACCAAGTCACCTTCTTGAAAGGTCTGGGTTTTAACCCGACGGCTATGATACCGACGCAGATCTTGCTGGTAAATCTCCGAACGAGCTGCCGCCTGGTCACGCTCCTCATCCAGGAGGTCGAGATCATCCTGACGTGCTTTTTCATTATCAGCTTCAATGTAAGCCGCCACACGGGGCGAATCGTGACGGATGTCACTGGGAAGAACCGCCTCTGCTCCGTACACCATGAAGAAAGGCGTATAACCCGTGGATCTATAGGGGGTAGTATTGATACTCCATAGCACTGAGGGTAATTCTTCAACCCAACAACCCGACGTCCTTTGCAAAGGGATCATAAGCCGGGGCTTGATACCTCTCAAGATCTCTTGATTGGCCCTTTCAGCTTGACCATTGGATTGGGGGTGAGCCACTGATGAGACGTCAAGACGAATATGCTCTCATTGACAAAACTCTTTCATAGCACCCTTAGACAGATTAGTACCATTATCAGTTATAATGCTATGAGGGTAGCCAAAGCGGAAAATCACCTTTTTAATGAATTGAACCGCCGTTGCCACATCACATTTACTGACCGGCTCTGCCTCAACCCACTTTGTAAATTTGTCAAACGCCACCAAAAGGTGGGTCTTTTTGTCCTTGGATCTCTTGAAAGGTCCAACCATATCCAGCCCCCAGACTGCAAACGGCCAAGTGATTGGAATCATCCGCAATTCCTGAGCCGGCACATGAGCTCGTCTGGAAAACTTCTGACAACCATCGCACTTGCTAACTAGATCCTCTGCATCAGCATGAGCCGTCAGCCAATAAAACCCATGACAAAAAGCCTTAGCCACGAGAGATTTAGAGCCGGCATGATGACCACAATATCCTTCATGAATCTCCCTTAGAATTTCACAGCCCTCTTCAGGAGAGATACATCGCTGAAACACCCCTGTAACACTGCATCCGTGTAACTCGCCATTGACAATCGTCATTGACTTAGACCACCGGGTTATTTGCCTGGCCAAAGTTTCGTCCTCAAGTAACTCACCCCGGGTCATATAAGCCAAATATGGAACTGTCCAATCAGGAATAGTATGAAGAGCCGCCACCATCTGTGCCTCAGGGTCAGGGACAGCAAGATCCTCTTCTGTAGGCAATTTAACCGAAGGATTACTCAGAATATCAAGAAAAACATTAGGTGGTACCGGCTTACGCTGAGACCCCAGCCGGCTTAAAGCATCAGCCGCCTCATTTTTCCTGCGATCAACATGTTCCACTTGATAACCTTTGAAATGGCCGGCAATAGCATCAACTGCCCGACGATAAGCCGCCATGAGTGGGTCTTTGGAATCCCAAGTTCCTGAAACTTGCTGAGCCACCAGATCTAAATCGCCAAAACACCTGACTCGGCTTAGGTTCATCTCTTTAGCCATCCGAAGACCATGGAGTAAGGCCTCATACTCAGCTGCATTGTTAGTACAAGGAAACATCAACTTTAAGACATAGCAAAACTTATCACCTCGTGGGGAAGTCAAAATAACTCCAGCCCCCGAGCCTTCCAACTGCCTGGATCCATCAAAATGTATAGTCCAATACGTATTATTAGGCTTCTCCTCAGGCATCTGCAATTCTGTCTAGTCATTGATGAAATCCACAAGTGCTTGAGACTTGATGGCTGTCCGGGGCATATATTTCAAACCATGGGGTCCAAGCTCAATGGCCCACTTGGCCACCCGGCCTGTAGCTTCTCTGTTTTGAATAATATCCCCTAGAGGAGCAGAACTGACCACAGTGATGGGATGACCAAGGAAATATTGTTTCAACTTACGACTAGCCATGAACTCTCCATAAACCAGCTTCTACTAATGTGGGTACCTCTGCTTAGATTCAATTAGTACCTCACTGACATAGTAAACCGGCCTCTGAACCGGATATTCCTTGCCTAACTCCTTCCTTTCCACAACAACCGCCACGCTGACGGCCCTACTGTTAGAAGCCACATATAAAAGCAAGGGCTCCTTGTCAATAGGAGCTGCAAGAACCGGTGGCTCAGCCAACTGCTTTTTAAGCGCCTCGAACGCCTGATTAGCAGCATCACTCCAGACAAAGTGATCTATTTTTTTCATCATCTGGTATAAAGGGATAGCCTTCTCTCCCAGGCGGCTTATAAACCGGCTCAAAGCCGCAATACGACCCGCCAAACGCTGAACGTCGTTGATACATGCCGGTTTAGCCAAAGAAGTGATAGCCTTGATTTTCTCCGGGTTAGCTTCAATACCTCTCTCAGAGACCAAAAAACCCAAGAGCTTGCCTGCTGGCACACCAAAGACACATTTGGCTGGGTTAAGCATCATCTTGTAGAACCAGAGATTGTCGAAGGTCTCCTTCAAATCATCTAACAAGGTCTCTTTCTTCCTGGATTTCACAACTATATCATCCACATAAGCATGAACATTGCGTCCAATTTGGTTGTGGAGGCAATTCTGAACACAACACTGATAAGTCGCCTGGGCACTCTTGAGCCCAAAAGGCATAGACACATAACAGAAGGCTCCAAAGGGAGTGAGGAAAGATGTTTTCTCCTGGTCCTTAACTGCCGTCTTGATCTGATGATAACCAGAATAAGCATCCAAAAAACTCAAACGCTCACAACCCATCGTGGCATCAATGATCTGATCAATACGAGGGAGAGCAAAAGGATCAGCCGGACAGGCTTTGTTAAGGTCCGTGTAATCCACACACATATGCCAAGTGCCATTTTTCTTAAGTACCAGCACAGGGTTAGCCAACCATTCAGGATGAAAAGCTTCAACAATAAACCCGGCCGCCAAGAGCCGGGCCACCTCTTCACCAATGGCCTTGCGCCTCTCTTCATTAAAATGACGAAGAAGTTGCTTGACCGGTTTAAACTTCGAATAAATATTGAGAGTGTGCTCAGTGAGTTCCCTCGGTACACCTGGCATGTCTGAAGGCTTCCATGCAAAGATGTCCCGGTTCTCACGGATGAACTCGATGAGCGCGCTTTCCTATTTCGGATCCAGGTTGGCACTGATAATGAACTGTTGGGATGAATCGCCAGGGACAAAATTGACCTGCTTGGTGTCATCTGCTGACTTAAACTTCAACAAGGGGTCATGCTCTGTGATTGGCTTCTTCAAAGCGGTCATATCCGCTGGGTCAACATTATCTTTGTAGAACTTCAACACTTCTATTGCACAAACAGACTCAGCGTAGGCAGCATCGCCCTCTTCACACTCCAAAGCTATCTTCCTGTCACCATGCACCGTGATGGTACCCTTACGACCCGGCATTTTAAGCTGCAGATAAACATAACAAGACCATGCCATAAACTTGGCATAAGCCGGCTGTCCAAACAGGGCGTGATAAGGGCTCTTGATCTTGACCACCTCAAAAGTCAATATTTCAGCTCTGTAATCATGCTCATTGCCAAAAGCCACTTCCAAGGCTATCTTGCCCACCGGATATGCCGACCTACCAGGCACCACCCCATGAAAAACAGTAGAAGACGGCTTAAGATCTTTATCAGTCAAACTCATAGCGAAAAGTATCATAGTAGAGGATATTGATACTGCTGCCTCCGTCCATAAGTACCTTGGTGAACTTGTATCCTCCAACCTGAGGAGCCACCACCAAAGCCAGCTGACCCGGGTTGTCAACCCGGAGCGAGTGATCCTCACAGCTCCATACAATGGGCTGTTCTGACCAACGCAAGTATCGAGGGACTGCCGGCTCGACCGTGCTCACCGCGCGTTTATGAACCTTCTGATCTCGCTTGCACAAATTCGTGGTAAAAACATGATATTGGCCACTATTCAGCTGCTTTGGATTACTCTGATAACCAGACTGCTGCTGCTGATTACCCTGACTGGGCTGCTGATTAACACCGCCTTGATTACCTTGGCCTTGAAAACCAAAGTTTGAACCGCCACCTCCAAAGCCGGGCCCGTGAGAGCCGGATCCTGACCCGCCATTCGGGCCATGATGGTTCTGATAAAAACCGGAATTTCTATACTTCCTCATGATGAAGCAATCTTTCCACAAATGAGTGGCCGGCTTATCCAGAGAACCGTGCTTCAGACAAGGTTGATTCATTATCGCCTCCAGGTTAAACTTTGGCCCGCCAAACCGGGGCATTGATGATTTCCCCTTACGGCGCTGATTGCGATTCTGCGTGCTGGTGTTAGCCACAAAATCTGAACCGCCACCAGTTTGCTTACGCTTACCGTTGTTACCTTGACCTACCGTATTGTGCTGCTGTCCCTTTCCATTGCCACCCTTCTTCCCCTTGCCAGCCTTCTCTTCATTAGATGTTGGGTCTTTAGTACTATCTGAGTCAGCATATTTGGTGAGAGCCGCCATGAGATCTCCCATATCATTGCAGTGGCGCTTAAGCCGCCGTAGCTTCTATTTGAGGGGAAGGAAACGGCAATTTTTCTCCAAAATCAGGACGGCTGAACCGGCGTTGATGCTATCTGATGAGTGAATAATAGCCGAGACCCGGCAGACCCAGTGATTGGTTGACTCTTCCTCAAGCTGGACACATGCGTCAAGGTCGATGATCGACATGGGTTGCTTACATGTATCTCTGAAATTCTGAATAAAGCGTGCTTTCAACTGTGCCCATGAACTGATGGAGTTGGCAGGTAACCCTTTCAGCCAGGTACGAGCCGGCCCATCCAACATCATGGTGAAATACTTAGCGCACACAGCGTCGCTGATGTCTAACATCTCCATGGCCATCTCATAGCTCTCAATCCATGCCTCCGGAGGTTGATCAGCTGTGGAATTGGGCACCTTGCGAGGGCCCTTAAAATCCTTGGGCATATGCTCATTACGCAAAGCCGGCACTAGACATGGTACACCCATGTTCCTAGAAGTCATCCCAGCTTCTATAGACACCGACGGGTTATGGTGAGGTTGCTGATAAGCCGCTAACTGAGCCGCCAGCTCCGCCTCCTGGCGTGCCCTGGCCTGATCCACCAAGGCCTGAGCCTTGTTCTCAGCGCGTGGCGGGTCACGCCCACGGGGCTGGTTATTGTGCCGCTCATTGCTCGAAACCGCTGGCGACTCAATGCGCCGGCTGTAACTCCGGCTTTGGCGTGGGGTTGAATGAATCCGCTCACGGCTATATGAATACACCGCTTGTTGAACTACCGTGGTTTGAAGTAGTTCCATAGCCTTCCGTGCTTCAACCACCGCGGGAGACTCGCCTTGCACCGGGAGAGCCGCCAGCCACGACGCCGCAACAATCATGTTATTCAGAGGGTTAGAATAATGACCCGGCGGTGTCGGCACCTGCTGAGGTGGGGTTAACTTCAAACGAGGCGGGTCTGCAACACGTGGTTGAACCGTCCCCCCAGTTACGGGCGCCTCAACAGCCCGGGTTACCTCAGGCGGATTACTTGGTCCGGCCCCAGGTGTGTTGAAAAGATTCCTCGCATCATACTCCGGAGGTAGACGACTCTGGTGCCTCCTTCATAGAACGGCATTGGATGCATTCTAGTCCAAGGTTAACCGGAAATTTTCTGCTTGAATCCGTTGCGACTCAGCGTCCAATGCGGCTCATTCTGTCGCCATCCTAGCATTCTCAGCGGTAAGCTCAATTTTGGCTTGAGCTATCTCGTCTCGCAGTTTCGCCACATCCACCTTATGGTGTGCTTGAGTCGCCGGAGTCACCTCTGCCTCTAACAAAGTTGCTAAGGCGTCCAAGAGCTCGGACAAAACTTGAGTCGGCGGGCGCACAGAACCACTCGCACCGGCCGTCGCCTCAGCCGTTGAACCGGAAGTCATAGCTGCCGCAGTTGATGAATTCAGCACCGGTTGCGTCCCGGCCATGAAGATCGCGACTCTGTTCAGCGGCTCATAGGGCTCCGGAATACTGTCGCCATCGGAACAGCCCCCAAGCCCGCCGTCTTGCAGTTGATACATTGAGTTGGTCTCACCGGTTGAGGACTCATCATCAGAGTAGATGACCGTCTCTCTGCCAGATGCGGATCCTTCCTCAAGATCCGCTCCATGAACAAACCCAACAAAAGTGTGCTTTCACAACGGCTTGAATCTTGGCAGGTCGCGCGCGCCGAGCCATCTCGATGATGTCGGTGCAGGTGTCCGGCTCTGGCTCCGACTCGCCGATCTTGTCGATGAAGACGTGGATTCCGCCGAAGGGGACCCGGTACCCATATTCGATAGAATCGGCCTCGGGACCCCAGCCTGCGTCGTCGATGTAGATCTTGCCGCGACGACTCTTGGTCATCCGGCCCACGGCATATCCCTTGATCCCTGAGAAGCTGCCCTTCAAGAACTCAAAACCACCGTGCGCTGGCCACATGGTGGGCACCAACTGTCGTGGACTTAACACGGCATATGCCCTAGCAAAAGGACTTAGGTGTGGAGCCATCGCAACTAGGTTAGCTTAAAGGGGTTAAATGGGACAAAGGACACAGAGAGTCTACCTAGGTTTGGCCCCTCTCAACGAGGTAAAAGGCTACTCCTGCTTTAGGTTCTATTGCTTGGGTTTCGATCACCAGGGAGCGAATATGCTTGACCTAGTTCTCGATGAGTTGTTTCTTGAATTAACCCGCCGCCGGGTCACCCCTTTATATACAGGTTGATGCCCGACGGCTTACAGAGTCCCGGCCGGCTCAGACAAACGTGACCGGCTTAGTTTGTAACTAAGCTTGCCTTACAGGACAAGTTTAAACATATGGCGGCTCACACCCGTGGGCCTCAAGTCGTCTCCGGGTCTTGGGCCTTCAATTGGCTTGCTCTATGAACCACCATCTTCATATCTTCTTGGACCTTATCGGGCCTCTTCATCTTTAAGCCGCCAGTGGCATGACCCGGCCCCTCCTGGGCGGGTCATACCCAGTAGTTACATCCCCAACACCTGGCGTCTGGCCCCTGGCCTCCATAAAACTTCCTTTTAAACCTTCCAAAAGCACCGTCGGCTTTACCCCTTGGCCCAAATAAAGTCTTCTTGTACCCGAACATTTCGGGAAACATCCGAAACCCCTTCCGAAGACCAAACACTATTATCCCAAATATCAATCTTTACCTCTGGACTATTCCCGAGCTCCTCGTCATGTCCGTGATCTCATCCAGGACTCCGAACAACATTCGGTCACCAACATACATAAGTCATATAATACTATATCGTCAACGAACGTTAAGCGTGCGGACCCTACTAGTTCGAGAATGATGTAGACATGATCGAGACGCTTCTCCGATCAATAACTAATAGTGGGACCTGGATGCCCAAATTGGTTCCTACATATTCCACGAAGATCTTTATCAGTTGAACCTTTATGACAACATACGTAGTTCCCTTTGTCCGTCAGTATGTTACTTGCCCGAGTTTCGATCGTCGTTATCTCCATTCCTAGTTCAGTCTTGTTACCGGAAAGTCTCTTTACTCGTTCCATAATACATCATCCGACAACTAACTCCTTAGTCACTTTGCTTGCAATCTTCTTGTGATGCTGTATTACCGAGAGGGCCCAGAGATACCTCTCCGTCACACGGAGTGACAAATCTCAGTCTCGATCCATAACAACCCAACAGACACCTTTGGATATACCTGTAGAGCACCTTTATGATCACCCAGTTATGTTGTGACGTTTGATGGCACACAAGGCATTCCTCTGGTGTATGGGAGTTGCATGATCTCATGGTCGAAGAAACATGTATTTGACATTAAGAAAGCAGTAGCAATAATGTGAACAATCATATGCTATGCTAACGGCTAGGTCTTGTCCATCACATCATTCTCCTAATAATGTGATCCCGTTATCAAATGACAACTCATGTCTATGGTTAGGAAACCTTAACCATCTTTTGATCAACAAGCTAGTCTAGTAGAGGCTGACTAGGGACATGGTATTTGTTTATGTATTCACACATGTATTTAAGTTTTCGGTCAATACAATTCTAGCATGAATAATAAACCTTTATCATGAATAAGGAAATATAATAATACCAACTTTATTATTGCCTCCAGGGCATATTTCCATCAGTCTCCCACTTGCACTAGAGTCAATAATCTAGATTACATTGTAATGAATCTAACAGCCATGGAGTCTTGGTGTTGATCATGTTTTGCTCGTGGAAGAGGCTTAGTCAACGGGTCTGTTACATTCAAATCCGTATGCACTTTACAAATTTCTATGTCTCCATCCTCGACATATTCGCGAATGGAGTTGAAGCGTCGCTTGATGTGTTTGGTTCTCTTGTGAAACTAGGATTCCTTCACTAAGGCAATTAATCTAGTGTTGTCACAAAAGATTGTCATTGGACCCGATGCACTGGGTATTACACCTAGATCGGATATGAACTCCTTCATCCAGACTCCTACATGCGCTGTTTCTGAAGCAGCTATGTACTCTGCTTCACATGTAGATCCCGCCACGACTCTTTGCTTAGAACTGCACCAACTGGCAGCTCCACCACTTAATATAAACATGTATCCGATTTGCGACTTAAGAGTCATCCGGATCTGTGTCGAAGCTAGCATCGACGTAACCCTTTACGACGAGCTCTTCGTCACCTCCATAAACGAGAAGCGTATCCTTGGTCCTTTTCAGGTACTTTAGAATATTCTTGACCGTTGTCCAGTGATCCACTCCTGGATTACTTTGGTACCTCCCTGCCAAACTTCTGGCAAGGCACACATCAGGTCTGGTACACAACATGGCATACATTATAGAACCTATGGCTAAGGCATAGGGAGTGACTTTCATTCTCTCTCTATCTTCTTCTGTGGTCAGGTTTTGAGTCTTACTCAATTTCACACCTTGCACCACAAGCAAGAACCCTTTCTTTGACTGATCCATTTTGAACTTCTTTAAAATCTTATCAAGGTATGTGCTTTGTGAAAGTCCTATTAAGCGTCTTGATCTTTCCCTATAGATCTTGATGCCCAATATATAAGCAGCTTCACCGAGGTCTTTCATTGAAAAATTCTTATTCAAGTATCCTTCTATGCTATCTAGAAATTCTATATCATTTCCAATCAACAATATGTCATCCACACATAATATTAGAAATGCTACAGAGCTCCCACTCACTTTCTTGTAAATACAGGCTTCACCATAAGTCTGTATAAAACCAAATGCTTTGATCACCTCATCAAAGCGTTTATTCCAACTCTGAGATGCTTGCACCAGTCCATAGATGGATCGCTGGAGCTTGCACACTTTGTTAGCACCTTTAGGATCGACAAAACCTTCTGGTTGCATCATATACAACTCTTCCTTAAGAAACCCGTTAAGGAATGCAATTTTGACGCCCATCTGCCAGATTTCATAATCATAAAATGCGGCAATTGCTAACATGATTCAAATGGACTTAAGCATCGCTACAGGTGAGAAAGTCTCACACTGGTAGAGCGAGGTGCTATACAAATGGTTTTTAACCCCTTTCCGCGAAGGCGTTCTGAACCGTCGCCTAGTGAGGCCCATATCTTGGCCCATAAGGCCCATATCTTTGTCGGGGTGCCCAAAACTCCTTTCCGGTGACCCGATAAGTACCCAGTACCCTTCGAAACACTTCCGGTGTCCGAATACCACTGGTACAGTGAGGTGCTATACAAACGGTTTTTAACCCCTTTCTGCGATGGCGTTCTGAACCGTCGCCTAGTGAGTGACTGCGATAGGGGGGGGGTCCTTCCACCACGACCCAGAAACCGTCAGGGATATGCCCTCCTGGCACACACGCTCGGCAAAATGAGGTTGTGTGCGACCGGCGAGCGATCAAATATGGTTATGTACAGTTGTGCTAAAAAAATACAATTATACAGGCCAAATTGTTTCCGGTCGTAAGTACATCCCACACAGTCAGTCCCCGCTAAATGTTTCCATTCGTATGTACATTCCACATAGTATATCCAAGGAATACGTTTCCGTTAGTATGTACATCCCACACAGTTAATCCAAGAAGTATGTTTCCATTCGTATATACATCCCACACAGTCACTCCAAGGAAAACGTTTCCGTTCGCAGGTACATCACACACAATTTTCCCCATTAAATCGTTTGTGATAGCATTGCCATTGCACATGATATTAACAATTTTATCGTTTGCATTATTGAATGCATCACACACGGTGCGTAGAAGAAACTGTGTGGCAAAGGCTGTCCATCACACACACTTTTTATGTGGTAAACGTTTGCGCAAGGTGGCCTAACGCAAACAATTTTCAAGAGGATGTCGTGTTTGATTGTTCATTGATCCAACACGGTTTATTCCTAGAAACTGCGTGCGTTGCCTGAGGTCATCGCCCACGGTGTTTTCTCAATAACCTTTTGCAATAGAAAAACCCAATTAGCAGGCTAAATGGCCATTAGCAGGCTAATTGCCCTATTATTAATAATCCATTTGTTAATCTAATTGACATTTCATATTAAGCACACAATATATTTCATTTCCATATTAAGGAAGCAAGATTTCATAATTGAAATACATCAGAGTACAACATCATATAGCTTCAGCACTCAACTACCCCATGACACAACTGCACCAGCACCAAGTTTCACATGCAACATCTACAACCTTTCGAAATTAGCATCATAGACGGAACATAGACAGATGAATCTCATCTGGAAAACTGTTGAAGCGGAAGGCGAATATTGAGCCTTCATTAATGTTGAAGGTCGTTGCAACTTTAAGCCAGTGCCTGTGGATGATTGACCGTCCATCCTTCGTCCTCTTCAGGAACACTTCAATATTGAACCATGGGTGTTGTATGAAAACCATCCTCGCCTCCTGACCATACAGGTGGTTTGAGAGGTAATCATCAGTGAACTACTTTGGAAAGGCCTGAAAACAAGGATATGCATAAATATCTTCTCAAGATTTGAAATTGTGCAAAGGAATTAAAAAGACAAGGTATAACAGTTAGTACCATCCCGTAGTGAACTGATGTCTTCTTCATTGTGCAGACAAAGATGTTGTTGTTTTTTGTCGCTAATTTGTTTATCATAACAATCTTTTTGAGTTTCTTGACTTGACTGATATTCATGGAAAACTCATTTCCACACATGGAAAAAGGGTCAAACAGTGGGTCAAAACCTCTGACAGCAGGACCTACATGTGCAAGACCAAATTTTTAAAAACCAAATATTTAAAAACAAGAAGTGGAATGGTGTGTTATTAACTACAACAGGCCTAATATTTAAAAACAAGCAAACGTAGTCATTCCAACTTGTATTTTGCAGGTCTAAGTACACTAGTTATTGGCCCTTTTTGGATCCATGGGTTAGAGTTAGTTTGAGCTAGTTTGGGCTCAAATAGCCCTAAAGTATCCAAACATGAGGGCTAGTTTGAGCTAGTTGCGTCAAACCCACCCAAAAAAACTATCCCACCCAAGAGGTGCTGATTGGGGCTAGTTCTCCTAGTGCATTTATTGTCAATCTAACACTGTCATCCAAACACCTCTTTGGTTAGAGTTAGTTCAGGGTTAGTCATTGTTTAATATCATTGTTATTTAGGAAACGTAGGATAGCGTAGGATTTATTCTACCTTGACTTGTACTCCAAGATGACCATGTACTCCTATATATATCCCCACGAGGCTCAAGCAATACAATCAACTATTCCACCAATCTCTCTCTCTCCCTTTTAACTGTCATGAGCTAGAAACTAACTCGAACCTCTAGCTAAGTTAGAGTATCCAAACAGTGCCATTGTTAAATCAAATGGAAAGGCGTGTTCAATACTCCCTCCGGTCCTTTTTACTCTGCATATAAGAATTGTCTGAAGTCAAACTTCATAAAGTTTGACCTTATTTATATGAAAAAATATCAACATCTAGCATGCTAAAGTTATACAATATGAAAATTTAAGTCATGACACATGTACTGATATTTATTTCATATTGTGAATGTTGGTATTTTGTTCTATAAAGTTGGTCAAACTTTACGAGGCTTGACTTTAGAAAAATCTTATATGCGAACTAAAAAGATTTGGAGGGAGTACAACATGCTTAACAGCAACCAAATATAGTCATTCATAGAGCTATTGTTAAATTTGGCATTGATGAAATTGAACTGCACAGTTCATACTAGCACATATAGAACATCACACTGTTAATAGCTGAAATAAACAAGGCAAAATACGAACAACCAAAGATGGCAATTGAAACTGGACATATGCTAACTACAAACAACCGAACAACCATAAACCGTAGAAATAAACAAGGCGTAATGCAAACAACCTAATATAGCAATAAATATTGGACAGGTTCTCACTACAAAAGGGGTTTGAGAAAACAAAGCATGGGTTTCCTCACTTGTCACAGATTGGCTCCTCCTCGTGGTCGCCGTCGATGAGGTCTGAGTTGCCAGCTGAGGATCCCAGGCCAGCGTCACAGAACGTGTCCTTCAGAAATGACAAAAGGGGCTCCATGGCGATGAAGGATGGCAAATTGTTCATAACGAGCCGCAGGAGATCAGCGGAAGGGCCATCGATGAGATCGACGGCTGTCGAACCCGAAGGGTTGGGGGTGCGCAACTTAACCTGTGACATAACCCACGTCAAGCCGTCGGTGTCGACGACCTTGATGTCGTAGCCGGCCTCCGTGACATGCCATAATACTCTAGCCCGCTGATTGAAAGGCTCAATCCAGGTCCAGTCATCATCGTCAGCTTCCTCGGCGGCCACCTCGCCGACGTCGGGCGAAGAGGCCGCGGTAAAGCTCTTTTGGGCCATTCGCTCCTCGGGAAGCGTAGCCGGGCTTAGGCTGCGACGCTCTAGAGTGAGGGATGGGGTGGGGATGGGGATCTCTGGGAAAGGGGGCATTTCGCAGGCGTCATCTAAGAAACTCAGGGCGGTGAGGGTATGTATATCTGTGGGTAAACCGCACGGGCAGACTGGCAGAGGTTGACGATGGAGGCGGCGCTGTGGTGGCGGTGACCTAGCTAGGTTTGGAGTGAGGGAGGGGTGGTGTGTATGTGTGTGAGCGGGGGATTTGGGGTGAGCGAAGGATATGGGGTGTGTGTGTGGAGGGGGTCCAAGGTGGTGTTTGAGGAAATGCCGCTGGTACTGAAAATTTTACTAGGCGGGAGTAAAATGGTGGGTCTACTGAAAATTTGGATCAAGGGATTGAAGCAGAGCGGGGCGGGAGTAACGAACATCACACATGGTTAAAACATAATAATCGTGTGCTATCAAACGGAAAAACACTCCAGCCGAGCAGATATTTTTGAGATTGCGAGGGATAGAGGCGGGAGTAAAATGCCGGGGCTACTAAAAAATTGGATCTACTGATTGAAGCAGAGCGGGAGTAATAGACATCGCACACGGTCCAGTCATACTAATCCTGTGCTATCAAACAGAAAAACCATCTACGCGGGTAGATATTTTTGAGTTTGCGAGGGAGTAGATATTTTCAAGAGGGGGAGGGAAGCCTCATGGAGCCCAATCTATTGTGATCATGTGGGTAACAGGGGCAGGGGCGCGGCACACGGGTAGTCCTAGGGAACCGTGTCTGTTTCATACTCGATCGTGGACGGTTGCTGCATCCGACTCGTCTGCTGTTTATAATTTGGCCAAAAAAATGCGAGAAAGGGTCAGAACATGAACACACTTGCATGTGGACCAAATATATGTATGAAAAGGGTGGTTTGATGTTCAAATACCCAATGCACAACTTTGCTGTGGCACGTGTCGCACAAAGCGCACGTTATTATTGCTAGCGCCCCCCCCCGCCAAACCACACAACCACACACACCACACACACACACACACTTCGTGTTGCCGGGAGGGGAATCCTAGCTATGAACGCATGCCCCCAAATAGCTAGGTCTGACATCTCACCGTACCGTAACACAAAACCGAAAGGAGTACATCAACCCCCCTCCCCCCTTTGCTTCTGATCAAATGTGGACTGTGTGCAGGCCCACAGATGTGTTCTTCTGGCGTTAGATGGGTGAGACCACTTACCAACCACACCTGCGGGTGGCCCGATGTGTGTGTGTGTGTGAAAATGATGTGCTATGATATTTAAATAACCAAATCACAAATTTGATGTGGCACATGTGCATCGCAAATTAACCGGGCATCCCCGACCCCACGGAGGTTCATCTAGTATGAAGTAGTATTGTGCCCCCCCCCCCCACACACACACTTTGAGTCGGTGGGAGGGGGCATCTCACCAAGGCGTATTGTAAGACTGACCAAGAAGAATCACCACCTTGGTCGTATAACCTCTCTTGTTTGTTGGGTCAAAGTCATGCATTGACGTTCCACACACGGCCCCACAAAATAGGCCAGCTCGTCGCCGATAACCATGCGAGGGAGTGCCTGAAGACAACCACTGTGTGCATGTGACCCAAACATATGTATGAAGTGCCATGTGGTGTTTGAATATACCCAATGTACAACTTTGATGTGGCCGCGTGCTTTTGGAACCGGAAAGTCCCCACACGCAGCGAGGGTTCACTATGCATAGTATACTATATATATAGGGATTCATGTGTATGCGAGCCCTCGAACTTAGGTCTCGACTCTCACCATGATCGACGTACGACTATACGGTAACGCGAACCAAGAGAAGAAGAATCCACCCTGGTAACCTCTCTCGCGTTGTTGGTCGAAGTGATGGATGTCCACGCGGGCCCATGAATATATAGGCCGTCGATGATAACCAAGCGAGGGAGAGTGTCCAAAGACAACCACTGCATGTATATATGTGCCCCAAACATATGTATGGACATGCGTGATGCATGCATATATATATTTGAATACCAAAAGCACAACATTTTGATGTGGCGCATGCATGCGTTGAAAAACGCACAGTCCCCACACAGATTTGGTTCATGATGCGTCACGTGCTCGCCCCCCCCCACTTCGAACCGGTGGGAGGGATTCATGCGTACACATGCGCGCGAAGTATAGTTGCATGTACTGAACCATATAAGACGAACCAAAATTTAATCCCCTCCTAATTATAAGTTAAATTAACCTCTATTGCTGTCGGTCGAAGTGATTGACCAAGCAGGCACACAGAGATGGACGAAGCATCTCGCTGATAACCCCGTGAGTGAGTGCTAGAGGACAACCGCCATCGCTTCCTTGTGGGCCAAACACATGTATGGAGATATGTGGTTGTGATGTTTGAATACCTAATATATATGTCGGCGTGCAACACCTATGGGATCCTAAGGAATCCCTTTACGATTCGGCGGGGGGAGAGGTATGCGCAAAGAGCAGAACCAACGATCGACGCAGGGCGATTTTACCCAGGTTCGGGACACTAATCAGCGTAAAACCCTACTCCTGCCTCGTGTTATTATCAGTGTTCTTGAGCCCAGGCTCCAGGAGCGCTTGCAATGAACAATACGTTCAAAGAGCAGCTACGCATGCAGAATGGGCCAGAAGATCCTCCTCCCTCATAGCAGTTGCCTTGGGCCTCCTTTTATATCACAAAGGGGTCACCACAGTGGCAAAATGTACATACATTGAGGTGTAAAGTAGCTACAGGGTTTACATGAGGTGGAAAGTTGCTACAGCATTTACATGCTTATCACTGACGGCTCAGGACAAGCGCATTAAATGCTCTGTCTAGGTGTCCCTTAGCTTCTTGGGGATGGAAAAAGGGGCCGTCCCATCAGCACCGCTTATACCCACCCGCCGTTGGTGCCTTGACACGCATCCAGGAGGACAAAACCCATCTGATAGGTTTGGTCGCTGCACTGGAGCGGTGGCAGCTTGGCGGGGTCATCTTGCCGGGGCTCACCAGCAAGAATCTTGCCGGGGCTTCGGCCTTTGGTCTTCTGCCTTCCAATTATTGACTCGAATGCTTTTTGGATAGTCTTGTGCTTGTTCCCAGTTGTCTTCTCCTAGGAAGGCTCGCTCCCCTGCCATGCCCTTCCCGCCTGGGAGCTGCAACTCGCCGGTGCGTGTCCAAGGGTAATGAATACCCCCTGTTCACTACACCGACACCGTCCAAAGCAACAGTAGTAAACTTATGATCTTACATTGTTTCCTCGCATCTACAGAACGACTGCAGAGCATAATATAACAGTAGTTCCCAGCAAGAACAGGCAGCATTGAAAACCAAGAAGAATGGACTCCGGTAGGGAGGTGCCACCAGAAGAAGCGGAGAGGGAGACGGCTGCGTGCTCCGACGACGGCCTTTCTCGCTGACATTCGCTATCCCTGCAGCGACAGCACACACGTGGATCGGCCACTCCTCACCAATGGATGCAACTTGGCGAGGGGCTCAAGAACATTAATAAGAACACAAGGCAGGAGTAGGGTTTTATGTTGATCAGCGGCCCGAACCTGGGTAAAAACTTCCCGCGTCGATCGTTGGTTCTGCTCTTTGCGTATACCTCTCCCCCGCCGAATCGTAAAGGGGTCTCTCGGGATCCCATAGGTGTCGTACCCCGACAATATATGCAGAACTTTGATGTGGCACCTACCTCGGAAACCTTTAAGTCCCCCACACGAACCGAGGTTCATGACACGTAGTATATATATGTTGCCCCCTCCCCTCTTCGACGCGTAATATATACTCCTACGTACCGTAACACAACCCAAAAATAATCCTCCTTCTAGTTTGTCAAATTACCTTTCTTGTTGTTTCATATATTAGATGGATGATGACATCGCGGGCCCATGGAGGGAAGAGTCGCAGACGAATGAGTGACAACCATCGTCTGCATGTGGCCCAATGTGTTGGTGATGTTTTTAATACCCAATATGCACAACTTCTTTGCGGCACCTGCCTCGGAAACCGAAAAGTTCCCACATAGAGCGAGATTGATTCATGATGTGTGTGTAGTATATATGTGCTACCCCGGCCCCCTCCTCCCCTCTTCGACGCGTATTATATACTCCTACCGCAACACAACCCAAAAAGACACCTCCTTGCTGGGTCAAAGTGATGGAGGACAACCTCGAGGGCCCACGGATGGAAGCATCGCACGCGAGTGAGTGTCCTATATGACGCGTAGTATTGCCCCCGGCGACCCTCTTCAACGCGTACTATATATATACTCCTACCTTATGTATAGCAAAAACCAAAAAATGACAATCCTTGTTGGTCAAATTAACCTCTCTCATCGCACGTCATAGTGCTGGACGGCGACCTCTCGTGGGCCCACGTGAGTGAGTGTCCTAGGACCACTACGTGCATGTGGCCCAAAGATGCATGTCAAACTTTTTCTACAGCAAACATGCGACCAAAGGAGTTTAGTGTTGAAAATTGAAAAAAATAGTTAACATCGATCCGTTTTTATACATTGATTGATTTCGTAGGGATTTAAATGTGCAAAAATCAAATTTGATCTACATGAGACCCGTGATAGTGCACGAAAATGGATTGCAAAATCGTCCCCATGCAAGAAATTTCTAACATCTAGAATCTTGATTTTAAAATCCAATAAATCCAAAACTAAGTTGAAATTCATGAAACTTATCGTGGTGTCATATGGACACCAATAGACTGTGATATTTTTTTTTCAAATTTGAGACAAGTTTTGATATAATCTTCTTAAATACAGGAAATTATAAATAATTATCAACCAATATCGCAAACAAAATCTTTATTCGAACCGTGTGATTTAGACCAACAATGTAAGTGGAGTGCTTCGGTTAAGCAATAAAGCGGCAGAATTAATCATTAAAAAGGAAAAATAAATATAATACGTGCCGCACACGCGTCCCGTGTGCCGTACGAGCATGCGTGAGTTGACGAGACGCATGCTAGCAGGCACGCCGGGAGGCCGAGGCATGCGCGTGTTCGCTACGCACTTACCGTGGGGCGTGCTAGTAGCTGTGTGAAAATGACGGTAGGCGTGCCAGCAGTCCGCTGCGCAGGCTCACCGGGAGGTGAGCCAGCCCTTTGACCGCCACCCACCTTGCTCCCACTGCTCCATATTAATGGAGCGCCCGATCCACGGCCGCACACCCCATCCAAAGTTGTCACCGCCCCATGGAGTGTATTAGGATTTTGCCGAAGGGCACCATCGGTGGGAGTGGCGACACCGGGGCTGGTGAAGCACCCGTGCAACACATGAAGCTAGGCGCAGAGGTTGCTGTCGCCGCCGACGAGGTCTCATGCGGGCAGCAGCGTGACCTTGAGTTCGTCGCCATCGTCGTGCCTCCCCAGCCGGTGCCGGAGGTCCACAGCTACTCCGGCAACGACTCTGACTCCGATGGAAAACCGGTTAGTCCCCCCCCCCTTTGTTGGGAACAGAAACCCTTGGCTATGTTCACCCAGTCCATGAAATCATAGTAAGATTCGTTAGATCCGTGTAGTGTATTGATTGTTTGAATGGTATCTATGGTTAGTGATTAATTGTTTGTTCTGTACAAACGATTTTTTTGCTAATAATCCGACTAGGGTTAGCGTGCGTGCTAATAATTCATAGCCAGATCTTGAGAATTGATTTTGAATGTCCTACATATATGTTTGTGCCCTTTTTTTCTTCTAGATCTTGAGATTTGATTTTGAATGTCCTACATGTATGTTTCTGCCTTTTTTTCCTTCTAGATTGCTATGTACACAGATGAGGCTCCGGCCAGCAGTGCCGCCGGCTGTAGATCCCGCACCCGGCAGTGCTGGCAGAAGCGGCCACACCCCCATAGATCTGAGGAACCCGTAGAATATCGGGCGGACCGCATCAGCGATCTCCCGGACGCCATCCTTGGGGAGATCATCTTCCTTCTCCCCACCAAGGATGGTTGCCGCACAAAGGTCCCCGCATCTCGGTGGCACACTTTGTGCCGCGCCGCACCTCTTAATCTCAACTGTCGTCGGCTATCTGTCATTCATGATTTTGAACTCCACGGAGCCAACATCTCCTCCCACCAGGGCTCCGTTCCACGCCTATGCATCCCGGCATGCTGGCTGCTACACATACCCTTCAGGGTGAATGCCTGGCTGACATCCCGTCAATTCAAAAAACTCCAACATCTTGAGTTCTACCATTACTATGGAAATAGTTGTCCACCAAGCGTTGTAGTTGTGCCCTCACCACCAATTTTCTTCTCATGGTTTTCCTCCTCTCTCCACACCACCACCCTGGCCCGGTGTCATCTACCAGACAATCTGGTACGAATGCTTTGACTCCCACTGCTAAAAAAAACTCGCGCTTGTGTTGGTCGATCTGTCGGAGGCCTCACTGCATAGCATCATCCACTCCTACTGCCCTGCCCTAGAGCGCTTGCTTCTTGTTTTTGGAAAAGAAATCTGTATCCGTTGTCTCCAAATAAAGTCGCATCACCTTGTAAGCATTGGAATTTGCTTTAAAGGAGAGGAGCTCATCATCAAAGACGCCCCCTTCACTCCAAAGGCTGCTCCTTGATTACCGTTATGCACCTTCGAAAATAACTGTGGTCTCTGCGCCTAAACTGGAGACCTTGGGTGTAATTCCTGATCCGTTTGAAGGTTACAAGATGGTGGTTGGCTCCACACTTATTCAGGTAATGTATATTATCATCAACACTTTTGTAATCATAAGCTGCATTTTTCATTTGTGTGCGTAAGTTTTATATCATCAACACTTTTGTAATCATAAGCTGCATTTTTCATTTGTGTGCATAATCTTTATATAATCTTGGAGTAACCTTTTGGTACTAATATTATGTTCTATGCTCAATGAAGAGTTTGTCCATGGGTACCCTATCAATGGTGCTGGATTCTGTCAAGACCTTACATATCAGTACGTGGTGTTTTGATTTGAACATGGTTATCGGCTTGCTACGATGCTTTCCATGTCTGGAGAATTTGTATATACAGGTGATGATATCAAGCACATTGATATACTTTACTAGAACTAACTGTTCAGCTGTACTATTTTTTTAGACATTAACTATTTTCAGTCTTCATGTCTATTTAGGCTAAAGGACATGGACAAAAAGGTATAACCAATCGGTGGCATACGAAGCACCTGGATTTTCTCAGTTCTCATGACATTCGTTTAAGGACAATAACGCTGGAAGGATATGCATCCAACCATGCAAACACTAGCTTTGTCACATTCTTCCTGTTGAATGCGAGAGTACTATTGTCCATGAGGATTATGTTTTTTAACAGACACTTTCTCACGGATGGACACATTGAACATCATAAAAAGAAGTTTCAGGTGGACAAAAGGGCTTCTGAACATGCTCGGCTTCTATTTACAACAACTTGTCATCATGTACCAGTAGATTTTCTGGTCCAGTATCTTGATTTTATGGATCAGACCGATCCATTTGACTGTGACTGCTCAAAACTTTGGTTGTGTTAGTTGTTATTGTCTTGTTCAATCTGGATTTTGTGTAAACCTGATGAATAATTAATCATCGTGCTTTTGTACCTTCTGTAAGCTGGGGTTAGATATTGCTGCCCTTTTCAACTCGGCTTTGACCCATATTTTCTTTCATACAAACTGGAGCTTCTATCAAGAAGCCTCATGGTTCCGAGAGCAAACTTGATCACATGATCTGGTCGTGAAACGACATACGCTGTATCTTCCCGCCTTGATTTTTTTTACAGAGGCAACATGCAACTGTGCTAAACATATGAAATTATTCAGGGTTTGTTTCGCCTTTTTATACATTGATTTTCCTTGTCATTTTTAACAAATAGCCACCATGTTATTATTGCAAACGGTCGCATTAGTCAAACCATGGGCGTTCAACTAACCATTTACTACCGCGAGCAGCTGTTTGATTAGACGGGACGACTATGAGCAGTCCGCCACGCACGCCGCGAGCGTTGCAATTTATTGGTGGTTTTGGACTTTGTTTTGGCCGCCTCGGGAAGCTACATAGAACAATCCTCCGTTCTCATCTACAAGCACCGCCGCCAAGGATCGCCGCCTGCTGCGAGATGGAGGACGACCGGCCAACAAGCAGGGGCGGGTTGAGCCAAAACCGCAAGAGCCTCCGGCGAATGTGGACTTCATCAGCAGCCTCCCCGACGAGATGTTGGTAACCATCCTATCCCACCTCCCCATCAAATATGGCGTGCGGACCACTGTCCTCTCGCGGCGGTGGCCCCACCTCTGGTACTACACCCCCCTGGACCTCATCATCGACCACGAGTTCTGCAGCGGGGAGCAGCAATGCCTGGATGCATTGTCCCACGTCCTCGCCACGCACCCTGGGCCGGTCAGACGCCTTGCTATGGGTAGGCTCAGTCCCGACAAGAAGACCGAACCCAGGTTGCACTACTGGTTCCTATCCCCAGCTCCGGATCGGCTTGAGGAGCTCAACCTTCATGCTAGATGTCCTTGATCGCTGCCGCCATCCATGTTCCGCCTCGCGCCCACGCTGCGCCGCGCTACATTCAGGCGGTGCATTTTTTCCCCGGATCGATGCTGCGCACACTCTTCATCTCCCTAAACTTAAGCACCTTGAGCTCATTGCCGTCCACATCTCGAAGGAGGATTTGGAGCGCCTGCTCATCGGCTCTACAGCGCTCGAGTACCTTCGTCTTCATGCGATGGATGGGTTCAGTAGCTTCCACATCACCACGACGAATGTCCGTGCGATTTATGTGCATTGCTGGCGCCGCCCAAGGCTGTCAGTTGAGGTGTTTCACGATATTGTCATTGAGAATGCGCCTTTCTTCGAGAGATTGTATGTACATGATAAATTAGGTCCAGCAAGAATCAGGGTCATTCACGCACCGAAATTGACAGTGTTGGGCTATTCGTGTGCTGAATTCAACGAACTTGGTACTGGATAATTATCCGTTCAGGTACAACAGTCTTCTTCTTCTCCATCTTATATATTATCGGACCACACATTTTATCTAATTGTTGTTGATCTATATGTTCGCCTTTCATCCAGAAAATGATTCCCACAAGCTTGATCCGGCCTCTGCGCACAGTGAAGATCTTGGCACTACAATCTGTCGGCCCCGATCTGGTTGAAGTTGATAGATTCCTTAGATGCTTTCCTTGCATGGAGAAGCTATACATCGAGGTGATGCTCCTTTCCTGTTAATTGTTAACCACAATGAAGCTCAATTTTTTTACTTTTACCCATGATTACAATGACAAATGTAGAATGATTTCTAAAGGAAATTTGGAGGATTTCAATACATATATTTTTTGAGATGCTAGTGTTGTACGCGTTTTATTCCTTCGCCCGACATGCTTTCGTGATAAGAGTTTATCCTGAAATATTGAAGGTGGCATTTCACTCTTTTCGTGTATTTTAGAAATCCTGCAAATCAAAGAGGCCCGAAGTGTTCAAATCTGCAGCTATGCACTAATATGTTGTCTTCGTTTGCAGATACTAGCAGGCCCAAAAGTAGAAAATGTTGGGGAATATAACAATCCCATTGAATGCCTTGATCTTCATCTCACAGAAATTACTTTTAACGAGTACCGAGGCACCACACCAGAAATTAAATTTGCCAGGTTCTTTGTTGAGAAAGCAAGGTTGCTCAAGGTAATGAGGTTTGCCCTATATTTACTGCGCAGAAGTGAATGGATTACTAAAGAGCGCAGGTGTCTACAGCTAAATGGAAAAGGATCTGCACAAGCTGAATTTTAGTTTATAACTTCATATGACAGATTATTCGGAAGTCACTGTATCGAGCCGCTATATGACTTGTCGGTGGCTGATCCTTTCACAGAAATAATGCATGAAAAGGATTATGAAGAAGATGAATCTTATGTGTCTGAATAGTTTGAACCTTGTAATCTTTGAATTTGGGCCTTGTAATGCTGGAATTTGAACCTTGCAATATTTATGGTATTTGTTATATAACATAATTGGATGTTTAATTTGGTCTTGCAATCATGTCCTGTTACAAGTATATATATGTTGTTCTTCTGTACACAGAGCATAGATGTTCTGCAGACAGAGCATATCACATCGCACACGGACCACACTAGGTAACCCGTCGGTGATGAATTCATCAATCGCAAATGGTTATGTACCAGCATGCATTTCCCACAACACACACGGCTTAATCCATCACAAACAACTCGGATGGATCAACTGTATGCCACGTATCGCACACATAACTCTAATCTGATTCGTGCTTGATGTCTCCGCGATCACTCGCACAGTTCATCTTATTTGCCACGTATCACTGTGCCAACCTCTGCTCGCATCCCTCGGCGTGTTGTGCTCGCCGTTAGGCGCCGCGGCGCGCTCTGCTCGCGTCCGTCGGCACGCTCTGCTCGCGTACCTCCACACGCTTGACTTCTGGACAGCTTTTCCTTGCGTTTTCAACTGCTATGTGCATATATATGGTTGCTCGCCGTTGAGGCGACAGTGGAGCGCTCTGCTCGCGTCCCTCCGCGCGCGCTCTGCCAGCGGTTGGGCATGCGCATGATCACGTCGGGGGCCCCATATGCATGCTGTTGCACCGCGCGCGTCGCCACGATGCAGTTACGTGCCGCATGATGGAGTTACGCGCTGCAAATTAGAACTGCCATCTGGGCATGCCAATATTCTAGGCCATCCGACTTCCCCTTTAATTCCCGCGGCCATTATAACCTTAGTGTCTTCAACCTTTCGATCGCGCCCGACAACACAACAAGCACACCCACGACGACACATAGAGAGGGGATGTCTAGCGACGCTCCAATGGAGTTCGGCGAGCATAAAGTGGAGACCCACGTGAGGGAGATGGATCTCTTGGTGGTTTACACTATGATGCCCCTAGCTCAATCGTGCACTAATCATACACGCAAATGCACACGATCAAGCCTAAGGACTCACGGGAAGATATCACAACACAACTCTAAAACATAAATAAAGTCATACAAGCTTTATATTACAAGCCAGGGCCTCGAGGGCTCGAATACATAGCTCGATGGAATACAAGCATCAGCGGAAGCATCAGATATCTGAGTACAGATATTAAAAGAGAAACAGAAAGGCCTTTAGAAAGGCGGGGCAAAATAAAACACTACGATCGAAAGGCGCAGGCCTCCTGCCTGGGGCCCTCCGAACCAACTCCTGGTCGACGGCAAGATCGAAGTAATATCCACCCTTGGGGTAGTAGTGGCAATCGTCGGCGGGGGCAGCTGTATTCGGGGCTCCATCATCTGGTTGCATCAAAAGGGATATGGGGGGAAAAGAAAGCAAAGCAACCGTGAGTACTCATCCGAAGTACTCAGCAAGCAAGGATCTACACTACATATGCAACATTATCAAAGGAAGGCTGTATATGGGGACTGGGCTGCAGAAATGCCAGAATAGAGGGGAAAGCCTAGTCCTATCGAAGACTAGCATCTTCAGTGGTCTTGCAGCAATAGAAGAGAGTAGAACAGTACAATATAATGTAGCAATATCATTAAGTCTCAACCTCACCCAGAGATCCTTTCTCGACTCCCTAGGAGAAAGCAATCCCAGAGCCATACAGTCATCAACCTTGTCCTGAGATCCCTTCTCGACTCCCTGCGAGAAGCAATCCGAGAGCCATATATCCAGGTATCATCTCACGGTCTAATTGTGTCGATCGGGATACAACTCCGAGTGTCCTTTACCGTAGGACCGACTATCGATAGATGTGTTCTTCCCTGCAGGGGTGCACCAACTTACCCACCTCGCTCGATTAACTCCGACCGGACACACTTTCCTGGGTCATGCCCGGTCTCAGCCAAATGATACACCGCAGCCCTACCTACAGCTCAACAGAGAGGTCCCCGCCGGTCTACATCCTAAGCGCTCAGGGGTCTTGGGATGTCGCCCTGTGCACTCCAGGTCATTGCGAGCAGGGTGGATACCAGCGCCAACGGCATGATCCGACCAGGCCACAATGCTGAACTGGACGTCTGACAGAACTGTCGGCTGATGCTACGATGCAGAACACCCATACTATGCCCACGTGATGGTTAGTGCTATCAGGCCAGAGGCCTGCTCGGATCAAATATCCAAATCGTTAGTGGACTAGGGCTTGCGGTAACGAGCAGAGACTCACGAAAGATGTGACCCCGTCACCCCGTCTCGAGGAGTTGCGGCAAGGGCCAAGAATGCCCGGCCACACCTCGTATTCATCACTCGGGCACCATACCGGCAACCCGTCTTCACAACACTCGCCACTTAGGCGCACGCGGGTACCCCCTCAGGGTCTACCCGCCTATCCAAGTAACAGTGTAAGGTCCAAGTATCCGTGTGTCCATAACATCAGGGGAATCCGAGGTATCACCCTCATTGAATTCCCACTCGATGTATCCGTCAAGGGGAACTCGGAGGAATCACCCTCGCTGGGTTCACACTTGTGGTGTTGTACAACGGCGTCGTTATCGGAAGCGGTGAAGGAGGAATCACCCTCGATGACCACGACCAAATAGCTTCTCTACAGAGTTAACATCAGAAGTGCTACAAGAGGTTTCACCCTCGGCACTTGATAGTAACGCTGCAGTGTCGTTAAAACTAAGGGGGGGTGATGTGCGGTGCCTGGTCTTCAATCCCGTCGATCGGGTCTTCTGATAATCCAGCGGGGCAGTCGGGACTAGCGGGGTCACTAATAGGTCTCTACCCAGCCTATACTAAGCAGTTTAGGATATGCAGGTAATTATCAACAACTGGTTACAGTAAACAGGCTATGCATTAGAACAGGTAAAGCAGTAGCAGCAGCAATTCGAATGCAAGCATGAGAGAGAAAGAATAGGCGATATCGGTATGCTCAAAGGGGGGTGCTTACCTGGTTGCTCGGCGGCAAGGGCAAGGTCGTCAATGGTGTCGTCGGTCTCCGGAGCTGCGTCGGTCTCGGGGACGACGTCGGGGTCTAACGAGGGAGAAGAGGGGGAGGAAACAATAAATATAGAGCAAACAAGTGCAGCACAAAGCATAACATGGCAATACGTGGTGACAGAGGTGATCTAACACAGTGTCGGGTGTGTCCTAACGTAAGGTTACACGTCACCGAGGAAGGGGGAATCCTTCCAGAAATGTTTTCCCGGTTCCGGACATTTGTCAGACAAATGACCGGAGGGGAATGGTTCCATGTTCGGGTAGTTAGGGACGTGTGACGGATGAACGGTCCACGTATTCGGATTCGTCTCGTCATTCGGAGCAACTTTCATGTACAAAGTTTTTCGATCCGAGCTACGGTTTATTTTCTACGATTTTCTAAAGTTTTCAACATTTTTTGAATTTAATTATTTATTTAAACTCGAATTATCCAGAATAGTAAATGATGATGTCAGCATGACATCATGCTGACATCAGCAGTCAACGGTGCAGTTGACCTGGTCAAACTGACACGTGGGTCCCACCTGTCATTGACTGTTTATGTTAATTAGGGTTTAGTTTAACTAATTACAGATTAACTAAACTAACTAATTAATTTGATTAATTAAACAGAGTTAATTAACTTAATTAATTGACTAATTAATCATTAATTTTATTAATTCATTTACAATTTCTTTTTCTTTTTTTTTGTTCTGGGCTGGGCCCCATGTGTCATTGACCCAGGGGGGTTGGCCCACTGGTCAGCTGTCTTATTGCCCTGAGTGAGGTTGCGGAACTGGGTTTTCATCGGTCCATAATTCCTTGAGGAATATATGGGCACGGAAAGCAGCCTGGAACTCAGGCCAAGTAACGGCTGTCCCAGCAGGCAGTGTACGCTTGTGTGGTCCCACCATTGAGCAGCGGGACCCTTTAAGAAAAAGGACGCGAAGGCGACAAAGTTGGCAGGGGAGACAATTGCAGACTCCATCTCGTGAGTGATATCGCGAATCCAGTCATCAGCATCCAGTGGCTTATCAGAGTTGCGGAACTGAGTGGGGTTAAGACGCATAAATTCCGACAGAGTTATTGAAGGAGGGTTCTAGTTCTGGTTGTTCAGATGTGGGAACTGGGCCATAATCCCAGTCATGAAACTGACGATTGAGCTCGAATTGTTGCATCCTCGCTGCCATATAGTCTGGCGGTGGTGGGCGTTCAGGGGCACAACCACGACCACCTGGTCAACCATCCTGCTAAGTATCAAGAGGTAGTTTCAGTAAAAGCAGTTGCGGGTGTTTAGCGACAAGCATGATGTAACACGACAACAATCAAGTAGTGTAACAGATACATAACAGTAGTCAATTAAGACATACAGATCCATACACAGAGTCGGGTACATGCGAATAGCATATCGATGCAAATTTAAAAAACTAGACATGATAGGCGGCGCGCAGGCACGCGGTAAGGAAGTACACCACGATATAGCAAAGGCTACATCAACAATCGGGAAGATCCAACTGAAATGGGTAGTAGGTAGCGATGTGAGGGACGACGAGTGTTCGTCGCGGAAGGATCCATTGCTCATGTGCATCTGATGCAGAACCGGTCTCGAGCTGTAAGAAGAGGTCCACGTGGAGGTGTGTGACCTCCAACAGCAGGCCATCATACCAGCATACATCTGAGTCCTGCTCGGATAAAGGATGTGCTCGGATGTATCCCTGCACGAACAGGGGTAGCATTGCATCATCGCATCGTAGAGACGTGCTCGAGTGGCAACCAACTCGACGGCAAGAGCCCGAACAGTGCGATCCAGAGCCTGAGTGCACTAAATCAGAACGTGCGGGTCGTATCGACGACGCTCGTACGGGGCACAGATAGTTGTGTAGTATCCAGTGTATTCCCAGCAGGGGCATACGGAATGTATCGGAACTCAGAAGCATCCAAGCTATCGTGAACTCTCCTCGGAGACGTCACATGCGACAGAGTAGGCGGCATATGTATGGCCATCTCAATGTCACGCCGATACTATGGAAAAGGTGCAGCTCAGTGTCTGAGTCATCACGCTGATCATAGATACGAATATCAGCATGGGACTGCTCCTGGTTGAACTCGCGGTAATCCTCGTAGACCATGTACTCGGGGTACCCAGCGGTAGCCCAGCCTGGTCAGGAGGGCGATCAGGACAGCTGGAAAACTAGGGCACCACGAGCCCAAGTGCGAAGCACAGCTGCGTCGTAGGGCGTGGTGGAAACAAATGATCCATCTGAAACAGAGGAAATTCAGGATTGTCAAAAGACAATGAGAAGCACAATACAACTCAGAGAGAAAGGTTAAACAAAACAATGGAAAGGAAAATGATTATCAGACTAATAGGTCAATGGTAAGGAATAAGCACAATTATCCAGCTCTCCGGATAGACGAGATTTACGAGATCCTAAGTGTCGGGTTAGTAAAATTATTTAACCCGAATAGAAGGAGGTCAGAGTCCCAGAGTAAGGGTCGAGGAGAAAAAGATCCTAATACCACCCATTCGGCGACGTGGGCTCGTAAGCCACACAGCCAAGTTAGTAAAACAGTTTTGGACCACTAGACTCAACTTCGGCCAGGAGTTGGAAAGGGGGGTTCCTACAGGCTGTCGGCTCTGATACCAACTGTGATGCCCCGGCTCAATCGTGCACTAATCATACACGCAAATGCACACGATCAAGCCTAAGGACTCACGGGAAGATATCACAACACAAATCTAAAACATAAATAAAGTCCTACAAGCTTTATTTAAAAGCCAGGGCCTCGAGGGCTCGAATACAATGCAACATAGCTCGATGGCATACAAGCATCGCGGAAGCATCAGATATCTGAGTACAGATATTAAAGAGAACAGAAAGGCCTTTAGAAAGGTGGGGCAAAATAAACACTACGATCGAAAGGCGCAGCCTCCTGCCTGGGACCCTCTGAACCTATCAACGACGCATGGCCAGGGGTGCGGGGGAGGCAGGGCGGAGACGGTGGCGAGGCGAGGTGCTTGGCGGCAGGAACTAGTGGCAGCGGGGCGGAACGACAGGGGCGGTCGTTGGACGCGGTGACCACCGGGGGAGGGAACAGAGAGGAAGCACGGGGTGGCGCTCACGTGCGTCGGAGGGGAGTGGGGCGGCGAGGCTCGGTGGAGCCGGTCGGGGAGGAGGACGGGGACGGTGCGCGGTGATGGACGACGACGGGGTCGAGGCGGCGAGGGACTCCAGCGGGGTGGTGGTGGCGACGGGCGACGAGGGCGGTCCGGGGCGGCGAGGAGGCGAATGGCGTCGAGGGAGGGGTTCGTCCCCTCCGATCCAGATCGGATCGCGAGGAGGTGAGAGAGCGAGTGTCGGTGTACTAAGTATTGGGCCACTAGTACCCCTTACTTGTGCACGGGCAGTTGTAGCCGTCCTCGCGGCAAGGCTTGCCGGGATCAGCTCGAGGTCGATTTAAGTCATCAAGGAAATCATCAAGTCAGAGATCTGAGAATCGGCAAATAAGCAAAGCTGGAGATCGAAGGCCAGCCTCCCCGGCAAGACCCTTGCCGGGGTGGCCTGAGGAGCCCGGCAAGGCTCGGCGTCCGGCAAGGCTTGGCGCCCGGCAAGGCTTGGCGCCCAACAAGTTTCGGCGCCTGGCGAGATTTTGCTACTGTACCACCGCTTCGACACAGTGACGAGTCTGACATTCTGGCTCCTTCCATGGATGCGTGGCGGCGCGCCAGTGGAGGAGGGCTTAAGCGGTGCTGATGGGATGGCCCCTTTTTCCATCCCCAAGAAAGTGAGGACACCTAAACGGACACCTCATGGTGCATTAAATGCGCCTGTCCTAATCCGTCAGGGGTTAGGTATGATACCCTGTAGCTACTTTACACCTCAATGTATGTAAATTTTGCCACTGTGGTGACCCCTTTGAGCATATAAAAGGAGGCCCAAGGCAACTGCTACAGAGGGGGGGGGGAACTTCTGGCCCATTCTGCATGCGTAGCTGCTCTTTGAACGGTTCATTGCGAGCGCTCCTGAAGGCTGGGCTCAAGAACATCAATAAGAACACAAAACAGGAGTAGGGTTTTACGTTGATCAGCGGCCCGAACCTGGGTAAAAATCTCACGCGTCGGTCACCGGTTCTGCTCTTTGCGCGTACCTCTCCCCCCCGCTGAATCGTAAAGGGGTCTCTCGGGATCCCATAGGTGTCGTGCCCCGACAGCGAGTGGGGGGGGGGGAATGGGTGTCTGTGGGCTAGGGTTTCGGTCGGGGGTGGTTAAGGGAGTGAGGGGGCCGGCTGGGTCACTGGCTGGGCCGGTTGGCCCAGGGGGGGCGGTTTTGTTTTATTTTTATTTTTTTGTTTTATTTCTTTTTCTTATTTTCTTTTAGTTCTGTTTAGTATTTAGTTTAAACAACAAAAAGGGGTTTGTAAAATAAGAGACTTGGCCCATAATTTACAATGCAAATTTAGGCACTGCCATAAAATGGTTTGGGTAAATAAATGAGTTCATTAGAATTTTATTTAATTGAAAAAGTATTAATTGGCGTTGTTTTGTTACTGTTAGAGGCACATAATTAATTTAGTATATGTTGACTATAATTCTAGAATTGTCTCTGGATTATTTACAATATTATGAACATTTTAGTTTCTGGATTTGAACAACTTTTATTTTCCACTTTGAATTTAATTGAAGTTTGAATTTGAAAAGAGATATGATACTAATGATGATTAAGCACCATTGATCCTGATGACATGGCATAATCAAAATGATGATTACTGTGGCTAACCACTGGGGGTGTTACAAATCTCCTCCACTAATAAGAATTCTCGTCCCGAGAATTAAGAGGAAGACTGAAAGAAAGCGGGGTATTCTTGGATGTTCTCTCGAAGAAACGTCCGAAAAATCTTGAACGACTGGAATGTTTTCGATCCCCTCAAGCGGAGAGGCCTTCAACGCTTTCAAGGTGTTTATTTTCGAGTTATCTGGGCACGGTAATTCACTAGCCCGGATGCCTAACGGAGTATGCATTTCCTCATAATGAGGGTCATGCATGATTGCAAATTTTTCAGAGATGAATGAATGTGATGCTGCTGTATTAAATAAAACAGAAGCAGGTACTGAGTTAACGAGAAGGGTACCCATTTCGGTGGCTGGTTGATCCTGGACTTGTTTAATATCAATGTTGTAAGCGTGTCCACGACCATATGTTTTTCGCTTCTGTGTTGAACCCGAAGATTTGCCAACATCACGATAGCGCTTCTGTGAGTCCTTATGCTTCATTTGAGCGGTCTCAACCAGAATAGCCTTGTTCACAAGAGTAGAAATGTCATTGAAATCTTGAGCAGCAAGTGCAAGCTCGATGTCTGCGTGGACTCCATTACGGAACTTCTCTTGTCTACGGGCATCTTTGGTGATGTCTTCTTCAGCATAGCAGGACAGGTCAAGGAATTCCCGCTGATAAGCTTCGACTGTCTTATTGCCCTGAGTGAGGTTGCGGAACTGGGTTTTCATCCGGTCCATAATTCCTTGAGGAATATATCGGGCACGGAAAGCAGCCTGGAACTCAGGCCAAGTAACGGCTGTCCCAGCAGGCAGTGTACGCTTGTGTGTGTCCCACCATTGAGCAGCGGGACCCTTTAAGAAAAAGGACGCGAAGGCGACAAAGTTGGCAGGGGAGACAATTGCAGACTCCATCTCGTGAGTGATATCGCGAATCCAGTCATCAGCATCCAGTGGCTTATCAGAGTTGCGGAACTGAGTGGGGTTAAGACGCATAAATTCCGACAGAGTTATTGAAGGAGGGTTCTAGTTCTGGTTGTTCAGATGTGGGAACTGGGCCATAATCCCAGTCATGAACTGACGATTGAGCTCGAATTGTTGCATCATCGCTGCCATATAGTCTGGCGGTGGTGGGCGTTCAGGGGCACAACCACGACCACCTGGTCTAACCATCCTGCTAAGTATCAACAGGGGTAGTTCAGTAAAAGCAGTTGCGGGTGTTTAGCGACAAGCATGATGTAACACGACAACAATCAAGTAGTGTAACAGATACATAACAGTAGTCAATTAAGACATACAGATCCATACACAGAGTCGGGTACATGCGAATAGCATATCGATGCAAATTTAAAAACTAGACATGATAGGCGGCGCGCAGGCACGCGGTAAGGAAGTACACCACGAGATATAGCAAAGGCTACATCAACATCGGGAAGATCCACTGAAATGGGGTAGCTGCATGTGCGGACGACGAGTGTTCGTCGCGGAAGGATCCATTGCTCCATGTGCACTCTGATGCAGAACCCGGTCTCGAGCTGTAAGAAGAGGTCCACGTGGAGGTGTGTGACCTCCAACAGCAGGCCAATCAATACCAGCATACATCTGAGTCCTGCTCGGATAAAGGATGTGCTCCGGATGTATCCCTGCACGAACAGCGGGTAGCAATTGCATCATCGCATCGTAGAGACGTGCTCGAGTGGCAACCAACTCGACGGCAAGAGCCCGAACAGTGCGATCCAGAGCCTGAGTGCACTAAATCAGAACGTGCGGGTCGTATCGACGACGCTCGTACGGGGCACAGATAGTTGTGTAGTATCCAGTAGTATCTCCAGCAGGGGCATACGGAATGTATCGGAACTCAGAAGCATCCAAGCTATCGCTGAACTCTCCTCGGAGACGTGCGACAGCAGAGTAGGCGGCATCATGTATGGCCATCTCAATCGTCACGCCGATACTATGGAAAAGGTGCAGCTCAGTGTCTGAGTCATCACGCTGATCATAGATACGAATATCAGCATGGTACTGCTCCTGGTTGAACTCGCGGTAATCCTCGTAGACCATGTACTCGGGGTACCAGCGGTAGCCCAGCCTGGTCAGGAGGGCGATCAGGACAGCTGGAAAACTAGGGGCACCACGAGCCCAAGTGCGAAGCACAAGCTGCGTCGTAGGGCGTGGTGGAAACAAATGATCCATCTGAAACAGAGGAAATTCAGGATTGTCAAAAGACAATGAGAAGCACAATACAACTCAGAGAGAAAGGTTAAACAAAACAATGGAAAGGAAAATGATTATCAGACTAATCAGGTCAATGGTAAGGAATTAAGCACAATTATCCAGCTCTCCGGATAGACGAGATTTACGAGATCCTAAGTGTCGGTGTTAGTAAAATTATTTAACCCGAATAGAAGAGAGGTCAGAGTCCCAGAGTAAGGGTCGAGGAGAAAAAGATCCTAATACCACCCATTCGGCGACGTGGGCTCGTAAGCCACACAGCCAAGTTAGTAAAACAGTTTTGGACCACTAGACTCAACTTCGGCCAAGGAGTTGGAAAGGGGGGTTCCTACAGGCTGTCGGCTCTGATACCAACTTGTGATGCCCCCGGCTCAATCGTGCACTAATCATACACGCAAATGCACACGATCAAGCCTAAGGACTCACGGGAAGATATCACAACACAACTCTAAAACATAAATAAAGTCATACAAGCTTTATATTACAAGCCAGGGCCTCGAGGGCTCGAATACATATGCAACATAGCTCGATGGCATACAAGCATCAGCGGAAGCATCAGATATCTGAGTACAGATATTAAAAGAGAAACAGAAAGGCCTTTAGAAAGGTGGGGCAAAATAAAACACTACGATCGAAAGGCGCAGGCCTCCTGCCTGGGACCCTCTGAACCTACTCCTGGTCGACGGCAAGCTCGAAGTAATATCCACCCTCGGGGTAGTAGTGGTGATCGTCGGCGGGGGAAGCTGTATCCGGAGCTCCATCATCTGGTTGCATCAAAAGGGATATGGGGGGAAAAGAAAGCAAAGCAACCGTGAGTACTCATCCGAAGTACTCAGCAAGCAAGGATCTACACTACATATGCAACATTATCAAAGGAAGGCTGTATATGTGGACTGGGCTGCAGAAATGCCAGAATAGAGGGGAAAGCCTAGTCCTATCAAAGACTAGCATCTTCAGCGGTCTTGCAGCAATAGAAGAGAGTAGAACAGTACAATATAATGTAGCAGTATCATTAAGTCTCAACCTCACCCAGAGATCCTTTCTCGACTCCATGCGAGAAAGCAATCCCAGAGCCATACAGTCATCAACCTCGTCCTGAGATCCCTTCTCGACTCCCTGCGAGAAGCAATCCCAGAGCCATATATCCAGGTATCATCTCACGGTCTAATTGTGTCGATCGGGATACAACTCCGAGTGTCCTTTACCGTAGGACCGGCTATCGATAGATGTGTTCTTCCCTGCAGGGGTGCACCAACTTACCCACCCCGCTCGATTAACTCCGACCGGACACACTTTCCTGGGTCATGCCCGGCCTCGGCCAAACTATACACCGCAGCCCTACCTACAGCTCAGCAGAGAGGTCCCCGCCGGTCTACATCCTAAGCGCTCAGGGGTCTTGGGCCGTCGCCCTATGCACTCTGGGTCGTTGCGAGCAGGGTGGATACCAGCACCAACGGCACAATCCGACCCGGCCACAATGCTGAACTGGACGTCTGACAGAACTGTCGGCTAATGCTACGATACAGAACGCCCATACTATGCCCACGTGATGGTTAGTGCTATCAGGCAGAGGCCTGCTCGGATCAAATATCCAAATCGTTAGTGGACTAGGGCTTGCGGTAACGAGCAGAGACTCACGAAAGATGTGACCCCATCGCCCCGTCTCGAGGAGTTGTGGCAAGGGCCAAGAATGCCCGGCCACGCCTCGTATTCATCACTCGGGCACCATACCGGCAACCCGTCTTCACAACACTCGCCACTTAGGCGCACGCGGGTACCCCTCAGGGTCGACCCGCCTATCCAAGTAACAGTGTAAGGTCCAAGTATCCGTGTGTCCATAACATCAGGGGAATCCGATGTATCACCCTCGTTGAATTCCCACTTGATATATCCGTCAAGGTGAACTCGGAGGAATCAACCTCGCTGGGTTCACACTTGTGGTGTTGTACGACGGCGTCGTTATCGGAAGCGGTGAAGGAGGAATCACCCTCGATGACCACGACCGAACAGCTTCTCTACAGAGTTAACATCAGAAGTGCTACAAGAGGTTTCACCCTCGGCACTTGATAGTAACGCTGCAGTGTCGTTACAACTAAGGGGGGTGATGTGCGGTGCCGGGGCCTGGTCTTCAATCCCGTCGATCGGGTCTTCTGATAATCCAGCGGGGCAGTCGGGACTAGCGGGGTCACTAATAGGTCTCTACCCAGCCTATACTAAGCAGTTTAGGATATGCAGGTAATTATCAATAGCAGGTTACAGTAAATAGGCTATGCATTAGAATAGGTAAAGTAGTAGCAGCAGGAATTCGAATGCAAGCATGAGAGAGAAAGAATAGGCGATATTGGTATGCTCAAAGGAGGGGTGCTTGCCTGGTTGCTCGGCGGCAAGGGCAAGGTCGTCAATGGTGTCGTCGGTCTCCGGAGCTGCGTCGGTCTCGGGGACGACGTCGGGGTCTAACGAGGGAGAAGAGGGGGAGGAAACAATAAATACAGAGCAAACAAGTGCAGCACAAAGCATAACATGGCAATACGTGGTGACAGAGGTGATCTAACACAGTGCTGGGTGTGTCCTAACGTAAGGTTACACGTCACCGAGGAAGGGGGAATCCATGCGGAAATGTTTTCCCGGTTCCGGACATTTGTCAGACAGATGACCGGAGGGGAATGGTTCCATGTTTGGATAGTTAGGGACGTGTGACGGACGAACGGACCGTGTGTTTGGATTCGTCTCGTCATTCTGAGCAACTTTCATGTACAAAGTTTTTCGATCCGAGCTACGGTTTATTTTCTACGATTTTCTTAAGGATTAAACATTTTCTGAATTTAATTATTTATTTAAACTCGAATTATCCAGAATAGTAAATGATGATGTCAGCATGACATCATGCTGATGTCAGTAGTCAACGGTGCAGTTGACCTGGTCAAACTGACACGTGGGTCCCACCTGTCATTGACTATTTAGGTTAATTAGGGTTTAGTTTAACTAATTATAGATTAATTAAACTAACTAATTAATTTGATTAATTAAAAAGAGTTAATTAACTTAATTAATTGACTAATAAATTAATTTTATTAATTCATTTACAAATTTTTTTTCTTTTTTTTTGTTCTGGGGCTGGGCCCCACTTGTCATTGACCCAGGGGGGTTAGCCCACTGGTCAGTGGCCCATCAGGGGGGGGGTTAGCCCAGTGGTCAGTGGCCCCATAAGGGCGGGGGTTACGCGCGGAGTGCGGGCGTCGGACAACAGCAACACAGCGGCGCGTAAAAGCAGAAGAGGGGGCAAAGCACTGGGATAGGGGCCAGGAAGCGGAGGGCGAAAGGGGAGAGGATGGAGAAAGCGAGGAGGGGGAGCGCAAGGCGGCGAGCGGACAAAGGAGAAGCAGCGCAGGGAGGCGTGGAGAGTGGGGGAGCTTGGTGGCGTGGGGCGGGCAGGGGAGGCAGGCGAGCAGGGGGGGGCAGGGCAGCGGGGGCAGGGCGACGTGGGGGAGCGGGCGACGCATGGCCAGGCGCGGCGGGGAGAGCGTGGAGAAGCGTGGTGGCCAGGGGGGCGGGGAGGCAGGGCGTCGACGGGGGCGAGGCGAGGCGCTTGGCGGGAGGAACCAGTGGCACGGCGTGGAACGACAGGGACGGGCGTTGGACGGGTGACCACTGGGGAGGGAACAGAGAGGGAGCACGTGGTGGCGCTCACGTGGTCGGAGGGGAGTGGGGCGGCGAGGCGGTGGAGCCGGTCAGGAGAAGGACGGGGACGGGGTGGTGATGACGAACGAGGGTCGAGGCGGCGAGGGACTCCAGTGGGGTGGTGGTGGCGACGGGCGAAGAGGGCGGTCTGGGGCGGCGAGGGGGCGAATGGCGTCGAGGGAGGGGTCGCCCTCCATCCAGATCGGATCGGAGGAGGAGGAGGAGAGAGAGCGAGTGGGGGGGGGGAGGGAATGGGGTCGGTGGGCTAGGGTTTCGGTCGGGGGTGGTTAAGGGAGTGAGGGGGCCGGCTGGGTCACTGGCTGGGCCGGTTGGCCCAGGGGGGCGGTTTTGTTTTATTTTTTTGTTTTATTTCTTTTTCTTATTTTCTTTTAGTTCTGTTTAGTATTTAGTTTAAACAACAAATAGGGGTTTGTAAAATAAGAGACTTGGCCCATAATTTACAATGCAAATTTAGGCACTGCCATAAAACGGTTTGGGTAAATAAATGAGTTCATTAGAATTTTATTTAATTGAAAAAGTATTAATTGGTGTTGTTTTGTTACTTTTAGAGGCACATAATTAATTTAGTATATGTTGACTATAATTCTAGAATTGTCTCTGTATTATTTACAATATTATGAACATTTTAGTTTCTGGATTTGAACAACTTTTATTTTCCACTTTGAATTTAATTGAAGTTTGAATTTGAAAAGAGATATGATACTAATGATGATTAAGCACCGTTGATCCTGATGACATGGCATAATCAAAATGATGATTACTGTGGCTAACCACTGGGGGTGTTACATACACCATCGACCCGGCCGTGGTGGACGACTACATCAACACCATTGAGCAATTGCTTACTCGAGACAAGTACAAGGTGGTCGGCATCGACCTCCAGTACACCGGCGGTCGTCCCAACATAGATCAGAAGGTTGCCGTCGCCTAGTTGTGCGTGCGCCATCATGTCCTCATCTACCACTACTGCGTGGCCACAGAGCCTTGCGACCGTTTCGCCAGGTTTGTCAACAGCACCGACTACAAGTTCGCTATGGTGGAAACCACCGACGATGTAAAAGCGCTCAGGGTTACGGGCTTGGCCTGCGAGAACCTTGTCGAAATCCATGAGCACTACAGGGTCTGGGGCAGCACGAAGAAGGACTCCTTGGTTGAACTCGCCTTGGCCATCATCGACCCATACTACGAAAAGATGAAGCAGGATGCCAACAGAACACGTCCCGTATCCTGGCACGGGGCCTAGATGCGGCAACTGGATGAACCTCACCTTAGGTTCACGGCCAAGAGCATGTACACATGCTATGAGATGCATAGGCGGATCATTGACATGAGGAAGTGCCTCGTTACCGAAATCGACGAGGCCGGATCGAGCCACAAGCAGAGCAGTAACGGCAAGCGTCACAAGAAGTAGATGATGATCAGATGATCGTTTATCCTAGTTAATTATGCATGTAATATATAGTTGACTTTGGTGTGTGGAAATATCATGTGTGTAGTAGCCACCTATGTAATTATGCATGTAATAGTTTACTTTGGTGTGTGCAAATGTCATGTGTGTAGTAGCCACCTATGTAATTGGATGTTTAATTTGGTTATGCAACCATGTCCTTATAAGTGTGTGTATATATATATATATATATATGGTGTTGTTCTGTATGCAATCCCAACGCACAACACACACGTCTTATTAGGAGCAATCGTCTGTGTTATTATCGGTCTTCGCACACATTTCTGTTTACCGACCTATTTGCCGCGTATCACACACATCTTGTTAAATTGAACCATTTCTGTTATCTGGGCTCAACGCAAATAGTTCATCCGAGTGAACTGTTTGCCCTCTATCGCACACACCTTGATCTGGTTGACCATTTCTTTTGTTCCGCCTAATCACAAACAGTTCATCCGAGCAAACCGTATGCCGTATATCGCACACACCTTCATCTGGCTGCCCGTTTCTGTTCTTCTGCCTCATCCTAAACAGTTCATTGAACTGAACTGTATGCCCCTCATCGCACACGCAACTAAATTCTGAACCGTGTTTGATGCATCCGTCATCGCAAACATTTTGCATCTTTTTTGATGGTTTTTTTACATCCCCGTTTGCGATTATTGCATCGCACACAGTTTCGTCGAAGGGTCTCTGATCGTAGTGTCGCGTTAGCAGCATCGTGCAGTAGTGTCATCGCAATCAACCCCTTGAACTTGTAGAAAACCTTTTGCGACAAGTCGAGCTTTGTAGAAAGTGATATTACCATCAACGTCCGTCTTCCTCTTGAAGATCCATTTATTCTCAGTGGCTTGCCGATCATCGGGCAAATCCACCAAAGTCCATACTTTGTTCTCATACATGGATGCTATCTCAGATTTCATGGCCTCAATCCATTTGTCGAAATCTGGGCTTGTCATAGCTTCTTCATAGTTCGTAGGTTCGCCGTTGTCTAACAACATGACTTCCAGGACAGGATTACCGTACCACTCTGGTGTGGAACGTGTTCTGGTCGACCTACGAGGTCCAGTAGTAATTTGATCTGAAGTCTCATGATCATCATCATTTGCTTCCTCTATGGTTGGTGTAGGCATCACGGGAACGATTTTCTCTGATGTAGTACTTTCCAATTCGAGAGCAGGTACAACTACCTCATCAAGTTCTACTTTCCTCCCACTCACTTCTTTCGAGAGAAACTCCTTCTCTTGAAAGGACCCATTCTTAGCAACAAAGATTTTTCCTTCGGATCTGTGGTTGAAGGTATACCCAATAGTTTCTTTTGGGTATCCTATGAAGATGTACTCCTCCGCTTTGGGTTCGAGCTTATCAGGCTGAAGCCTTTTGACATAAGCATCGCATCCCCAAACTTTAAGAAACAACAACTTAGGTTTCTTGCCAAACCACAGTTCATACGGTGTCGTCTCAACGGATTAATATGGAGCCCTATTTAACGTGAATGCAGCTGTCTCTAATGCATAACCCCAAAACGATAGTAGTAAATCAGTAAGAGACATCAAAGAACGCACCATATCTAATAAAGTACGGTTATGATATTCGGACACACCATTACGCTGTGGTGTTCCAGGTGGCATGAGTTGTGAAACTATTCTACGTTGTTTTAAATGAAGGCCAAACTCGTAACTCAAATATTCGCCTCCGCGATCAGATCGTAGAAAGTTTATTTTCTTTTTATGATGATTCTCCACTTCATTCTGAAGTCCTTTGAACTTTTCAAATGTTTCAGACTTGTGTTTCATCAAGTAGATATACCCATACCTGCTCAAATCATCTGTGAAGGTTAGAAAATAACGATACCCGCCACATGCATCAGCACTCATCGGACCGCATACATCGGTATGTATTACTTCCAATAAGTCATTAGCTCGCTCCATTGTTCCGGAGAACGGAGTTTTAGTCATCTTGCCCATGAGGCAGGGTTCACAAGTATCAAATGATTCGTAATCAAGTGATTCCAAAAGTACATCCGCATGGAGTTTCTTCATGCGTTTTACACCAATATTACCTAAACGGCAGTGCCACAAGTACGTTGCACTATGATTATCAACTTTGCATCTTTTGGCATCAATATTATGAATATGTGTATCACTACAATCGAGATTCAACAATAATAGACCATTCACTAAGGGTGCGTGACCATAAAAGATGTTACTCATATAAATATAAAAACCATTATTCTCTAATTTAAATGAATAACCGTCTCGCAATAAACAAGATCCAGACATAATGTTCATGCTCAATGCTGGCACCAAATAACAATTATTGAGGTCTAAAACTAATCCCGAAGGTAGATGTAGAGGTAGCGTGCCGATGGCGATCACATCAACCTTGGAACCATTTCCGATGCGCATCGTCACCTCATCCTTAGCCAATCTTCGTTTATTCTGCAACTCATGTTTCGAGTTACAAATATGAGCAACCGAACCGGTATCAAATACCCAGGTGCTACTACGAGCATTAGCAAGGAACACATCAATAACATGTATATCAAATATACCTTTGTTCACTTTCCCATCCTTCTTATCCGCCAAATATTTGGGGCAGTTCCACTTCCAGTGACCATTACCCTTGCAGTAGAAGCACTCAGTCTCAGGCTTGGGTCCAGCTTTGGGCTTCTTCACGGGAGCGGCAATTTGCTTGCCATTCTTCTCGAAGTTGCCTTTATTTCTCTTGCCCTTTTTCTTGAAACTAATGGTTTTATTAACCATCAAGACTTGATGCTCTTTCTTGCTTTCTACCTCCGCCGATTTCAGCATCGCGAAGAGCTCGGGAATCATTTTCGTCATCCCTTGCATATTATAGTTCATCACGAAGCCTTTATAGCTTGGTGGCAGTGATTGAAGAACTCTATCAATAACACAATCATCTGGGAGCTCAATTCCCAGCTGAGTCAAGTGCTTGTGATACCGAGACATTCTGAGTATGTGTTCACTGACAAAACTGTTCTCCTCCATTTTACAGCTAAAGAACTTGTTGGAGACTTCATATCTCTCAACCCGGGCATTAGCTTGAAATATCAATTTCAGCTCTTTGAACATCTCATATGCTCCATGGTGCTCAAAACGCTTTTGGAGTCCCGGTTCTAAGCCGTAAAGCCTGGCATGATAATCCCCAAGTGCAAGGAATCATCATAGCAATTTCCAAAGGTGGAACTGATAAGTATGGAGTGTCGAACCCGCATGGAGCTAAAGGTAAAATCAATATTCTCTCAAGTCCTATCTGCCACTGATACGACTCTACGTACACCGAGCTTTTGCTTTCATCTAGAAACGAGAAATGAAACTACGTTGTGGGTATGAAGAGGATAGCTTTGCATGATATCGAAGAACTAAAATATAAAAATAGGAGCTGTTAACATAAAGTTAGAATATATTACTATATATTATAAATAGCGAGTGTGGAATAATGATGGGTTGGTGTGCGGAATTGTCCTAGGCAATTGTTAACAAGATCGGTAATAATTATTGCATTTTTATATGAGGGTGAGGCATAAGCTAACATACTTTCTCTTCTTGGATCATATGCACTTATGATTGGAACTCTAGAAAGCATCCGCAACTACTAAAGATCATTAAGGTAAAACCCAACCATAGCATTAAAGTATCAAGTCCGCTTTATCCCATACGCAACAATCCCCTTACTCGGGTTTAAGCTTCTGTCACTCTAGCAACCCACTATAAGTGAATCATGAACGTATTGCAACACCCTACAACGGGAATCCTTCACGTGTGCGCGTCACGAAAGGCACCATAGGACAGAACCAAAATAAGACATACAACTCAGACCTATCTATATCATCAATCAACCCAAAAGACAAAAGAAATCTACTCAAAACATCATAGGATGGCAACACATCATTGGATCATAATATGTGGCATAAAGCACCATGTTCAAGTAGGGGATTACAGTGGGGTGCGGGAGAGTGGACAGCTTAAAAGAGATGAGGAAGGTGATGAAGATGGTGATGTTGATGAAGACGATCATCGCGGTGATGGTTCCGCCGGCGGCACTTCGGCGCCACCGAGAGAGAGGGGGAGAGAGTCTCCCGCTTGTGCTTCCTCCTCCATGGCCTCCCTCTAGATGGGGAGAGGTTCTCCCTCTGGTCCTTGACCTCCATGGTGATGATGGCCCCCTCCAGCTTACTCCTCCATGGCCTCCGGTGATGATGGCCCCCTTCGGCAGGTTGCCGGAGAGGGCCTAGATTGATTTTTCATGGCTACGGAGGCTTGCAGCGGTGGAACTTCCGATCTAGGGTTCTTTTCGGAGGTTTCCATATTTATAAGAATTTTTGGCGTCGGTCTCACATCAAGGGGGTGCCCGAGGGGCCCACAAGCCGTGGGGGCGCGCCCTAGCATGGTGGGCGCGCCTCCTAGGCTTGTGGCCTCCTCGGTCACTTCCTGGCCCAGCTCTGGTGGTTCAAGGGGGTCTCTTTTGGTCCATAAAAAATCACCGTAAATTTTCAGCCCATTCCAAGAACTTTTATTTCTGCACAAAAAACGACACCACGGTAGTTTTGCTGAAAACAGCGTCAGTCCGGGTTAGTTCTAATCAAATCATACCAAAACCATATAAAATTGTTGTAAACATGGCATGAATACTTCATAAATTATAGATACGTTGGAGATGTATCAGCATCCCCAAGCTTAATTCCTGCTAGTCCTCGAGTATGTAAATGATAAAAGAAATAATTTATGAAGTGTGAATGCTAGCATAGTGCATAAGTTTGATCGATGATAGTTTCAATCACGTTTTCTAGCATCATTCTATATCATAAATAGTAGCTCATCTCATAAAAGTTCTCATGATCAAGTAGCAAGCAATTCTCATGTTAAAGTATAGACCATAAACTTTCTTGAAAACTAACAAACTATGTTTTTAGTTACCAAACAGCTGCAATTCATCTTATTTTTAGGAAGGGTCTATGTAAGAGCTTTGATTTAGCAAATTCCACATACTCAACTATCATATAGTCTTCCATGATTGCTAACACTCAAAGCATATTTTTAGAACAAATAGCATCCGTTGAACACAGAGAAAGATAGGGGCTTAATGTTTCGCCTCCCAACTTATTTATCATATAGATAATTGTCAACAATAATAATTCATGATCAAATATATGTGAATGGCCATATATGCTTGGATCTTTCCCCACAACATGATGCTTGCGAACTAAAGAATAATTGAGGTTGAAATAAGAAGGAATACTATTGAATCTTGCATAAAAGTAAATACATGAAAGTAAAAGATAGGCCCTTCGCAGAGGGAAGCAGAGGTTGTCATGCGCTTTTTATTTTTTGGATGTGCAAACCCTTAACGCAACGGAACATCATGTTTTATTGCCCTTTGTGATAGCAACCTTTATTATGCAGTTCATAACTTTTATTTATTTACCATCACAAGTTCGTACAACGCTTATTTTCCCTTACAATAAAAGATTATACATATTTAGGTGCAATTTTTATTGCTTTTTGCACCGATGACAACTTACTTGAAGGATCTTATTCAATCCATAGGTAGATATGGTGGACTCTCATGGTAAGAAACTACATTTAAGGATTTTTGGATGCACAAGTAGTATCTATACTTAGTACGAATTTTTGGCTAGAAAAAGATCCTAAGCAAGCACCACATGTTGGAGGATCCATAACAATATAACTTCTATACAAATATACCCAAACATAACTCATTACATTGTCTTCCTTGTCCAACTTCGACTAATTTGCTCAAGGTTGAAAATAATTATTGGGGCTCACAATCATAGAAGGTGTCCAAGATAGTATATTTATATGTGAAATCTCTCTTCCTTCAATATTCTTTCATGAATTGTTCAAGTGACCAATGTTGTGTTTGCTAACTTTCAATAAATTTTACCACCTATACTTCTTATATGTGAAGTCATTACTCCCCATGGGACAAGCATATGATACGTATATAATTTCATATTTATGATATTCAATTCATTCAACCATTTACTCATAGGATATAAGTGAAGCACGAGAGTAAATGACAAACTACTCCAAAAAGATATAAGTGAAGAACAATGAGTAGTCAAATAGTTAAATAGCCATGTGAGGACTCTCTCTCATTCAAGATTTCAGATCCAATGATTTTATTTAAAAATCTAGTAAAAATGAAAATACGCTCCAAGCAAAACACATATAATATGACGAATAAAAATATAGCTCCAAGTAAGATATACCGATAGTTTTGAAGACGAACAAGGGGATGCCTTCCGGGGCATCCCCAAGCTTAGGCGCTTGAGTCTTCCTTGAATATTACCTTGGGGTGCCTTGGGAATCCCCATGCTTTGGGTCTTTCCACTCTTTATTCTCCTCATATCGACAGCTCACCCAAAACTTGAAAACTTCAATCACACAAAACTCAACAGAAAACTCGTGAGCTCCGTTAGTATAATAAAACAAATCATTCACTTGGGTACTGTCAAGACAAGATTCATAATTGTTTGCACATAATGCCTACTGTACTCTATCATTTCCACAATTTATATTACTTAATATACGCTATGGAAACACTAAAACAACCAAACTATGCATTGAAACAGAATCTGTCAAAAACAGAACAGTCTGCGAAGATCTGAATTATTCTCATACTTATGTAACTCTAAAAATTCTAAAAAAATAGGAAAACGTAGACAATTTGTATATCAACCATTTGACAAAAATTCAGATCAAAAGCACATTATATTAAATTATAGAAATTCCTGGAGTGAGCGCAAAAGTTTCTGTTTTTGCACAGAATCAAGTCAACTATCATCCACACTATCCCAAAGGCTTTACTTGGCACTTTATTGAAAAAAAACTATACAACATGATTAGTACAGTAGCTTAATCATATGAACACATAAAAACAGTAAGGATAAATATTGGGTTGTCTCCCAACAAGCAGTTTTCTTTAATGCCTTTTTAGCTAGGCATGACATTTTAATGATACTCTTCCAATCCCAATTCCGATGATAATTTTATTCATACTCTAAAAGATATAAGTGAAGTTCATAAAGCATTCTACTATTAATATAGATTGACCAATATCCAAACTCAAAATATATAAGTGAAGCACACGAAGCATTCTATAAAGCCATAATCAAAAGATTTAAGTGAAGCACAAAGAGCATTATATAAAGCCATACTCAAAGGATTTAAGTGAAGCACAAAGAGCATTCTATAAATCAATGAAGGACTATCTCATACTAGCATGGTGCATAAAGGAAAAGGAAAATAAACACAAAAGACGCATATTGTTGAGGATATAACCCTGAGGTGTGACCCACCCAGAAGTGGCCGGGTTACACCAATGGCGACTCTACATAAAGAAGGCCCAAGTAGGTCCAAGAAGATGAGACATGAAGACTAGTGGCGGCTTACAAGGTGGGCCTATTGAAGGCCCAAGACCTGGTGGTAGAATTGTGACCCGAAGGGTGTGAGCCACCACGATGGGGACTTGTCTAACAAGGTAGGGCGACATAGAAACCGAGTTGGTCACGTTGTGTGATCCGTCTTGGACTCTTGTAAGCCTAGGGCCTCGACCTGTGTATATAAAGGCGAGACCCTGTAGCGGGTTAACTAAAGAAAAACAATTGATTGAGAGCTAGGTCAAGCAATTCCGCTCCCTTGTAATCGATACCCAAGCAATAGTCAACAAAAGCAGGAGTAGGCTTTTACCTCATTGAGAGGGGCCAAACCTGGGTAAACTCTGTGTCCTTTGTCCCGTTTAACCCCTTCAAGCTAACCTACGCTGCGATGGCTCCACACCTAAGTCCCTTCACAAGGGCATCTGCCGTGACTAAACCACGACAGTTAGCGCCCACCATGGGGCCAGAGCACGGTGGTTTCGAATTCTTGAAGGGCAACTTCTCAGGGATCGAAGGATACGCCGTGGGCCGGATGACTAATATTCACCGCGGCAAGCTCTACATCGACGATGCTGGCTGGGGCCCTGAGGCTGACTCAATCAAGTACGGGTACCGGGTCCCCTTTGGCGGAATTCACGTCTTCATCGGCAAGATCGGTGAGTCAGAGCCTGAGCCAGACACCTGCACCGACACCATCGAGACGGACTAGCGCACGCGACCCGCCAGGGTTCAACCCGGCCGGAAGCACGTTTTCATTGGCTTTGTTCATGGGGCCGATCTTGAGGAAGGTTCTGCATCTGGTGGAGAGACGGCCATCTATTGAGGTGATGAGTCCTCGACTGGAGAAACCGAGTCAATCTATCAGCTTCAGGATGGCGGGCTTGGGTGCGATTCCGATGGTGACAGTATTCCGGACCCTTATGAGCCGCCGAGCAGGGCTGCTATTTTTATGGCTGGTACGCAACCAATGGTAAACTCATCAACGACTGCTACTATGACATCCGGTTCAGCTGCTGCTGCGACAGCTGGGGTGAGCGGCTCAGTTTGGCCGCCAGCTCAAGTTTTATCTGAGCTCTTGGGCACTTTGACGACTCTGTTAGCCACGGAGGTGACTCCAGCGAATCAAGCACATCATAATGCAGAAGTTACAAAGGTGCGAGATGAGGTGGCCAAGGCCCAAGAGGATCTTAATGCAGAGAACGCCAAGATGGCGACGGAGCGAGCTTTGATGGATTCCGAGTCACAGCGGATAAGGGCAGAAGCTTTCCGCCTAAGTCTAGATCAGAATGTGTCCAATGCTATTCTTCGAAGAAGGCACCAGAGCCGCCTACCTCCGCAGTTTGATGGACGGAACCTTTTTAACACGACGGCAGCAGGAATGAGTAACCCGCACGGTGTAACCCGAGCTGCAGAGGCGCCAATGGCCGGGGCAGCAGCTCAGCCTCGATTGCTAGATCATACCCCACCTCAATAGGTTCCAACACCCTCCGGCCATTATTCTAACCCACTGGATAACATGATAGCAGCAGCAACACGGCTGGCGGCTATCCCAATCGAGGGCGAGTCTCCGGCTGCGGTAGAGACCCGGAACGCTGTGGAGTTTCTTCAGATAGCTGTTGCGCAATAGGCGGCTTATTCGTACAGTTGCGAGCATGTTCATTCAACCCCCCGCCCAAGTCAAAGCTACAGCCAGCGCGTTGAGTCACCGGCAGTTTCCAGCAGTGAATGGCATCGTAACCTGCCTCATAATGATGACCCGCCCCATGGGCATAGCCCGCCCTGTGATGATAATATGTTGAACAATGCTCATGCCCTTGTGGATCAGGCTAGAGCCCGTCATGAGGCAGATTTGGCGACTCAATTGGGGGCTCATCAGCAACTTCCAGTAAACCCTTCGGCGTCCGTTGAAGCTGGGACGACTTCTAGGACAGTTGGTGTGCCATGTCTTGTACCGGCTCTGCGTAATGAACGTCTGCCCCCCCTGTAAGGTGCCTATTTATACAGCTGATCTCCCCCCTGAGGCTTGGATTGAGAGCTATGAATTGGCTATGGAGATGCTGGATGTTAATGACGCTGTATGTGCCAAGTACTTCACCATGATGCTGGATGGGCCGGCTCGAACCTGGTTAAAAGGATTACCTCCCAATTCCATCAATTCATGGGCCGAGTTGAAAGCACGCTTCATTCAGAATTTTAAGGGAACATGTAAGCGTCCTCTGATGATAATTGATCTGGATAACTGTGTGCAGCGGGAGGATGAGTCGGCCCACCATTGGGTCCGCCGGGTCTCAGCTATTATCCACTCATCAGAGAGCATTGCGGCAGGTTCAGCTGTTCTGGTCTTGGAGAAGAATTGTCATTTTACCCCCCTTAAGCAGAAGCTTGGGCGGCTTAAGCGTCATTGTAATGACATGGGAGAGCTCATGGCAGCTCTCATCAAGTAGGCCGACTCAGACACCACTAAAGACCTTGGATCTGATGATGAAAAATCCAACAAGGGGAAGAAAAGTGGAAACGGAAAGGGTCAGCAGCAGAACGTGACAGGGCATAATGGCAACAACCAGGGTAATGGTGGTAAGCGTAGACAACCCGATGGCGGGTCAGATCTTGTAGCTAACACCAACACTAGATATAAAAACCAGCATCGTAATGGCAATGGTAAGCAGGCCTTTGGAGGGAAGAACTTTAATATTGAGGTAATGATGAATGAGCCTTGCCCAAAACACAGCCTGCCCGATAAACCGGTGGCTCATGCTTGGAAGGATTGTTTCATCATGCGAGAGTACAGGAATTCCAACTTCAATTAGAATCATGGCAACAATAATGGCCCGCCTGGCGGGTCAGGATCCGGCTCACAGGGGCCCGGCTTTGGTGGCGGCGGCTCAAGTTCTGGGTATCAAGGACAGGGCAACCAGGGTGGTTATAACCAACAGTCTGGTCAGGGTAATCGGCAGCAGCAGTCAGGATACCAGAGTAATCCAAAGCAGCTCAACGGGGTCAATATCATGTTTTTACAACTAGCCTCTACAAGCGTGATTAGAAGGTTCATAAATGCGCAGTCAATACTATTGAACCGGCGGTACCCCAGTACTTGCGGTGGTGAGAGCATCTAATAACATGGAGTCGGGCAGATCACCTGCCCCGGGTTGAAAATCTGGGTCACTTGACATTAGTGGTGGCCCCTCAAGTTGGTGGTTATAAGTTCACTAAGGTACTTATGGACGGTGGCAGTAGTATTAACATCCTGTATTATAACACATTTCGGCGGATGAGCCTGACTGATAAGGATCTCAAGCCGTCTTCCACAGTCTTTCACGGTGTAGTGCCTGGTAAGTCGGCGTAACATGTGGGGAAAATTTCCTTAGAAGTGGCCTTTGGTGATGAACATGACTACAGGGCAAAGACGCTATGGTTTGAGGTGGTCAAAATCAAGAGTCCTTATCATGCTTTGTTTGGGCGGCCAGCTTATGCTAAGTTTATGGCTCGTCCTTGTTATGTTTACCTACAGCTTAAGATGCTAGGGTGTAAGGACACTATTATGGTCCATGGTGATTGATAGATTGCTCTGGAATGTGAAGAAGGAGATGCTGCCTATGCTGAGTCAGCCTGTGCTACAGAGGTGCTAAAATTTTATAAGGATAATGTTGACCCGGCTGATATGACCCCTTTGAAAAAGCCCACCACTGAGCAAGACCCTTTGATGAAGTTATGTCGGCTGATCATACTAAGTAGGTTGACTTTGTCCCTGGCGACTCATCTCAGCAGTTCACAGTGGGGGCTAATATGGATCCTAAATAGGAAAGCGTGCTCATCGAGTTCATCCGTGAGAATTGGGACATCTTTGCATGGAAATCTTTTGATATGCCGGGTGTACCAAGAGAATTCGCTGAGCACACTCTTAATGTGGATCCTAAATTTAAGCCGGTCAAGCAATTTCTTTATCGTTTCAATGAAGAACGACGTAAGGCCGTTGGAGAAGAGGTGGCCCGGCTCTTAGCAGCTGGGTTTATCGTGGTGGTTTTCCACCCTGAGTGGTTGGCTAACTCGGTGCTGGTACTCAAGAAGAACGGCACTTGGCGTATGTGTGTGGACTACACAGATCTTAACAAAGCTTGTCCAGCTGATCCGTTCACTCTCCATCATATCGACCAGATTATTGATGCCACGGCAGGTTGTGAGAGTTTATGTTTCCTGGATGCTTATTCGGGTTATCATCAGATCAAGATGGCAGTTAAGGACCAAGAGAAGACATCTTTTATCACCCCTTTTGGAGCCTTCTACTATGTCTCTATGCCTTTTGGGCTTAAGAGTGCTCAGGCAACTTATCAACGCTGTGTTCAGAATTGCTTTCATAGTCAAATTGGGTGTAATGTGGATGCTTATGTGGATGATATTGTGGTCAAATCCAGAAAAAAGGAGATGCTCCTGGATGATCTAAGGGAGACTTTTGGCAATCTCTGGGTCTATAAGATGATGCTTAACCCGGCCAAGTGTGTTTTTGATGTGCCTGCAGACAAGCTCTTGGGTTTTCTGGTCTCAGAGAGTGGTATTGAAGCTAAACCGGAGAAGATCAAGGCTATCACTTCATTGGCTAAGCCGACGTGTGTCAATGATGTCGAGCGCCTGGCGGGTCATGTTGCGGCTCTAAGCTGGCTCATAAGCCGCCTGGTAGAGAAGGCAATTCCTTTATACCAGATGATTAAGAAGACAAATCATTTTATCTGGAGTGACGCTGCTGATAAGGCGTTTGAGGTGCTCAAAAAGCAGTTAGCTGAGCCGCCCATCCTTGTGGCTCCCATTGAGAAAGAACCATTGCTCATGTATGAAGCGGCTAATAGTAAGGCTGTCAGTGTGGCGATTGTGGTGGAGTGCAAGGAGGCGGGTAAGGAGTACCTAGTACAGAGGCCGTCTTATTATGTCAGTGAGGTGTTGATTGAGTCCAAGCAACGATATCCACATTGGCAGAAATTGGTATATGGGGTGTTCATGCCGAGTTGCAAGCTGAAGCATTATTTTCTTGGTCATCCTATTACTGTGGTCAGCTCTGCTCCCTTGGGAGACATTATTCAAAACAGGGAGGCCACAGGCCTGGTTTCTAACTCGGACCTCATGGTTTGAAATATGTGCCAAACACAGCTATCAAGTCTCAGGTTCTCGTGAGTTTCATCAATGACTGGACAAAATTGCAGATGCCTGAGGAGAAGCCTGATAACACATATTGGACGATTCACTTTGATGGGTCCAGGCAGCTGGAAGGCTCGGTGGCTGGAGTTATGTTGACTTTCCCACGAGGTGACAAATTTTGTTATGTTTTAAGGCTAATGTTTCCTTGTACTAACAATGCAGCCGAATATGAGGCTTTACTCCACGGCCTTCGAATGGCCAAAGAGATGAATTTAAGCCAGGTCAGGTGTTTTGGCGACTCAGACCTTGTGGCTCAGCAAGTTTCAGGCACATGGGATTCCAAAGACCCGCTCATGGCGGCTTATCGCCGGGCGGTTGACAATATTGCTGGTCACTTCAAGGGATACGAGGTGGAGCACCTTGATCGAAGGAAGAATGAGGTGGCTGATGCCTTGAGTCAGCTTGGGTCTCAACATAAGCCGGTGCCTCCTAATGTGTTTCTTGATGTATTGCATAATCCTTCAGTCAAGTTACCATCAGAAGAGGATCTTGCTATTCCTGACTCGGAGGCGCAGTTGGTGGCGGCTCTCCATGCTATTCCTGATTGGACGCTTCCCTACTTGGCTTATATGACCCGAGGAGAGTTACCTGAGGATGAAACTTTGGCAAGACAAATAACCAGGAGGTCTAAGTCTATGACTGTTGTCAATGGTGAGTTACACCGATGCAGTGTGACAGGAGTGTTCCAACATTGTGTTTCTCCTAAAGAGGGCCATGAGATCTTAAGAGAGATCCATGAAGGTGATTGTGGTCATCATGCTGGCTCTAAATCTTTAGTGGCTAAAGCCTTTTGTCATGGGTTTTATTGGTTGATGGCTCATGCTGATGCAGAAGATATCGTGAGTAAGTGTCGTAGTTTTGTCACGGCAGATGCCCTAGTGAAAGGACTTAGGTGTGGAGCAATCGCAACGTAGGTTAGCTCGAAGGGGTTGAACGGGACAAAGGACACAAAGGATTTACCCAGGTTTGGCTCCTCACAATGAGGTAATAGCCTACGTACTGCTTCTAGTTGTATTGCTTGAGTTTCGATTACAAGGGAACGAATACGCTTGACCTAGCTATCGATCAATTGTTTTCTTGGGTTAACCGCCGTCGGGTCTCGCCTTTATCTACGCAGGTCGAGGTCCGGCAGTTTACAAGATTCCAGGTCGGGTCGCACAGTGTAACTGACTCTGGTTCTAATTCCCTTGCCTTACAGAGCAAGTTAACATCAGGCGGCTAACACCTTCGGGTCTTGAGTCGCCTCCGGGTCTTGGGCTTCCAATAAGCTTGTCTATGAACTGCCGTCTTCACGTCTTGTAATCCTGGGCCTTCTTGGGCCCTTCGCCATAAGTCACCAACTTTGTAACCCGGCCCTTCCTGGGCGGGTCACACCGCGGGGTTATATCCCCAACATTAGGCCCCAGATTGATTTGAACTTGTTCATGCCAATCTTCATCCTTTAGCTGGCGAATCTCTTAAATCTTTCAATACTTAACTTAACAAACTTTCTTAACCCGCCATGATGAATGGTGACATCATGCCATTAATCTCTGAAAAATGCGATGACATCACAACAGATCTTTGCATTAATCGGCCATCCCGAGAATCGAGGCGCTTCTGTTGTTAAGATAATGATCACGCCTCCTCGATTTCCACGCTTGCCATTTCACTGTTCACTTATTCCCTTATAAATAGGCATGGGGGGTCCTTTTTCACTCTCACCCCCGTCCCTCTCTCTTCTTCATCTTCCTCGTGTCGACCGCTGCTGTATAAGCATCGCCGCCGCCATCGACCTTCACCAACAACTCCGACCCAGGCCGCTACATCAACCTGACCGTAACCAGAGATCGCGGCGCCCCTCCGCTGTTCATCAGCATCAACAGGTACTCATCTCCCCTTATTCTCAATCCGCATTAGGTTACCCTAGTTCATCGGTGTTCATCATAGTTTTTTCCGCCAATGCCTAGTTTAATCCAAAAACAGTACGAAAGTTGCGCGATAGCAGTTTTAGCATCCATCTCCAATCATATATGTATCCCTCTTCCTGAGATTCAATCCCAGCTCACATGTTCTTCCACTGTCATATTTTATGTTTGGCAATTATTCACCTTTTCTGAACTGCTGTAGATATGTAAATATACTTGCAAACTTGTGAGATCTGTTTACTCCACACTTAGTAAAATTTCGACCATCTTGGACTTCATAGAAAATTAATAGACGGTTGACCCGCCGTTTATTGTTGGGTGGTTTACAGTATCAACTTGTGCTCTGCCAATACTTTTCTGATTTTAAGCATGAATTAATAACCTGCCGGTATCCTTCCGGCTTATTCGTACAACTTGTAACTTTTACCGTAACTCACCAAAATGATTATCCCTTATAGCCAGAACTTGTAACCCGCCAGGACGTAGTCGTTGGCCTCTTTGGGCGGTTTATTTTTTACTCATCATTGGGCGGCTTAACATTATAATCATTAACCCGCCAAACCTTTATTCTTAGGCATCCACTGCAAAAAATGACTAAGTCCACCACTTCCTGCGACTGGGTCACTTCCATTGTCACCGAACAGTCTCTCAAGGAATATGTAGATATGGGCATTTGGCCAGCAAAAGATATCATCCACTGGCGTGTCCCGGGCACTGAAGTTCCGCCTCAACCTAAAGAAGGTGAGGTTGTAGTCTTCGCTGATCACCTCCTCCGTGGCTTCTCACCACCCAGGACAAAATTCTTTCGGGACGTTCTGAACTTCTATCAGCTACACCCTCAAGATATCGGCCCCAATTCTGTCTCCAATATTTGCAACTTCCAAGTTTTATGTGAGGTGTACTTTCAAGAAGAGCTTAGCGTTGATTTATTCAGAGTGTATTATTACTTGAACCACGAGACTGAGATGACAGATGGGCCTTGACTTGAACTTGGCGGGATTTCAATCCAGAGGCGGAGGGACGTCATCTTCCCCGCAGCTACACTGCCCAGTCACCCCAAGGACTAGAATCAGACTTGGTTCTATTGCCAAGACACCTCGCCAGCTGATGAAAATCCTTTGCTGGGTTTCTGCTCCTGCCAGCTTAGCCCTAGACATCCACTGCCCGACCGGATCACTGCTGCAGAACGGACCAAGTATGCGCCTACCTTTTCCAGGATAAGGACCTTATTAGCCAATGGCTTAACTGGCATTGACTTGGTCTGATGCTGGGTTGTGTGGAGGATCTTTCCCTTGAGCCACCGTACCGGCTTAATGTGCCAATACACATGTGATGTGAAAGATCCACAGCGATATAATCAGACCCGCCTTGAGGACCAGGAAATCAACGAAATGACCAAGTCATTGCTCGGGGAGACACTTGAAAGCTGCAGCAAAATGGGGCTGAACCCTCTCTGTGCTCTCAATCCTGCTCCCGACGTAAGTATTTTAAATCCTCTTAACTCATTTATCACTTTCTCATAAACTGCACATCTTCTCATTGTTATTTGTATCTTCAGGCCGACTCTCCCTTCTGGACTAAGAAGCTGCAGGATAAGCCGACCAAAAAGGCCAAAGCAAAGTCCAAGGCTCCAAAAAAGACCAAGGGAAAGAAACAGGATGCTAAAGACTTATTTGCCCTTGACCATGAGTCGGAGGTAGAACTCGATTCCCTTGGCTTTCTTTTTATGCAACTTATTGACACTGACTCCTCTCAGGACGATGCGGAGACTAGCCATGCAGACGCCACAGAGGTAATTATAACTTCCACCGACTCAGAGCACTTGCCAAGACAGAAAACTTGGCGGGTGACCCGGAAAGTAAGATTTTCTCATCCTTTAGCTTACTTGGATCCCGACTTTATTTTGAAGAAACAGCAACACGAGGCAAAGCGTACAACCTGGAACAGTGGTGGTGGTGACCTCGCACCCGGCTTACCCAACACTCTTGCCCCTTGCAAGCGCCGAAATAAGGTGCCTCATAATCCATCCCTCTCCTTTCCAAAGGCCGGTCTCATACGTCAACCGCTTAACTCTTCTGATTCAAATTATTAGGGAACCCCTCATTCATCCTCTGGCGAGTCTACCGGGTCCCAAATGCCTGTCTTCAGAGTCGCCCTGGGTAAGTATTTTGCACTTGTTTCATTTGTTGATCAATATGTTATGATGATATACTCATACTCCTATATTTTCATCGCAGAGGCATGGCCAAAGCCGGCAAAAAACAGAAATTGGGCGGTTCTTCAAAAAATCCCCAAATCCCTGAGCCGGAGTAGCAAATGTCTGAATTCCCAGATGCCAAAATTCAAGATTCTGACGACGTTGCTCGCAACCCACCACCGCAAGTGGATGTTATGGTTCTTGAGCCGGCTCATACTGAGGCTGAACCAGTCGGCAGTCATGAACCGCCAAGTCCTAAGCCGCCCAGCCCTGCCAAGCTTAATGAAGAAGTTCCTTCTGACAAAGCCGCAGATGACGTCAGTATTACTGGCACAGGCTATACCTATCCGGGAAATCCTACCATCTTGGCCAAACATAGTGCCAAAGAAGAACCTTCAGCTGCCGACAAGGGCAAATTGCAACTGGATCTAGAGAGTTATGCCGGTTTTAGCGCAAGCGACATCCATGCAGGATACTTAAGCCACCTCCATACTAGCCGTGATATGGAGGTCAGCTTAGTGAACCTAATGAAGGAACGCTTTGAGGTACGTTATTAACCCATTTCCATATGTATCCATATTAGCCGCCAAGTCTAGACGATAAGAAAAAATTGAGTATGCTGTAGACTTAATAATAATCCTCAACCATAGCCTCTGTGAGTCAACTTATCCTTTCAGCTCCAAATATGTAGCCCCCAAGGGCCGACTTAAATTGAGAAATTGAGCCTGGACTTGTAGTCACTTTAAGAAATCCAAACATGTAGCCCCCAAGGGCCGGCTTAAATTGAAAAATTAAGCCCGGTCATAAAGTATTTTAAAATGACCTACATTAGCCCCCAAGTGCCAAGTAGAGTACTTGTAGTGTGCTTGGGACTTTATCAGAATAACATTGCCGATATTGGAACTTTGATTTCTAACCACTGCTTCATCATTGTACTTCAAGCTGAATTAAGCATGAAAGAATCGCAAGTGGGCGATTTAAGAAAAAATATAAAGTTGCAACAAGCAGAGACTTCCAAGGCCAAACTTGAGCTGAAAACATCTTTGGAGGAAATGGAGAAGCTGAAAGAAGGTTTTGATGCTGAGAGAGCCGGCTGGGAAACTGATAAGGCTGCGCTGGTGAAAAGGGTTGAAGACGCCGAGGCTGCACTTAAGCCGGTGACTGAAGAGTTATCCGGCTTAAAGCGACATATTGTTCAAATGACAGCCGCCATCTTTGGTATATATAAAATGTCAATCCAATTCTTTAACCCGCCAGACAGTTCTTATGTGTATGAAAAGTCTAACCCGCTAGTGACTCTTGTCTTTAACAGGCGCCAGGAGTGCCAACCTCGGCCAGGATATGCTATTGAAGCTGAAGGCCATTTATTCTTGGGCCAATTCCATTTTCCCCCCTAACTTTGGCCCGACCTCATCTTTACCCCTAAATAAAAACATTGCTCAACTATACCCTTCTTCCGTTAGATGGAGTTATGGAAATACCCCTCTACTCCGTTTTCGTCCGGTCAAAGGGGTTTGACCGTCAACAAGCCGTCCTGTGGACATTTTTACCCATGTGTGCATATGCCATTGACATGTGGGGCCTACCCTTCGGGAAAAAACTCTAACTCACTTACACGTGGACCCGAATTAAAAAGAACTCTCTCACACACAATCTCTCTCCCTGACAAGTGGGTCCACTGGTATTAAACTTAACCCTATGATGACTCTATTAGCTGGCTAATTAAACAAGGGGGTCCCACATGTCATAGAGTAAAGTTTAAGTTAACTAGGTAATTAACCTAAACTAAACATGCCACAGCTAATCTCATCGGTGGGAACCAAAACAGGCGGCGGAGGAGCACCATTTACTCGCTGCAAGGCACCAAATTGTGCATGGATGGGTTCTACAGCTAGCTGGCATCGAGCCGCGTCAACTGGGACATACGGGAAGTGTGGGGGTGGCATGAGCTCATTGGAATCGGGCTCGCGGCGGTGGCCGGAACTACGGGTGTGACGGTATCGATGGTAAAGCGTGTCTCGGGATGAGCTGGTGGGCTCAGAGGCCTTCTGGGGAAGCACTGAGCAAAATGGGGTGCTCGGGAATGGGATTCAGTGGCTGTAGCCATGGTGGCGACAAGGACGGTGGTGAGGAGCTCTCGGCTCCGATGTAAACGACGAATAGGCGACGCAATCGAGCACGGGAACAAGGGGAAAAGGTAGTGGACCTCATGGCAGTTCGGGAGAGCATCCCGGGAGACTCGGGGACGGCCTGATTGCAGCGAATTGATGAGGAGAAGCTCCGGGCACCAAGGTTGAAGACAACGATGGTGCCGGCGTTACGGCTCGTCCGGGCTCGAGCGCTTCAGTCTGGAGAAGAATGGCATCGAGGCGCTTCATTTGGACATGGTGGTGAAGCAAATGGTGGCTTGTGACCGTGAGAACGGTGGACGGCGGTGACAGCTACCCTCGGTTGCAACAGAGTGAGAGGATAGAGGAGTGGATAGGCATGGAAGGGAAGAAGAGTGAGGTCGGGGGGTTCGTGGCGCCCTTAGGCGCGTCGAGGAGGAGGCAAGCAAGCCGGAAGTGTCCCGCGCGAGGCCGCGCGCGGGACACTTCCGGCTTGCTTGCACGCGCCTCTCGTCCTCCAGGCGAGAGGAGGAAGAAGACATTATGCCTTGCTGGGCTGGGTACATGGGCCGGCTACGGGTAAGTTTCTTTATGCCTTTTTTCCACTTTTGTTTTAGTTTCCTTTTTTTTTCTTAACTGAGGGGTAAAAATGTCCACTGGACGTCTCGATGATGGTCAAACCCCTTTGACCTGACGGAAACGGCGCGGAGGGGTATTTCCATAACGACATCTAATGGAAGAGGGGTATGGTTGAGCACTGTTTTTATTTAGGGGTAAAGATGAGGTCGGGCCAAAGTTAGCGGGAAAAATGTAAATGTCCCTTTATTCTTTAGCTGAAACACTATACAGTGGCACCCTTCGTAGTCTCGTGACATTGGGGGGCAACAGAAAACCGCCAAGTCATATGAAGTCCATGCTGGATCACCTATCCACTGTGCCGAGCGAAATTGATGAACAAAGATTATCAGCTGCCAGAGCTGGAGCCATCCTCGCACTTGGCCGGGCTAAGGCCTGGCAATCAGAGCTTGACTCGAAGGAGATAGCGACTGGGTGTCCAGAATTCAAAGATGATCAATCGCCCTTTAAGGAGAAGGACTTCAATCGCTGCATTCGAGAGATGCGGCCTGTGGCTTGCAAACTTGTGGAGGAGCTGAACTTGAACAACTATATGGTGGCTTATGATAACAACAATCAGAAGATTAAGCTGCCAGCCCACAATGTTGTCAGTCTCATTCCTTCTCGGCGTAAGCACATCTTTGCTCCTGAAGTCGATCCTTCTGTTATTCTCAATGATGAAGCCAATTTTGAAGCTTTAACCGGCATCGATTGGACAACGGCTGATCTCCAGATGATCGACGAAGAAGAGCCGGAGCGGGATGAACCGGATTTGTCAACTCGTCAAGAAGAAAATTGATGACTATCCAGGCGGCTCTCAGGCCAAGGCATAAGAACTCCTCAGAAAACTTTTGGCTCCAAACTTATGGGCTGATAACAACCTTGTAATAGAGTAGTCTTTTGAAACAATGATCTGCCTTGTCATGCCATCGTGCATGTTAACTGTTGAAAAACCAGGTTGAATCTTTTATGACAGGCTTGATTTGATTGTTCAGCACTCCCTTATATGTAAACTCCACATGCCCTACCAAAATAGGATAAAACATGCTCTGGCAACTTAACGTCAAAAACTAGGGCGGGTGACAATCCCAATATTACTAGTAGCCCTTCATAAAAAAATCATTACTTTAATTTTGTTAAGTCAAAATTAACTGGCGACTCAACGTCCAAAACTAGGACGGGTTGTAACCCGAAAATATTCAAGTATGAGTCATATCCCAGTGGCGACTTAAAGTCAGAAACAGGGCGACTCAAGGATCTTAAAACTGAAACTTTGAAGATATAAAAGCATCTGAAGATCCAAACAAAGAATATTCAAATTTCAAAGTCCAATAGGCCAGCTTTTAAGGCATGGCCAAAAAAGGGTGGCTTATAAGCCATATATTTGCTTTCAAGGAAGTAATAGCCGTGTGGCACTCAGGCCTTATGTTTGCTTTCAAGACCGCAACAGCCGTTTGGCACTTAGGCCACATGATTGCTTTCAAGGCCGCAACAGCCGTTTGGCACTTAGGCCACATGATTGCTTTCAAGGCCGCAACAGCTGTTTGGCACTTAGGCCACATGATTGCTTTCAAGGCAGCAACAGCCATTTGGCACTTAGGCCACATGATTGCTTTGAAGGCAGCAACAGCCGTTTTGGCACTCAGGCCACATGATTGCTTTGAAGGCGGCAATAGCTGTTTTCGCACTCAGGCCACATGATTGCTTTAAAGGCAACAATAGCCGATTTGACACTTAGGCCACATGATTGCTTTAAAGGCAACAACAGCCATGGTTTGACCTGGCTTACTGTAAGCCGGCTCTCACATGACAGAAGCCGCCGCTTGAACAAGTTCAGGGTCTTAGAAAAGATTGACTGTTAAGAGTTTGGCGGGTCACCTGTTGGAGTAGCTAGTCGCCAACAGGCAGGAAAACCCTATAAAAAGGGTGGCATTCAAGCTGGGTCTAGGGGGTATGAAAGCTATCCCCAATGATTGGAAGCTCCCAGATGACCTTATGATCAATCAATAAAGACTCAGATACTCAGAAATGAAACAACAGAAGCCCCGTAATTTGGGGATGCCGGCTTTATTATATTGATCATAAAAAGTGTATACATTGACAAATATATGTACAAAGGCAAGAGCTGGCAGCTCAAGTGTAGTATGGCCGAAGATGTGCAATATTCCACAGACATCGGGTCTCCTCCTCCGACTTGCAAGAATCCTTGTGCTCATGTACATCAATGAGGTAATACGACCCGTTGTTCAGGTTCTTACTGACCACAAAGGGTCCTACTCAAGGTGGGGATAACTTGTCATATCTGTTTGATCTTGGATGAGCCGGAGCACCAAGTCGCCTTCTTGAAACATCCGGGTCTTAACTCTATGACTATGATACCGAGGCAGATCTTGTTGATATATCGCTGAATGAGTAGCCGCCAGATCTTGCTCCTCATCCAAAGCATGGAGTGCGTTTTGACGTGCTATTTCATTATCAGCTTCAACATAAGCCATCACACGAGGCGAGTCATGGCGGATATCGCTTGGAAGAACCGCTTCAGTCCCGTAGACCATGAAGAAAGGCGTATAGCCTGTTGATCTGTTGGGAGTGGTGTTGATACTCCAAAGTACTGAAGGTAACTCCTCAACCCAACAACCCGGCGTTCGCTGCAAAGGAACCATAAGCCGGGACTTGATACCTCTCAAGATTTCTTGATTTGCACTCTCAGTTGACCATTAGACTATGGATGAGCCACAGAAGAAACATCAAGACGAATATGCTCTTGTTGACAGAATTCTCTCATAGCACCTTTAGATAGATTAGTGCCATTATCAGTTATGATACTATGAGGGTAACCAAAATGGAAGATCAATTTTTTAACAAACTAAACTACTGTTGCCGCATCACACTTGCTGACTGGCTCTGCTTCAACCCACTTGGTAAATTTGTCAACCGCCACCAAGAGGTGGCTTTTCTTATCCTTAGACCTTTTGAAAGGTACAACCATATCAAGCCCCCAGACTGCAAGCGGCCAAGTAATTGGAATCATCCTCAACTCTTGAGTCGGCACATGAGCCCATTGAGAAAATTTCTGACACCCATCGCACTTACTGACGATATCCTCTGCATCAGCATGAGCCGTCAACCAATAAAACCCATGATGAAAGGCTTTAGCCACTTGAGATTTAGAGCCGGCATGATGACCACAATCACCTTCATGGATTACTCTTAAAATTTCATGGCCCTACTCCGAAGAAACACAACGCTGGAACACACCTGTGACACTGCATCGGTGTAACTCGCCATTGACAATAGTGATAGACTTAGACCACCGGGTTATCTGCCTGGCCAAAGTTTCATCCTCAGGTAACTCGCCCCGGGTCATATAAGCCAAGTAGGGAACAGTCCAATCAGGAATAGCATGGAGAGCCTCCATCAACTGTGCCTCCGGGTCAGGACTAGTGAGATCCTCTTCGGATGTTAACTTGACTGAAGGATTATGCAATACATCAAGAAACACATTAGGGGGCACCGGCTTACGTTGAGACCCAAGCCGACTCAAAGCATCAGCCGCCTCATTCTTCCTTCGATCAAGATGCTCCACCTGATAACCGTTGAAGTGACCAGCAATATTGTCAACCGCCCGGCGATAAGCCGCCATGAGCGGGTCTTTTGAATCCCAAGTGCCTGAAACATGCTAAGCCACCAAATCTGAGTCACCAAAGCACCTGACCCGGCTTAAATTCATCTCTTTGGCCATTCGAGGGCCATGGAGCAAAGCCTCATATTCAGCCGCATTGTTAGTACAAGGAAACATCAAGCTAAAAGCATAAGAAAATTTGTCACCTCGTGGGGAAGTCAAAATAACTCCAGCCCCCGAGCCTTCTAATTGCCTGGACCCATCGAAATGAATAATCCAATATGTGTTATCGGGCTTCTCCTCAGGCGTCTACAACTCTGTCCAGTCATTGATGAAATCCACAAGAGCCTGAGATTTGCACTACTATAGGATGCTGCTAACACGACACTACGATCAGAGACCCTTCGATGAAACTGTGTGCGATGCATTAATCGCAAACGGTGATGTAAAAAACCGTCAAAAAAGATGCAAAATGTTTGCGATGGCGGATACATCAAGCATAGTTCAGAATTTAGTTGCATGTGCGATGCGGGGCATACGGTTCAGTTCAGTGAACTATTTGCGATGAGGCAGAAGAACAGGAACGGGCAGCCAGATGAAGTGTGTGTGTGATATACGGCATACGGTTCACTCGGATGAACTGTTTGTGATTAGGCGAAACAAAAGAAACGGTCAGCCAGATCAAGGTGTGTGCGATAGAGCGCAAACAGTTCACTCGGATGAACTGGTTGCGTTGAGCAAGATAACATAAACGGTTCAATTTAACAAGATGTGTGTGATACGCGGCAAACAGGTCAGAAATCAGAAATGTGTGCGAAGACCGATAATTACACAGACAATTGCTGCTAATAAGACGTGTGTGTTGTGCATTGGGATTGCATACAGAACAACAACATATATATATACACACTTATAAGGACATGGTTGCATAACCTAATTAAACATCCAATTACATAGGTGGCTACTACACACATGACATTTGCACACACCAAAGTAAACTATTACATGCATAATTACATAGGTGGCTACTACACACATGAAATTTCCACACAACAAAGTCAACTATATATTACATGCATAATTAACTAGGATAAATGATCATCTGATCATCATCTACTTCTTGTGACACTTGCCGCTACTGCTCTGCTTGTGGCTCGATCTCGCCTGGTCGATTTCGGTAACGAGGCACTTCCTCACGTCAACGATCCGCCTGTGCATCTCGTAGCATGTGTACACGCTCTTGGCCGCGAACCTGAGGTGAGGTTCATCCAGTTGCCGCATCCAGGCCCCGTGCCAGGATACGGGACGTGTTCTGTTGGCATCCTGCTTCATCTTTTCTTAGTATGGGTCGATGATGGCCGAGGCGAGTTCAACCAGGGAGTCCTTCTTCGTGCTGCCCCAGACCCTGTAGTTCTCATGGATTTTGACAAGGTTCTTGTAGGCCAAGCCCATAACCCTGAGCGCTTTTACATCGTCGGTGGTTTCCACATTAGCGAACTTGTAGTCGGTGCTGTTGACAAACCTGGCGAAACGGACGCAAGGCTCTGTGGCCATGCAGTAGTGGTAGACAAGGACATGATGGCGCACGCACAACTGGGTGACGGCAACCTTCTGATCTTTGCCGGGAAGACCGGCGATGTACTGGAGGTCGATGCTGACCACCTTGTACTTGTCTCCAGCAAGCAACTGCTCCATGGTGTTGATGTAGTCCTCCACCACGGCCGGGTCGATGGTGTACACCACCATGAGATCCGTCTCCCTCACGTTGGTCTCGACTTTATGCTCGCCGAACTCCATTGAAGCACCGCTAGATATCCTCTCTGTATGTGTCATTGTGGGTGTGCTTGTTGTGTTGTGGGGCAAGATCGAAAGGTTGAAGAGACTAAGGTTATAATGGCCACGGGAATTAATGGGGAAGCCGGAGGGACTGGAATATCCGCACTCCCGGATGGCAGTTCTAATTTGCAGCGCGTAACTTCATCGTGCCGCACGTAACTGCATCATGGCGACAGGCGTGGCGCAACCACATGCATATGGGCCCCCAACATGATCGTGTGCAGGCCCCAACCGCTGGCAGAGCGCACGCGCAGGGACGCGAGTAGAGTGCTCCACGGTGCCTCAACGGCGAGCAACCATATATATGCATATAGCAGTGGAACATGCAAGGAAAAGCTGTCCACAAGCCGAGCGCGTGGAGGTACGTGAGCAGAGCGCGCCGCGGCGCCTAACGGTGAGCACAGCGCACTGCGGCGCCTAACGGCGAGCAGAGCGCGCCGAGGGATGCGCGCGGAGGCCGGCATAGTGATACGTGGCAAATAAGACGAATTGTGCGAGCGATGGCGGAGAAATCAAGCATGAATTAGATTAGAGCTGTGTGTGCGATACATGGCATACAGTTGATCCATCCGAGCTATTTGTGATGGAATAAGCCGTGTCTGTTGTGGGCAAATGCTTGCTGGTATATAACCATTTGCGATTGATGAATTCATCACAGACGGGTTACCTAGTGTGGTCCATGTGCGATGTGATATGCTCTGTCTGCAGAACATCTATGCTCTCTGTACAGAAGAACAACATATATATACTTGTAGCAGGACATGATTGCAAGACCAAATTAAACATCCAATTACGTTATATAACAAATACCATAAATATTGCAAGGTTCAAATTCCAGCATTACAAAGCCCAAATTCAAAGATTACAAGGTTCAAACTATTCAGACACATAAAATTCATCTTCTTCAGAATATTTTCCATGCATTATTTCTGCGAAAGGATCAGCCACCGAGAAGTCATATAGCGGCTCGATACAGTGACTTCTGAATAATCTGTCATATGAAGTTACAAACTGAAATTCAGCTTGTGCGAAGCCTTTTCCATTCAGCTGTAGATGCGTGCATTCATATTTTATTAGTTAAATCCTACTTATAAACCAGGACGGGGGTATAGTAGTTAATTAAATCGCAATTTTTTTTTATTAACCGTATGTGTACATGTCCTTTCGTCCTCCTCTCGCATGTCTTGTCACCCCGCTACCATAGACGGCTTCAAGCGCAAGCTTGAGCAGCGCGCGGGGGTGTTCATTTGGCCAAACGGTGGTGAGCCCGTTCCCGCGCAACCGCGCAGGTTCCCGCGCAAGCTTCCCGCCCGACTCGGTGAAATCCCCCAAAATCCCAATGCTTACCAGCCTACTATATAAACCCTCACGGCCGGCGAGTCCGTCGTCGCATTTTCCCCTCCCTCCCTGTAGCTTATCTCGTCTGCTTCTCCCACAATCGCCAATGGCACCAGTCTGTCGTCGTCTCTCGGCCACTCCGCCGTCATCAGAGGACAGCTCCAGCTAGAAGGCTACACCGCGGCGGCGGCGCAGTCCCCGGCGTAGTGTAGTGTGCGTGGCATCCCTGTTGGGTGTGCGCGGAACACCCACCACACGCTCCGCCGTCGCTGCCCGTCGGCAGCTGTTGCCGCCACACCACCATCGAAAGCCAGGGCCATCGCCCGCTCTGCCGCCGCGGCCCGAAGGCGGGAGGTGGCTGTCATGGATGCTACCCCACTGCCGGCAACCGTGGCCATCACCTGCTCCGCCGCCGCGGCCCGAAGGCGGGAGGTGGTAGTCGTGGCCGCCACCCCATCATCGGCCGTCGTGGCCGCCAGCCCACCGTTGACCCCCGGGATCATCACCCGCACCGCCATCGTTGCCCGAAGGCGGGAGGCAGAGGTGCAGGCCCGCACGTGCGTCAGCGACCTTGCGCGCTACATCGAGTTCCTGTGGGAGGAGGAGGAGCGCCTCGTCGAGCATGCAAAGAGCCTTACCGCAGCCATGGCCGCAGCACACACCGACGCAGAGGCGAGGAATCAGGAGATCTACGAGCAGTCCTGCCGCTTTGAGAGGGGTCGCCTGGAGCGGCAGAGGGTGTTCGAGGTGAGCGTCGCTGAAGGTGCAGCAGTGGCAGGCACCGTATTGTAGTTGTCCAGCTCAATGGTAGGCTCCTCCTCCTCTTCCTCTTACTGAGCGCGCTCGGTAGAGGAGAGGCTGCCGGAACTAGTACAAAGCCCCTCTGTAGTAGTAGTAGTAGTATTTAGGGGCTATTTTGTTCAGTTCATCTAACTATAGATGTGGTGGAATTGTACAACGTACTTAAAATTAGCTAGTATATATAGTTGAACTAGCTATTTCAGTACGTGGTTGGCAACAATTAGGGAAAAGTTTGGTCGGTTCAGCTGTCAAGTTGAACTATTTGTATAAAGAATGACTGCTTAATCTATGAATGAAATCTATGCTTAATTACTGAATTTTAGTTGCAAATTAGATAGTGCTAGTGATTTTTAGCTGCATATTTTGACAAATCGCAGTGTTACAAGGTTGACAAATGGCAATGTTACTAGATCAACAAATGTCAATCTTTCCAGTTTGACAAATGGCAATATACCCAATATGACAGATGCAAATCTTACCAAATTGTCTGTACGTGGTTGCACACAGGTCATCCAAAAACTGTTTGCGTTGAAGGGAGGTACAAATCTTGCTTGCCAGATTTTCTCTTGGCTTAGCGCTGAAGTCTCGCTTTGCATACCTTATTCAATCTGAACTGTTTGCGTTAAAGAGATGCACAAATCCCACGTGGCTAATTTTCCCTTGGCTTATTGCGGAAGACCATAGCTCTCACTTTGCATACAGGTGTTCTATCTAAAATGTTTGTGATGAAGAGCTGCACAAATCCTGCTCGGCACATTTTCCCTTGGCTTACTAGGGAAGCTGTCAGTTTACATACGAGTGTTCTATCTAAAACATTTGCGATCAAGAGCTGCGCAAATCCTACTCGGCATATTTTCACTAGGCTTCCTGGGGAAGCTATCGGTTTGCATACGAGTGTTCTAACTAAAATGTTTGCGATGAGTGTTTTATATTTAAAAACCGTATTAAACTGCTGCTTGGGCGCCATTAATGGAGAGGATGCGAGCAAGGTGGGCGGCCATGGAAGTCAAAGGGATCGCTTCCAAGTGAGCCTGCATGGCGTACAGCTTGCACGCTTCCCGATGACCCTGCGCATTGGAGTATAGCTCACACGCCTCCTGCTTAGTCAAGCACATGTCCGCACGGCACCTCCTAGCCATTAAAAGAGTGAGGCATGGCGTCACGTGAATGGTTAACAACACACATGATTTAAATTATACATAATGTTTGAGATGTTACAGTGGTAGCTATTTGTTTCAAAATGCCTTTGTTGGCTGTTATTCGAGTGCGCCTTCTCTCAAAATGGACACGAAAAATAGCACAGCATGTGGGGTGCCATTCCATGATAGCATGCCAAGTTTCATGAATTTTAGATGAGTTTTGGATTTACTAGAATTTAAAAACAAAGTATCTCAATGTTTTGCCGGCAATCAACAGTGCCCTGGTGTTTGAAATTCATTCCCATTTCTTGCATGGGACCTAAGCATGCACCCAAGGACACAGATTTGAGTTTTCAACAAATTTATATGCACTGGAGCATGTGGATGTAGTTCAAATTTGAATTATGCACATAAAATGCCTAGAAAACCCAGTTAATGTATAAAAATGTCCAAACAAACCCTGAAAAATTCCAAAATTTAACACAACACTCCTGTTGTTCTATGTTGACACTAGAAATTTTTTGAAAGCAATAAGAGGCAACGGATATCGTTTCGTCCCCAAAGGTGGCACTTTCCCTACTGAAACCATCAGGCTTGTTGTGAGAAGCTCTGGTTTGTGAGAAGCTTATACCCAAACCTGCCCAAAATGGGACAAAAATTTACCACGACATGTTGATGCCGCTCCATGATAGCATGCCAAGTTTCATGGATTTCAGACGAGTTTTGGATTTACTAGAATTTACAAACCATGTATCTCAATGTTTGCGGCCGAGTGACGGAGGCAGGGTGTTTGACATTCATTCCCATTTCTTGCATGGGACCTAAGCATGCAACCAAGGACACATATTTGAATTTCAACCAATTTATATGCATTAGAGCATGTGCGTGTAGTTCAAATTTGAATTATGCACATAAATGCATTGAAAACTCAATTAATGTATAAAAATGTCCAAACGATCTGCGAAAAATTCCAAAATTTAACACAACACTCCTGTTGTTCTATGTTGACACTAGAGAAAAAATTGAAATCAGGAAGAGGCAACGGATATCGTTTCGTCCAGAAAGGTGAAATGTTCCCTACCGTAACCATGAGGCTTGTTGCGAGAAGCTCTGGTTTGTGAGAAGCTTATACCCCAACCTGCCCCAAATGGGACAATATTTTTACCACTTCATGTTGATGCCGTTCCATGATAGCATGTCAAGTTTCATGAATTTTAGACGAGTTTTCGATTTACTAAAATTTTGAAACCATGTATCTCAATGTTAGCGGGCGAGCGACGGTGGCAAAGGTGTTTGACATTCATTCCCATTTCTTGCATGGGACCTAAGGTTGCAACCAAGGACACACATTTGATTTTTCAACCCGTTTATATGCACTGGAGCATGTGCATGTAGTTCAAATTTGAATTATGCACATAAACGCATAGAAAACTCAGTTAATGTATAAAAATGTCGAAGCAAACCACGAAAAATCCCAAAAAATGACACAACACTCCTGTTGTTCTACGTTGACACTAGAAATGTTTTGAAAGCAAGAAGAGGCAACGGATATCGTTTCGTCCACAAAGGTGACACGTTTCCCTACCGGAACCACGAGGCTTCTTGTGAGAAGCTCTGGTTTGTGAGAAGCTTATGCCATAACCTACCTCAAATGGGACAATATTTTTTACCCTAGCATGTTCATGCCATTCCATGATAGCAAGCCAAGGTTCATGAATTTCAGACGAGTTTTGGATTTAGTAGAATTACAAAAGCAAGCACCTCAACGTTTGCCGCAGAGCCATGGTGCCGTGGTGTTTGAAATTCATCCCCATTTCTTGCATGGGACATAAGCATCAACCCATGGACACATATATCATTTTACAAACCATTTTGGTGCACCGGAGCATGTGCATGTAGTTTAATTGTGAATTGTGCACCTGAAATGCCTAGAAAACCAAGTTAATGTATAAAAATGTCCAAACGAACCCTGAATAATTCAATTTTTTTGACGACACACGTATAGTTGCATGTTCACTGCAGATAAAAGTTCTGGCAATTCAAATACCATCCTTTGCAGCTGTGACCCCATTATGTAATTCAAATCAAGATGAAAAATCAAGTAGATCACACACAGTTTATTATCGCCAACGTGTGAGATGCAGCACAAAATATCTTGGAGCACCGTCAGAGTATAGTACGCATACGGTTTACACAAGAAGGTGCGTCGGCTACAGTCCACAGCCGGCGTGTCAAGCACACTAGCTCGCTCCCCAAATATCATTTCACTATTCAATCGTCGCCGATGAAAGATGGGGACGTGGACCCGCTTCGCGAGGGCAACTTCGGCGGCCCACTCCGGCGAGAGCGCGGCCGCGAGCCGCCAGGCGCGTGCTAACAAGCTTCGTGAGCGTGGCCACAATGTATATGAATCATTTGTGATGTTCACATATCGTACACAGTGCTGAATAAGGGACCATGTCTGATGACACTTTGCGCGCCAGTTTTTTTGCTGAACCGATTCAAAATTTTCGGCTTCCGCGGAAATATCTACCTCCCCGCCCCCTCCCCCTTACCAAAAGCCACATTTCCCCTGTTTTCGCCTTCCTTTCCAAGTTGAAACCTTCACTCCTTGCTTGCAGCGCTGCCTCCTCGCCGGCGACCCTCCTTCACGCTGCTCGGCCTCGTCTATCCAGGCAGGTAATCCACACCCGACCCCCATCCTCCTCCTCCTTCCACATCCCACATGCCCCTACCGCTGGCACGACACCTTCCACCCAAATCACCGACCCCTCCACCAAATAAGCGCCGCCCTAAGCCATGGTGCATGCAGTATAGCCAGGAGCTCAAGGAGCATTTGGCAGCAGAGAAGCAAATCGCGGCCGCACGCACGGATGAGGTCGCGATGGCTGCCGTTCGTGCCGACCCCCAGATCTTGGAGGACCACCTCGCCGTCAAGGACACCATTAACGCCTCACGCGCCGACGCCGCGACGCGGTTGGCTGCTTTAAATGATAGTTCGTGGCATTTTCTCGAGGCCACCCTCGGTGCCTTCGACGAAGACTAAGAGGTGTTTTCTCAGTGTGCACGTGCTTACCTCAACTCGAGAGCCAGCAGGTTGGTGCCCGAAGCGGCTCAGGCAACTCACCACTACAACGAGGGCACCCACGATGCGAAGGCCTTGCCCTCTTCCATGTCCAAGAACCAACCATCATCGATATCTCCGACGATGAGGAGTAGCCTGTCTTATTAGCTCACTATAAGGACCCATGTTTAGTTTGCTAGCTACGCCAGTTAAGCATGCTCGGTTTACCCGTTGCATGTGCTGCTCCTGCCTTTCTTTAACAAATTCTAGTGAATTGTGCTATCTACTTTTACCATGCAATCTGTTGCTCTAGTGTATATGTTCTATATGTCGTGCAATGTGGTGCTCACTTATTAACTGTTTGGTTAATTAGTTGTCATGTTCAGTTAACTGTTTGGTTCAATTCTGCAAATGTGATGTTCAATTCTTCAGGTTGCAATTTTGTATTGTGTTCCATGCGAGAAATAAATCGAATTTATCTTTACAAAATACATGAGAAACAAATATAATTTCTATATTTCCAAGTTGTCAAGCATGCTTGGTTTGGTTAACTGTCTGATCTTCTAGTAATTTATACATTGTGCAATGTGGTGCTTAGTTAACGTTTGGTTCATTTGTTGTGGTGTTTAGTTAACTGTTTGGTTCAATTCTGCAATGCGATGTTAAATTGTTGTGGGTGCATTCTGTTATTGTATACCATGTGAGAAATAAATCGAATTTGGCTGTAATAAATACATGAGAAACAGATACAATTGCTATATTTCCAAGTTGTTAAGCATGCTTGGTTTGGTTAACTGTCTGATCTTCTATTAGGAGTATGTTATATTGTGCAATGTGGTGCTCAGTTAATGTTTGGTTCATTTTTTGTGGTGTTTAGTTAACTACTTGGTTCAATTTTGCAATGCGATGTCCAATTGTCATGGGTAGAATTTTGTATTGTTGTGCATGTCAGGAATAAATTGAATTTGGCTGCACTTAACACATGAGAAACATATACAATTGCTATATTTCCTAGTTCTTAATCATGCTTGGTTTGGATAAAGGGGTTTTCCATGTGGTTTGAATTAATCTGATGAATCTACAATGTGCTTATTTTTCATCAACATAATTTACTAATAGCATGTGAACCCTCACTTAACCTGATCACTAACTACCTTATATGTATTGCAGGGAAACAATGGGAAGCACTGAGGTTTACAATCGAGGTTTGCACATGCATGGTCCTTTGTCTAATAGCACATTTACTGCAATTGCAGGAACCATTCTAATATTTAGGTTTTTCACAATTTGGTTTTGCACATGTAGGTCCTGCTGTCAGAGGTTTTAACCCACTGTTCGACCCTTTTTGCATATGGGAAAATGAGTTGTCCATGAATATCAGTCAAGTCAAGAAACTCAGAAAGATTGTTAGGATAAAGAAATTAGCGACCAAAAACAACAAGATCTTTGTCTGCACAATGAAGAAGACATCATTTCACTACAGGATGGTACTAACTATTATACCTTGCCTTTTTTATTCCTTTGCCCCATTTCCAATATAGAGAAGATATTTATGCACATCCTTGTTTTCAGGCCTTTCCAAAGCAGTTCACTGATGATTACCTCTCAAACCACCTGTATGGTCAGGAGGCGAGGAAGGTATTCATACAACACCCATGGTTCAATATTGAAGTGTTCCTGAAGAGGATGAAGGATGGACGGTCAATCATCCACATGCACTGGCCTAAAGATGCAAAGACCTTCAACATCAACGAAGGCTCAATATTCGCCTTCCGCTTCAGCAGTTTTCAAGATGAGATTCATCTGTGTATGTACCGTCTATGATGCTAATTTCGAAAGGTTATAGGTGTTGCATGTGAAACTTGGTGCTGGTGCAGTTGTGTAATGGGGTAGCTGAGTGTTAAAGCTATATGATGTTGTACTCTGATGTATTTCAATTATGAAAATGAAATATATTGTGTGCTTAATATGAAATGTCAATTAGATTAATAAATGGATTATTAATGATAGGACAATTAGCCTGCTAATGAAAAATTAGCCTGCAAATTGGGTTTTTCTATTGCAAACGGTTATTGAGAAAACACCGTGGGCGATGACCTCAGGCAACGCACACAGTTTCTAGGAATAAACCATGTTGGATTAATGAACAATCACACATGACATCCTCTTGAAAACTGTTTGCGTTAGGCCACGTTGCGCAAACATTTACCACATAAAAAGTGTGTGTGATGGACAGCCTTTGCCACACAGTTTCTTCTACGCACCGTGTGTGATGCATTCAATAACGCAAACAATAAAATTGTTAATATCGTGTGCAATGGCAACGCTTTCACAAATGATTTAATGGGAAAAATTGTGTGCGATGTACCTGCGAACGAAAACATTTTCCTTGGAGCGACTGTGTGTGATGTATATACGAACGGAAACGTTTAGCGGGGACTGACTGTGTGGGATGTACTTACGAACGGAAACGATTTCGCCTATATGATTGTATTTTTTTAGCACTACTGTACGTATAACCGTATTTCGCTCACCGGTCGCACGCGACCTCATTTTGCCGAGCATGTGTGCCAGGAGGGCATATCCCCGATGGTTTCTGGGTCATGTGGGAAGGACCCCCCTATCGCAGTCACTCACTAGGCGACAGTTCAGAACGCCGTCGCGGAAAGGGTTTAAAAACCATTTGTATAGCACCTCGCTGTACTAGTGTTGATAGCTGTCCTTGGCACATACTGCAAACCATGGGGTCCAAGCTCAATGGCACACTTAGCCACTCGGCCTATAGGCTCTCTGTTTATAATAATATCCCCCAAAGGGACAAAACCAACCACTATAATGGGATGGCCAAGGAAATAGTGCTTCAACTTCCGACTGGCCATGAACACCCCATATACCAGTTTCTGCCAATGTGGGTATCGCTGTTTAGACTCAATTAACACCTCACTAACATAATAAGCCGGCCTCTGGACTGGGTACTACTTACCCGTCTCCTTACGTTCCACTACAATCGCCACACTGACAGCTCTACTGTTAGCCGCCACATATAAAAGCAAGGGTTCTTTCTCGATGGGAGCCACAAGGACGGGTGGCTCAGCTAGCTGCTTTTTAAATGCCTCAAGTGCCTCATTAGCCGCGTCACTCCAGACAAAATGGTCTGTTTTCTTCATCATCTGGTATAAAGGAATTGCCTTCTCTCCCAGGCGGCTTATGAACCGGCTTAAAGCAGCGATATGACCCGTCAGGCGCTGGACATCATTGACACACGCCGGCTTAGCCAACGAAGTAATAGCCTTAATCTTCTCCGGGTTAGCTTCAATACCTCTCTCGGAGACCAGAAAACCCAAGAGCTTGCCTGAAGGCACACCAAAAACACACTTGGCCGGGTTGAGCATCATCTTGTAGACCCGGAGATTATCAAAGGTCTCTTTCAAATGATCCAACAGAGTCTCCTTCTTTCAGGACTTGACAACAATATCATCCACATAAGCATGAACATTGCGTCCAATCTGGTTATGAAAACAGTTCTGGACACAACGTTGATAAGTCACCTGTGCACTCTTGAGCCCAAAAGGCATAGACACATAGCAGAAAGCTCCAAAAGGTGTGATAAAAGTCGTCTTCTCTTGGTCTTTAACTGCCATCTTAATCTGATGGTAACCAGAATAAGCATCCAGGAAGCATAAACGCTCACAACCCGCCGTGGCATCTATGATCTGATCAATACGGGGAAGAGCAAAAGGATCAGCTGAACAAGCCTTGTTAAGGTCTGTGTAATCTACACACATGCGCCAGGTGCCATTTTTCTTAAGCACCAGCACTGGGTTAGCCAACCACTCAGGGTGAAAAACTTCAACGATGAACCCGGCCGCCAAGAGCCGGGCCACCTCTTCTCCAATGGCTTTACGTCGATCTTCATTAAAACGGCGAAGGAACTGTTTCACCGGCTTAAACTTAGGATCAATATTGAGAGTGTGCTCAGCGGGTTCTCTCGGTACACCCGGCATGTCTGAGGGCTTCCATGCAAAGATGTCCCGATTCTCACGGATGAACTCGATGAGCGCGCCTTCCTATTTCGGATCCATGTTAGCACTGATGGTGAACTGCTGAGATGAGTCGCCAGGGACAAAGTTAACCTGCTTAGTGCCATCAGCCGACTTAAATTTCGACAAAGGGTCTTGCTTAGTGGTTGGTTTCTTCAAAGGGGTCATATCAGCTGGGTCAACATTATCTTTATAAAACTTGAGCTCCTCCGTAGCACAAGCCGACTCAGCATATGCAGCATCTCCTTCTTCACATTCCAAAGCAATTTTTCGATTACCATGGACTGTAATAGTACCCTTACGTCCTGGCATCTTAAGCTGTAAATAAACATAGCAGGGTCGTCCCATAAATTTGGTGTAAGCCGGCCGTCCAAACAAGGCATGATAAGGGCTCTTTATCTTAACCACCTCAAACCATAATGTCTCTGCCCTGTAGTCATAATCATCACCAAAGGCCACTTCGAAGGAAATTTTACCAACTGGATATGACGACTTACTAGGTACCACGCCATGGAAGACCGTAGAGGACGGCTTAAGCTCCTTATCAGTCAAATTCATCCGGCGAAAGTTGTCATAATAAAGGATATTGATGTTGCTGCCTCCATCCATGAGCACTTTAGTGAATTTGTAACCCTCGACTTGAGGCGCTACCACCAACGCTAGTTGACCCAGATTGTCAACCCGGGGCGGGTGATCCTCACGACTCCATATAATTAGCTGCTCTGACCACCTCAAGTATTGAGGTACCGCCGGCTCAATTGCACTGACCGCATGTTTATGAACCTTCTGATCTCGCTTGCAAAGACTTGTAGTGAAGACATGATACTGGCCACCGTTAAGCTGCTTTGGATTACTCTGGTATCCTGATTGATGCTGTTGGTTACCGTGACCAGACTGTTGGTTGTAACTACCCTGGTTTCCCTGTCCTTGATATCCAGAATTTGAGCCGCCACCCACAAAGCCGGTCCCCTGTGAATTCGATCCTGACCCGCCAGGCGGGCCATTATTGTTGCCATGATTCTGATTGAAGTTAGAATTCTTGTACTCCTTCATGATGAAACAGTCCTTCCAAGCATGAGTTGATGGCTGACCGGGCAGACTATGCTGTGGGAAAGGGTCATTAAGCATTGCCTCAAGGTTAAATTTTGGTCCTCCAAATTGCGGTTCACCCTTATGACGCTGATTTTTATGCGGAGCATTGGTGTTAGCCACAAAATCTGACCCGCCATCAGCATGTTTACCCTTACCACCGTTACCCTGGTTGTGACCTGTCACGTTTTGCTGCTAACCCTTACCATTACCACCCTTCTTCCCCTTGTTGGATTTTTCATCATCAGATCCGTGGCCCTTGGTGTTGTCTGAATCAACATACTTGATGAGAGCCGCCATGAGCTCTCCCATGTCATTGAAGTGACGCTTAAGCCGCCCTAGCTTCTGCTTGAGAGGTGTGAAGTGGCAATTCTTCTCTAAAATCAGAACAACATAGCTGGCTGTAATGCTATCCGATGAGTGGATAATGGCTGAGACCCGGCGAACCCAATGGTGTGCCGACTCATCCTCTAGCTGCACACAAGCGTCCAGATCAATAATCGACAGAGGCTGCTTACATGTGTCTTTAAAATTCTGAATGAAGTGCGCCTTCAACTCAGCCCATGAATTGATGGAATTGGCGGGTAGCCCCTTCAATAAGGTTCGAGCTAGCCCATCTAGCATCATGGTGAAGTACTTGGCACATACAACATCGTTAACATCTAACATCTCCCTAGCCAGCTCGTACCTCTCAATCCAAGCCTCAGGCGGAAGATCAGCTGTGTAATTAGGCACCTTACGAGGGCCCTTAAAATCTTTAGGCAGACGCTCATTGTGTAGAGCTGGCACTAGACACGGCACACCAACTGTCCTGGAAGTCATCCCAGCCTCCACAGACGCCGAAGGGTTTAATTGAAATTGCTGATGAGCCCCCAATTGAGCCGCCAATTCTGCCTCATGAAGGGCTCTAGGCTGATCCACAATGGCCTGAGCATTATTATCATCATGGGGCGGGTTATGTCCGTGGGACGGGTCATCATTGTGAGGTGGGTTACGACGCCGTTCGCTGCTGGAAACCGCCGGCGACTCAACGCGCCAGCTGTAACTTCGACTTTGGTGCGTTGTTGAGTGAATTCGCTCATGACTGTATGAGTAAGCTGCCTGCTGTGCCACAGCCGTCTGAAGAAGTTTCACAGCGTTCCGGGTCTCTATCGCAGCTGGAGACTCGCCCTCGATCGGAATAGCCGCCAATCATGAGGCTGCAGCAATCATATTATCCACCGTGTTGGAGTAATGGCCAGAAGGTGTTGGAACCCGTTGAGGTGGGGTCATATCCTGACGAGACAGGTCTAGCATACGAGGCTGAGCCGCCGCTCCGGTCCCAGGCGCCTGAGCAGCCCAGGTCACACCGGGCGGGTTACTCGTTCCTGCTCCGGGCGTGTTAAAGAGACTCCGCCCCTGAAACTACGAATGTAGGTGGCTCTGGTGCCTCCTTCGAAGAACAAAATTTGATGCATTCTGATCCAGATTTAGATGAAAGGCTTCTACCCTTATCTGCTGTGACTCAGCCTCCAACGCGGCTCGCTCTGTTGCCATCCTGGCATTTTCCGCCTCAAGATCCTCTAGGGCCTTGGCCACCTCGTCTCATACCTTCGCAACTTCTGCATTGTGTTGTGCTTGATTTGCCGGAGTTACCTCTACAGCTAGTAGAGTCGCCAAGGCATCCAAGAGCTCAGACAAGACTTGAGCCGGCGGCCGTGCAGAGCCACTCGCCCCGGCTGTCGCAGTGGGAGTTGAGCCGGATGTCATGGCCGCGGCAGTTGAAGAGTTCAACATTGGTTGTGTGCCAGCGTTAAAAATAGCAGCCCTGCTCGGCGGCTCATAGGGGTCCGGAATATTGTCACCATCGGAATAGCCCCCAAGCCCGCCATCCTGAAGCTAATATATTGACTCGGTTTCTCCAGTTGAGGACTCATCACCTGAATAGATGGCTGTCTCTCCACCAGACACAGATCCTTCCTCAAGATCCGCCCCATGAACAAAGCGAACAAAGGCATGCTTCCGGCCGGGTTGAACCCTAGCAGGTCATGCGCGCCGAGCCATCTTGATGACGTCGGTGCAGGTGTCCGGCTCAGGCTCTGACTCACCGATCTTGCCGATGAAGACGTGAATTCCGCCAAAGGGGACCCGGTACCGGTACTCGATTGAGTCGGCCTTAGGACCCCAGCCAGCGTCGTCGATGTAGATCTTGCCGTGGTGACTTTTAGTCACCCGGCCCACGGTATATCCTTTGATCCCTGAGAAGTTGCCCTTCAAGAACTCGAAACCACCGTGCTCTGGCCCCACGGTGGGCGCCAACTGACGTGGTTTTGTCACGGCAGATTCCCTAGTGAAAGGACTTTGGTGTGGAGCCATCACAACGTAGGCTAGCTCGAAGGGTTGAACGGGACAGAGGAGACAAAGAATTTACCCAGGTTCGGCCCCTCACAACAAGGTAATAGCCTACGTCCTGCTTCTAGTTGTATTGCTTGAGTTTCGATTACAAGGGAGAAAATACGCTTGACCTAGCTATCGATCAATTGTTTTCTCGGGTTAACCCGCCGCCGAGTCTCGCCTTTATCTACACAGGTCGAGGTTCGGCGGTTTACAAGAGTCCAGGTCGGGTCGCACAACGTAACCGACTCTGGTTCTAATTCCCTTGCCTTACAGAGCAAGTTAACATCAGGCGGCTCACACCTTCAGGTCTTGGGCTTCCAATAAGCCTGTCTATGAACCGCCATCTTCATGTCTTGTCCTCTTGGGCCTTCTTGGGCCCTTTGCCATAAGTCACCAACTGTGTAACCCGGCCCTTCCTGGGCGGGTCACACCGCGGGGTTATATCCCCAACAGTAAGTGTGATGGATGTCAGAAATTTTCTCGACGAGCTCATGTGCCAGCTCAAGAGTTGAGGATGATTCCAATTACTTGGCCATTTGCAGTCTGGGGGCTTGATATGGTTGGACCTTTCAAGAGGTCTAAGGATAAGAAAACCCACCTCTTGGTGGCGGTTGACAAATTTACCAAGTGGGTTGAAGCAGAGCTGGATAGCAAGTGTGATGCAGCAACCGCAGTTCAGTTTCTTAAAAAGTCGATATTCCGTTTTGGTTACCCTCATAGTATCATCATTGATAATGGCACTAATTTGTCTAAGGGTGCTATGAAGGAGTTCTGTCAACAAGAGCATATTCGTCTTGATGTTTCTTCTGTGGCTCATCCACAGTCTAATGGTCAAGCTGGGAGGGCTAATGAAGAAATTTTGAGAGGAATCAAGCCCCGGCTTATGGTTCCTTTGAAATGAACGCCGGGTTGTTGGGTTGAGGAGTTACCTTCAGTGCTCTGGAGTATCAATACCACCCCCAACAGGTCAACTGGCTATACGCCTTTCTTCATGGTCTATGGTGCAGAGGCGGTTCTTCCAAGTGATATCCGTCATGACTCGCCCCGTGTGGCGGCTTATGTTGAAGCTGATAATGAGATAGCACGTCAAAACGCACTCGATGCTTTGGATGGGGAGTGTGACCTTGCGGTGGCTCATTCAGTGATATATCAACAAGACTTGCATCACAATCAAAGCCATAGAGTTAAGACTCGGGTGTTTCAAGAGGGCGACTTAGTGCTCCAGCTGATTCAAGATCAGACTGATATGCATAAGTTAACACCACCTTGGGAAGCGCCCTTTGTGGTCAGCAAAAATCTGAATAACGGGTCTTATTACCTCATTGATATACGAGAACACAAGGATTCACGCAAGTCGGAGGAGGAGACCCGCCCACGATGGAATATTGCTCATCTTCGGCCTTACTACACCGGAGCCACCAGCTCTCATCTTTGTACATACATTTGTTAATGTATATATCTTTTATGATCAATATAATAAAGCCGGCATCCCTGGAATTTAGGGCCTCTGTCGTTTTCATTTCTGTTTATCTGAGTCTTTATTATTTGGTCATAAGGTTTCTTGGGGGCTTCTAACCCACCGGGTTTAGCTTTCATACCCTCTTGACCAGGCAAGAGACACCAAGTTATGAGTTATCCACTACAGGAATCAGCTGCTTTGCCGTCTGCCATAGCAGACGGCAAAGGCGTGCTTGGCGGACGGCAAAGCCTTTGCCGTCTGCCAGCAGACGGCCAACACTCCGGCTGAACAGATAACGGCAAAGGCCACTTTGCCGTCTGCTAGCGGACGGCAAAGAAGCAAGCTCTTTGCCGTCTGCTGGCGGACATCAAAGAAGCTCTTTGCCGTCTGCTGGCGGACGGCAAAGAAGCAAGCTCTTTGCCGTCTGCTGGTGGACGGCAAAGAAGCAAGCTATTTGCCGTCTGCCAGCGGACGGCAAAGAGGCCAAATAGGCCAAAGTGGCTATATAGACCCTGTTTTTTCTTATATCAATTCATTTTCACAGAAAATTATATATATGACCAATATAGCATATCCAACACATATTACCAATAGTCATGAACACATGTAAATTAAAAACTTTATTAATAATTGGAATAGGTAATACAAAGTCATATTATAAAGAATCAGAAATGATTAAGTAATTAAATTTACATTTTGGAATTTACAAGAAATGACCTAAAACTAAATATCTATTTTCCTAAAAACTATCTTATTACTAAGATCTTCTCTCGATCTTCTTCTTTTCTTCCAACCTGCATAACAAAAACACTAAGAAAGAGAGAATGGGTTAGGAGTAGAAATGTAGCATTTCACTTGGTGAAATGCAATGTTGTAGGAGCCAGCACTTGAGATCAAGACAATCTTAGTTAAGATCCTGATTTTCAAAGTGATCTTAATTAGAAAGCCAAATAGAGTAAACCAACACCAAAGAGCCAAAGGAGAGAACCAGCCAAGGACCCAATCAAGAAGCCACCACAATTAGTAGTAAGTTAAATGCCAACACAAAGACCACTATCAGTACTAGCTCCAGGAATTAAGCCAACTAAAAACTAGTGATTAAAGCCAAGGATTAGACTTCATCACCACAATCAGTTTTGTCCAGTGAAGCAGCTAGGAAGAGCAGGCTGTCCACAAGAAGCAGGTTTACCAGAATCCACAAGACCAAGCTACAGAAGACCTCAAGGTATACTTGAGGGATTATGTGCTCAGACAGCCTCGAAGTGCCAGGGCTAGTTCATCACAGCACGGGGATAGCCACATGTAAATTAAGCCTAAGAGAGGGGGGGGGGGGCTCAGACCAGCATCACTGCACAAATCAGATGTAGTATCTGTCTTATCAGTAGAAAACTAGGAAAGTAACAGCCAAAACCAAGTATAGCATCTGTTCATATGCTATTAGAAAGAGACCAATAGAAATAGCCAAACCAAGTGGTATCTATTCATGTTAGTATTAGAAATAAAGCAACTAAGATCAAGTGAGCATATGTTCATAAGATCAATAGAAATAGCATAGAAGAAATAGTAGGGTAGCACCCCACTGATTATCTGCTTCTGCAGAACACAGCACACACATGCACCTAGTAATTTCTGCAAATAGGGCACTGCACCCACAAGCACAGGGGGCTAGTATCACTTAACAGCTACTACAACTAAACAGCAGCAGCATTAGTTAACAATAGCTATAACCACTATTATCCAAAGGTTAAACAGACCAATGGAAAGGAAATATAACACTAAAATCAGTTAACTGAATCAAAGTCACCACCAACAGTTAGCGAATTAACTGACAGCCACAACAACTACAGGGAGAGATCCCCAGTACAGCCAAGTACAGGATTTAGCCACTGACTAGATCAAACACAGCAAGCCTCACTTAGGAACAACTAGAGGAGCAGCATAGCCTAACCAATTTAGCAAATCCAGAAGCACATATGCACAGGAGCAACTACACACATGAGCAACCACTGACCAATTTAACAAATCCAAAAACCAACTACATACTCAGAGCCCTCACACAAAAGAAGATCTTCTACTTGTCATCTTTTGGTTTGATGGCATATAGAAACTTCAAAATAATATAAAGAGCCAATTGGTGTACCAACTGAACTTTCTCCACACTAAATAGAAATGATGATAATTCAAGAAAATGGAACCTGAGTGAACACAGCATAAGATAACAACATCCTAGTAGAGAGTGACCACATAAATGGTAGAAGGTAGTGCTCTAAATTGTTAATGTGGTAGAAATAACTCTGAAACAAGGGTTCTATCATCATATGTGGGACAGGCAGTGTTGTCATAGGCTACATTGAATCTTTTTTGCGTCACTACAACTTTACAAAATAGAAATAGCCCTTAGCTTGCTGAAATAATAATTCTCTTATATGCTTAGTTTCTGAAGAATAACAGAGGATGAACAAATTAAGAGCAGGTCTGCAACCACATGACTAATATTCAGGAAAGTGTATAGCAAGGATGATAATTTTGGTTTGTGTGATAAGAATGCAGGTTAACACACGTTGATAATCCAATACACTATATATCAGCAACAAAAGAACACATCTAATACAATTACAGCGGCATCCAGGAGGCCAGAGTGGCATAACCAGCAAAGCCAGACACTTGAATCAATGCACAAACTCACCCCTTCCTCTACTTGGACCAGACCACGACATAAAACCACCATCTAATTGATTCAAGTAATCCGATGTTCCACAGAGTAGTAGAAGTGTAGGAGTAGGGGGAGATGGAGCTCACCGAGGGGCTATTGATGGAGCAGCACTCGGGGAGGTGCCGGGGTTGCGTTGGACGCCGTCCAACCGGCAAGGAGCCCTCCTGCACCGCAGGCCGCCGACGCCATGTCGGAGTTGCGCCAGAGCGCCGTCCCGCCGACGAGCACGAACACCACGGGCACAAACGCGACCAAGGAGGCCGGCGGTGGCGTAGAGTACATCCAGGAGCGCCACCAGGAGCGGGGACGACCGGAGAAACGAGCAGGTAGCCGCCGGAGACAAGGATCACCACCAACACCGAAACCCTAGTAGGGCATAACCGAAGGGGGCGACCACAAGGAGCAGAGGAAAACAAATCGATGCGGAGGAATCAACAGAGCTCATCGAGGAGCAGCCGTAGGTGTGCTGGGCGGCGCCAGAGCTCACCGGAGCGGCCGGAATCGGCCGTCATCCATGGCGGCGGCGCAAGGGGATCAAGAGGACCAGACAGGAAGAGAGCTAAGCGAGCGAGAGAGATGGGCGCGTGCGTTGGTTCTGGTCTAGCCCAGCCAGCGTAACTCTATGGCTTTTTTTTTACCCACAAAAAAAATAGCCCACCTCTTTGCCGTCTGCCGGCAGATGGCAAAGAATCTTTGCCTTCTGCTGGCAGAGGGCAAAGAGATGGGGCTGGTGCGCCATTACAGCGCTGGCATCCACTGGACCCCACCCACCTCTTTGCCGTCTGCCAGCAGACGGCAAAGAATCTTTGCCATCTGCTGGCAGACGGCAAAGAATTGGTTGACGGCAACCAGGTTCTTTGCTGTCTGTCAGTTCTTTGCCATTTGTTTTACCAAAGCAGACGGCAAAGAGCTGGCAGACGGCAAAGATCCTGATTCCAGTAGTGATCCAGCCTGTTTGCAACTTGCTACTCCACCAGGTGACCCGTCAAACTCTTAACAGTCAATCTTTTTTAAGACCCTGAACTTGTTAAGGTTAAAACGGCGGCTTGTGTCACGTGAGAGCTGGCTTACAGTGAGCTAGGATAAACTCAACGGCTGTGCGGCCTTGAAAGCACATGGCCTGTGAGCCAACTTGTTCGGTCGTGTTTTGGAAAACTGGCCCAACAATTATTTGAGATTTTTGTATTTCTCTTTTGATTTCTTTGGATTTGTTTTCTCCTAAGATTTTGATGTTGTGCAAATTTTTACTATATGGGTCATGAGGCTCCGATTATTTGGCTCATGTTTGAGTATTTTGGGGTTCTAACCCGCCCTGGCTTTGGACTTTAAGCCGCTAGTATATTTTGGTTTGAACAATTGAGGTCATAAGGCTGTAAGTCTTTGGGTTGTCACCCGCATTGGCTGTTGATGTTTAAGCCGCCGGCATGATTCGGCTCTACAGGTATGTTTTCAACTGTCATATAAGTCTTCAGGTTTGGTAACCTGCCCTGGTTTTTTACCTTAAGTCGCCAGTATATTTCGGCTTGAATGGCCTTGATTCTAGTCTTTTTAGTAATCATATAAGGCTATATATGTTTGGGTTGTCACCTGCCCTAGCTTTTGACCTTAAGTCGGTAGGACATTTGTTGTTTAAACTTTGTGCAAGACATGGAAAACTTTAAATGAAAATAAGAGTACTGGTATGGCTCATATATATGATCACATCAGGCCTGGCATAAAGAGTAAAATAGGCGGATCAAAAGTCAGGATCAACATGCACGAAGGCATGACATGGCAGATCCTTATTTCATACTACCCTATTACAAGGCTTTCAACTGAGCCCAAAAACTTGGAATTAAGTGTTTTTGGCGCAACACTCCCATAACCCAGCTTGAGAGCCGCCTAAGTTATCATTGCTATGGTCAGTTGTCTTCCTGACGCCTTGAAGATTGTGGGTCATCCAGCGCCGGCTCTTCTTCGTCGACCATCTGGAGGTCAGCCAATGTCCAATCGATGCCATTTAAGGCCTCGAAGGTGGCTTCATCATTGATAAGAACGTAAGTGTCAAGGTCAGGGGCAAAGAGGTGCTTACGCCTGGAAGGAACAAGATCCATCACTTCATGTGTAGGCGGCTTAATTTTGCTGTTCTGATCATCGTAAGCCAGCGTGTAGTGCTTCAGATTTAGTTCTTCAATAAGCTGGCAAGCCATGGGCCGCATCTCCCTGACGCACTTGTTGAAGTATTGTTCTTCAAAAGTTGACCCGTCATCTTTAAATTCAGGGTATCCGGTGACTATCTCATCCGGGTCAAGTTCTGATTGCCATGCCTTAGGTCGACCTAGAGCAACAATGGCTCCCGCTCTGGCAGCTGACAATCTGCACTCTTTGATTTGAGCCGGTACTATTGAGAACTGCTCTAGCACGGTCTTGATAAGCGTTGGAGGTTTCTTCCCACCTGATAGGGCAACAAGACTGCATAGAGTTCCAGTATATAGCTGCCCAGTCAATGAGTAAATTGCCTTTAATTTCAGCAGCATGCTTTGACCAAGGCCGGCGCTTCTGGAGCCTGTTCAATTAAGGCATAAGAGTCGCCAGGAGGGTTACAAAAATTACATATCACAAATCGCTAGGCGAGTTAAAGAAATATTAAAGCAGATGATGAGTTGTATATGAATCTTACCAAAGATGGCGGCTGACATTTGAATAATGTGGTGCTTTAAGCCGGCTTACTCTTCGGTCACCGGCTTAAGCGCAACTTCAGTGTCTTTAGCTCTTTTCTGTAGGGCAGCCTTATCAGCCTCCCAGGCGGTTCTTTTGGCGTCAAAACCCTCCTTGGCCTTTTCAAATTCTTCCAATGAAGTCTTTAGTTTTGACTCGGCCTTGGCAGTTTCAGCCTATTGCAGTTCAATGTTTTTCTTCAAATCACCAAGTTGTGACTCTTTCATGATCAACTCTTCCTGAAATATATTGTTGAAGAGGTGATTATTACACAATGAGCAACATCAATATTATACAGATATTTAAGTCCCAGAGCACATTGCAAGCAATATACTTGGCACTTGGGGCCTATGTAGGTCATTTTCAATCCTTATGATGACCCAACTTATCTTGTCAGATTAAGCCGGCCCTTGAGGGCTACATGTTTGATTTCACTAAGGTTATTGAAGACCTGGCTTATTTTGTCAGATTTAGCTGGCCCTTGAGGGCTACATGTTTGATTTTGCTAAGGTTATTAAAGACCCGGCTTATCTTGTCAGATTAAGCCGACCCTTGAGGGCTACATGTTTGATTTTGCTAAGGTTATTAAAGACCCGGCTTATCTTGTCAGATTAAGCCGGCCCTTGAGGGCTATATGTTTGATTTCACTAAGGTTACTAAAGACCCAGCTTATCTTGTCAGATTAAGCCGGCCCTTGAGGGCTACATGTTTGATTCCGCTAAGGTCATGGAAGACCCGGCTTGTTAGATTAAGCCTGCCCTTGGGGGCTACAGGTTTGATGCATAAGGTTTTGTTCAGAGTTAATGCTTTAAAGACCCGGCTCATCCTTGGTAGGATAGGCCGGCCCTTGGGGGCTACATGACTATATGCATATGCACCAGTGGACCAGTGGAAAGAGGTTTAGTTTGTACCTCAAACTTCTGCCTCATCAAGTTAACTAGACCAGCCTCCATATCGCGGCTTGGGTGCAGACGACTTAGGTAGCCTGCATGCAACCCGCCTGCGCTAAAGTCTGCATAGTGCTGCAGATCCAGTTTTAGCTTGCCCTTGTCTGAGACTGGCGGCTCTTCTTTGGCGCTATGTTTGGCCAAGAAAGTAGGATTTCCTAGCTCTGTATAACCTGTGCCAGTAATGATAACATCTGCAGTGTTCTTTTCGAGAGGGATCTCTTCAGTTGGCTTTAGAGGAGTTGGCGACTTGGGGCCTGGCGGGTCTGGATGAATAGCCGGGTTAATTTCTGTATGTACTGGCTCAAAGACAGGGGCATCAGTGGACGGTGGCGGGTCATTGACAGGCTCTTCAGGATCTTGAATAAGGGCCTCAGATATTTCTGATGCTTGTTTCTCTGGTTCAGCAGTCGTTGGATCCTTTGAAGACCTGCCCAGTTTTTGTTTTTTACCCGCCTTGGCTACGCCTCTATAACAAAGACACAAGAGCTCATGAGAACATGTCATTGTGAATTATTTATGAACAAGTAGAAATACTTACCCTTGGGCAACATTTAAGACAGGCATTTGAGTTCCTGTAGAGTCACCGGATGATGGAGGTGTTCCCTGATAATTTGAGTCGGAAGGATTAAGAGGTTGACGAAAAAGACCAGCCTTCGGAAGAGAAAGAGTTGGGCTATGAGGCACCTCATTTTGACGCTTACGAGGAACATGAGTGTTGGGTAAGCCGGAGTTGATGTCTTGAGAACCGTCACTCCGGGTCGTACGTCTTGAGTCATGCTGTTGCTTCTTCAAAAGAAAATTGGGGTCCAAATGAGCAAGAGGATGAGAAAATCTTACTTTCCGGATGACCCGCCGGGTTTTCTTTCTTGGCAAAGAGTTTGAGTCGGAGGAGACAGGTATTACCTCTGCTGCATCAGCCTAGCTTGTCTCCGCATCATCCTAAGAACAGTCGGCATCAAAAAGTCGTATAAAAAGACGACCAAGGGAGTCGAGTTCTACCTTCGAGTCATCCAGCTTGAGAAGATCTTCTGCGGCTTGTTTCTTACGACAGACCGGAGCACGGGTTTTTGTCTTAGGCTTCTTGGCCGAGGCGGCGGCTTGCGGTTTATTGGTCCAGAAAGCGGAGTTAGCCTGGATAAGTATAAAAGATTAAAAACAAGGCATATTCCAGAGTTGATCTGTATTGAACCAGATAATAGGAATACTTACAGGTGGAGCTTTATTTTGTTTAAAGAAGGGCGGCAGACCAACTTTATTGTAGTTCTCCTGAGACTCGCCAAGCAGGGTCCTGAAAGCTTTAAAGATTTCTTCGGTGGTAAAGTTGTCCTCAGTGTACCGTTGAGGATCATTGGGCTCGCCAGTGTATTCATACATTAACCTAGGGCGGCGGCTCAAAGGGAGTATCTTCCAAGAGACCCAGCACCGGGTTAAGTCAACTCCAAGCAACCCATGAGCCAACAAAGCTTTAGCCCTAGAAAGGAATGGGAAGGCCCTGGCATGCTCTTCTAGATTTTTTTTGCTTGGCGGGTCAAAGTTGGATTCTCCATTGCTGGAGCAGTATTTTTACAGTAAAACCAGGTGGTCACCCATCCCTTGGGGTGACTTGGTAAAACGGTGGAAGGAAAATTATTATCCCTTCGTGTGAATAGAGACTCCGCCTAATTCCTGGCTGGGGCCATTTTGACATTCAGTCTGGCAGTTTATATAAAAGAACTCCTTGAAAATGGGTACAGTGGGTGCTGTTTGCAGATAAACTTCACAGAAGATTTGAAAATGGCAGATGTTTGATACTGAGTTTGAACTTATGTCTTGAGGGTGTAAGTTGAAGTAATGGAGAAGATCCCGAAAGAATATAGACTCGGGTGGAGTAAACCCTCTGAGTATGTGATCAGTGAAGACCACAATTTCATCTTCGGCAGGAGTAGGGATCACTTCCCCATTGCTAACTCGCCATCCAATTTCCTGTTGACTCGCCAATAGGCCTTGGCCTACATAATCATCAAGGATCTCCTTGGTAACCAAGGAACATTCCCAATTGACGATAGTCATGTTTCGGCAGTTGAAAAGCTACGGCCTGGAGGTAGAACCTAAGACATGGCAGTGGGAGAACTAGTAAGCTGGGGATTGAATCTCAGGAAGAAAGAATGAATCTACGATTTGAGACAAATGCCAAAACTACTACCGCATGGCTTCAGTGTCATTTTTGGACTGAGCTAAGCGACGTGGTGGATGAACTACGATGAATTTGGATGAACACGATGAACACCGATGAACTAGGGTGACCTAATGCAGATTGGAAGTGAGAAAAGATGAATACCTAGCGATGCTGATGAGCAGCAGGTGTGTGTCGCGATTCTCTGGTCTAGTCAGGTTGATGCAGCGGCCCAGTTGGAGTCGTTGGTGAAGAATGGTGGCGGCAGAGCTCCAGCGGTGGCGGACGACGAGAGAAGGAAGAAGAAGAGAGAGGGGCAGTGGTAAAAGGTAAAAAAGGGTCCCCCATCCCTATTTATAAGGAAACAGTAAAATGGCATGCGTGGAAATCAAGGAGGCAACATGATTATCTCAACAGTGCAGGCGCCTCGGTTCTCGGACGACCAGTTAATGCAAAAGATCCGTTATGATGTCATGGGTTTTTTATGGATTTGCCTCGCGTGACGTCATGGTGGATTACAATGATTTGTTCAAGGTTAAGCTTTGGAAAGACGATTCGCCAACTGGAGTAGTGAAGATTGACATGAACAAGTTCAAATCAATCTGGGGCCTAATGTTGGCGATATAACCCCAAGGTGTGACCGGCCCAGAAGGGGCCGGGTTACACCGATGGTGACTCTACATAAAGAAGGCCCAAGTAGGTACAAGAAGATGAGACATGAAGATTGGTGGCGGCTTACATGGTGGGTCTATTAAAGGCCCAAGACCTGGTGGTAGAATTGTGACCCGGAGGGTGTGAGCCGCCACGATGGCGACTTGTCTAACAAGGAAGGGTAACTTAGAAACCGAGTTGGTCATATTGTGTGATCCGGCTTGGACTCTTCTAAGCCCAAGGCCTCGACCTATGTATATAAAGGAGAGACCCTATGGCAGGTTAACTAAAGAAAAACAATTGATCGAGATCTAGGTCAAGCGATTCTGCTCCCTTGTAATCGATACCCAAACAATAGTCAACAAAAGCAGGAGTAGGCTTTTACCACGTTGAGAGGGGCCGAACCTGGGTAAACTCTATGTCCTTTGTTCTGTTTAACCCCTTCAAGCTAACCTACATTGCGATGGCTCCACACCTAAGTCCCTTCACAAGGGCATCTGCCGTGACTAAACCACGACACATATCATGTGAACAAAACAAAAACCGAGGTATACCGATAATTATTGAAGAAGAAAGATGGGTTGCGAACCGGGGCATCCCCAAGCTTAGATGCTTGAGTATGCCTAAAATATTTACTTGGGATGCCTTGGGCATCCCCAAGCTTGAACTCATGCCTCTCCTTATTCCTCTTATATCGATAACTCCTCGATCTTCGAACACTTCATCCACACAAAACTTAACAAAAACCCTTCTGAGATCCGTTAGTATAATAAAGCAAATCACTACATTTAGGTACTGTTGTAAACTCATTCCAATTTCAAACTAGCATTATATCTACTGTATTCCAACTTCACCATGGTTCATACCCCGCGATACAAACCCATAGATTCATCAAAATAAGCGAACAACAGATAGAAAACAAAATCTGTCAAAAACAGGATAGTCTGTAGCAATCTAAACATTGACCATAATTACGTAACTCTAATTTTTTTGAAAAATTAGGACGAAATAATTTTTTTCATAGTAGTAATGTGTAAAAATTTCCAAAACTTTTGACGTTCCAGTAAAAAATTTCAATTCACGCACTATAGTCAAAGTTTCTCTTTTTGCACCGCACATAGCAAACAAGCAATCTAATCATCATAAAGCCAAATCTTGACACATTATTTTTATAGTACAATGGATATGTACAAGAGGATAATTATTTTTTAGAAAATTCCATGAAAAAATTCTACATTGTTTCCATGAGCATGAACACAAGTGTTCAAGGTCGACCCTCACTTCTCCAATGCATAACCTTCCAATCACTTCTCTTTTTGAAAAAGTTTTTAGGCATAAGAGGCAAGTAACTTTTTTTTGTATTTTCAATCTTTTAATTTTTTTGTTTGTTTCACCCACAACTAAAGAAAACAAAAATCAAAGGGGAAACAAAATCTACTTAGTGAAGAAAGCAAACAAGCACACACGAGAATATCAACCCCACGCTATTGCTCCTTGGCAACGGCGCCAGAAAAGAGCTTGATAATCCCAAAGTGCAAGGAATCATCGTAGCAATTTCCAAAGGTGGAAGTGATACGTATGGAGTGTCGAACCCACAAGGAGCTAAAGGTAAAATCAATATTCTCACAAGTCCTATATGCCACTGATACAACTCTACGTACACCGAACGTTTGCTTTCATCTAGAAACGAGAAATAAAACTACGTTGTGGGTATGAAGAGGATAGCTTTGCATGATATCGAAGAACTAAAATATAAAAATAGGTGTTGTTAACATGAAGTTAAAATATATTATAAATAGCGAGTGTGGAATAATCATGGGTCGGTGTGCGGAATTGTCCTAGGCAATTGTTAACAAGATCGGTAATCATTATTGCAATTTTATATGAGGGAGAGGCATAAGCAAACATACTTTCTCTACTTGGATCTTATGCACTTATGATTGAAACTCTAGCAAGCATCCGCAACTACTAAAGATCATTAAGGTAAAACCCAACCATAGCATTAAAGTATCAAGTCCCCTTTATCCCATACGCAACAACCCCTTACTCCGGTTTAAGCTTCTGTCACTCTAGCAACCCACTATAAGAGAATCAAGAACGTATTGCAACACTCTACAATGGGAATCCTTCATGTGTGTGTGGCACGAAAGGCAACATAGGACAGCACCAAAATAAGACATACAACTCAGACCAATCTATATCATCAATCAACCCAAAAGACAAAAGAAATCTACTCCAAACATCATAGGATGGCAACACATCATTGGATCATAATATGTGGCATAAAGCACCATGTTCAAGTAGGGGATTACAGCGGGGTGCGGGAGAGTGGACCGCTTAAAAGAGATGAGGAAGGTGAAGATGGTGATGTTGATGAAGACGATCACCGTGGCGATGGTTCCCCCGGCGGCACTCCGGCGCCACCGAGAGAGAGGGGGTGAGAGTCTCCCCCTTGTGCTTCCTCCTACATGGCCTCCCCCCTAGATGGGGAGAGGTTCTCCCTCTGGTCCTTGACCTCCATGGTGATGATGGTCCCCTCCGGCTTCCTCCTCCATGGCCTCCAGTGATGATGGCCCCTTCCGGCAGGGTGCCGGAGAGGGCCTAGATTGATTTTTCTTGGCTACAGAGGCTTGCGGCGGCGGAACTTCCGATCTAGGGTTCTTTTCGGAGGTTTCTATATTTATAAGAATTTTTGGCGTCGGTCTCACGTCAAGGGGGCGCCCGAGTGGCTCACAAACCATGGGGGCACGCCCTAGGGAGCTGGGCGCACCTCCTAGGCTTGTGGCCTCCTCGGTCACTTCCTGGCCCAGCTCTGGTGCTTTGGGGGTCTCTTTTGGTCCATAGAAAATCACCGTAAATATACAACCCATTCCGAGAACTTTTATTTCTGCACAAAAAATGACACCACGGTAGTTCTGCTGAAAACAGCGTCAGTCCGGGTTAGTTCTAATCAAATCATGCCAAAACCATATAAAATTGTTGTAAACATGGCATGAGTACTTCATAAATTATAGATACGTTGGAGACGTATCATGGCACACTGAACTACCGAGTAGTCATCAGTCCGCGTTTGCCAGGCGTTCACAACGTCTAGACTAGTGGGAGCAGCTGGGACACCTAGCGGTGCATCAAGGACATAATTCTACTATGCAGCAATGAGGATAAGCCTCAAGTTACGGACCCAGTCCATGTAGTTGCTACCATCATCTTTCAACTTAGCTTTCTCTAGGAATGCATTAAAACTCAACGGAACAGTAGCACGGGCCATTTATCTACAACATAGATTTGCAAAACTATCAGGACTAAGTTCATCATAAATTAAGTTCAATTAATCAAATTACTAATGAAATCCCACTTAAAAATTAACATCCCTCAAGTTATCTAAGTGGCACATGATCCAAATCAACTAACCCATGACCAATCATCACGTGAGATGGGGTAGTCATCAATGGTGAACATCTCTATGTTAATCATATCTACTATATGACTCATGTTCGACCTTTCGGTCTCCAGTGTTCCGAGACCATGTCTTTCCATACTAGGCTCGTCAAGTTTAACCCAAGTATTCTGCTTGTGCAAAAATGGCTTACACCCATTGCATGTGAACGTAGAGTCTATCACACCCGATCATCACGAGGTGCTTCAAAACGATGAACTCTAGCATCGGTGCATACTCGGGGAGAACACATTTGTCATGGATTTAACATGGCAGATGCCCTTGTGAAAGGACTTAGGTGTGGAGCCATCATGACGTAGGTTAGCTTGAAGGGGTTGAATGGGACAAAGGACACAAGGAGTTTACCCAGGTTCGGCCCCTCTCAACGAGGTAAAAGCCTACGTCCTACTTCTAGTTGTATTGCTTTAGTTTCGATTACAAGGGAGCGAATACGCTTGACCTAGTTCTCAATCTATTTTTTCTTGAGTTAACCCGCCGCCGAGTCTCACCTTTATATACACAGGTAGAGACCCGGAGGCTTACAGAGACCCGGCCGGCTCACACAACATGACCAGCTCGGTTTCTAACTAGTCATGCCTTACAGGACAAGTCTTCATACGGCGGTTCATAGGCCCGGGTCTTGGGCTTTCACCAGGCCTGCTTCCATGAGCCGCTGTCTTCACACTCTGGGCCTCCTTGGACCTTTCTTCATATGAACCACCAACGGTGTAATCCGGCTCCTCCTGGGCAGGTCACATCTCGGAGCTATATCCCCAACATTAGGCCCCAGGTTGATTTGAACTTTTTTCATATAAATCTTCACTGCTTAACTTACCAGACTGCATCAGTGCTGAATTTTCTACAGACCGCTATAACTTGCCATGACGTCATATAACAGAATCATTGTAACTCGACATGACCTCATGCGCATTAATTCCGCACAAGACCCAGGATATCTCAACGGATCTTTATCTTAATGGGCTTCCCGAAAATCGACGTGACCGCACGGTTAACATAATCATTTTACCTCCTTGATTTCCACGCATGCCATCCTTATCACCTCCTTATAAATAGGGATAGGGTGTCCTATTTTTCACTTTTACCCCTGCCTCTACCTCTTCTTCTTCCTCCTTGCGACGCCCGACGCCACCGGAGCTCTGCCGACCCTGTCAACAACGTCGCCTCGGCCGCTGCATCAACCTGATTCCGAATAGAAAAATGGCGGCGCCCTTCCACTGTCCATCAGCATCATCAGGTACCTATCCCCTTTTGCTTCCAATCTGCATTAGGGTTCCCCTGGTTCTTTGGTGTTCGTCGAAGTTCATCGTTCTTGCCCGTAGTTCATTTGCCATGTTGCTTAGTCGAGCCAAGACGTGATGTAGAAGCCATGCTTTGATTACTTTAGTATCTGCTATCAACCACAGATCTATTCCCTTCTGCTGAGATTCACTCCCCAACACAGTAGTTCGTCCTCAGTGTTTTAGGTTTAACAATTTTCACCTGTTTTTTGAACTGCCATAGATCCAAAATTATAAGCAGAACCTGTGAAACTTGTTTGTCTAGCACTTAGTGAAATTTCATTCAATTCCAGATCTGTAAATGCCTTCTTGACCACTGTTGTATGGGTAGCTCAAATGATACTTTGCAATCCACCAAGTGCCAGTTGGCTTACTCATGAATTATTAAACCGCCAGTACTTATCCAAGTTTGACACCCAACTGTGCTTTGCCGACTTAATCGTACCATTAATTTTCTTCTTTCATAGCAATCAATTCTGCATAATAAACTTTCCTTCTTTAACCATTGGGCAGCTTATCATCACAATTTTTACCCGCCAATACTCCCTTTTTAAGCTTTACATGATAAAAAATGACCAAAACTGTCACCTCGTGCGATTGGGTCGCTTCCACTATCACGGAGCAAACTCTTAAAGAATATGTTCAAGTGGGCATTTTATCAGCCAAAGATGTTATCCATTGGCGAGCTCTGGGGACAGAAGTTAGACCCGAGCGCAAGGAAAACGAAGTCATAGTTTTTGCTGATCATATGAACTGGGGTTTCTCACCACCCGGCTCAAAGTTCTTTCGTGATGTACTGTACTTCCTTCAACTTCACCCCCAAGATATTGGACCAAACTCCATTTCCAACATCTGCAATTTCCATGTCTTTTGTGAAGTATACCTTCAAGAAGAACCCAGCGTTGACCTTTTCAGAGAGTACTATTATTTGAACCGCTAGACCGAGTTTACAAATGGACCCTGCTTAGAATTTGGTGGCATTTCAATTCAAAGGCGAAGAGATGCTATCTTCCCCGCAGCCGCACTTCCCAGTCATCCTAAGGACTGGAATCAGACCTGGTTTTATTACCAAGACACATCTCCACCTGACGAAAATCCTCTGCCGTGTTTTCGCGACTGTCGGCTTAGCCCAAAGCACCCACTTCCAGACCGGATCAGTACTGCTGAACGTGCTAAGTATATGCCTACCTTTTCGAAGGTAAAAGCTTTGCTGGCGAATGGATTAACCGGAGTCGATTTGGTCCGATGCTGGGTCGCTTGGAGGATCATACCTTTGAGCCGTCGGACTGGCTTGATGTGCGAATATACTTGGGATGTCAAAGATCCACAGTGTCACTATCAAGCGCGTTTGGAAGACAAAGAGATCAATGAGATGACCAAAACGCTGCTCAGGGAAAGCTTAGAAAGTTGTAGCAAGACTGGGCTGAATCCTTTCTGCGCTCTTAACCCGGCTCCAGATGTAAGTGTTTCAAGCCAATTTACTTTATTCATTATTTACGTAACATCGCACACTCCTTATCACCACTTGCTCTCTTCAGGCTGACTGTTCTTTCTGGAGCAAGAAACTGCAAGATAAACCGGCCAAAATGGACAGGGCAAAGACCAAGGCTCCAAAGAAAAATAAGAAGAAACCTGACGCAAAAGAACAATTTGTCCTAGATGATGAGTCAGAGGTAGAACTTGATTCTCTTGGCTCCTTTTTTGTACATCTTATTGATGCTGACCCCTTTGAGGATGACGCGAAGACCAGCCAGGCAGATGCTGAAGAGGTAACTATTATTTCCTCCGACTCAGAGCCTTTGCCAAGATAGAAAGTTCGGCAAGTGACCCGGAAAGTAAGGTTTTCTCACTCTTTAGCTTACTTGGATCCAAACTTTATTTTGAAGAATCAACAACATGAAGCCCGGCGTAAAACCCAAAACAGCGGAGGGGGAGACCTTCATGCCGACTTACCCAACATGCCGGTCCCTCACAAACGCCAAAAAGAGGTGCCTCAGAGTTCAACCCTCTCCTTTCCAAAGGCGGGTCTTATTCGTCAACCCCTTAATCCTTCCGACTCAAATTATCAGGGAACTTCTCATTCATCCTCTGGCGATTCTACTGGAACTCAATTGCCAGCCTTCAAGATTGCCCCTGCGTAAGAACATTTTACTTGTTTGATTAACACCTTAAGATGATATACTCATATCCTTATGTCTTCCTTTCAGTGGCATAGCCAAAGCAAGCTAGAAGTTGAAAATAGGCAAGCCGGCCGAAGATCCAAAGGTCACTGAGACGGAGAGACAGTCATCAATATCCGAAGCTGCAAATTAAAACCCTGAAGCCACTCCCGATGACCCGCCACCAGAAACTCATGACACCATAGTTGATCCAATGGGTGTTGACCCATCCAATGCTAAGCCGCCAAGCCCTATCAAGCCTACTGAGGAGACTCCTTCTCAACAAACTGCCCAGGACGTCATCATCACTGGTACAGGCTTCAAAGAACCAGGGAATCCTACTATCTTAGTGAAACATAGCGCCAAGGAAGAAGTTTCAACCTTTGAAAAAGGCAAATGGAAATTGGACCTAGAGAGATATGCCGGTTTTAGCGCAAGTGATTTCCATGCGGGCTACTTGAGTCGCCTTCATACCAGCCGTGACATGGAGGCCGGCCTAGTAAACCTGATGAAGGAACGCTTTGAGGTAAACAACCAAACCTTTCTCTTATGAATCCATGTCAGCCGCCAAGTCTAGAGGATATGAAAGAAGTGAAAATACTGTAGACTTTAAATAATAGCCTTCATCTTGTAGCTCCTCAAAATCAGTTTATCTCCATTAGATCCAAATGAGTAGCCCCCAAGGGCCGGTTTAAACTGATTAGTTAAGCTGGGACTTAAAATCATGTTGCAAAAAATCTGAATATGGAGCCCCCATGGGCCGGCTTAAATTGAAAAATCGAGCTGAGTCATTAAGTACTTTTATGTTTTTTTTAAAATGACCTACATTAGCCCCCAAGTGCCAAGTAGAGTACTTGTAATGTGCTTGGGACTTCAATAGAGTGATCATCATAACTGCTAACTGCCGCTTGATTACTGCTTTTCAGGCTGAATTAAGCATGAAGGAGTCACAAGTAGTCGACTTGCGGCAGAATATCAAATTGCAACAAGCAGAAACTTCGAAAGCTAGGTCGGAACTGAAAGCCGCCTTGGAAGTATCTGAAAAATTGAGAATGGACTTCAATGCTGAAAGAACCAGCTGGGATACTAAGAAGGTGGCACTATTGAAAAGAGTTGAAGACGCTGAAGCTGCTCTTAAGCCGGTGACTGAAGAGTTATCCGGCTTAAAGCGACACATTAATCATATGACAGCCGCCATCTTTGGTAAGTGACACTTCACTTCAATCTTTCACAACCGATTTACTTTGACCCGCCTGGCGACTTATCAGTATGTTTGCTCAACAGGCCCTAGGAGCTCCAACCTTGGCCAGTATATGCTTGTGAAGCTCAAAGTCGTGTACACCCTGGTGGAACAATTATACACTAGTACTCAACGAACTCTTGTGGTTATCTCCAATGGTAAACAGCCGCCTACCCTTCTGAGGGAAGTGCTAGATAAACTGTCTATAATGCCCATGAAGCTAGAAGAGATAAAGCAATCAGCCGCCCATGCTGGTGCTACCTTAGCCGAGCCAAGGCATGGCAAGCGGAATTAGACCCGGCGGAGATGGCCACTGGTTGTCCAAGTCTCAAAGAAGACGGGTCTCCCTTTGATGATAAGGACTTTGCCAAATGTGTGAAGGAGATGCGTCCCCTGGCAAGCAAACTGGCCGAGGAAACTGATTTATCCATGTATTAGTTGGCTTACACCATGGAGAATGCAAAAGTGAAAGCGCCGGCTTATGACGTCATGGATCTCACCCCTCCAACGCGTAAGCATACCTTTGCTCCTGATGTCGATCCATCCCCAATTATGAATGATGAAGCTATATTCAAAGCCTTAACCGGCATCGACTGGACGTCTCCTGACCCCCAGATCGGTGAAGAGGAAGAGCCGGAGCAGGATGACCTGGAGGCATCAACCCGCCGTGACGAAGGCCAGTGATACCATGCGGCTCTTAATTTAGAGCATAAGCACAATGTGTGGAAAAACACTTAAGTCCCATTTTGTAAGTCCACTGTGGCCTTGTAATAGCCAGGCTTGCAAACAATGATCTGTTATGCCATCATGCATATTTTAGCCATTTGACTGTTGAACCGCCGATATATCTGGTTTATAAATCGCCACTTTTATTTGTTCATCATCACCAATGTGGGGTAGATCAAAATTTGCATATTTTCTACACACAAGGTAAAGAGTATATGCCCTGGCGGTTTAAGCCAAGGTGGGTAATAAATCCTGATATCATAGTCTTTGAAACATTGTATAGCAAGACTATAATAAAGGCTATCTAAGCCAGAAATATGCTGGCGACTTAAAGTCGAAGACCAGGGCGGTTTACCAAACCCTGAATATTCATAACATCATAGAAAAACATACCTGTTGATTGATATCATGGTAATTCCCTTGATAATGATAAGCCATAGACATGAAATATCATGATGTTGATTGCTCAAGGCAAATATCCTGGCGGCTTACAATCCGCTATCAGGGCGGGTTATGAAACCCAAAGATGCTCAAATATGAGACATAGTCAGGGCTGCCTGGCCCGAATTTTACCAAATACACTTGAGCAGAAGAAATCTTCGATGGACGCAAATTCAAAATGTCTAGAAGAAAAGAAATTTAGAAAAGGCAAGTGCTTTTATAGGCTGCACAGCCTTAAAATTCAAGTGCTTTCATGGGCCACACAGCCACTAAGATTCTAGTGCTTTCATAGGCTGTACAGCCTTAGAGTTGTCCTTGCTCCCTGTAAGCCGGCCCTCACATGACAAACCGCCGTTTTAACCTTAACAAGTTCAGGGTCTTATTTAAAAGATTGACTGTTAAGAGTACGGCGGGTCATTCAGGATTACCTGGTGGAGAAGCATCTTGCATATAGGCAGGTCGAAACTCAGGATTCAGCATCTAGCCTGGTCACGAGGGTAAGAAAGCTAAACCCGTTGGGTTGGAAGCCCCCAAGCAACCTATAACATGGCATGGAAGCCGATCAAGAGGGTAAGAATAGCTATGCTCATTGAGCAGGAAGCCCCCAAGTGATCTATAATGTGGCATGGAAGCCGATCAAGAGGGTAAGAATAGCTATGCTCATTGAGCAGGAAGCCCCCAAGTGACCTATAATATGGTATGGAAGCCGATCAAGAGGGTAAGAATAGCTATGCTCATTGAGAATGAAGCCCCCAAATGACCTTATGAACAAACAATAAAGACTCAGATACTTAGAAATGAAACGACAGAGGCCCTGAATTATCAGGGATGCCGGCTTTACTATATTGATCATAATATATACTTTGATGAAAGTATGTACAGCACAAGAGCCGGTGGCTCAAGTGTAATAAGGCCGAAGATAAGCGATGTTCCAAGGCCCGCGGGTCTCCTCCTTCGATGTGCACGAATCCTTGTGTTCTCGAATATCAATGAGGTAGTATGACCTGTTGTTCAGGTTCTTGCTGACCACAAAAGGTCCTTCCCAAGGTGGGGATAACTTATGCATATCTGTTTGATCTTGGATTAACCGGAGGACCAAGTCGCCTTCTTGAAAGGTTCTGGTCTTGACTCTGCGGCTATGGTAACAACGCAGATCTTGCTGATATATCGCCGAATGAGCCGCCGCAAGGTCATGCTCTTCATCCAACACATCAAGCACATCCTGTCGTGCTATTTCCTTAGCAGTTTCAACATAAGCCGCCACACGGGGCGAGTCATGACGGATATCGCTTGGAAGAACCGCCTCTGCCCCATAGACCATGAAGAAGGGCGTGTAGCCTGTGGACCTGTTGGGAGTAGTATTGACGCTCCAAATTACAGAGGGTAACTCCTCAACCCAACAACCCGGCGTTCACTGCAATGGAACCATAAGCCGGGGCTTTATGCCTTTCAAGATTTCCTGATTGGCCCTCTTAGTTTGACCATTAGACTGTGGGTGAGCCACTGATGAGACGTCAAGATGAATATGCTCTCGTTGACAGAACTCTCTCATATCACCATTAGACAGATTAGTGCCATTATCAGTTATGATACTGTGAGGGTAGCCAAAACGGAAGATGACTATCTTTATGAATTGAACTGCCATTGCCGCATCACACTTACTGACCGGCTCTACCTCAACCCACTTGGTAAACTTGTCAACCGCCACCAAAAGGTGGGTCTTCTTATCCTTAGACCTCTTGAAAGGTCCAACCATATCAAGCCCCCAGACTGCAAACGGCCAAGTAATTGGAATCATCCTCAATTCTTGAGCTGGCACATGAGCCCGTCGAGAGAATTTCTGACAGCCGTCACACTTACTAACAAGAACCTCTGCATCAGCATGAGCCGTCAACCAGTAAAATCCATGACGACAGACTTTAGCCACAAGAGATTTAGAGCCGGCATGATGGCCACAATCACCTTCATGTATTTCCCTTAGAATCTCATGACCCTCTTCAGGAGAAACACAACGTTGGAACACGCCTGTGACACTGCATCGGTGTAACTCGCCATTGACAATAGTCATAGACTTAGACCACCGGGTTATCTGCCTGGCCAAAATTTCATCCTTAGGTAACTCACCCCGAGTCATATAAGCCAAATATGGAATCGTCCAATCAGGGATGGCATGGAGAGCCACCACCAACTGTGCCTTCGGGTCAGGAATAGCAAGATCTTCTTCGGATGGCAGCTTAACTGAAGGATTATTCAATACATCAAGAAAAACATTAGGGGGTACCGGCTTATGCTGTGACCCAAGCCGGCTCAAAGCATCAGCCACCTCGTTCTTCCTTCGATCTAGATGCTCCACCTGATAACCTTTGAAGTGACCAGTGATATTATCAACCGCCCGGCGATAAGCCGCCGTGAGTGGGTCTTTAGAATCCCAAGTGCCAGAGACCTGCTGAGCCACCAAATCTGAGTCGCCAAAGCACCTAACCCAGCTTAGATTCATCTCTTTGGCCACCCTTAGGCCATGTAGCAAGGCCTCATATTCAGCTGCATTATTTGTACAGGGAAACTTCAGCCTTAAAACATAACAAAACTTGTCACCTCGTGGGGAAGTCAAAATAACTCTAGCCCCCGAGCCTCCCAATTGCCTGGACCCATCAAAATGAATAGTCCAATACGTATTATCAGGCCTCTCCTCAGGTGTCTGCAATTCTGTCCAGTCGTTGATGAAATCCACAAGAGCTTGAGACTTGATAGCTGTCCTTGGCATATACTTCAAACCATGGGGTCCAAGCTCAATGGCCCACTTGGCCACTCGGCCTGTGACCTCTCTATTTTGAATAATATCCCCTAAGGGAGCAGAGCTGACCACAGTAATGGGATGACCAAGAAAATAATGCTTCAGCTTGCGACTGGCCATGAACACCCCATACACTAGCTTCTGCCAATGTGGGTATTGCTGCTTAGACTCAATTAAGAATTCACTAACATAATAAGACGGCTTTTGGACTGGATATTCCTTACCCGACTCTTTTCTTTCCACTACAACCACCACAATGACGGCTCTGCTGTTAGCAGCCACATATAAGAGCAAAGGCTCCTTCTCAATAGGAGCTGCAAGAACCGGCGGCTCAACCAACTATTTTTTAAGCGCCTCAAATGCCTCATTAGCAGCATCACTCCAAACAAAATGATTTGTTTTCTTCATCATCTGGTACAGAGGAATAGCCTTCTCTCCCAGGCGGCTTATAAACGGGCTTAAAGCAGCAATACGACCCGCCAAACGCTAGACATCATTGACGCACACCGGCTTAGCCAACGAAGTGATAGCTTTGATTTTCTTCGGGTTAGCTTCGATGCCACTCTCTGAGACCAGAAAACCTAAGAGCTTGCCTGCAGGCACACCAAAAACATATTTTGCCGAGTTAAGCATCATTTTGTAGACCCGGAGATTATCGAAGGTCTCTTTCAAATCATCTCGCAGAGTCTCCTTCTTTCTGGACTTCACAACAATATAATCCACATAAGCGTGAACATTGCATCCAATCTGGTTATGAAGACAATTTTGAACACAACGTTGATAAGTCGCCTGTGCACTTTTGAGCCAAAAAGGCATATATACGTAGCAGAAAGCTCCAAAAGGTGTGATGAAAGCCATCTTCTCTTGGTCTTTAACTGCCATCTTAATCTGATGATAACCAGAATAAGCGTCCAGGAAGCTTAAACGCTCACAACCCGCCATTGCATCTATGATCTGATCAATACGGGGAAGAGCAAAAGGATCAGCTGGACAAGCTTTATTGAGGTATGTGTAATGCACACACATACGCCAAGTGCCATTCTTCTTAAGAACTAGCACCGGGTTAGCCAACCACTCAGGATGAAAAACTTCAACGATGAACCTGGCCACTAAGAGCCGGGCCATCTCTTCTCCAATGGCCTTACGTCTCACCTCATTAAAACGACGAAGGAATTGCTTGACCGGCTTAAATTTGGGATCAATATTGAGAGTGTGCTCAGCGAGTTCTCTCGGTACACCCGGCATGTCTGAAGGCTTCCATGCAAAGATGTCCCGGTTCTCACGGATGAACTCGATGAGCGCGCTTTCCTATTTCGGATCCAAATTGGCACTGATAGTGAACTGCTGAGATGAGTTGCCAGGGACAAAATCAACCTGCTTGGTATCATCCGTCGATTTAAACTTCAACAAAGGGTCATGCCCTGTGGTTGGCTTCTTTAACGGAGTCATATCAGCCGGGTCAACATTGTCTTTATAAACCTTAAGTTCCTGCGTGGCACAGGCAGACTCAGCATAAGCAGCATCACCTTCTTCACATTCGAAGGCTATCTTCCTCTCACCATGTAATGTGATGGTACCCTTGCGACCCGGCATCTTAAGCTGCAGATACACATCACAAGGCCGTGCCATAAACTTGGCGTAAGCCGACCGTCCAAACAAAGCATGATAGGGGCTTTTGATTTTAACCACTTCAAACCACAATGTCTCTGCCCTGTAATCATATTCATTGCCAAAAGCTACTTCCAAGGCAATCTTACCAACTGGATATGCCGACTTAGCAGGTACCACACCATGAAAGACTGTAGAGGATGGCTTAAGATCTTTGTCAGTCAAATTCATACGGCGAAAAGTATCATAATAAAGGATATTGATACTGCTGCCTCCGTCCATAAGCACCTTAGTGAATTTGTAACCCCCAACCTGAGGGGCCACCACTAATGCCAGATGACCCAGATTGTCAACACGGGGCAGGTGATCCTCCCGGCTCCATACGATTGGCTGCTCTGACCATCGCAAGTATTGAGGCAGTGCCGGCTCAACTGTGCTCACCGCTCGCTTATGAACCTTCTGATCTCGCTTGCACAGGCTTGTGGTGAAAACATGATATTGGCCACTATTAAGCTACTTTGGATTACTCTGATACCCTGACTACTGTTGCTGGTTATCCTGACTGGGTTGCTGGTTATAACTGCCCTGATTGCGCTGACCTTGATATCCAGAACTTGAGCCGCCACCTCCGAAGCCGGGCACGTGTGAACCGGATCCTGACCCACCGTGCGGGCCATTATTGTTATTGTGGTCCTGATGAAAGCCGGAGTTCTTATATTCCTACATGATAAAACAATCTTTCCACATATGAGTCGACGGTCTATTCAGAAAACTGTGCTTTGGGCAAGGCTGGTTCAACATCACCTCAAGGTTAAACTTTGTCCCTCAAAACTAAGGTGGTTTTCCCTTACGATGCTGGTTGTTATTATGTGTGTTGGTATTGGCCACAAAATCTGACCCGCAATCATTTTGCTTGCGCTTACCGATCCTACCCTGGTTATGCCCTGTCATATTTTGCAGCTGCCCTTTTCCATTGCCGTTCTTCTTCCCCTTGTTGGACTTCTCCTCATCAGACCCAGGTGATACGTCTCCAACGTATCTATAATTTTTTATTGTTCCATGCTGTTATATTATCATTCTTGGATGTTTTACAATCATTTTATATCATTTTTTGGTACTAACCTATTGACATAGTGCCAAGTGCCAGTTGCTGTTTTTTTGCATGTTTTTTACATCGCAGGAAATCAATACCAAACGGAGTCCAAACGCAGCGAAACTTTTTGTGGATTTTTTTGGACCAGAAGAAATCTAGTGGGCCGAAGAAGCGCCTGGGGGGTGCTCCGAGGGGAGCACAACCCACCAGGGCGCGCCTGGAGGCCCAGGCGCGCCCTGGTGGGTTGTGCCCACCTCGGGTGCCCCCTGAACCGCCTCTTTGCTCTATAAATACCCCAATATTCCAGAAACCCTAGGGGAGTCGACGAAAATCAATTCCAGCCGCCGCAGAGTCCAGAACCACTAGATCCAATCTAGACACCATCATGGAGGGGTTCACCAGTTCCATTGGTGCCTCTCCGATGATGCGTCAGTAGTTCTTTGTAGACCTACGGGTCCATAGTTAGTAGCTAGATGGCTTTCTCTCTCTCGTTTGATTCTCAATACAATGGTCTCTTGGAGATACATATGATGTAACTCTTTTTGCGGTGTGTTTGTTAGGATCCGATGAACTTTGAGTTTATGATCAGATCTATCTTTTTATCCATGAAAGTTATTTGAGTCTTCTTTGATCTCTTATATGCATGATTGCTTATAGCCTCGTATTTCTTCTCCAATATTTGGGTTTTGTTTGGCCAACTTGATCTATTTATCTTGCAATGGGAAGAGGTGCTTTGTAGTGGGTTCGATCTTACGGTGCTTGATCCCAGTGACAGAAGGGGAACCGTCACGTATGTATCGTTGCAACTAAGGATAAAACGATGGGGTCTATTTCTACATAAATAGATCTTGTCTACATCATATCATCGTTCTTATTGCATTACTCCGTTTTTCCATGAACTTAATACACTAGATGCATGCTGGATAGCGGTCGATGCGTGGAGTAATAGTAGTTGATGCAGGCAGGAGTCGGTCTACTAATCTTGGATGTGATGCCTATATAATGATCATTGTCTGGATATCGTCATGATTATTTGAAGTTTTATCAATTGCCCAATAGTAATTTGTTCACCCACCGTTTGCTATTTTTCTCGAGAGAAGCCACTAGTGAAACCTACGGCCCCCGGGTCTCTTTTCCAATATATTTGCTTTCAAGATCTATTTTGCTATTCGCTCTTTTCTTTATTTGCAACTTTTATTTTCAGATCTATTAAACCAAAAATACAAAAATACCTTGCTGCACTTTATTTTATTTGGCGTTCGATCTATCAATATTTACTACTCTCTCACGTCTGTTTGCCAATTTTTGGCGCCGTTGCCCGAAAGGGATTGACAACCCCTTTTACATGTCGGGTTGCGAGTATTTGTTATTTGTGTGCAGGTGCTGTTTACATAGTGTTGCTTGGTTGTCCTACTGGTTCGATAACCTTGGTTTCATCACTGAGGGAAATACCTACTGCCGCTGTGCTGCATCATCCCTTCCTCTTTGGGGAAATACCGACGTAGCTTCAAGCCGCATCAGAAGGAATTTCTGGCGCCATTGCCGGGGAGGATCTTCAACATATACCAGGTTCCTAATCACAAATCTCATCTCCTCGCAATTTACATTATTTGCCATTTGCCTCTCGTTTTCCTCTCCCCCACTTCACAAAAATTTGTCGTTTTATTCGCCCTCTTTTTCGTTCGCCGTTTTCTTGTCAGATCTATCCGCGTTCTTGCTTTCTAGTCACAATGGCTAGTTTGACCACTCCTCCTTTGTTACCAGATTTTGAAATTTTATACTTCAAACAAAGACAAGGAGAAAATTTGAAAGATGCTTGGTATAGGCTAATGGAATCCTACCGTGTTTGCAATTTAAAAGGAGACGCAAAAATTTTGCTTCGTAATTTTTATGTAGGATTGTCTTTGCATCATAGACAACTTTTAGATTTTGCCTCAAAAGGGAATTTTATCGAGCTTGACGTTAATGCTGCCTATGAAATCTTAGAAGGAATTTTGGGGGTTCCACCACAAAAAAAAGGGTTTTCTTTCACCCCAGAGGGAGTCCAAATGTTGGACAAACTTGGTGATTTGCACAAACATATGGTTGAAATGCAAAAGTATAATGAACCCCTCAAACATCTTAATGGTAGTATCAATGGCATGAATACTTTAATTACTCTTTGCAATAAGCGATTGTATATTTTAGATCTCAAGATGGTATCTTTCCCTGAGAATTTAGGGAAGCGCAAAAAGCCTCCCGGGTTTGAGGAAACCATCAAAAGAATTGCCAAAACCACGGATGACAAAACATAGATCCTTGCATTATGCTGAGCTAGGGGCGTGAAACAATAGCGCTTGTTGGGAGGCAACCCAATGAATAAAATTTATTTTTGCTTTTTTCTTTCTGTTCTTGAGTGTTTGCACAATTATGCTACTGTTATAATTGTGTTTTTTGTGTTTTAATTAGTGTTTGTGCCATGTAAAGCCTTTAGGATTATGCTGGGTGATAGTTGATTTGATCTTGTTGGAAAACAGAAAATTTTGCGTCCAGTAAAATAAATTTGAATATTCACAGAAGAGACGAAAAATTCTAAATTTTTTACAAAAGATTTATATACAAATTGCCTCTGTTTTCCTTGTTTTTCAGAAATATTTGGAGTTTCAGAAGTATTCGAAATATTCAGATTACTACAGACTGTTCTGTTTTTGACAGATTCTGTTTTCTTTGCGTTGTGTGCTTGTTTTGATGATTCTATGGTTTTCTACAGTACTTATAGTAGTGATTTGCTTTCTTATACTAACGGATCTCACGAAGGTTTTTTTGAGTTTTGTGTGATTGAAGTTTTCAAGTTTTGGGTTATCTTACGATGGATGAAGGAATAAGGAGTAAGAAGAGCCTAAGCGTGGGGATGCCCATGGCATACCAAGCTATTATCCAAAGATAAGCAAGCAACTAAGCTTGGGGATGCCCCGAGTGGCATCCCCTCTTTCTTCTAACGACCATCGGTATTTTACTCGAAGCTATATTTTTATTCGTCACATACTATGAGTTTTGCTTGGAGCGTCTTGTATGATATGAGTCTTTGCTTGTTTTGCTTTATGTTCTAAGTTATGAATCTTTGCTGGACACACCTATTTGAGAGAGCCAAAATTATGCCATGACTTATTAGAATTGCTCTCTATGCTTCACTTAAAAATTTTATGAGCTATGGATTTGCTCTAGTGCTTCACTTATATCTTTTTGAGCACGGCGTTCTTTAGTATTTTTGAAGAAATGCTCTCATGCTTCACTTAGATTTATTTGGGAGTTAGTAAATTTTTTAAGATATTCTCTCTTGCTTCACTTAAAATAATTTGAGAGAAAGAAGTATTATCCTCATGATCTTCACTTATATTTGCTTGAGCTTATCAAAAGCAACACATGAAAATTAGTTCCAAAGTGATAGATATCCAAGAAGGATATAATAAAAAAATTCATGAAGATCATTGGACAAAATAAACTTGATTCCTTGTAATAGTTTTGAGATATGATGATGTGATATGTGAGTTATGTTGATGAGTAATTGTGCTTTAGTAAGAATATTGGTGTTAAGGTTTGAGATTCCCTATGCAAGCACGAAAGTCAATAGTCATGCAATGAAATTATATCCTACTTGTGGTGCATTATTCGGTGTTAATTATGCTTAATGCTCGCTTATGAGATTATTCATTTTTTGGTTGTTCGCTTCTCAATCTTTTGCTAGCCTTCATTTTGCACTAAGTATGATCACTACTTGTGCATCCAAAACCCTTTAAACCAGTTTTGCCACATGAGTCCACTATATCTACCTATATGCGGTATTCTTTTGCCGTTCTAAGAAAATTTGTATGTGCCAGCTCTAATTTTCAAAATAAACTTCTCTTTTGTGTGATCGTACCGCTCGCGAGGCGGTGAGGGGTGGCTAATATTTTCCATGCTAGATGTGTTATTCTCATGATGAGTGTGTATTCACTTGTCATTGCACGAGAGTAAGGCAAAGGTATTAGGGATGCCCAGTCCCGAAATGAAAAAATGAATTTACTTTATGTTGTCAAATAATAAATTCCTTGGAAAGTGTTGGTATGGAGGGCACCCGTGGATACGGCTAGCCATGGAAAGTGAAAGAAATGTTGGAAAAAGGAATAAACTTTATTTTCTGTTTGGGAACCGCCTATGATATATCTAGCATCGAAAGTGTTGGGAACTCTAAGTCGTTTTCATTGGTGGGAAAAGCACACCTCCCAAAATGTTTTTATCTCTAATTTTTTTTGCTTTGAGCTCTGGCACCTCTACAAATCCCTAGTTCTCTCTGCGAAGGGCCTTTCTTTACTTTATGCAATTTTTATTTTTAATTTGAGTCTCCATCTTCTCTTATAAAGCACCAACTAGGAGGCACTATGATCGTACTTGAGCATTGGGTGTAGTTAATATTCGAGTGTGTTTCATGAATGGATCAATGGTTGAGCATGATGGGCTAGGGATAACTTATTTTAGCGTTGATATTTTGAAAGACATAGTTGCTTGTTGATATGCTTGAGTATTTAAGTCATCATGCCAAAACTAGACTATTGCTTTGAACCATATAAAAGTCCAAATGTCCATGCTATAAAAGAAAGAATATGATATGACATGTTAGGCAGCATTCCACATCAAAAATTCTGTTTTTTATCATTTACCTACTCGAGGACGAGCAGGAATTAAGCTTGGGGATGCTGATACGTCTCCAACGTATCTATAATTTTTTATTGTTCCATGCTGTTATATTATCATTCTTGGATGTTTTACAATCATTTTACAGTCATTTTATATCATTTTTGGTACTAACCTATTGACATAGTGCCAAGTGCCAGTTGCTGTTTTTTGCATGTTTTTTACATCACAGGAAATCAATACCAAACGGAGTCCAAACACAGCGAAACTTTTTGTGGATTTTTTTTGGACCAGAAGACATCCAGTGGGCCGGAGAAGCGCCTGGGGGGTGCTCCGAGGGGAGCACAACCCACCAGGGCGTGCCTGGAGGCCCAGGCGCGCCTTGGTGGGTTGTGCCCACCTCGAGTGCCCCCCGAACCGCCTCTTTGCTCTATAAATACCCCAATATTCCAGAAACACTAGGGGAGTCGATGAAAATCAATTCTAGCCGCCGCAGAGTCCAGAACCACCAGATCCAATCTAGACACTATCATGGAGGGGTTCACCACTTCCATTGGTGCCTCTCCGATGATGCGTGAGTAGTTCTTTGTAGACCTACGGGTCCGTAGTTAGTAGCTAGATGGCTTTCTCTCCCTCGTTTGATTCTCAATACAATGGTCTCTTGGAGATCCATATGATGTAACTCTTTTTGCGGTGTGTTTGTTGGGATTCGATGTACTTTGAGTTTATGATCAGATCTATCTTTTTATCCATGAAAGTTATTTGAGTCTTCTTTGATCTCTTATATGCATGATTGCTTATAGCCTCGTATTTCTTCTCTGATATTTGGGTTTTGTTTGGCTAACTTGATCTATTTATCTTGCAATGGGAAGAGGTGCTTTGTAGTGGGTTCGATCTTACGGTGCTTGATCCCAGTGACAGAAGGGGAACCGACACGTATGTATCGTTGCTACTAAGGATAAAACGATGGGGTCTATTTCTACATAAATAGATCTTGTCTACATCATGTCATCATTCTTATTGCATTACTCCATTTTTCCATGAACTTAATACACTAGATGCATGCTGGATAGCGGTCGATGTGTGGAGTAATAGTAGTAGATGCATGCAGGAGTCGGTCTACTAATCTTGGACGTGATGCCTATATAATGATCATTGCATGGATATCGTCATGATTATTTGAAGTTTTATCAATTGCCCAACAGTAATTTGTTCACCCACCGTTTGCTATTTTTCTCGAGAGAAGCCACTAGTGAAACCTACGGCCCCCGGGTCTCTTTTCCAATATATTTGCTTTCAAGATCTATTTTGCTATTCGCTCTTTTCTTTATTTGCAACTTTTATTTTCAGATCTATTAAACCAAAAGTACAAAAATACCTTGCTGCACTTTATTTTATTTGGCGTTCGATCTATCAATATTTACTACTCTCTCATGTCTGTTTGCCAATTTTTGGCGCCGTTGCCCGAAAGGGATTGACAACCCCTTTTACACGTCGGGTTGCGAGTATTTGTTATTTGTGTGCAGGAGCTGTTTATGTAGTGTTGCTTGGTTGTCCTACTGGTTCAATAACCTTGGTTTCATTACTGAGGGAAATACCTACTGCCGCTGTGCTGCATCATCCCTTCCTCTTTGGGGAAATACCGATGTAGCTTCAAGCCGCATCACCAGGGTCCTTAGTGTTGTCAGAGTCAGCGTATTTGATGAGAGCCGCCATGAGCTCCCCCATGTCACTGCAGTGACGTTTCTACTTGAGAGGGGTGAAATGGCAATTTTTCTTCAGAATTAGAACAGGAGAGCCAACGTTGATGCTATCCGATGAATGGATAATGGCGGAAACCCGGTGCACCAAGTGGTGGGCCGACTCATCCTCTCGCTGCATGCAAGTGTCCAAATCAATAATCGATAGGGGCTGCTTGCATGTGTCCTTAAAGTTCTGGATAAAGCGCGCCTTCAACTCAGCCCAGGAATTTATAGAATTGGCGGGTAGCCCTTTCAGCCAGGTTTGAGCCGACCCATCAAGCATCATTAACATCTAACATCTCCATAGCTAGCTCATAACTCTCAATCCAAGCCTCCGGAGATTGATCAGCCTTATGAGGGCCCTTGAAATCCTTAGGCAAACGCTCATTACGCAGAGGCATGGCACACCCACCTTCCTGGAAGTCATCCCGGCCTCCACAGACGCCGAAGGGTTTCGCTGAGGCTGCTGCTGAGCCGCTAATTGAGCCGCCAGCTCCGCCTCTTGATGTGCTCTCGCCTAATCCCTGATGGCTTGAACATTGTCATTATCACGGGGCGGGTCATGCCCATGGAGCGGGTTACAACGCCGCTCGCTGCTGGAAACTGCCGGCTACTCAATGCGCCGGCTGTAGCTTCGACTGTGGCGTGGAGTTGAATGAATTCGATCTCGGCTGTAAGAGTAAGTCGCCTGTTGAGCCACGACCGTCCGAAGAAGTTGCACGGCGTTCTGGGTCTCTATCGCAGCTGGGGACTCGCCTTCAACCGGAAGAGCCGCCAGCCGTGAAGCCGCGGCAATATTGTTATCTAGCGGGTTAGAATAATGACCTGGAGGTGTCGGCACTTGTTGATGCGGGGTCACATTCAAACGAGGTTGGTCTGTGATGCGAGGCTGAGCCGCCGCCCCAGTTGCAGGTGCCTCTGCAACCCGGGTCACACCAGGCGAGTTACTCAGCCCTGCTCCAGGTGTAGTAAAGAGGTTTCGCCCCTCAAACTACGAAGGTAGGTGACTCTGGTGCCTCCTTCGAAGAACAACATTTGACGCATTCTGATCCAAGTTTAACCGGAAAGCTTCTGCTTGAATCTGCTGTGCCTCGGCCTCCAACGCGGCTCGCTCCGTTGCCATCCTGACATTCTCTGCATTGAGCTCCTCTGTAGCTTGGGCTACCTCATCCCGTAGTTTCACAACCTCCACCTTATGTTGTGCTTGAGTCGCCGGGGTTACCTCTGCAGCCAATAGAGTTGCCAAAGCGTCCAAGAGCTCGGATAGGACCTGAGCCGGCAGGCGCGCAGAGCCACTCGCCCCGGCCATCGCAGTAGCCGTTGAGCCAGAGGTCATAGCCGCGGCAGTCGATGAATTCACCATCTGTTGCATACCGGCCATGGAAATAGCAGCCCTGCTCGGCGGCTCATAGGATTCCGGAATAAGGTCGCCATCGGAGTAGCCCCCAAGCCCGCCGTCTTGTAGTTGATAGATTGACTCGGTTTCGCCGGTTGAGGACTCATCACCTAAATAGATGCCTATCTCTCCACCAGACACAGATCCTTCCTCAAGATCCGCCCCATGAACAAAGCCAACGAACGCATGCTTCCTGGCAGGTTGGACCTTGGCGGGTTGCGCGCGCCGAGCCATCTCAATGGTGTTGGTGCAGGCGTCCGGCTCAGGCTCTGATTCACCAATCTAGCCGATGAAGACGTGAATTCCGCCGAAGGGGACCTGGTACCCGTACTCGATTGAGTCGGCCTCGGGACCCCAGCCAGCGTCGTCGATGTAGATCGTGCTGTGGCGGCTATTGTTCATCCGGCCCACGGCATATCCCTTGATCCCTAAGAAGCTGCCCTTCAAGAACTCGAAACCATCGTGCGAGAGCCCCACGGTGGGCGCCAACTATCGTGGATTTAACACGGCAGATGCCCTTGTGAAAGGACTTAGCTGTGGGGCCATCGCCACATAGGTTACCTTGAAGGGGCTGAATGGGACAAAGGACATAAGTAGTTTACCCAGGTTCGGCCCCTCTCAACGAGGTAAAAGCCTACGTCCTACTTCTAGTTGTATTTCTTGAGTTTCGATTACAAGGGAGCGAATATGCTTGACCTAGTTCTCGATCTATTGTTTCTTGAGTTAACCCGCCACCGGGTCTCACCTTTATATACACAGGTAGAGACCCGGAGGCTTACAGAGTCCCGGCCAACTCACACAACGTGACCAGCTCGGTTTCTAACTAGTCATGCCTTATAGGGCAAGTCTTCATACGGCGGTTCATAGGCCCGGTTCTTGGGCTTTCACCAAGCCTGCTTCCATGAGCCGCCGTCTTCACACTTTGGGCCTCCTTGGACCTTTCTTCATATGAACCGCCAACGGTGTAATCCGGCCCCTCCTGGGTGGGTCACGTCTCGGAGCTATATTCCCAACAACATTTATCTTGAAATTAAGTGAAGGCATCATCTTATAATGCTACCGTCGTTCTAAGCAAAATTAGATGCATAAAGGATAAACATCACATGCAATCAAAATATGTGACATGATATGGCCATCATCATCTTGTGCTTCTGATCTCCATATCCAAAGCAACGTTATGATCTCCATCGTCACCGGCGCGACACCTTGATCTCCATCGTTGCATCGGGGTCGTCTTGCCAACTATTGCTTCTACAACTATTGCTAATGGATAGCAATAAGGTAAAGCAATTACATGGCACTTAATGATTGACACACAGGTCATACAATAACTAAAAGACAACCCTAAGGCTCTTGTCAGTTGTCGATTTTACAAAACATGATCATCTCATACAACAACGTATATCACATCATGTCTTGACCATATCACATCACAACATACCCAGCAAAAGCAACTTAGACGTCTTCTACTTTGTTGTTGCAAGTTTTACGTGGCTGCTATGGGTAACTAGCAACAACCGTTCTTACCTACGCAAAACAACAATGGTGATTATCAAGTTTGTTGTTTTAACCTTCTGCAAGGACCGGCCGTAGTCAAATTCGATTCAACTAAAGTGAGAGAAATAGACACCCGCCAGCCACCTCATGCAAAACAAGTTGCATCAGTCGGTGGAACCGGTCTCATGTACGTGGACATGTAAGGTTGGTCCGGGCCGCTTCATCCCACAATACCGCTGAATCAAAATAAGACGTTGGTGGTAAGCAGTATGAACATCACCGCCCACAACTCCTTTGTGTTCTACTCGTGCATATCATCACCTGGCTCTTGATGCCACTGTTGGGGAACATTGCATGGAAAACAAAAAATTTCTATGCACATGCAAGATCTATCCATGGAGATGCATAGCTATGAGAGGTGGAGAGCATCTTCATACTCTTGAAGATCGCTAAGCGGAAGCATTTATCAACGTGGTTGATGTATTCGTACACCTTCATGATCCATCTCAATCAAGTACCGAACGTACGGCACCTCCGCGTTTAGCACACATTCAGCTCGATGACGTCCTCGCCTTCTTGATCCAGCAAGAGGGGCGAAGTAGTAGATGAGTTCCGGCAACACGACGGCGTGGTGACGGTGGTGGTGAAGAAAAATCTCCGCAGGGCTTCGCCAAGCACAACGGAAACTAGGACGGAGGATAAACTAGAGGGATGGTGTTGCCGGCACACGGCTTGGTGAATCTTGATGTGTTCCACGTGCTAGCCCAGCCCCTCTATTTATATGTTGAACCCTGGGGTCGTAACTTGGAGAAAGAGCCTCCTCAAAGTTGGTTTTGCCCGCAAGGCAAGAGTCCTTCTCGGACTCCAGGACCAGACGCCAGGGTTCTCGGCGTCTGGCCCCAGACGCTAGGGTCCCTGCCGTCTGGCCCCTGGCCTCTGCAAAACTTCCTTTTGCACCTTCCAAAATCCCCGTGGGCTTTACACCTTGGCCCAAATAAAGTGTTCTCGTACCAGAACATTTCGGGAAACATCCGAAACCCCTTCCGGTGAATTCCGGAACCCTTCCGGAGACCAAACACTATTATCCCATATATCAATCTTTACCTCCGGACTATTCCGGAGCTCCTCGTCATGTCCGTGATCTCATCCAGGACACCAAATAACATTCGGTTACCAACATACATAACTCATATAATACTATATCATCAATGATCGTTAAGCGTGCGGACCCTACGGGTTCGAGAATGATGTAGATATGACCGAGACGTTTCTCCGGTCAATAACAAATAGCGGGACATGGATGCCCATATTGGTTCCTACATATTCCACGAAGATCTTTATCGGTCGAACCTTTAGGACAACAAACGTAATTCCCTTTGTCCGTCGGTATGTTACTTGCCCGAGATTCGATCATCTGTACCTCCATACCTAGTTCAATCCCGTTACCGGCAAGTCCCTTTACTCGTTCCATAATACATCATCCTGCAACTAACTCCTTAGTCACTTTGCTTGCAAGCTTCATGTGATGATGTATTACCGAGAGGGCCCAGAGATACATCTCCATCACACGGAGTGACAAATCCTAGTCTCGATCCATGCCAACCCAACAGACACCTTCGGAGATACCTGTAGAGCACCTTTATGATCACCCAGTTATGTTGTGACGTTTGATGGCACACAAGGCATTTCTCCGGTGTCTGAGAGTTGCATGATCTCATGGTCGAAGAAACATGTATTTGACATTAAGAAAGCAGTAGCAATAAACTAAACGATCATACGCTATGCTACCGGTTAGGTCTTGTCCATCACATCATTCTCCTAATGATGTGATCCTGTTATCAAATGACAACTCATGTATATGGTTAGGAAACCTTAACCATCTTTTGATCAATGAGCTAATCTAGTAGAGGCTCACTAGGGAAACGGTATTTGTTTATGTATTCACACATGTATTTAAGTTTCCAGTCAATACAATTCTAGCATGAATAATAAACCTTTGTCATGAATAAGGAAATATAATAATAACAACTTTATTATTGCCTCTAGGGCATATTTCCATCAGTCTCCTCCATCGCAAACGTTTTGTATCATTTTTAATGGTTTTATTACATCACCGTTTGCGATTAATGCATCGCACATAGTTTCGTCGAAGGGTCACTGATTGTAGTGTCACGTTAGCAGCATCCTACAGTAGTGATACTAGAAGGGATAGAGGATAATAAAAATAAGATGCAAATTGATGCTACATAATCAACTACCAATCCATGTAAGTACAAGTGTTACAAGAAAAAATGTACCGACAAGAGCAATGGGCTACACTTATGCACTGGCATTTTCTGTGTATTCAACTTTTTGGTAAGATTAAATATAGATCTGATATTTTTTATTAAATGGTGGGCAAGGGAGATAAGATGCAGAGTAATGCTACACAATGAACCACTCGCTCCTTCCCATAATATAAGAGTGCTTTGTACACTAGTGTACTGTACAAAATGCTCTTATATAATGGGACAAAGGGAGTAGCTGTTAATGTAAGTACAGTGATACAAGATGTTTGGTCCTTACAAGAGGACTGCATAGCTAAACTTCTTCGAAAGCATTGGGTTGATTCTTAATTTATGTAAGAGTCAATACGGATCTTATAATGTCCACCAAATGCAGGATTAGGAGGCTAACATGTGTAGTGATGCTACATAATCAACCAGCTATGAAAGTATGTATGGTGATACAGGGCAAAATTTACTCACAAGAGCAATGCCGTGTGTAGTATAGTTGCGAGATTCTGTGGTCCCTTGAGAATGACTATTCTTCTATAAATAGTTTTTGTACAAGTGAGATGGTAAGGCACATGCAGAAATGTAGTTCAAATTGTGATTTGATATCATAGACAGTACCTTACATTGCAGACGAGACCAATGTGTAACAAGATTATTCCAGTCACTGTCTACTAAATGTAGCACCGGAGACTTTACAGAAATTTCGTTTAGAGGCTTGCCATCGAAGTACGCTTGCCTCAGGTAGCAACGATACTTCATCAATGTGTGCTTGAAAAGCGCAACCAAGCTTTGCTCGTCTTGACTATCCAGTTTAGTCCTCGCCTATTTAAAATAATGAAATCTTTTTTCTTCTAAACTGGGAAAGATGCGCACAAAGTTCATGACAACAATAAAAGCTTCGTCTTCTAAACTGGGAAGAAGTGGAACAGGGGTCCTATTTGCTGCAATTGGGCCTCTCTCTCATTCGGAAAGGGGTTTGGCAACTGGAGTCGGTGTACTCTTTGCTGGAATGGGGGTTTTGCATGGTAGAGCTGGTGCTATGTCAACTGGCATCGTCATACTATTTGCTGCAGTTGGGGTCTGCTTAGTTGGGGCATCTGAGATGGCCGATGGAGTAGGGCTAGAGTCTGCTAGAGTTGGGGCTGTGTTTTGTGGGTGTGGTGATATTTCCACTACACCTAATGGGCTATTTGATTTATCAGGTGTCACTACCTTTTTCAAATACTTTTTTCGTGCTCCTTCGCGATCAGCAATCGCCATCTTCCTTTTGAAGTCTGATACACAAGAACATCATTTGAATGGAGAAATATGGTATGGTATGATGATAGATGGAATATGTACTAAAAATGGATAGGCAGGGCATATTCACATAGACAATGTGTAAACTAAGCAAATGGCAGTGCAACAAAGTAAAAGCAATGCAAAGCAACATTTCCAAGATATGTGCGACCAATATAACCTCGCAAAGTTAGAGCAAGCACCTTGATGGGTGAATAAGATAGGGCATCTGCCTCTGACTCCTCCACTAGGGAGCTACATTGACTTAGGTCTCCCTCTAGCTCAGAATCATTTTTAGGATCATATTCTGAACATGAATCTGTAGGTGGAGAGCGTGTGCATTGCATTGCATCCAGACTGGATCTCAGTACCTTAATGCCAAGTTTGACAGCGATGGCATTGTTCTACTTTATTCTTCTCATGCGCGCAAGCTCATAATTATTATGATGATGTTCAGTATGTAAGATTCATGAAAACATAAAAAGTAGTCAGATTATCTATGGAATGCATTGCGGATTCTACTCCAATAGTGTCTTCCTACAAACCCCTGCGTATGCAAAGTTCACCCCCCAACCATGTTAACCAGACCACACACAAAAAAACAAACCTCTTATGTGTATATAAGGGGCAGACACACATTTCAAAATTGAAGTAGGAACATTAGCACCATATCAAATTCGTATTTGAACAAATAAACTTCGGAATTATGAGTGTCGTAATGTTTAGCTTCAAGGGTGGAGTGCTGGTAGTGTGACACAAAGTAAGTACGCTATCAGTGCAACAAACCCTGGGTCCGTTGCCCAGACTGTGCATAGGCCTAAGGTCAAGATCGAACATCCAAGACCAGACCAAGCACAAGAGATCAGCTCTTTGAAAAATCGGAGTGCAGATCAAGAAGACCAAGTCAAGCCAATGGAGCAAGACACCACAAAGGGAAAACCTCCCTTCCCAGGCAGGCGAGCCTGGCAAGGTCAAGGTTGCCCCGGAAGCAAGCCTCAAGACCGTCCCGGCAGGCTTGCTAGGTCCTATGAAGGCAAAACACCCCGCCAAGGCTCCACCGCACCACCGCATAGCGATGCAAGTCATCGATCGGTGTGGTGTCAAGCCCCAAAGTGACTAAGTGGCTGTTTTTTGCCACATGGCAGCCACTTCCTATAGAAATCACCTCCAAATGACACCCGTCCAGCGACGTGTCATGCAAACAAGAGAGAAGGTGGCCGGACAGCCCGGCAAGGCGTGCTGGGCAGGCCATGATGTGACACTAAGCGACTCATTTAATGCATCGTGCCCTGTCTGCAGAGTTAGGTATGATAGCACTGTTTGCTATCTAATCAGTACACAATGACTGATTTGCCACTGTGGTGACCCCGTGATCTATAAAAGGAGGCCCATGGCAACCATAGAAAGGATTCGGACCCTTGTACACTCATACGCTCGTAGCCGCTCTCACCCTGAGGCAACCCTGCCGGGCAAGAACGCTGCGCTTCCATCACAATCCATCATCAATCCACCAAAGTAGGAGTAGGGTTTTACGCCTTGCGGTGGCCCGAACCTGGGTAAAATTGCCCGTGTGATCTCTGCCATGCTGCGCGACGTTCTCCGCTCGTTGTGCAATGTGCTCATCCCCCCTGCCGAACCACAAGGGGCTCATGGCCCCATTGGTGGTCGTGGTTTCCCACGACATCTTTGGCGCGCTAGGTAGGGGATGCGCTTGCGCGAACCCGAGAAGCGTACGTAGCATGTCATCTTCATCATCGTTCTCCTCATCAATGACTCCATCGTCCATGGCGCCCAAGAAGAAACCCGATGCTGCCGCCCAGCCGTCCTCCTCGAAGGCCCCACCGCACGTGACCATCGATGCCGCGGGGGCGACGGGGACGCCTGGGGATGTGGACACCGTGGGGGGTGTGGTCGACGTAGGCGGCGTCGTCACCATCTCCCCTTTGGCCGAAATAGGAGCAGGAGGCACCGGAGAAGGACAACACCAACAGCATCCCAGTGGCCATGCTCTACGAGGTATGGGTAAAGATATCATTCCGTCTGCACCTCTTCGCCCGCCCGAAGGGCACAGCCACAGCGGTGGCACTCACTCTGGGGCGAATCGCAATCCTCCGGCCGCCCCCGCTGCGGACGCGACCACAGGGCATGCACCACCCCCGGAGCAAGCTGACCCAGCCGATGCACCAAACGGAACCGCTGGTCCACAAGCGCCTCCACCTCGTCACCACGCCATCTTGGCGACTGGCTCACGACGACAAGAGCAAGGCGCAAACCACTACCGGCACCATCAGGAGCCGGGAAACGTTACGATCTTCATCGACATCCATGCAAAGCACCGCTTCGGAGGCCATGGCGCGGGCTCAGTTGCTATTGAGATTTCCGCCGGCAGCCGATCAGATGGATGAATGGAGAGCCACTATTCAGAGCCTGATTGGCTTCACCGAGGTGGGAGGATCGCAGCGAGCTGGCCCGCCACGTCCTCCCTAGGCAGCGACAACGGCTCACGCTACTGGCCATGCGGAAGGGGCCACCCCCACGGTGCAGTCCCCTCCACGGCAGCCAGCACGGGGGCCGCGCGACCAAGGACACGACGACGTCTCGAGGGCTTCATCCGACCCTCGAGCGCGTCAAGGCCAACGGTGAGTCCTGGAGGACAGGCAAAGGGAAGGCCCGCGTGTGACCATCGAGTGACGCCGCGACGCCCACCGCCAGTCCGATAGGCGTGATGTCCCCGACATCGACGAGCCCGCACTCGCCGAAGGCGGGTACCTGCCTTTCAAGGCTAGGTGCCCTGCCTTCACCCATGAGTTGCGGCAAGTCCGTTGGCCATCCACTCGCACGTTGAAGCCAGAGATACCAGAGAAGTATGACGGGAGACTGAACCTAATAGAGTTCTTGAGCATCTACACCATCGCTATTCAAGTTGCCGGAGGAAGAGATGAGAAGGTGTTTGCCAACTACTTCCCTTTGGAACTCAAGCCAAATGTGAGGTCTTGGCTGATGCACCTGCCGGAGAACTCCATTTCGACCTGGGCTGACCTATGCCATGAGTTCGTTGGCGCCTTCACGGGAGGCCATCAAGAATCAGGACGACCCAACGACTTGCAGCTCCTTCCGCAGAAAGAAGGAGAGACTCTGCGGAAGTACATGCAGAGGTTTAGCCAAGTCCACAGAAATATTCCAGACATCCACCCGGCAGCTGTGATACCTGCGTTCCAGTCCAACATGAGCAATCGTCGGATATGTTCCAAGATGAACGTTTGATTGCCCAAGACTGTGAAGGAGCTTTACACTCTAGTGGATAAGTGTGCTCGAGTAGAGGAGGGAAGGAGGCTCCCGGGAGAAGAGGATGGCATTGACATCGACTCAGAGGATGATGACAAGGCCATCAGTCAGAAGAAGAAGAACAAGAAGCGCAATAAAAGGCGCAAGGATAAGGCAGTGATGACCGTTGAGGGATCGGGCATGCCTAGTACTGGCAAGAAGGCCAAAACTAAGGTACCCGGCAAGGAAGTTTCCGCGTGCACTGATTGCTGGGAAGCCGCGACTACCGAGAAGGCTGGGAAAGGTGATGGCCCGTACTGCAAGATCCATCGGTCCAAGGGCCACTATCTCCAAGATTTTCATGAGGTTGAGCAGCTCGTCAAGAAGCGGAGGGCTGAATATGAGAAGCGTGATAAGGAAAAAGGTCAGAATGGCGCTGGCGGGAAGGGCCGAGGTGGTGGAGCAAGCTGCCCCGGCAAGGCTCCTCAGAATCAAGGAAAACCCGCCAGAGGCCGTGAGAAGGAGGATTGCAATGATGAGAGTGATGGAGGAGATGAAGAGGGAACTAGGGAGCAGGAATTCCAGAAAGCCACTGACGCCCTGTGCATTGACGGAGGTGCATCTCTGCACTCCTCTCACCGCCAACTTAAATAGTGGGCGCATGAACTAAATGCCGTGGAGCCAGCGGCAGATTCTCAGAGGCCACTCAAGTGGTCCCGCACGCCCATCATCTTCGACGAAGAGGATCACCCTGACCGCACCACCGCGGTAGGGTGCTTGCCATTGTTGGTCTCACCAACAATCCGCAACCTCAAAGTCACAAATATGTTGGTTGACGGCGGGGCCGGGTTGAATCTGATTTCTCCAAAGGTCATCAGCAAACTTCAGATAGCAGAGCAAGAGCTCAAGGTTACTGGTACGTTTCAAGGAATTAACCCTGGCATGAGTCCTCCTAAGGGGAAGATCACGTTGCCAGTGATGTTCGGAGAAGAGTCGAATTACTGGACTGAGAAGATCATATTTGATGTGGTCGACCTCCCCCTGCCGTACAATGGAATCCTTGGTCGCCCAGCTTTGGCCAAATTCATGGCGGCATCCCACTATGCCTACAACACCTTGAAGATGCCAGGGCCGATAGGTGTCATTTCCATTCCATCAGATAAGAAGGACGCAATCATTTGCGTGGACAAGATGTACCGAGAAGCAGTCGCGGCAGAGGCCGCTGAAGCCGCTGTTCCCGCCAAGGAAAGTAAAGGAAAGAAGAAAGCTAACAGAGGCGCCAGCAAGGAATTCAGGAAGCGTGCCTCTTCGGAGTACGTTGCGCCTATTGATGACTTGCCAGAGAGTTCCAATAGCAAGATATCCAATGCTACTGCACCCGGTGTGAAAAAGGTCCCGGCAGGGCTGGCTGGCGCTGATAGTACTTTCACTATTAGTGCCACCCTCGATGACAAACCGGAAAGCGTGCTTGTTGCCTTCCTGCGGGCAAATATCAATGTGTTTGCCTGGCAACCATCTGATATCCCCGGTGTTCCCAGGGAGGTAATCGAGCACCACGTTGCTATCTGCCCACATGCCCGACCCGTCAAGCAGAAGGTCCGAAAGCACGCCTTGGAGCGGCAGCAGTTCATCGTCGAGGAGATCAAGAAACTTGTGGCAGCTGGTCTAGTCAGAGGAGTATTGCATCCGACATGGTTAGCGAATCCTGTGGTGGTACGCAAGGCCAACGGGAAATGGAGGCTATGAATAGATTTTACGGATCTGAACAAGGCATGCCCGAAGGACCCATTTCCCTTGCCGCGCATCGACCAGATTGTGGATTCCACCTCCGGGTGTGACCTCCTTTCCTTCCTGGATGCCTACTGTGGATATCATCGGATCTTTATGTCCAAGGAAGACGAAGAGAAGACAACGTTCATCACCCTGTGTGGTACATACTGCTTCGTACGGATGCCTTTCGGGTTGAAGAGCACCGGATCCACTTTCGCAAGGCAGTCCAGATTGGTTTTGAGTCACAGTTGCACAGAAACATTGAAGCTTACATGGATGATATTGTGGTCAAGACCAAGGACAAATCAACCCTCATTCAGGATCTGGAAGAGATGTTTCCTAATCTGTGCAAGATCAACTTGAAGCTAAACCTAGAGAAGTGTGTGTTTGGCATTCCTTCCGGCAAGCTACTTGTCTTCTTTGTGTCCCACCAGGGGATAGAGGCCAACCCTGACAAGATCAAGGCTATCGAGCAGATTCAAGCACCCAAGACAGTTAAGGACATGAGGCATTTGACTCAATGTGGTACCGCGCTTAGCAGATTCATTTCCATGTCTGCCGAGCGTGCCTTGTCGTTCCTCAAGATCTTGAAGAAGGAAGGACCCATGGAGTGGAACCCAGAGGCAGACACTGCACTACAAGATTTGAAGGCCTACCTTTCCTCTGTGCCCAGTTTGGTCGCTCCCAAACCACAAGAGCCATTGCTGCTTTACTTGGCGGCAACTAATCAAATGGTTAGCGCAGCACTGGTGGCGCAGCGGGAAGTGGATGAAGCGGCAGCCATAGCCAGTGTCCCCTTCGGGGAGGAAAGTGGGGTAGCCCCAAGGTTGCGGTAAAGAAGAAGGTGGTGCAGCGCCCAGTGTAATTCATCAGCTCCCTGTTGTAGGGGGCTAGATCCAGGTACTCTGGTGTGCAAAAGTTGATTTTTGGCCTTGTCATGGCCTCAAGGAAACTGCGCCACTACTTCCAAGAACACAAGATCACGGTTGTCACCCGCTTCCCTTTGCAACAGATACTCCGAAACCCTGAGGCTACCGGTAGGATAGTGGAGTGGGCCTTGGAGTTATCCATCTTTGGTTTGAAGTTTGAGAGAACATCAACTATTCAGAGCAGAGCATTGGCAGAGTTTATTGCAGAATGGACGCCAACTCCTGATGAAGAAGTGTTGGAGACAGTTATTCCCGGCAAGGAAGTGCCTCAAGAATGGATCATGTATTTCGATGCTACCTTCTCCCTACAAGGTGCAGGGGCTGGCGTGCTTCTCATTCCTCCTACTAGAGAACACTTGAAGTACGTCGTCCAAATGCATTTTCCCTGGGAGAAGGCTACCAACAATACTGCGGAGTACGAAGGGCTCCTTGCCGGGCTCAGGAATGCAACAGAACTGGGGATCAAGAAGCTGATCATTCGCGGAGACTCGCAACTTGTGGTGAGACAAGTCAACAAGGATTACCAAAGTCCATTGATGGAGGCATACGTTGAGGAAGTGAGAAAGTTGGAGGAGCGCTTTGACGTATTGCAAACAGAGCATGTACCCCGTGCGGAAAACAACATTGCTGATCATCTCTCGAAGTGCGTTGTGTAAAAGCTTCCTGTGGGACCAGGGACTTTTGTTCTCCATCTGACTCAGCCCTTCGTATCCCCGGCAACAATGGCCAGGAAGAGGAAGAAACTGGACTCCGGGAAGCCTCTCCCGGTAGAACCTTCCGAGGCTTCCGGCAGAGAACTTGTCGGGAACAACTCCCATTTGGTCGCTGAGTTGCATCCTCCCACTAGGCCACCAGTCCCCGCAGTCGAGGAATGCACTCCCACAAATGAGGAGGTGCCGCTAGTCCTCGTTGCCGAGCCTCAGGCTCCAACTTGGGCGCGGCACATAGTCCATTTCCTCTAAACTGGAGAACTTCCCGAAGAACAAGAAGAAGCTAAAAAAGAAGCCTGGAGGGCCAGTATGTATCAATTCGTTGATGACACACTGTACAGAAGGAGGCCCAACGGTGTGAAATTGAAGTGCGTTTGTCGGGAAGAAGGAAAGGAACTGCTGGCAGAGATACACAAGGGTATGTGCTGCTCACACATTGGATTCAGGCTCTGGTTGGAAAAGCTTTCCGGCAAGGATTTTACTGGCCCACATCCCTCCAAGATGCAGTTGAGTTGGTAACCAAATGTGAAGCCTGCCAGTTCCATTCCAAGAATATCCACCTGCCTGCCCAAGCTCTTCAAACAATCCCTTTGTCATGGCCATTTTTCTGTCTGGGGGCTCGACATCCTGGGCCCCTTCCCCCGTGCTACTGGGGGCTTTGAATTCTTGTTTGTTGCAATCGACAAGTTTACAAAGTGGCCGGAAGTAGAGCCCCTGAGAAAGGTGACTGCTGAGTCAGCTATCAAGTTCTTGAAAGGGTTGGTATGCCGCTTCGGAGTCCCTCCTCGAATCATCACAGACAACGGCACCCAATTCATGAGCCACACCTTCATGCAAATATGTCCATGCCCTCGGAAGCTAGATCTCATTCGCCTCTGTTGCTCATCCAAGGAGCAATGGGCAAGCTGAGAGGGCGAATGCTGAAGTGTTACGAGGACTCAAAATGAGAACATTTGATAAGCTGCAGAAGTGTGGCAGGTGATGGATCGACGAGCTACCGGTGGTTCTTTGGTCCCTCAGAACGACACCAAATCGAGCTACCGTGCAGACTCCTTTCTCCCAAGTCTATGGGGCGAAAGCAGTTATCCCCATAGAACTCATTTACGGGTCACCTCGAGTACTTGCCTATGATGAAGTAGTGCAGGAACAGCACCGGCATGACGACGCTGTGCTACTCGAGGAGAACCGTCTCTGGGCTGCTACGCGTGATGCACGCTACCAGCAAGCCCTGCGTCGCTATCACAGCCACAGGGTTCATGCCCAGAGTTTTGAGGAAGGCGACCTTGTCCTTAGGTGCGTTCAGTCCGCCAAGGGTACAAACAAGTTGACACAAAAGTGGGAAGGCCCTTACCGGGTAGTACGAGTCACCAGACCTGGCGCAGTCCGGCTGGAGACCGGAGATGCCATTGAGTTGCAAAACTCATGGAACATTGAGCATCTCTACCCGTAAGGCACCGCTGTCGGGCCCTGCCCGGCAGCCACCCTTTTGTACAGGCCTTGCCCCTGTTGCATGTAACCCCTTGTACAAAGCCAGGCGCAGACCCTGAGCAACAGAGAAATAAATGAAGTGCTGGGGGGCCCTGACAAATTGCATGCATGCATAAGCATATCATGAGCATAGCATGTTCATGTAGATAAGATCGCATGAGGCATCATTTTCATCTGCACCAAACTGCAGCTCGTACCGTGGATTCTACCCCGAAGAGGAGAAGAGAAGACAAGCCTACATTGCGATCCCCGGCAAGCCCAAACAGATAAGTTCTCTCTCTTATCCGTACATGTTCTGTAAGTAAAAACTTGTGCATAAGAAAACCTTGCCACTTTCGAAACTTAGGTGCTCCCATCCCTTGACTCGAATGTTGCTTCGGTCTGGGTGATTGTAGTGGCCTTTGGCGAGAAGGTTTGGTGGGGGGCTGGTCCCTCTTTACGATTTGTGCCCGGCAGGCCTAGCTCCGCAGCAGCAAACTGAGGGTACCGGCAGGATAGCCTGCCAGGGAAAACTTGTTTACTTGAGTGTATAGAGGCATTCTACCTCTGCATGGACATGTTACATGCACAAGTGCCCAGCAAGGTCTATCTTTTTCATTAATATGCTTACCAACAAGTACAGATCTTACAGAACACAAACATGGATAAAAGAGATTACATAATTTGAACTAAAGTTTGGCAAGTGCCTACATTTTTTAGATTGAAAAAAGATAAGTGCCCCGTAATGCCTTTTCTCTGTTTTCCCCCTCTTAGAAGCTATAGAAGGGAGACGAAGAAGACGGAGGGAAGGCCCGGCTGGGATTCAGCGCCTCCCCAGGATCAGGATGGCGCCGTTCCCAGGCTGGGAGGAAGAAACCGGAGGGCAGGTGCGGATGGTGATGCTGGCGGAGGCCGAGCCGGTGATGATGGTGCTGCCGGCAAGCACGCCTCGTTGGAGCGGTCATCCTCGCTCTTGACGCGTCATGGGTTGCCGCCACCTTCCTCACCGCTATCGCTCAAAGCTCCCACCACGGCGGCCAGGGCGAACACCAGGCGCTCCAGGTGGCTCCACAGAGAGCATGGTCGTCTCCAACAACCCGAAGATAGAAGGTTGCCGCCCCTTGAAGAAGCATGCATGGGGACAAAGAGCCCGCCCGTGCGCCAGGCAGACAGTACCCTGAAAGGAGGGATTTGCCATTACCAATGATGAACCACTTCTGTGGCCTCACGCCGACATCACAGGGAAAGGGGGGAATAGGCCACGAACAACTACCACGCCTTGCCTCCATTGTGGGCTCCGGCGTGGTGTCTCTTGCGTCGCCTCTCACTAAGATTGAAGCCACGGGCGGCCTGCCGACGAGCGCACCAGAGTCGCTACCTCCGGTGCTCCCACTGCACCACCTGCGCGTCCCCCGGAGTCCTGCGCAAAGACAGGAGGGGGATCCTACCTTAGCAAGGGCGTGACCGCACCCTTCTTCTACTCCCCTAGCATTCAACATCATCAACCCCAAGCTAGGGCCCGGGGCCTGGCCCCGAGCTCTCCCTTTCAGTATACCCCAGGAGAAAGCAGAAAACAGAGGAGGAGGGGTGTGTGGATGAATACTCCCACTCCTCCCCCACCCCTTCTTTTATAGGCGGGCAGAGGCTGGGAGCCGACCCCTCGGCGGGTAACCGCCGTATCCGAGAAGGCTGGGCCCCTGCCTTGACGCTCTCCCACACCACGCGCCTCCGTTACCTACCCCACTCAATGCATGCAGCATACGTGGCTAAGGATAAGGGCGTGGTGGGAAGAGTGAATTGACAGTTACTCACCCACGCGTTAAAGTCATTCATGGGCCATTACAAAAGTGGCCCTACCATAAATGGCGTTACGCGACGCCCGGGAGGACCGGAAACTGACCTGGACTCAGGTTAATGAAGAAGCAAAGAAGATCTCAAGGGACAAGCAACTACTACCCTCTCGCCTGTGCACTGGTTAGGGCCTACCCCGACGACGCCCGGCAGCATGTTCGGGCCAGGCCCTACGGCTCCTGTCAGTGCAACAAAAACTGGGTCCGTTGCCCAGACTGTGCATAGGCCTAAGGTCAAGATCGCAACATCCAAGACCAGACCAAGCACAAGAGATCAGCTCTTTGAAAAAATAGAGTGCAGATCAAGAAGTCCAAGTCAAGCCAAAGGAGCAAGACACCACTAAAGGAAAACCTCCCTTGACGGGCAGGCAAGCCTGACAAGGTCAAGGTTGCCCTGGAAGCAAGCCTCAAGACCGTCCCGGCAGGCCTACCGGGTCCTACAAAGGCAAAACACCCCACCAAGGCTCCACCGCACCACCGCACAGCGACGCAAGTCATCGATCGGTGCGGTGTCAAGCCCCAAAGTGACTAAGTGGCTGTTTTTTGCCACATGGCAGCCACTTCCTACAGAAATCACCTCCAAATGACACCCGTCTAGCGACGTGTCATGCAGACAGGAGAGAAGGTGGCCGGACAGCCCGGCAAGGCGTGCGGGGCAGGCCATGATGTGACACTAAGCGGCGCATTTAATGCGCTCTGCCCTATCTACAGAGTTAGGTTTAGCATTGTTTGCTATCTAATCAGTACACAACGACTGATTTGCCACTGTGGTGACCCCTTGATCTATAAAAGGAGGCCCATGGCAACCATAGAAAGGATTCGGACACTTGTACACTCGTATGCGCATAGCCGCTCTCGCCCTGAGGCAACCCTGCCGGGCAAGAATGCTGCGCTTCCACCACAATCCACCAAAGCAGGAGTAGAGTTTTATGCCTAGCGGCGGCCTAAACTCGGGTAAAATTGCCCGTGTGATCTCTGCCGTGCTGTGCGACGTTCTCCGCTCTTTGTGCAATGTGCTCATCCCCCCTGCCGAACCACAAGGGGCTCATGGCCCCATAGGTGGCCATGGTTTCCCACGACATATGCAGATTGTATTCCATGTAAAATGTCGTAGTCTATGTGAAAGGTGGATATAACACTTTTCTTTCTATACTATGCAGTGTTCGTTGCCCACACATGATGGAAGATATCACATAGAAAAATACTATTCAGTCATGTCTACGGTTCCAGGATTTTGAAACACGGTGGTCCACCCAAAAAATATTTACAACAATATGACAAGGCAAGCATAAATCTAGTGAATCAATCAGTACTTGTCAATAAGTTGGGCTAGCACTTATTGTTTGCAACTAATCGAAGTGAATAATTGGATATCATATCGAATGCATAAGAAAGACACCTAAAATTGTCAACAAACCTGGCCTGCAGTAGTAATGTGGGTCAATGTCACTATGACCAACAATCCAACATGACTAGTGTCTGTTCCTAGGCCAGGAATTTTGAAACCCAGTCAACTTTGCAGGTACTAAAGATTACTGAAACATCTAAACCATTAAATGTAGGTAGCACTCAGTAGACAACAAACCCTAATGATAGTCCTACCTAATGAGTAATGAATCCAAAATGGGTGATGGGGAGTGGCTGCTGAGTGTTGAGGACGTATCTCAGGATAAATCGGGTTGGTTGAGTGGGTGCTGCATGCCTGAGCCCTGAACGGACTGTGAAGGTAGGCACGCTGGCGCGCCCCAACAATGCTGGCGCTCTTGGGCGAGCGGTTGCTCACCTCCTATTAGTCTGGCATCTCCTCCTAAAGTCATGCCATCAAGGGACGGCATGTCACCTGCGAGGCAAGCGGCAGGGGGCGCGTATAGATCAGAAGCGCAATAGAACAGAGGGGAATCGGGGCCTGGGCTGACCCAAAATCCTAAGGTGGGTCGTGGCCCACCGTGGACACCCTGTAGATCCGCCCTAGCGGTGTACATGCATTTCGAAACTAAATTAGGAACATTTAGCTCAGCAATTAAATGACTCTATTTTACTAATATCAGCATCATATCAGATTCGTATTTGAACAACTAAGCTTGTTTGGCTTCATGGGTGGAGTAGTGCAATTATGACATGAAGCACGTAGGATGATCGTACAGTGATCATAAAAGGGGGGAAACCCTAAGCATGATAATTTAAACCCTATATTATGGCTGTGCCATGGCAGATTTGAAGCTGCAAACCGCATAATGGTACTTAGCAACCGATGTTTGTTTTGAACTAACAACCAAGATTCTAAGAGCTGAAAAGACGGTACAGTAACCAAGTGATGATCTATTTTCTGGTTGAGATAAAAAAGTTGAGCAGATGTGAAGAAGTACCACCTCCCTTGCAGCGTCATGTAGGCGTCGGGGATGTGATGGCTGTCTGTGGCATGGAAGAAGATCTGCGATGGTAGACGGAGGCATCGGGGAATAAGTCCCATTGCGGTGGACGAGAAGGTCGTCAGAGCCGACCCGGCAAGGTGGACGACTGCGCGGATGAAGCGAGAGGATGCGATGCAAGGCTGTAAGAGCCTGGCTTAATAGGAACAATAGACTACTCATATCAACAAGGAATTCCTTCTTTTCCGGGAGCCCATTCAAAAAGAACGCCAAAGTTAAGCGTGCTTGGCTTGGGGTAATTCTAGGATGGGTCACCGACCGGGAAGTTGGTCCCGGGTGCGCACGAGTGAGGATAAATTGCGCAGGAAAAACTAGTGTTGGTCCGTGGGGCCAGTCTTGATCCCGCTAGACGTAACAGGATGTTACAATTGGTATCAGAGCCGACCCTCGTGGTTACACGGACATTTGCGAGGCAAGTGTGCGGGCAGGTGGCTCATGGTACGTGTGTCCGATGACACACGGCTTGGCACAGTGTCCAGACTGGACGCAGATACATGTGCCAAGAGGGAACATTCCTGATGGGCCGACGAGGATGTCGGTTCCTTTGAGTGGTGGTGTATGTGAGAGCCTAGCTTAATAGGAATGATAGACTAATCATATCCACAAGGAATTCCTTCTTTTTCGGGGGCCCATTCGCAAAGAACTCCAAAGTTAAGCGTGTCTGGCTTGGGGTAATTCTAGGATTGGTGACCGGCCGGGATGTTGGTTCCGGGTGCGCACGAGTGAGGACAAAGTGCGCAGGAAAGACTAGTGTTGGTCTGTGGGGCCAGTCTTGATCCCGCTAGGCGTAACACGGTGTTACAAAGGCTCCTGGTCTGGCACTGTGGATGAGAAACGTGATCTCTAGCAGTGGACGACGCGGTCTGGGTACGCACTCAGGCATGGAGGAGGACAGCGGCGATGGATGGGGTGGCGGACAGAGGAGGCTGGTGTGGGGATGGTGTTCTAGTGCCGACGTTGTATGAATGGGAAAATGGAGGGAGAGGTACGAGGAACCATGTCTTTGGGACGTGCTTGTCTGAAATATGGGGAAGTTACGAACTTAGCTCCCGTTTAAAATTTTGTACGTCTCGTCGGTTGGGGATAGGATGGTAATCTCGCATCTCCCCAATATTTGCCGAGAGCGATTTCGAGCGAGGAGAGGGTGTTTTGGCGCCCACGGTTGGCGCCCACAGTGTATGAACGGGGCTGACAGATAGGGCGGCTGTGTCACGTATCAGTGAATTTACAAACCTGCCCCTATTTAAAATATTTGCCTACATCAATTTCAGTCGAGGAGAGTTTGTTTTGCTGCCCATCATGTATGAATGACGAAATGGAGGGAGAGACATATGTCTTTCGGACGAGCTTGAATCAAATGTGTTTTGTCTTCCACGTTTGGCTCCCACCGTGTCTGAATGGGGTGAGAGGCAGTCGTGTCAGGTCTGATTGAAGTTACTAACCTACCCCTATTACCCCTATTGAGAGCAGTGGAAATCAGGGGTAGACATTAATTTCCATCTCGCAAACACTGGTTTCGGGCAGCCGACATGGGAGTGGGTGTTTTGTCGCTTCTTTCAAATTTTGGGAGAATAAGCATTCATGTTTACCCTTGCAACTAAATTTGAATCCATTTTCTATACTTATACGAATCTTTATAAATCATTGTATGGTTTCTTATATATCTTCAAAATCACAACAAAGATGTATTCCACTTTCATATATGAATATGATTTACAAACGCCGATACTCGAATTTAGAAGGTAGAATCCAGTTTATGGTGAATTCGAATATTTGAAACCACTTTATGTCCAACTCAAGTGTAACATTTATGACACACGCAGCATATAGTGTACTCCCATTTAGATATGAATTTTAGAAGACAAGCGATGTATCAAAATTCAAAATACTGAGTCAATCAACCAATAATATAGAAAACTAATGGACATATAAAGACTTATAGAGTATCTGGATCAATAATATCAACTAACATGCATAAGCTAGGCCCCTGTACATTTTTTGCTAGAAGAGCATCTTTTTTTAGCAAAGCTAATACAACATCTTGACCCTTTTAGATGCGTGCCACTTAAGGACCATCTATACTACTATTATTGTTCAATGCACATTCAGCCCGATTGGCATATTTGTAGGTCTAGCATAGCAAACAAAATGATATATCTTTTCCTTAAAAAAATGAAATTTCTGACAGTCTTATCAATTAATATAGACTCATGCTAAACAAATACAGACAATAAACAAAAAAACAATTATTACATGATCTCTAAAACAAATGGTTCGATCGATTACATGAACAAAAACCACAAAGTTTATTGAATGATGGAAAAAACATTTCACCTACGATTTACCAAGTGGGATATTTAATTTCCCTTTCCCTCCAGGACCTTCACAATGCGGTCAGTCTCAGCTTGCTTCGTTTTGAAATCCACCAAATATTTAATGGTTTTCATGAGTACTGCTTGTGATTGTCTTGTTTGCTTCCTCAACATGTCAACTTCATCTCTAAGTGCAGAAGCAGACTCTCTTTCTACCAATAGTTTAGCCTCTAGAGCATCAGCAATTGGCAATTCATGATGTACGGTTGGGCCGGTGCCACTGCTCTGGGATGATCCAACGTCCATGGGACCTCGCTATTTGATCTTGGGCTAACCTGTTTTGCCATTACAGTTCTGATTGGATTCAGAAAAGTTGAAGCTAGCAAAACATCTCAACTGGGAGTTAGAACAACAACCTAGGTCAACAAACAAGGAATTAAAGAGTTTTGATTTGATGCTGAAAAGGATAAGTTATTAACATCATTGCAACCGGTTGCAGCAGCAAAGCAGTTAAACAAACAAGTTTTGCAAAAGGCACCTATTGTGGCATTGGAGTTTCTCTTGGATCCTAAAAAGTTGAGTAGTCAGTAACTTGATTAGAGCAACCGGTTGTAGCAGCAAAGCAGTTAAACAAACAAGTTTTGCAAAAGGCACATGTTGTGGCATTGGAGTTTCTCTTGGATCCTGAAAAGTTGAGTAGTCAGTAACTTGATTAGAGCAAAAAGTTACAGCAGAAAACCTGTTACACAAATAAGTTTTTGAAAATATACCTGTTTTGCAATTGGAGTTCCAATTGGATCCTAAAAAGTTAAAGTTGGTAACATCATTAGAGCAACAAATTACAACAGCAAACTAGTTAAACAAGGAAGTTTTTCAAAACATACCTGTTGTGCCATCGGAGTTTCAGTTGGATCCTGAAAATTTAAAAGTTAGCAATCATCAATAAAGTGTTGCAAGAGCCATAAGAAAATAACATCAAACTAGTAAACTAACTAGTTTTGGCAACGTATTTAATTACACAAGAACTAGTAAAACTAATAAGTTCTTGGCAACATATTAAAGTAACAAGTCGGTACCGTTTACCAGCAACACAGACATGTGTAAATTTCTTTGATGTAAACAAAATGATTCTGACACACACACACACACACATATATATAAGTTAAAAAGATGTTGTCCCTCATATAAACCTAATAGTTGTCTGTCGATGAACATGCAAACATTACTAGTGCTAGAAGTCATAACAGCAAACCATTTAAACAAACAGGGTATCAGAATGTACATTACACATGAATTTTGTTGCACCCTAGAAGTAGATATGACCAGCTATCTACGTGCTTAAGTAGCTATTTAAGTTCAGGCAAAAAAGTAATTCAATAAACAGTAAGTACCAATCACATAGATAGGCGCAGTCTATAATAGGATTAATAGGCTATGGCATTATGTAATCAGTAGCAAACTAAATTAAGCCAAGCAAGGTAATTGAACAATTTTGTAATCAGTGGCTAACTAAAATTTTGAGAAGCGGGTAACTGAACTTACACTAGTTCTTTGTACGTGCACACTGCAACTTCTTTTTCGATTACAAGGTTCTACGAAGGAGTCCATGGCATCACTTGCTTGGATACACAGTCCCAATACTCCTTTCTTTCCACATCGCATTGGTAAGTCGAATGGTTAATCCGATAAGATGGTGCGTGTAACACCCCAAAATTCTAACCATGATTTTATTAAGTAAAAATTTTGACAGAAATAAAATTTGAATTATATTACATCTTTTATTAATTTCAGAACCTTTTTGGTTTTTTTGTTTTCAAAAATCCTTCCCTCCATATAGAAACTTTAAAAAATACTATGGGTTTGAAATTTTTCTTAATAATTTCATTTAACATTTATAATTCAGTAGTAAATATTTTTATAATAAAGTTTGCCCAAAATAATTCTTTAATTGGTATTTTCAACCTCTGAAATGCTTCTGTTGAACTAAAACTATTTCAAATAATTATTTTAAAATGCCACAAAAATTATGAGCCATCTTGTGATGCCTATAAATCAGTTTTGTGCAAAAACCCAACTTGGTCTTTTGAAATTTTTTAGCAAACCCTCCTCTTTTCATTTATGTCCCATCCTTGGGTTATAACTACAACCCTAATTTTCCTTGCTCAAACAATTCTGAAAATTCTTCCCTCTTGTAGTACTTCCAACCAAACCCTTAAGTCTAGAAGATCAGCCACAATTGCGTCTTTCAAGTCCACCAAATGATCCCTCCAAGTTTGGGTCCAGAACTGGATTCCTTGAAAAGTTGCACTTGAAAGTTATTCAAATTGCCCATCTAACCTTATCATCATTCTTACCATCCAATGAGAAATTATTCTGCCAATTTTCAAATTCAAAAGAGCTCTGTAGCTAGCCTTAGCATTTCAGCAAACACCTTGTGGACATGACTGAAATCTTGCAATCTTTCTAAACTCCATGTGGCAGTAGCTACTCTTGCTAAACTAGCTAGTCCACCACCTTTGACATCCAAAGTAGGCCAATCCTAGGAAGTTTGGCATTCAACCGAACCATCTAAAGTCCATTGGCATTTCGTCAAGCACATTGCGTGTGTGTCCAGAGCACGCACCGCATGTCCAAAGCACGTGTATTGCATGCCCAAGACGCCGCCGCTCCTGTGCACTGCCCACACCACAGCTGCTACCTCCCCTGGCTCGCGCCACCCCCTAGCTGATCGCCCGCACCCGCTGCAGCCTGATCCGCACCCCTCCTTGACCCAAGCACCGGCCAGAGCCACCGCCGACCATCGCACGTCACTGTCGGCACCGTCCAGAGATAACCGAGCCAATCCGCAAATGTCATCTCACCCTCGCCTTAAATAGCAACCACTTGAGATGATCCGTAGCTCACTGGCCTCTCCACGGACCTCAGCTACCTCACCGCCGTCCACGCCGACCAGAGCCACCACCCGACGAGTCCTCCTCTGCCACGTCTCTGCCACGGTCCCTCTCGCTTAATTGCCAACGGCCTGAGCTCATTCGCGGCTCACCAAATTCTCCACCGACCACGCCGGCAACACCACCAGCCTTATCTACCTTGCCACCATCCAAGTTTGGCCATTAATGGCGAAGGTCGCCGTGACCGTCCTCTGGAAACAGCAAACCGACCTTCCCCGTGCTATAAAACCCCTCCCGAGCTGCTCTAGATCATAAGCACCACTCCTTCCCTCCTCTGCAAGCCATCTGAGGCAGCTAAATGACCGGAGGTGGTCGTCTTCCCTGCCTCCAGTAGCCATGGCCACCATGGCCTTCCGGTCGATTCCTCACCTATACCTCCCTTGAGTAACCATGGATCCATACCATCTGTCAATTTCGCCGGAGTTAGCCTGTGGGCAAATGCCCCAAATCGCTTCCGTCGGAGTCTTTCGGGGAACCCAGCCGCCGATGACTCCGTGCCTCTCTCCGACCGTGTCAAGTACCGGAGGGACCAGAATGACCTCCTAAACTCGATGGTGGGCTCTGCTTCCCGAGGGGCGCCGCTGTTCGCCAGCCATGGCCGCCGGCGCGGCCTCTTCCGTTCTGCAGCGGGAGAGACGACGCGGGTGGACTGGTCAAACCTGACTAGTGGGCCAGGTGGGACCCATTGTCAATGACCAGGGCCAGTACCAATTTGTTTTAAGTGAAAGCATCTTTCCGTGAAGTATGTCTTCTCTGCTAGAAAGCGTAATCCCATCCGAAACATTTTCTTTTATAAGTTTTATTTAAATACAGAATTTGACCACAACTTTGACTAGCTCTAATTTTTAACCACAACTCCAACTGACTTGATTCTTTTTCTGTTATTCCTCAAATTTCATCTAGTTAATTTTAGGATTTATTTCAAAATTTTCCAAACAACTCTTTGGTACTATTTTGATATTATATGATATCTAGAATATTTTGAAAATAGAAAAAATGGAGGGAAGAGAATTTTCAAAACTTTTGGAGTGCAGTCAACCCTTCTACATGCTCAAAGCAAGCATCTTGGACACTTGATATGATGAATGCTTGGTTTTTTGCTTGCTAGTATATTTGAATCATGATTATGGTAATTCAAGTGAAATTGCATAGTACTATTTCTATTGCATGCATGTCTACTCATAATATTTTGCCTTCACTTAAACATGAGATATATTTGGGTGAGGTTATTACCCATGCCACACATTCACATGTCTTTCTTGCTAACCTACAGGAAAGATTTGTCATGAGAAAAAGTGATCGTGAGACTGAAATCTCATTGTGACAAGAATGATCAGTGAGGGCATGTTGGGACATGCCAGGTGGTGACCCTGTTGGCTACTACCAAGGAAATATATTATGCTAATCATTGCAGGAAAATATAAACCTCCTGAGTCGACCGTAGATCGAGTCTTGTTTCGGTAACCCCCATACTTGAATCATTCTACCACATGTCCCTGCCATGGGTACAATATGGTTCAGTAAGTTGAACCCCTTTCCTGCACACACCGTACAGAGAGGCCATAGTGAAAGATACCATTTGATCGCTGGTGGGCATGAACGCCGGTCTGGGACCGAAGCTGAATGTTCATGCTATTGGAGACCGTTGAGTGAGGCCTTCGCACTTAGAGTTTTAATTTATCATTGTTTTGGGTGATTCCTGGCTTGATGGGTTAAAGCTAGTATGAGCGAGTCAGGTGTGTTTTCAGCCCAAAGACCGTAATCGGAATTAGTCAATGTCTTGGGGTTGACTAAAGAAATCCTTTACTTGTAGGTAAAGAGTACAACCTCTGCAGAGTATAAAAACCTATTCGAATAGCCGTGTCCGCGGTCAAGGACAATATTCTGGGATGGGTCAAGTGTCGGTCTTTGAAGGAAATAATTAAATTGAGAATGATTCATTTTTGCAGGATAATTATTCTCACTACTGATGCTTGATATGTCTCCAACGTATTTATAATTTATGAAGTATTCATGCCATGTTTACAACAATTTTATATGGTTTTGGTATGATTTGATTAGAACTAAGACGGACTGACGCTATTTTCAGCAGAACTACCGTGGTGTCATTTTTTGTGCAGAAATAAAAGTTCTTGGAATGGGCTAAAAATTTACGGTGATCATTTATGGACCAGAAGTGACCCACGGAGCACCGAAGCTGGACCAGGAGGTGACCAAGGAGGCCACAAGCCTGGAGGGTGTGCCCACCCCTCTAGGGCACGCCTCCCGAGCTTGTGGGGTCCTCGGGCACCCCCTCACTTAATCCCAATGCAAAGTGCCCTCATATATATAGTAACCCCCGAAAAGAAGCCTAGATGAGAAGTTCTGCAGCCGCAAGTCTCTGTAGCCACGAAAAACCAATCAGGAGCCCGTTCCGGCACCCTGCCAGAGGAGGAAATCATCACCAGAGGCCATCTTCATCATCCTGACGGCCACTATGATGAGCAGGGCGTAGTTCACCCTCGGGGCTGAGGGTATGTACTAGTAGCTATGTGTTTGATCTCTCTCTCTCTCTCGTGTTCTTGATTTGGCGCAATCTTGATGTACCGCGAGCTTTGTTAATATATTTGGATCATATGGTGTTCTTTCCTCTCTACCTTCTTGTGATGAATTGAGTCTTGATCTTTGAGGTTTCGTTATGTTGGATTGACTATTGGATTTGAGAACACTTGATGTATGTCTTGTGATGGGATATCCGTGGTGACAATGGGATGTTCTATTGAGTCACTTGATGTATGTTTTGTCACTCAACTCGCGGTTTCCCGAGGCGACATTGCGGTAATCTATACATAGGGGTTGATGCATGTTTTCGTCCTACGTTCTCTGATAGAAACTTTTGAGTGATTCTTTGTTGCATGTTGAGGGATTGTTATATGACCCAATTATGTTATCATTGTTGAGAGACTTTGCACTAGTGAAAGTATGAACCCTAGGCCTTGTTTTCAAGCATTGCAATACCATTTTTGCTCACTTTTGTTACTAGCTACCTTGCTGTTTTTATATTTTCAGATTACAAAAACCTATATCTACTATCCATATTACACTTGTATCACCATCTCTTCGCCGAACTAGTGCACCTATACAATTTACCATTGTATTGGGTGTGTTGGGGACACAAGAGACTCTTTGTTATTAGGTTGCAGGGTTGTTTGAGAGAGACCATCTTCAACCTATGCCTCCCACGGGTTTATGAACCTTAGGTCATCCACTTGAGGAAAAATTTCTACTGCCCTACAAAACTCTGCGCTTGGAGGCCCAACACGAGTCTACGAGAATAAGTTGTGTAGTAGACATCAAGCTCTTTTCTGGCACTGTTGCCGGGGAGGTGAGTGATTGAAGGTATATCTTTAGATCTTGCAATTGAATCTTTTAGTTTCTTGTTTATCACTAGTTTGGTTTATAAAAGGAAACTATAAAAAAATGGAATTGAGGTTGCCACATATAATTCATCTTTATAATGTCTTTTTTGAAAATGATGGATCGGAAAATTGTGCCTAAGTGTTAGAAGAAGAAGTCAATAAAATGTTTTGGCATAAAATCCATGAATGATGAGCATGATTGCAATGTTGCTAGTATGAATTCTTTGAATATCCATGATGATAGTGATATGCAAAGCCATAAGCTTGGGGATGCTATGTTTGATGAAGATGATATGTTTAGTCCCCCAAGTTTTGATGAGCAAATTTATTACGATGATAGAATGCCTCCTACTTATGATGATTATATTGATGAAAGTGGGATTGGAAGACTGTCAACTCTAGGTAATGATCCGACTATTTTGGAGGGTGTTGAACCTTATTGTAATAATTATGAAAGTGGTTTTGGAGAGGTCATGACTTTATTTAATGATGATTCCACTATTTCGGAAGAGGTTTCAATTGATTATGACAAAGTTGCTATCTATGATATTTATGGTGATGACATGTATGCTATATTGAATAATGATAACCATGAAACTTGTCATCATGATTTTAATTTTCAATCACATGATAGTTATTTTGTTGAGTTTGCTCCCACTATTATGAATGAGAATAAATTTGCTTATCTGTAGAGTAATAAAAATTCTAAGCTTGTGGATCACTAAAAGAATGCCTTATGTGATAGTTATATTGTTGAATTCATTCATGATGCTACTGAAAATTATTATGAGAGAGGAATATATGGTTTTACTTATTGCAACAATATCAAGTTTCCTCTCAATGTGTTGAAAGTTTTGAAGTCATGCTTGTTTTGCCTTCCTATGCTAGTTGATTCTTGTTCCCATAAGTTGTTTGCTCACAAAATCCCTATCCATAGGAATTCTGTTAGGCTTAAATGTGCTAGTCATATTCTTCATGACGCTCCTATTATGTTTCCATTCTTATCTTTTATGTGAGCATCATTGAAATCATCATGCATTGATAAAAAGGCATTAAAGAAAAGCGCTTGTTGGGAGACAACCCAACATTTACCTGTCGGGCCCCTTTCTTGGAATAAATCTCAGAAAAGGTCCTAAGTCACACCAGCCCCAAGATCAACACAACTGGTGGACTTCCTTGATACAGATAACCAGTACAAATAATATTACATAGGGTTGAGTCTGAAGGCTCAACAAAATTATTACAAACTCGCCAAATATATGGCAGCGGCGGAATATGACAGTGGTGTGGTGGTGGTACATCTCTGATACAATAACGTAAAGCCAAGCATCAGAGTGAGGCTTGACTATTTATTGGTGTAGCAGAAGCTCAGCGGATGATACAGGTGGTAGACTCCTATCTCACAGGTTGACTGACTGGGACTCCTCTATGCGTCGGGCTCGCTAGCACAATCCTTCTCCACAAGCTCGTCCTCCTCCAAGTCTGGCCAATAAATAGGCAGGGACAAGCCAGTGAGTACGTTGGAATGTACTCGCAAACATTATGAACAAAAGATATAATGGATGCACATGCTCATGCTGACTAAAATCCTGGTCATGACATAATTATAAAATGATGCGAAATTAAATAAAACATGTTAGCCATAACTAGTCTCTTAAGAAAATAAAAGCAAGTGAATGCCACGGGTAGTCTAGCCAGCCCAAGTGACATTCCAAAAAAAATAAGAGAAATGCCGGTCGGGTGTCTACAAGAGTAGTGGCGAGATAAACCGCCTGTTAACTCGAGAGACTCCACGAGAGGTCTTGAAAAGAAATGCCTGTCGGGCGTCAAGTGACGCCACGGTTGGACTTGAAGAGAAATGCCAATCGGGTGTCCACAAGAGTAGTGGCGAGATAAACCGCCTGTTAACTCGAGAGACGCCACGAGAGGTCTTGAAAATAATAGTTGAGTGCCCGGGGTAGTCTAGCCAGCCCCTAAGACACTCAGGAAGAAAATAAAATGAGAGAAACGGTTAGTCCTCAATATTATGCATAGTCATAATAATATTTAATAAGCGTAAAATAATCAAGGTAGCAACAGGGTATCAATAATTATACTGCAAAAATGAGTCTGACACATTTTAATTATTTGCTCCGGAGACCGATACCGGGACCGATACTTGACCCACCCAGCTACGCCCTTTGAACGAGGACACGGCTATTCGAATAGTTTTAACTCTGTAGAGGGTGTACTCTTTACCCACAAGTAAAGGATTTCTTTAGTCAGTACCGTGATACTGACTAATTCCCATTACGGTCTTTGGGTTGAAAACACACCTGACCAGCACACACCAGAATAACTCTCCGGATGCCAGGAATCACCCAAAGCATCGTTCAAGAAAAACTCTGAGACGGAGACACCAACGTCCTGCATGGGATCACTATTAATACGCGCGGATTACAAGGGGTGCCCCCCTCTCAGTCACAACCGGAAACACCCATGCCCCCTGACCCGATGACAGAATTTAGTCCAAGGCCTTTGTAAACCCTCATCGTGGCCCTCTGTACGGTGTGTACCTGGACAGGGGTTAACAACTTACTCAGCCGCACCTTCCTTGCGGAAGGACCCATGGCAGCACGGTATCCAGCTAGGTGTAACGGAACAAGACTAGATCTAGGCCGACTCAGGAGGTGTTAATTAACATCACGGGAATATTCCACTTAGGTCACATGACACCACCGTGTCAAGCATAAGGGCCCGTGCCCACCGGCACGTCCAAGGCAGGAGACACTCTCCCGTATTCCCACAACTTTACCATGTTTGAAGAATCTCTTGCTTGAGTGATGTGCAAGCTATGGGCAAAAGATATATGACCATGCATGCAAGTGCTAGTGACATACTACAAATATGGTGCAATATCAACCGATGCAACATGCAAATGCAAATGCAATCACCATATCCCAAGTTCAATAATGCTTGCCTTGTCCAAAGTAGTCAGGTGAAAACCCTTCAAAATTCTCGGCAAAGTTTCCCTCTTCTTTTTCTGAAAATTCAAAATCAACTCAAACTAAAATTTTTGGCAATAGTACAAAAATTTGTCCTAGAACATTTTTAAATAAATACTAAAAAAAACTAGAGAGAAAAATAAGAATTTCAAAAAAAAGTTCAACTCAAACGGAGTTGTGGTTTAAAAGTTATTAAACTTTCAAAACTAGGGGTTTTTCTGTAAAAAGCCAGTCCCTGTGCATTTATAAGGAAAACGCTTCGGGCCGAAATAAGCTTCTCAGCGCGGAAGGCGTAAAAGTCGATATTACGTCATCGTTTTTAGACAGAGAAAAAGAAAAGAAAAAGCGCGAGGTGGGGTCCACCCGTCAGGTTCAAACATTTGAACCTGCGCGCAGAAACAAAGAAGAGACGGCGTTCGCCGGCGGTGATCGCCGGGGTCTTGGAACGCGGCGATGGTCGGAACATGACCAGGGAAGAGTGCCGCGTCGGAGGGAGGTGGTGGTGGTCGCCGGGGAGCACCTGAATGCCGCGCGAGGTCGATGGTGGCGGACGGTGGTTCGGTGGCGTTGGGATCTCGTCGGAGAGAGCTCGGGGAGTGGAATTGAAGCGGGGAATCGATGATTTGGTGGAATATATGACTACTGGCAAAATTTGAGCAGTTGAGGTGGAGTAACGATGATGAACGGATCGGTGACAGTGGCGGCGGAGCGGTGATCAGAGGGGAAGAAGAAGACCTCCTCGAGGGCGGGCGAGTGGTGTAGGGGCGATTGGGAGGTGGTGGAGGCGATTGCTGAGAAGAACGGGGCTCGGGGGCCTTTATATAGGCGATCCCGAGGCGGTCTGGCGGGGTTTGGATCACGCCGGAGTTATGATGGTCGGCGAGGTCGGTTTGGGCGGTGGTCGTGTCGGTGAGTGTCAGTGAGGGTGGAGGAAGCTGCCCGAAGCGCCAGCGCGAACGAGCTCGGGCTTGGTAGCTTTATCCACGGCGAGGTCGGTGTACGGGTGCGGCGGACGTGCCCGTCTCCGGCGACTGCCGGATGGGTTCCAGAGGTTTGGTCAGTGCGCGGAGCTGCGGAGGGAAGCAACACGTGGAGAGGGAAGTAGGTTAGCAGGGTACGGTGCAGTGAATGAGGCCAGTGGCGCGAGCTGATCCGCTCGGCCTGCCGTGGCCGAGCGTGGTGGCCGTTGCACCGGCCAGCCTCCGGCCTATTGACGGCGAGGGGCTGACGAGGAGGCCCCGCGGCTACACATTTAAGGCGAGGGAAGGCGTGGAGGAGAAGAGGATGGATGGAGTGCCGTGCACAGCTCGATCACCCCCTGTCCCCTGAAGATTCAGTTAACTGAATCTTATTCAGCTATGAACAGTGCACATACACTCATATGATCCCATGGCAGAGAGTGCTAGGGATTTTTGGATTTTGTGGGAATTTTTGTGGTAATGTGTGGATGCTCAAAAATGAGTTTGGCAGAGTTTGGGAATTTTTGGAGCATTTAAAAATATGTTTGGATCAGAAATATTGAATCTGGTCCAAAATTGAATTGAGTGGAATTTGAAATTTTTGAACTGTGGCACCCAATGTTTTTGGAGAAATGGGTTGTGGGAACCATATATTTGTTGAGATAATTTTGGTGGAGGTGGAATCCTTGTAGAAAGGGTGGTTCCTTTGTAAACCATAGAAATGATGGAATATATGAATTCCAACTTTGGGATTTATTTGGGTGGTGAAAAATATTTTTGTGGGGTAGGAAAGAGTTGGATTCTGTCCTAGATGAGGTGAGTGACTTGTGGAATAAATTTGGACTGGAAGAGAATTTGTTGGATGGATTTTAGTAGGGCTAAAAGGAGGTGAAAAGGTTATTTCCTTTGAAAATTTAATTATCCCCAAAAAAATTTTTGCTAAAAATAAATTATTTGAAAAAACCCAAAGTAATTATCCATATAGTTTTAAACTCTTCAACCAGAATATTTAAAGAAGATTGAAACCCAAATAAAATTTGTAAAAGGAATTCAATTGAAGAAAGGTGATATGACCAAAAGTGATTTTCACAACTTTTATTTTTAAAGGAAAGATTTTCAAATATTCGGAAAAATATTTTTGGGGTGTTAAAACACCTACCCCCCTTAAGAAAAATCTCGTCCCCAAGATTTCAGCTGTCCCTTAAACAGGTACGGATATTCAGTCCTCAGATGATCCTCTCTTTCCCATGTAGCTTCTTCCTCGATGTGATTACTCCATTGAACCTTGTAAAATTTTATTACATTCTGCCGGGTCCTCCGTTCAGATTCCTCTAAAATCTTTATAGGATGCTCCCTATATGTGAGGTCTGGATGAAGGTCCAATTCTTGTTGTTGCACTTGCTTGTCTGGGTTACTAACACATCTCCTTAGTTGTGACACGTGAAACACATCGTGGACATCTGATAATTCTGCCAGTAGCTCTAGTTGATAAGCAACCTTGCCTCTTCTTGCGATTACACGGAATGGTCCAATAAATCTTGGTGCCAATTTTCCTTTGACTTTAAATCTCTGTAGTCCTCTAGTTGGAGATACTCTGAGATACACGTATTCATCGGGCTCAAAACTGATTTGGTGGTGCTTTTGATCGTAATAGCTCTTTTGACGGTTCTGAGCTGCTTTCAGTCTGTCTTGAATAAGCTTCACTTGTGTTTCTGCTTCTTTAAGAACTTCAGGACCAAAAATTCGACTGTCTCCGGTCTCTGACCAATTGAGTGGGGTACGACACCTTCGTCCGTACAGGGCTTCAAAAGGTGACATTTTTAAACTGGCTTGATAACTGTTGTTATATGAGAATTCCGCGTATGGTAAACTGTCTTCCCAGCTAACTCCGTAGGTGAGCACACATGCTCTTAGCATGTCCTCCAATATTTGATTTACCCGCTTAGTTTGTCCTCCGGTTTGCGGGTGGTATGCTGTGCTGAATGTTAGTTGAGTTCCTAGGGCTTGCTGTAGGTGTTCCCAAAATCTAGAGACAAATTGGGTGCCTCTGTCAGAGACTATGGTCTTGGGTACTCAGTGTAGGCAAACAATCCAGGAGAGATATAATCTGGCGAGTCGCTGTGTGGTGTATGTGGTTTTTACCGGAATGAAATGTGCCACCTTGGTCAAATAATCTGTTATAACCCAGTTAGCATCATTTCCATGTCATGACCTTGGTAGTCCGACGATAAAATCCATTCCTATTACGCCCCATTTCCATTCAGGTACTCTGAGTGGTTGTAGTAGTCCTGCTGGCCTCTGGTGTTCTGCTGGCATGAATCACAACGTGCGACATATACGGCTATATATCTTTTCATCCCGTGCCACCAATAATTTTCTTGTAAATCCTTGTACATTTTTGTCCCTCTTGGATGGATAGAATATGGAGTGGTATGGGCTTCTGCCAAAATTTGTTGCTTTAATCTTCCTTATTAGGCACACATATTCTTTTCCCGAACCATAAAATTCCCTGATCATCAACGGTAAACTCGGGTGCCTTGCCCAGTTTCATTTTCCTCTTAATCCCCTCAATACTTGGGTGTCCTTCTCGGGCTTCTTTGATCTGATCCTCTAATGTTGGTTTCATCTCCAGTTGATTAATGGTTCCTTCTGTGACTAAGATCATATTGAGTTTGGTAAATTCCTGGTTGAACTCATGTTGTGAAAATTGCACACTATTATTATTGGTGCAGGGATTTCGGCTGAGAGCATCTGCCACAACATTTGCTTTACCCGGATGATAATGAATTCCGATATCGTAGTCCTTTATTAACTCAAGCCAGCGACACTGTCTCAACTTTAATTCCGGCTGGGTGAAAATATAATTAAGACTTTTGTGGTCCGTGTATATTTCACATCGCTAACCGAGAAGAAAGTGTCGCCATTCTTTGAGTGCGTGTATTACCGCAGCTAGCTCCAGATCATGCGTAGGATAATTCTCCTCGTGTCGTCGTAGCTGTATTGAGGCATAAGCCGCGACTTTTCCTTCTTGCATCAATACACATCCAAGGCCTTTCCTGGACGCGTCACAGTATATCTCAAACTTTTTGTGCACATTGGGTACGACCAGAACGGGTGCCGTTGTTAATCTTTTCTTTAATTCTTGGAAACTTTTCTCACAAGCTTCAGTCCATTCAAACTTCTTATCCTTCTTAAGCAATTGGGTCATGGGTTTAGCTATGGTGGAAAATCCTTTGATAAATCTTCGGTAATATCCTGCTAGACCAAGAAAACTCCAGACCTCAGTCACGTTGGTGGGTTGTTTCCATTCTTGGACAGCTTTTACCTTGCTTGGGTCCACTGCTATCCCATCCTGTGTCAGAACGTGTCCTAGGAAGCCAACTTCTCATAACCAAAATTCACATTTACTGAATTTGGCATAAAGTTGGTTTTTCCTCAATTCTTCCAGGACTATTCGTAGGTGTTGTTCGTGTTCTTCGGGTGTCTTGGAGTAGATAAGTATGTCATCAATAAATACGACCACGAACTTGTCCAAATATTTCAAGAAAACCTTGTTCATGAGATGAACAAAACAAGCAGGAGCGTTGGTTAAGCCAAACGGCATCACTGTAAATTCGTACAATCCATATCTGGTAGTAAATGCAGTCTTGGGTATATCTGACGATCGGATTTTCAATTGGTGGTAACCTGACCTCAAATCTATTTTTGAGAATACCTTGGCTTCTGCTAGTTGTTTGAACAAGTCATTTATCCTGGGCAGCGGGTATTTATTTTTGATGGTGACCATATTGAGAGCCCTGTAATCAATACATAGGCTGAGGGTACCATCCTTTTTCTTAGCAAATAAAACTGGCGACCCCCATGGTGACGAGCTGGGTCTGACGTACCCTTTTTTCCTTAATTCCTTAATTTGTTTCTTTAGTTCAGCCAATTCGGTTGGAGCCATACGATACGGCTTCTTATAAATGGGAGCCGTTCCAGGTGCTAATTCAATAACGAACTCAATTTCCCAATCAGGGGGCATGCCTGGTAGCTCTTCTGGAAATACATCGGGGTATTCACAGACTACAAGGACCTTACTTAATTCTACCGCATCCACTTGATTTAATTTTCCTTGTGATGCGGAAATCCTCCTTGTGCCAAATTTTATTGTTTCTCCTTGGCAGCTTGTAAGAGTCACCATGCGGTTGTAGCAGTCTATGAAACCTTTATTTTTGGTTAACCAATCCATTCCCAGAATAACATCCAGTTCGATTGTTTCCAGAACAATAAGGTTGGCTAAAAATACCATTCCTTTGATCTCGATATTTACATCCTTGTAGTACCATTGTGTGCTTTGCTTCAATCCCGGGGACTGAATAACCATGGAATTTTGCAAAGGCGAAAAAGAAAATCGATTCTCCGCGGCGAACTTTTTAGAGATGCATGAATGCGAAGCTCCGGAATCAAATAAAACTGTAGCATTAATTGAGTTGACAGGAAACATACCGAACACAATATCCGGTGCATTTTGTGCTTCCTCAAGGGTCACGTGGTTGACTTGTCCCTTCCTTTGGTTGTTATTGTGGTTGATGTTGTTGTGCTTGGGGGCTGTGTTTGTACCACGGCCATTGTTGTTGGGCTTAGTAGTATTATTTCCCTGCTTTGGGCATTTCCTGGAGTAATGCCCTTCTCCTCCGCAGGCATAGCAGGTGATGCCCGGATAGTATGTTGTATCTCTGGTTCTGTTGTTGAAAGCACTGCGGTTCTGCTGCAGTGGTCGAGGTAGTAGTGTTGCTGGTCGGTGTGTTGTGGGCTTCTGAAATTCATTCTTGGGTTTATTGTTGCGAACCTGAGATGACTGGTTCATACGGCGCTTGCGTATCTCGTTCATGTTACGATGCTCGTTCTCCAGTATAGTTGCCTTGTCCACAGTGTCTTGAAATCAGGAAATGTGTGGACCACCAGTTGGCATTTTAAAGATGGAATAAGTCCATCAAGAAACTTTTCCATCTTTTTGTCTTCTGTCATATATTCATCGTTGGCGTACCTGGCCAGCTGAGTAAACTGATCCAGGTACTGTGTCACCGTGGTGCCTCGCTGCTTGAGATCCTCAAACTCCCTCTTTTTCAGTTTCATGATACAGTTGGGGATATGTGCTCCCCGAAAATTTTCCTTGAATTGTTCCCATGTCATATTGGCTCCGTTGGGATGAGTGTGGCATAAGTTTTCCCACCATGATGCTGCTGTACCAGAAAAATAGTACGGGGTATAAAGTACTTTTTCCCGGTCCGTACACTAGGCAATAACCAATTTTCTTTCAATATCCCGTAGCCAATCATCTGCCTCCAATGGTTTGTCGGTGTGAGAAAACACAGTAGGATTGGTCTTCTGGAGCTCAGATAATTTTCACCTGTTCTGATTTTGTCCTTGGTGGTTTCCCATATTGATTAAATGTTGCATCATTTCTTGGTGCTGTTGCTGGCTTTGCTCGTACAGATGGCACACTTGTGAAAATGCTGTGTCACTGTCCTGTTGACTACTCTGTCCTTGTGTAAAATTATTTCCCATCTGTCCATGGTTGCTCTCTGGCGGATTTGGCATAGAACGGGTCCAGGGGCGATGCATTTTCTTTCTGGGGGTATTTGTGTAACACCAATGAGAAAAGAAATTATAAAGGCAACAAGAAAAAAAATTTAAGAGACTGAAAATAAATCTCCCCCCAGGATGCAAGTACAACAGGTTATATCATACACGCAGGATTTAATTATACAAGCAGGACTTAATTATACAAGATGCTTGCAGAAACCATATACTACAAGACCACTTATTCAACTAGCATACTACTTCGTCCTCTCAACGAGCTGTGGTCCGAGTCCATTACTCGCCATCTTACAAAAAAAGAAAAGAAGAAGAAACAGAAAATAAATATCTTACAACCATGTCATCATAAAAAGACTACTACGGTGCTGACGCTCGATCTGTCCTCACGGAGTGTCTGAGACACTGTAAGCACCGATGAGGGTGAGTCCCAGCTGTGGCTCTCGAGACTCAACCTCCTCCTCTTCTGGGATGGTCTCCAGTCGTGTAGCGGTTGATGCCACGCCTATCTGAGGTGGCACCGTGTGCGTCGAAAGTGGAGCTCTGGTCAGAACAGGAGCAGCCAAGCGACTAGCCTCATCACTCGGGGATGAGTGCTAAACCGCGGGCTGTGTAGGAGAGTAGTGTGGTGGAGTCGGAATACGAGGGGCACGTGGTGAAGGTGAACGGAACTCACTCCTGCGAGTGATCCTCGCACGAGCAAGGTCCATTCGTGCAGCAAGATGGTCGTCCACCAGTGCGGTACAGATCGACTCGAGTGCCATGATGTACTAAACAAGGGGCTCGATCGCCCCATCCCTTTCTCCCGCGGTGCAGGAAAAAGCGTAATGGTTGGTATAAGGAACATGACACGGAAGGTAGTGATAGGGACGAGTCTGCATAATAGGCAGGATGTCCCTAAGACGTGCAATAGCCTCACGTGCGGCCATCTAGATTGCATGCCTCTCAGAGGGCATGACTCTCCCCATGAAACGGTAGTGCGGAAGGACAGGTTACTTCCACCCCGAATATATACCGAAGCCTGGTACATAGTCAGAGTGTCTGTGACCCTGTCAGGAAAAATCGTATACTCAGGACGGCTCGGAGACCTCATCGCATCCCTAGCGATGACGGCAAGAAGACGGGAAAATCCCGTCGGCTCGTTGGCAAAAATCTGGGATGGGCAGCTGCCGCCAGACATCTACATCAGTAGACAAAAATCCAAACAGTCATATCATAAGAATATGACGACTAAGGAAAATTTGTTACGATGCATGAAATGCATGCTAAAAAAAGTTAGTACTGACTCGAGTGCTAGCGATCGTGCCTAGGGGTTTCCAACAGTCAGCCTGGCTCTGATACCAAGTCCTGTTGGGCCCCTTTCTAGGAATAAATCTCAAAAAAGGTCCTAAGTCACACCAGCCCCAAGATCAACACAACTGGTGGACTTCCTTGATACAGATAACCAGTACAAATAATATTACACAGGGTTGAGTCTGAAGGCTCAACAAAATTATTACAAACTCGCCAAATATATGGCAGCGGCGGAATATGACAGTGGTGTGGTGGTGGTACATCTCTGATACAATAACATAAAGCCAAGCGTCAGAGTGAGGCTTGACTATTTATTGGTGTAGCAGAAGCTCAGCGGATGATACAGGTGGTAGACTCCTATCTCACAAGTTGACTGACTGGGACTCCTCTATGCGTCGGGCTCGCTAGCGCAATCCTTCTGCACAAGCTCGTCCTCCTCCAAGTCGGGCCAAGTAAATAGCCAGGGACAAGCTAGTGAGTACGTTGGAATGTACTCGCAAACATTATGAACAAAAGATATAATGGATGCACATGCTCATGCTGACTAAAATCCTGGTCATGACACAATTATAAAATGATGCCGAAGTAAATAAAACATGTTAGCCATAACCAGTCTCTTAAGAAAATAAAAGCAAGTGAATGCCACGGGTAGTCTAGCCAGCCCAAGTGACATTCCAAAAAAAATTAAGAGAAATGCCGGTCCGGTGTCTACAAGAGTAGTGGCGAGATAAACCGCCTGTTAACTCGAGAGACGCCACGAGAGGTCTTGAAAAGAAATGCCTGTCGGGCGTCAAGTGACGCCACGGTTGGACTTGAAGAGAAATGCCAATCGGGTGTCCACTAGAGTAGTGGCGAGATAAACCGCCTGTTAACTCGAGAGACGCCACGAGAGGTCTTGAAAATAATAGTTGAGTGCCCGGGGTAGTCTAGCCAGCCCCTGAGACTCTCAGGAAGAAAATAAAATGAGAGAAACGGTTAGTCCTCAATATTATGCATAGTCATAATAATATTTAATAAGCATAAAATAATCAAGGTAGCAACAGGGTATCAATAATTATACTGCAAAATGAGTCAGACACATTTTAATTATTTCCTCCGGAGACCGATACCGGGACTGACACTTGACCCACCCAGCTACGCCCTTTGACCGAGGACACGGCTATTCGAACAGTTTTAACTCTGTAGAGGGTGTACTCTTTACCCACAAGTAAAGGATTTCTTTAGTCAGTACCGTGACACTGACTAATTCCCATTACGGTCTTTGGGTTGAAAACACAACTGACCAGCACACACCAGAATAACTCTCCGGATGCCAGGAATCACCCAAAGCATCGTTCAACAAAAACTCTGAGACAGAGAGACCAACGTCCTGCATGGGATCACTATTAATACGCGCAGATTACAAGGGGTGCCCCCCTCTCAGTCACAACCGGAAACACCCATGCCCCCTGACCCGATGATAGGATTTAGTCCAAGGCCTTTGTAAACCCTCATCGTGGCCCTCTGTACGGTGTGTACCTGGACAGGGGTTAACAACTTACTCAGCCGCACCTTCCTTGCGGAAGGACCCGTGGTAGCACGGTATCCAGCTAGGTGTACACTACTGGAATCAGCTTCTTTGCCGTCCGCCATGGCGGACGACAAAGGCATGGATCACGGACGGCAAACATCTTTGCCATCCGCCAGCAGACGGCAAACTTTCCGGCTGAAAACGTGCCAGCAAAGGCCTTCTTTGCCGTCCGCTTCCTGGAAACGGACGGCAAAGTATTGTGCCGTCCGCCATCCGAGGCCAGCAGACGGCAAAGACAATGGACGGCAGTGCGGTGGCGTGAGAGCCGTTAGGGGGTTAACGGCGCTCTTTGTTGTCTGCTGACAGACGGCAAAGAGCCCAGCTAGGCAGCACTGGGAAGCTGCCATGTGGCCAGCTATGCCGTCCGCTGGCAGACGGAAAAGTGATTTGAATCTTTGCCGTCCGCTGGCAGACGGCATAGCTGGTCACTTTGCCGTCCGCCAGCAGACGGCAAAATGAGCAAATAGGCAGCCAGTGTTCCCAGTTTGCACAGGTGACTGCCACGTGTCCTCTTTGCCGTCTGCTAGCGGACAGCAAAGAGGCTATATATCCCCTGTTTTTATTTAAATCCCATTAATTAGACATGGTTTCAAACACAGATATACATGCATACTTATCCAACAGCATGTCCAACAACATATTTCATCCAATCCAACAACATAGTTCAACAAAGTCCAACATATCCATATATACATAACCAGAAACAAGTTTCCAACAACATATCCATATAGACATACATATCCAAACAAGTTTTCATAAACAACAAGGAAGCACCACAAGAATAGTACACTCCATGAATCCAAGCTTCCTCATGTAAAGCAAATCTGCAAATTGGGAAAGATGAAACTTAGAAGAAGAAGAAGAAGAAGACTAGTTATAAGAAGAAGAAGAAGAAGACTAGTTATAAGAAGAAGAAGAAGAAGAAGACTAGTTAGAAGAAGAAGAAGAAGAAGAAGAAGATTTTTTTTCTTCTCTTTCTTTTTCTCCTCTCCTCTTCTTTATCTTCTTCTTCTAACTAAGGTAGGTAAAAATGTCATTTTATTGCTAAGCTAGGTAAAAATGCTAAGTGTAGGTCATTTTAGAGCTAAGGTAGGTAAATAGGTCATTTTGGAGCTTAGTAAGGTTATTATGTCATTTTTTATCTAACTTAGGTAATTATGCCATTTAGGAGGAAAATAAGCTAAGTATCCATTTGTAAAGTAAAACACTAGCACTACTAGGAAAAGGGCTATAGCTAATACGGACATTAATGGCGCACCATGTGTGTGGTGTGCCACTGCTATATAGCAGTGGCGCACCAGATACAGGTGCGCCATTAGTTTCCTCATTACTAATGGCGCACCAGACACAAGGTGCGCCATTACTAGCAATTTTTTTTTATTTCTCCAAAACTATTAATTGCGCACCAGGTCACAGTGCGCCATTACTAGTTTTAACTAGTAATGGCGCACCACAAACTATGTGCGCCACTACTAACAAATTTTTTTTTACTTTTTTTTTTCAAAACTAGTAATGGCGCACCTGGGTACAGTGCGCCACTACTAACAATTATATATTTTTTTTTGCAAAACTAGTAATGGCGCACCACGTAACAGGTGCGCCATTAGTAACCAGGGTTACTAATGGCGCATTGGAAAAGTGGTGCGCCATTACTAACTTTCTGAGTCTTACAAAAAATTCACCAAATGCACCCCCCCCCTGTGGACCGCCTTTTCAGTTAAAAAAATAAATAAAAGAAAATGATAGAAATATCAAAAAAATAAAAGAAAATAAGATTCCCATGTGATATGTGGTCCAGTTGTTAGCAAAATTTACAAACATGAATTTTCGACTTCTTTGCAAAATCTCTCGAGAATTTGTAAAATGCACATAACTTTTGCATACGAACTCCGATGAAAAAGTTTTTTATATGAAAAATCATCTACTCGAAAAGTTACATCCGAATTCAACGGGGAAACCCCGTTGAAGATTTTTAGAATCCCCAAAAACCTAACAGAAAAAAAGATACGGGGCTTCTAAGATCTAGAGGGGGAAAAATGGAAAAAAATTCAAACTTACTAGTGGCGCACCATTTGCTAGGTGCGCCACTAGTAACAGAAAAAAAATTGGTTTCGAATTTTTTTTTTGGAATTTTTTTTCAAAATATGATACGTAATATGACCGGGAAGTTTGAAATATTTTTTCAAAATTTCATCACACTCATGAACAAGAACAAAGTCCTAGACATCAACAAGGTTTAATAGGATTGATATGATAGATATATCAACAAGTGCTTGTTAAGTGAGGTTGTGCTGGGGTTGGATAGAACTGCGAAGTTAAGCGTGCTTGGGCTGTAGTAGTTTGAGGATGGGTGACCTTTCGGGAAGTTTGACCACCTAGTGCGATTTGACTTGAGATTAAGCATATTGACCCGAGATTAAGCCATAGTGACCCGAGATTAAGAAAAAAATGAAAGAAAAATTTGAAAAAAATTTGAAAAAAAATTGTTAGTAATGGCGCACTTCTATGTGGGGCGCCATTACTAAGTCAGAAAAAAAATTTGAAAATTTTTTTGAAAAAAAATTGTTAGTAATGGCGCACTTCTATGTGGTGCGCCATTACTAAGTCAGATAATAATGGCGCACCGTTTGACATATTAATGGCGCACTGCCAGGTGCGCCACTATTGTCTTGTATACTAATGGCGCACCAAGGGTGCGCCATTAGTATTTGTTACTAGTGGCGTGATGATAGTGGCGCACCTGTAGTGCGCCATTAATGGCCAAAACAGGTGCGCCACTAATTAGCCTTTTCCTAGTAGTGTAGAGAAAACTTACCCTCATCACAACAAATGTGATGAAGATCGCAACTAAGGTAACAATTGATCCAACGGCATAATGATACCAAGCCTCATTATCAATGGCATATTTTCTAATCTTCTTAAGCTTCAAGCACATTGCATCCATCTTCAAGCGCATTGCATTCATCTTCATCTTGTGATCATCGATGGCATCGGCAACATACAACTCCAATGTCATCTTCTCTTCTTCAATTCTTTTAATTTTTTCTTTCAAATACTCATTTTCTTTTTCAACTAAATTTAACTTCTCGACAAGAGGGTCCGTTTCAAATTCCGGTTCACATACCTCCTAGATTAAAATATCTCTATGTCAACTTGATGGCCATAATTTGCATAAATGCAAAATGCAACAAATAGTTATGAAAGAGAATTTACCACATCCGAATCATAAAGCGGGCGAGGGCCGACCGGGACGGAAATCAAGACCATGGCACTATGTATAAGAAAATTATACATAGTAAGAAAATTATAAATACCAACTATATAAATCATACAATCATACAAATAACTATATAAATCAAGTACAACATAAAAATTTGAATACCTAATAATCATTATCGGTAATGACGTGCTCGTCATCATCATTAATAAAAGCATCATCATCATCACTATCGGTAATGACGTGCTCATCATCATCATTAATAAATGCATCATCATGTGGAAGGCCACCTTTACGTAATCGTTCAAGCATTGACAGGTCATCTGCAGCAATAACTTCTTCTTCCGGCTCTTCTTGTTCCAGCTCAGGGGTGAAGTCGGATTCACTATCGTTGTCTACTTCAATGTTCTGGGGTGGAGTAGAGCGGTTCTTGAAACGTTTTTTGGAAAGACGTGTTTCTTGGAAGAATTCTCCTTCGTCATATGTGTCTTGGTTAATGTGAGGTTCATAATCCTTTTCATTGGGGGGAGGTGGTCTAACACGTGGCGGCACTTCATAAACGACGTCCCAACCACTGAGATTTGGATCACTTTGACAGGCCCACGGTAGATAGAAAACTTGGGTTGCCTATTGAGCCATAATATAGACATCGGGAACATCCAAATGGGTGCTTTGTTTGATTTCGACTAGCCCTATATGTTCATGAGTCCTTCTAGTCTCCCTCAGCTGGAACCAATAACATCTGAAGACTACGACGTTTGGTGGGTTTTCACCATAGAATTCAAGTTCATAAATTGCTTCAACTCTTCCATAATACTCGATACCTCCTTCGCCGATAGCAGAGACACAACAATTTGTACACTTTCAGTCGGCCATAGATAGCTCTTTGTCATAGGTACGAAAGCGATACCCGTTGATGTCGTATTTGTCAAATGGACGGACCTTATAGTCAAAACCATTAGCTACTTGTCTCAATTTGGATCCATAATCTCTGAATTAGCCTACAAGTTTAATACAAAAGGATTGTTGCATTAGTCGCAAATTAGCCAAAGAAAAAAAAGGGTCTAATTGAAATTACCGTTTTTTTGAACCAAGAGATGAAACCGGGAAATTCGGCTCCTTGTTTTGCCAGAAGCTCATACTCTTCGACGGAATCCTTTTGGATCACCGCTCCATATGAGAATATGGCGACGTATCGACTGCATCAAAAATCCAAGAATCAGAGAAGTTCAAAGGAATTAGAAGTTGTGAAACAATGTACCGAGATCTTACTCGATGTACGGCCGCACTTCTGTTAGGTTGTTGAAGAGATACAGCGAAATGGACCGCCATTCTTCAACATCCAACCTTACTGGTTTCCAACCACCGGCTGGTGCGAGATTCCCTTTGAATAGGCTGAGGTTGGATTGACCCTTTTGAGGTTCGTCAGCATTGTACCGAGGCTTCGGATTATGCAAATGACGATTTTTGGCTTCGTAGTGTGCGGTCACGAAGTTTGCCGCCTCCTCAGTGATGAATGCCTCCGCCATCGATGCTTCTATTCTACATTTATTTTTACATTTTGCTCGAAGCGTCTTCTGCATCCTCTCAGTTGAGTAGCACCAACGATTTTGCACGGGCCCCCCCAATTGTGCCTCGGTCGGGAGATGCAAAATCAAGTGTTGTATTGGATTAAAGAAGCTTGGCGGAAAGATCTTCTCTAACTTGCAGATCAACTCCGGCGCCAACTATTCCATTTCTTCTAGGAGGCCAGGCGATAGTTCTTTCGCACAAAGAACACGGAAGAAATAGCTCAGCTCTGCCAGTACTAGCCATTCATCCTCAGGGATGAAGCCACGCAACATCACCGGCATTATCCGCTCAATCCGTATGAGCCAATCATGACTTTTTAGACCAAATATTTTCAATTTTTGAAGACTCGCTCCCCTCTTTAGATTTGCTGCATACCCATCGAGGAACATCAACTGCATTTTCACCCACAAAATAATTTCCTTCATAGCTAGCCTTCCAAGATTGAACCATGCCTTTCGCTTCGTCCAGTTGATCCCCTTTCCTTTCGGTTCTTTCATGTTTGTAACGGTCTATCACATAGCTCCTCTTGATCGACTCTAGCCTTAGGATTATCCTTTGATTTCCCCTCTATGCCGAACAATGTACCAAAAATGGCTTCGGCGATATTCTTTTCAGTGTGCATCACGTCGATGTTGTGTGGGCAAAGGAGGTCTTTGAAGTAATGCAGATCCCAGAAGCATGTCTTGTGAGTCCAGGCATGTTCCTTATTATACCCCTTGAAATACCCTGGACGCTCTGGATCTGGCTCGAGAGCGTTTAACTGATCTAGGGTCTATTGGCCTGTCAACGCAGGTGGTGCAGAGTGTTTGACAACTCCACCTTTGATGAAGTTCTTCTTGTCTTTCCTGAACTTATGGCCAGGATGTAGAAACGGTCTATGCAAGTCGAAGCAACTATACTTGCGCCCTGCCGTCAGCCAACGAAACTCAAGAGCTCCCTTGCATGTGGGGCACGGGAACCTTCCATGCACACACCAGCCAACGAATAGCGCATACGCCGGCAAGTCATGCGTCGAGTACATGTACCAGGCACGCATTATGAAGTTCTGTTTGCTAAAGGCATCGTATGTCTTGAACCCATTATCCCAAGCTTCTTGCAATTCATCCTTAAGCGGCTGCATGTACACATTCATATTCTTCCCCGGATAGTTGGGCCCTGGAATTATCAATGTCAGGAAAATATTCTTTCGTTACATAATCTGCCCGGGGGGGAGATTGAGTGGAATGACAAACACGGGCCCACAGTTGTATGGGGCTGCCATCTGACCAAACACACTGAACCCATCTGTGCTGACGGCGACTCGAGGATGCCTTGGATCTGCCGTTTTTTCCTTATGTAATGCATCGAAGCGCTTCCACGCTTCACCATCCGATGTGTGCACCATCATCACATTCCCATCTGCATCTAGTTCGGTTCTTTTGCCCGTTTTGTGCCATGTCATCTATCTGGCCATCTCTTCGACCATGAAAAGACGTTGAAGTCTTGGTACGATTGGCATATACCGAAGAACATTAACGGGTATTTTGGTCTGCGTCTTCTCACCCATACCGTTGTCTACCACAACATACCTGGAAGAATTGCAAATGGGACAATAGTTCAAGTCCTCATACTGAAGCCTAAATAAGACACAACCTTTCTCACAAGCATGTATCTTCTCATAGGGCATCTTAAGAGCACGGAGGATTTTGTCTGACTGGTACAGGTTTGGAGGTAGCACATGGCCTTTGGGTAGAAATCGTCCGAATAGTGTCATCATCGCGTCGTAGCATTCTCTGCCCAAGTTGAATTGGGCCTTCAAAGCCATTATTTGTGAGATGGCATCCAGCTGACAAAGCTCAGTGTGCTCGTGGAGAGGATGTTTTGAGGACTCCAACATTTCAGTGAAGGCCTTTGCAGATTCCTCCATCTCCTCGTCCGAGTCCCGAGCATCGTCAAAGTCTTGCACCATGTCTGCGGTCCCGGTACCATGCTCGTCGGTGCGACGACGAACCTCGGCTCTGGCACGTTGGGCAGACTCACCATGTAATGTCTAGACCGTGTAACCAGGCGTAAAACTAAACTTCTGCAGGTCTTTACTCATTTCAAGCTCGTCCCTCTTGTTATAGTTGTCGCAACAGGCACAGGGGCACCAGCTAAATTCCTGGCCATTTGCAAATGCGGCTCTAACAAACCCCTTGGTTTTTGTTAACCATTCCTCGGTCCAAACTTTCTGACAAGTGTAACCGGTGTACATCCATGCACGATCACTCATATTGACTTCCTACTGGACACACAAGAAATATATACATAATTAAGCAAACCATATCCCTCAGTTAATGGAGTTTGTTAGTTTTATTACGTCCATGCAACCTACACGCTAATAGCTAAAGATAGGTCCTAATCCCACCCGAGTATGTGTAGATCGCGTTCGTTTTCCCATGCTCTGCTCCGGATCCGACGCAAAATTTCGGCAGCACCTCCCCGCTGTTCTCCTGATACACGTCTCGGCAATAAGCAGAGAGAATGTGTACCCGGAGAACAACAGGGAGGCACTGACAAAATTCTGCATCGGATCCGGAGCTGAGCATTTGGGAAAACGAACCCAATCTACACATACTCGGGCTATCCATGGATAACGTTGGACAACTCGAAAGAATCACGATTATAAATATGCAAATGCATGCATATTTATAGATGTAACCCTTTCGAACGGGAGACGCATAGTGGTTACGCATACTGATGATTCACACCTATAGCAAGCAAGTTTCATCGGCACGAAGACCGGAATAGAGCAAATGAAGGGGGGAGGAGGAGATGTCATTTGTGCTCACCAACGAACGCAGGGGCGGAGCTCGTCGAACACTAGACCCTCGCAGCGACGAAATAACTGCACATTTAAATCCAAAGATGAGTAACATAGCAATTTTGTTTCTTTCGTCGACCTAACTAAATATTGACAATAGGACGAGCGGGTTAGGGGGTCCTTGGCGTCGATGGAACCCTAAATAGCAAGTATCATCGGTGCGAGATACATGTGGCGCTCGGTGTTGAACACTAGATCCACATTCCACAAGTGAAGCCGGCGCCCGGCGTCCCGCAACAATAGTTCTGGTGGCCGATGACGGTCGAACACCATCGCGAATTTGTCTGGCAGCCTCTGCGATGAGGATTAAAGCCAAGTTTTGAAATTTCAAACAACCAAACCGACTTGAGTCAGTTTGGGTGTTTCATGTTTCAACACTTGCCTTTTAATCGTCATCACAGAGGCTGCCAGGCAAATTCGCAATGTTGTTTGACCGCCATCGACGCCGAGAATAGTTGCTTTGGGATGCCGGACGTCGGTGTCACTTGTGGGACATGGATGTAGTGTTCGACACTGACGGCCACATGTATCTCGCACCGACGAAACTTGCTATTTAGGGTTCCATCGACACCGAGGAACCCCTAACCCACTCGTCCCCGGGCGCCCTCTTTTTTCCTTTCCTTCTTCTCTTCTTTTTCTTTTTCTTCTTCTTCTTCTTCTTCTTCTTCTTCTTCTTCTCCTCCTCTTCCTCCCTCCTCCTCCTCCTTCTACTCCTCTTCTTCTTCTAAACAAAAACTAAAACTAAAACAAATCTAAAATAAACTAAAATAAAATAAACTAAAACTAAAACTAAACTGAAAATAAAACTAAACTAAAACTAAAACAGAAACTAAACTAGAAGAAACTAAAAAAACAAAACTAAAAAAAAGAGGGGAAGAACAAACCTGCAGGGGATCGCCGGTGGAGGGCGAGGTCGGCCGGTGGGGCGGGGCGGCGCAGGGGCCGCGGGGAGGAGGGTGGCAGTGGGGCGGGGCGGCGTAGGGCCGCGGGGAGGGGTCCGGCACTGGGGCGGCCCAGCGCAGGCCTCTTCGGTGACGGGGCGCGGCGGGGCGGCGGGGCGACGGGGCGCGGCGGGGCGACGGGGCGCGGCGGGGCGACGGGGTGCGGGCTGCCGTTTAGGGCTAGCCCACGTCTCCTCTTTGCCGTCCGCTGGCAGACGGCAAAGAACCTGACCTAGCCACGCCGTGCCCCATGGGGCCCACCTGGCCCTTTGCCGTCTGCCTTCTAGCTCTTTGCCGTCAGTTGGCTGACGGCAAAGAAACAGCGGACGGCAAATAGACTTTTTGCCATCTGCACTTTCTTTGCCGTCCGCTTTGTGGAAGCGGACGGCTAAGAGGCTCTTTGCCGTAAGCTGGCGGACGGCAAAGAGGTGGCAGACGGCAAATTGCCAGATTCCAGTAGTGGTAACGGAACAAGACTCGATCTAGGCCGACTCAGGAGGTGTTAATTAACATCACCAGAATATTCCACTTAAGTCACATGACACCACCGTGTCAAGCATAAGGGCCCGTGCCCACCGGCACGTCCAAGGCAGGAGACACTCTCCCGTATTCCCACAACTTTACCATGTCAGAAGAATCTCTTGCTTGAGTGATGTGCAAGCTATGGGCAAAAGAGATATGACCATGCATGCAAGTGCTAGTGACATACTACAAATATGGTGCAATATCAACCGATGCAACATGCAAATGCAAATGCAATCACCATATCCCAAGTTCAATAATGCTTGCCTTGTCCAAAGTAGTCAGGTGAAAACCCTTCAAAATTCTCGGCAAAGTTTCCCTCTTCTTTTTCTGAAAATTCAAAATCAACTCGAACTAAAAATTTTGGCAACAGCACAAAAAGTTGTCAGAAAACATTTTTAAATAAATACTAAAAAAACTAGAGAGAAAAATAAGAATTTCAAAAAAAAGTTCAATTCAAACGGAGTTGTGGTTTAAAAGTTATTAAACTTTCAAAACCAGGGGTTTTTTTGTAAAAAGCTAGTCCCTGTGCGTTTATAAGGAAAACGCTTCGGGCCGACATACGCTTCTCAGTGCGGAAGGCGTAAAAGTCGAGATTACGTCTTCGTTTTTAGACAGAGAAAAAGAAAAGAAAAAGCGCGAGGTGGGGTCCACCCGTCAGGTTCAAACATTTGAACCTGCGCGCGAAAACAGAGAAGAGACGGCGTTCGCCGGCGGTGATCGCCGGGGTCTTGGAAGGCGGCGATGGTCGGAACATGACCAGGGAGGAGTGCCGCATCGGAGGGAGGTGGTGGTGGTCGCCGGGGAGCACCTGAACGCCGGCGAGGTCGACGGTGGCGGACGGTGGTTCGGTGGCATTGGGATCTCGTCGGAGAGAGCTCAGGGAGTGGAATTGAAGCGGGGAATCGATGATTTGGTGGAATATATGACTACTGGCAAAATTTGAGCAGTTGAGGTGGAGTAACGACGATGAACGGATCGGTGACAGTGGCGGCGGAGCGTTGATCAGAGGGGAAGAAGAAGACCTCCTCGAGGTCGGGCGAGTGGTGTAGGGGCGATTGGGAGGTGGTGGAGGTGATGGGTGAGAAGAACGGGGCTCGGGGTCCTTTATATAGGCGATCCCGAGGCGGTCCGGCGGGGTTCGGATCACGCCGGAGTTATGATGGTCGGCGAGGTCGGTTTGGGCGATGGTCGTGGTCGGTGAGTGTCAGTGAGGGTGGAGGAAGCTGCCCGAAGCGCCAGCGCGAACGAGCTCGGGCTTGGTAGCTTTATCCACGGTGAGGTCGGTGTACGGGTGCGGCGGACGTGCCCGTCTCCGGCGACTGCCGGATGGGGTCCAGAGGTTTGGTCAGTGCGCGGAGCTGCGGAGGGAAGCGACACGTGGAGAGGGAAGTAGGTTAGCAGGGTACGGTGTAGTGAATGAGGCCGGTGGCGCGAGCTGATCCGCTCGGCCTGCCGTGGCCGAGCGTGGTGGACGTTGCACCGGCCAGCCTCCGGCCTATTGACGGCGAGGGGCTGACGAGGAGGCCCCGCGGCTGCTCATTTAAGGCGAGGGAAGGCGTGGAGGAGAAGAGGATGGATGGAGTGCAGTGCACGGCTCGATCACCCCCTGTCCCCTGAAGATTCAGTTAACTGAATCTTATTCAGCTATGAACATTGTACATACACTCATATGATCCCATGGCAGAGAGTGCTAGGGATTTTTGGATTTTGTGGGAATTTTTGTGGTAATGTGTGGATGCTCAAAAATGAGTTTGGCACAGTTTGGGAATTTTTGGAGCATTTAAAAATATGTTTGGATCAGAAATATTGAATCTGGTCCAAAATTGAATTGAGTGGAATTTGAAAGTTTTGAACTGTGGCACCCCATGTTTTTGGAGAAATGGGTTGTGGGAACCTTATATTTGTTGAGATAATTTTGGTGGAGGTGGAATCCTTGTAGAAAGGGTGGTTCCTTTGTAAACCATAGAAATGATGGAATATATGAATTCCAACTTTGGGATTTATTTGGGTGGTGAAAAATATTTTTATGGGGTAGGAAAGAGTTGGATTCTGTCCTAGATGAGGTGAGTGACTTGTGGAATAAATTTGGAGTGGAATAGAATTTGTTGGATGGATTTTAGTAGGGCTAAAAGGAGGTGAAAAGGTTATTTCCTTTGAAAATTTAATTATCCCCAAAACTTTTCTTGATAAAAATAAATTGTTTGAAAAAACCCAAAGTAATTATCCATATAGTTTTAAACTCTTCAACCAGAATATTTAAAGAAGATTGAAACCCAAATAAAATTTGTAAAAGGTTTTCAAATTGAAGAAAGGTGATATGTCCAAAAATGATTTTCACAACTTTTATTTTTAAAGGAAAGATTTTCAAATATTCGGCAAAATATTTTTGGGGTGTTACATTACCCCTACTGTTTTTGTGTGTTAAAATGATTAAGCTACTGTAATAATCATGTTATAGAGCTTTTGTTTCAATAAAGTTCCAAGTAAAGCCTTTGGGATAGTGTGGATGATAGTTGACTTGATTCTGTGCAAAACAGAAACTTTTGCGCCCAGTTCTGGAATATTGTAAATTCACGGAAACATGATTTTGCTCTGAAGTTTTTATGCATGATTGATATAAAATTCCCTACTTTTTCCTAATTTTTTAGAATTTTTGGAGTTCCAGAAGTATGGTCATTTCGGATCATTACAGACTGTTCTATTTTTGACAGATTATGTTTCAATGCATAGTTTGCTTGTTTTATGGTTTGTATGGCGTATATTTCTTAATATAAATTATGGAAATTATAGATTAAAGTAGGCATTATTTGGAAACAATTATGAATCTTGTCTTTGATAGTACCCAAGTGAATGATTTGTTTTACTATACTAACCCATCTCACGAAGTTCCGTTAAGTTTTGTGTGATTGAAGTTTTCAAGTTTTGGGTGAGATATCGATTTGAGAAGAATGAAGAGTGGCAAGAAACTAATCTTGGGGATGCCCAAGGCACCCCAAGGTAATATTCAAGGACTCCCAAGCAACTAAGCTTGGGGATGCCCCGGAAGACATCCCCTCTTTCTTCTAACGACTATTGGTAACCTCACTTGGGACTATATTTTTATTCGTCACATGATATGTGTTTTGCTTGGTGCGTCATTTTATTTTATTAGGATTTGCTTGCTGTCATTTATAGTAATCTTTTGCCTCTTTTATTTCAATAAAAATGTCAAGGATAGCCTTCACCATGCTTACTTTGCAAGCATATGAGTTGTTGTTTCAAATCAGAAAGTTGTACTCTATTGCGTGAATTCTCCAGAAACTTCAGAATGTGATAAAATGTTGAAATTTTGAAACAATCAGATATGATAATTTTATACAGTGTGGTAAAGTTTCAGAATTTTTGGAGTTAAATAAGTATGAATCTTCTTGCATTGTTTACAGATTGTCCTGTTTAGACAGATTGCTGTTATGTTTGCATTGTTTGCATATGTTTGCTTGTTTAATGATTCTATTTGAGGATAGGAGTATTAAATATGGAGAGGTATTTAGTATGCAATGTTAAATTATAATTTTAGTGATTTTCTATAGTAGAGAATGATAAGGTTTTGCATTGATTTATATTAACTTATCTCACGAGTTGTTGTTGAGTTTTGTGTGGATGAAGTTTTTAAGAATTAGGGAAACCATGATATGAGAGGAATTAAGGAGACACAAGAGCTCAAGCATGGAGATGCCCAAGGCATCCCTAGTAAATATTTCAAGAAGTCTCAAGCATCTAAGCTTGGGGATGCCCTGGTTGGCATCCCACCTTTGTTCTTCAACAATGATCGGTCAGTTTTGGTTGAGCCTAAGTTTTTGCTTCTTCACATGATATGTGCTACCCTTGGAATGTCATTTTATTTTGTTTTGCTTGATGTTTGAATAAAATACTTAAGATCCAAAGTTTTATCTATGAGAGAGAGTCTTCACATAGCTACTTAATTATTTGACTACTCATTGATCTTCACTTATATCTTTTTGGAGTAGTTTGTCATTTACTCTCGTGCTTCACTTATATCCTATGAGTAAATGGTTGAATGAATTGAATATCATAAATTTTAAATTATATATGTTTCATATGCTTGTCCCATGGGGAGTAATGACTTTACATATAAGAACTATAGGTGTTAACATTTATTGAAAGTTAGCAAACATAGCATTGGTCACTTGAACAATTCATGAAAGAATATTGAAGGAAGAGAGATTTCACATATAAATATACTATCTTGGACATCTTCTATGATTGTGAGCCCCATTAATTATTTTCAACTTGAGCACATTAGTTGAAGTTGGACAAGGAAGACAACGTAATGAGTTATGTTTGGGTATATTTGTATAGAAGTAATATTGTTATTGATCCTCCAACATGTGGTGCTTGCTTAGAATATTTTGCTAGCCAAAATTTCTGTACTAAGCGGGAATACTGCTTGTGCATCCAAAATCCTTGAACAAAGTTTCTTCCATGAGTGTCTACCATATCTACCTATATGCAGTATTTACCTGCCGTTCAAGTAAATTTGCATGTGCCAAACTCGAAATCTTCAAATAATAATCTTTTTTGTATGCCCAAATCGCTCATGAAGCGATAGGGGGCTATCAGCACCTTCCATGCTAGGTGGGTTATTCTCACGATGAGTGTTTATTCGCTTGTCATTCATGAGATAGTGGCTGGTAATTGGGATGCCCAGTCCTATGATCAAAATCAAAATACAATAATAAAAAAACTCCCTCGGATTGTTGTTGGTATGGAGGGCACCCGAGGATTCGACTAGCCATGGCTTGTGTTTATTGGTGGAGGGGGAGTAAAACTTTACCTTTCTGTTTGGGAACCACCTATAATGTGTCTATCATGGAAGATGTTGAAAACTCTCAGTCGCTATGTTGACAATGAAAGCATACCTCCCAAAATTATATTCATCTCTGTTTTACAAATTTTGAGCTCTGGCACCTCTGCAAATCCCTGCTTCCCTCTGCAAAGGGCCTATCTTTTACTTTATGAATTTACTTTTATGCAAGAGTCAATATCATGCTTTCTCATTTCAACCTCAATTATTCTTTAGTTGGCAAGCATCATGTGGTGGGGAAAGATCTAGGCACATATGGCCATTCAAATATATTTGATCATGAATTATTATTGTTGACAATTATTTATATGATAAATAAGTTGGGAGGTGAAACATTAAGCCCCTATCTTTCTCTGTGTTCGATGGATGCTATTTGTTCTAAAAATATGCTTTCTCTGTAGAAATCATGGAAGACTATATGACAGTTGAGTATGTGGAATTTGCTAAATCAAAGCTCTTACATAGACCCTTCCTGAAAATAAGATGAATTGCAATTGTTTGATGACTGAGAATATAGTTTGTTAGTTTTCAAGAAAGTTTATGGTCTATCCATTAACATGTGAATATCTTGTTACTTGATCATGAGATGAGCTACTATTTATGATATATAATGATGCTAGAAAAAGTGTCTGGAACTATCATTGATCAAATTTATGCACTATGCTAGCATTCACACTTCATAAATTATTTCTTTTATCATTTACCTACTCGAGGACGAGCAGGAATTAAGCTTGGGGATGCTGATACGTCTCCAACATATCTATAATTTATGAAGTATACATGCCATGTTTACAACAATTTTATATGGTTTTGGTATGATTTGATTAGAACTAACCCTAACTGACGCTATTTTCAGCAGAACTACCGTGGTGTCGTTTTTTGTGTAGAAATAGAAGTTCTCGGAATGGGCTAAAAATTTACAATGATCGTTCATGGACCAGAAGAGACCCACAGAGCACAAGAGCTGGACCAGGATGTGACCGAGGCAGCCACAAGCCTGGGGGGCGCGCCTCCCGAGCTTGTGGGGCCCTCGGGCACCCTCCTTACTTGATCCCAACGCAAAGTGCCCTCAAATATATAGTAACCCCTGAAAGAACCCTAGATGAGAAGTTCCGCTGCCGCAAGCCTCTGTAGCTACAAAAAACAAATGGGAGGCCATTGTGGCACCCTGTCGGAGGGGGAAATCATCACCGGAGGCCATCTTCATCATCCCGGCGGCCACTATGATGAGGAGGGAGTAGTTCACCCTCGGGGCTGAAGAAGTGTGTTCGCACACGAACATGTCACCGCGTACCTCCAATGCCAAGGGTGATGCGCCGCAGCTTACATCGAAGGAGACCCGTCTAGAAGTGCGGTACGCAAGCAATCTGGCGGGCGCTTTGGAAGACCCGAAACCCCACACGCCCGGGAGGGACCCCGTCAGGGCGTGCGGCGGCTATGGGCTGCCCTAGGTCGACCTGATTGCCCCTAGGGCCTTGAGGTTCGCCGCCCTGCAATAAGAAGAACGGACGAAGAACGATGAAGAATAAGAACAAGGAAGAGAGATAAAGTAAAGGTAAAAGTGGTAGATGAATTAATCGATTGTGTGTTGTTCAATCGACCGTCACCTCTCATCTATTTATGAGGCGGCTGGACATCCCGTACAAGAAAAGGACTCCAAATATCATTCAAATCCTTCCAAAATTAGCCGAACTTGGATTAGGTATGTCTGAGACAGTAGTTCGGTTTTTGTGTTTCATAGGAAAATACGTCGTCAGATGAAGGTGCCCCCAAAAGCAAATTTAACCATTTCGACGAGACGAACAACTGAACGTTTTTTGATTCAAGGCCGTCTTGTGGGCCGAATCGCTCGCGTGACACATCAGACATTGCCCCGGACCAGTTTTTACTCATGATAAGTCTGCAATGCATTGGCTCCAACTTCCTCATACGACCACGGAATGAGACATTTTTTATATCAAAATCGATCATTTTTCGACGAAACGAAGACAATCCTTATATATACTTTTCTCATATGAGGCTGTCTTGGAGGTCTAATCGGCTAAACAGTACTCTGCATACAAAATCTAGTACTTCGAGCACAACTTCGGCCCTTGAGATGAGATCGGATGGCGATGGCCAAAACTTCAAAGATGTTCATGTCGAAAATACGGAAATTATTTATGTAGATCACTCCTTCATTTGAGGCCATCTTAATTAAGTTCTTGACCATGCCAAAACTTGGTGTCACCAGTATGTACTAGTAGCCATGTGTTTGATCTCTCTCTCTCTCTCTCTCTCGTGTTCTTGATTTGACACAATCTTGATGTACCGCGAGCTTTGTTAATATATTTGGATAATATGGTGTTCTCCCCTCTCTACCTTCTTGTGATGAATTGAGGCTTGCTCTTTGAGGTTTCATTATGTTGGATTGAGTATTGGATTTGAGAACACTTGATGTATGTCTTGCGATGGGATATCTGTGGTGACACTGGGTTGTTCTATTGATTCACTTGATGTATGTTTTGGCACTCAACTCGCGGGTTCCTGAGGTGACATTGGGGTAATCTATGCATAGGGTTTGATGCTTGTTTTCATCCTACATTCTCTGATAGAAACTTTGGAGTGATTCTTTGTTGCATGTTGATGGATTGTTATATGATCCAATTATGTTATCATTGTTGAGAGACTTTTCACTAGTGAAATTATGAACCCTAGGTCTTGTTTTCAAGCATTGCAATGCCGGTTTTTCTCACTTTTGTTACTAGTTACCTTGCTGTTTTTATATTTTCAGATTATAAAAACCTATATCTACTATCCATATTACACTTGTATCACCATCTCTTTGCCGAACTAGTGCACCTATACAATTTACTATTGTATTGGGTGTGTTGGGGACACAAGAGACTCTTTGTTATTTGGTTGCAGGGTTGTTTGAGAGAGACCATCTTCATCCTATGCCTCCCACGGATTGATAAACCTTAGGTCATCCACTTGAGGGAAAATTGCTATTGTCCTACAAAACTCTGCGCTTGGAGGCCCAGCACGAGTCTACGAGAATAAGTTGTCTAGTAGACATAAATGCTATCATGATTACTATTGTTAACATGAATATTATTGTGGACTAACTTTTTCTTCTATGTGCAACCCTGAGTATCACTTGGGATGGCTAGTCCTCCTGGATACCCAGTTTTATTTTCTTTTCTGGGTATCACTTGGGATGGCTAGTCCACCTGGATACCCACATCTTTTCAAGACCTCTCGAGGCATCGCTTTTAGGCACTCGTTTGGCATATCTTTTCAAGACCTCTCGAGGCGTCGCTTTTGTACACCGTTTGGCATTTCTTTTCAAGACTGTCGCAGGAAACCATGGCCACCTATGGGACCAACGGTCCCTTGCTGGTTCGGCGGGGGGATGGCATGTTGCACAAAGAGCAGAGGATCGTGAAAAAACACGGCAGAGATCACACAGGCAGTCTTTACCCAGGTTCGGGCCGCCATGAGGTGTAAAACCCTACTCCTGCTTTGGTGGATTGATGGTGTATTGTGGTGGAAAACGCAGTGTTCGTGCACGGCAGGGTTGCCTTGGGACGAAAACGGCTACGCGCGTATGAGTGTACAATGGTCCGAATCCTTTCTATGGTTGCCATGGGCCTCCTTTTATAGATCAAGGGGTTACCACAGTGGCAAATCAGTCATTATGCATTGATTAGATAGCAAATAGTGCTGTCATACCTAACTCTGCAGGCTGACAGGGCGCATTAAATGCGCCGCTCAATGTCACATCATAGTTTGCCCGGCAAGCCCTGCCGAGCTGCTTCGCCAGCTTTGCGCCTGCTCGCTTGACACGTCGCAGGACGGGTGTCGCTTGTGGGTATTTTCTGTAGGAAATGGCTGCCATATGGCATATAGCAGCCACTTAATCACTTGGTGGCTTCACACCGCACCGATCGATGACTTGCGTCGTGATGAGGTGGTGCAGTGGAGTGGTTCTGCCTCCGTAATCCCCGGCAGGCCTGCCGGGGCGAACCGAAGGCTTGCTTCCGGGGGTGGCCCCATTCTTGCCAGGCCCGCCTGCCCGGCAAGGGAAGTTTTTTTCCTTTAACAGTATCTTGCTTCTCCGGCTTAGTTTTGGTCCTCTTGTGCTGCACGCTGGTCCTTGGAGTTGTAATCTTCTTCTCGTGCCTGTGCACAGTCTGGGCAACGGACCCAGCGTTTGTTGCATCGACAGAAGCCCTCGGGCCTGTCCCGAACGCGCTGCCGGGCGTTGTCGGGGTAGGCCCTAATAAGTGCACAGGCAGGAGCGTGGGAGTGGCTGGCCCCTTGAGATCTTCTTTGCTTCTTCATTAATCTCGAGCCAGGGCCAGTTTCCGGTTTTCCCGCGCGTCGTGTCCAACGTTACGGAAAAACTCAGATCGTGGCCCGTGGGCTGCCCACGCCCCACAATCACAGGGCGGAAACTGCCATCCCACTTACCCCCTGCTTCATGCGCACTCGCCATGTGTACCTCATGCATTGGGTAGGGTAGGTGGTGGATGCGGAGAGCGCGGGGGCGGGTGCCATGGCAGAAAACCAGGCGTCATTGGTTGGTGCAGAGGGTCAGCCCTGATTCCCCGAGCCACTGAAGGCATAGGGCGGCCGTATTGGGGGAGCAGGCGGCCACTCCCTGAGCGAGAGGCCAGCCCCCTGCCCCGTCCTTCTATAAGAGGGGGCAGGAGTGGTGTATTTTCTCACACACACTTCTTCTTCCTCCTTTTCAATCTTTCTTCGCTCGTCATGGTGAGGGGACAAGGGCGTGGTGGTACTCCGGTGGCGTCGACGAGGGCTTCTGCTTGACAGCGCATCCCTCCTCCTCTGGACCACGCGGTGGTGGAACCCGCCACGAGAGGAAGAGGGAGGGGGCGAGGTCGAGGTCACCGCAGCGCTCGAGGAGGAGGAGGACGGGGCGGCGCTCTGGCCGCGCCCCCACCGAAGGCTCCTCCTCCGATGGGAGGCCACGTCGGAGACCAGCCCCGAGAATTCGTCATTAGGCTGTACAAGCCTCCGTGCGGCCATCTCCGCCTCCCTACTCCATTCGCACGGATAATGGAGGTCGAACAGCCGCACGCCCTGAGGCTGCACATGAGGGGCTATGGAAATGGCGGCATGTGGGTAGATGTCGACTTCCCTGCTCCTCATGTTATGTACCTCTGCCATAACTGGAAGACCTTTGCTAGAGCCCATAGCTTGTCGGAGGGGCACATTCTCCAGTTTAAATTAATGGAGAGCGGCCTGCTTTCCGTCAAGATTTTTGGGCGCTCGGGAGCTCACTTAGGGTGCTGCGCGGAGAGCTCAACTGATGATGAAAGCTCCTCCTCGAGCGAAAGCGATGAGGAGGACAGTGACAGCGATGACGACGGCAGCGACTGGGAGGGCGATGACTCTGACTCCGGCTGAGTGTCGCCCGCACCATCTTCATCAGGCGGCAGCACCATCATCTGCACCTGCATCTCCTTCCCGGCAAGGTGATTTGCTGGGGAGTTGGATGCAGAGATGGGGATGGTGCCTCCCGGCTTCCTCCAGCAGCCTCCCAGCTTGTAACACCTTGGATTTTGCCCATTTCTTTTTCTTTTGATTTTGGTCTGGATTCGCTCTTCTGTGGCTTAGTAGTTTTGCAACCTGGAAGGATCACTCTTCATTCTTCTTCCTGAGTGGCTTGCCAACCTCAAAACCATCCCAAGACCTTGCCATTTCCATCTTGGACCAACCCCAATATTCTTTTCTTGGGAATATTCCTTTTTCTATTAAAGGAATAACCATGTTTGTCCTAGGTTGTGAAGCAACCCACATTTCTATCATTCCCAAAATTCCCAAATAATTCTCATAAATTGTTTGGGTCATATCTTCCACAAATATGTCAAACCCTTCCTTGACATGTTCAAAAATATTTCACAAATATTCCTTTTCTGATTTTGCCCTAGCTGCCAAGTTGAGAACAAGTACCCTTTATATTTGCTTGCTTGGTCTCAAACATTTTTGGGCAATCTTTCCTATCCATATCATTGCCACATGCCAAAATTCAACTTTATTTGGATATTAAATCTCTCTTGGCTAATTTCCAAAGTTTCTGGGCAACTGGAATCTTTGTGAAGCAAGTGCGAGCTAGGAGTATCCAAATAAGTTGAAATTTCGCAAGCATGTTCATATGCTCAAATCATGACTCTCCACCAAGTTTCAACCCTATCCAATCTTATATGTGAGCACAACCTCAAATCTTGGTTTCTGGTCAGATTTTCACATTGTGAAGCAACTGTATTTTATATTGCTCCAAAATTGCTGAAAATTTACCAGAGCATTCTCCTACCCATATAACCTATCTCCACGAGATTTGGTCTCATTTAAACTTCCCAATTATTCCCTAGAATTTTTCTAAGATTCTGGTCAGAGAGGATAGCTGTGAAGGAAGTACCATTTTTGCTTGTCCAAATGGCATGAAATTTTTATGGCACTCTCATATGACCAAATCATCATCCTATGCCCAATTTCAGCTAAAGTTGCTACTCTATGTGAGTGGCACATCAAGATCTAGTTTCTAGACCAGATTGGTCAGTTGCAAAGCAACCCCATTACATATTGGTCCATTTCACTTCAAATTTCACAGTATTGTAGTCCTTCCTACCCTAAACCTCCCAGACATCTCATGTTGACCTTATCACTTTCCTGTTCATCGTAGTGGCGTGGTCAAGTTTGCTGCAGCAAACTTCTAGTGACCACTCCCATCCAGACACAGCTCCTCTCGTCGATCTATCACCTCATTTGCAATGTAGCTTGGAGGGACTACTCACTGGACATGATTTGGCCAGTCAGGGTGCATCGCGTGCGCCAGTTCACGTGGTGACCACGCGGCTGGCATACCAGCCAGCGCGCTCTGGCAGTTGTACCCTCGGCCTCGTCGGTTTCCCCTTTCTCCCTCGACACCTCGCCGTGTCCAGGAGCTTCCCCTTGGCCTCACCCTCACTCTCGAACTCTCTCCCCCTCTAGTTTCTTGCTCCTCGCACCACGGCGATCGCCGCCGAGGTACTGTGACGCCCGTGACCCGTGATTTCTTCCTCCCCAAGCTCTCTCGAAGCCGCTGCCGCCTTCTCTACCTTCCTGGAACCCCTGCCGACATCGTCCCCTCCCTCCGCATGTCCCGGAGCTCCAGTAAACGGCTAAGGACGCCACGGTGGCCGTCCTGATCGCCGCAGCCGGCCAGCTATATATATCCGCGGCCGAGCCCCTCCCCGGGCATCCCCGAGCACCTCACCCTCCTCCCCTCTTCCCCAGAGCCCTCCCTGACCTCTCTAGTTGTCGCCGGAGTGCCCCCTACCCTCCAATGGCCGCCACGGCCGCCGCCTTTGGCTGCCTAAATTGAGGTAGTACCGGTCCCCTTCCTCCCCATAGCCACCACCGGAGGTCTCCACCACCACCCTAGGCCACTCCCCGAAGCTCTCCGCCCCTCTCGATGGCCGTGATGCTCTATCCACCGTCACCATGGCCGGAGTCCGCCAAGAGCCGCGCCATGCCCTGCACTGCACTCCCCGGCGTCCGCTTCCTGCTTTGATGGGTGAGGATCCTCCTCCTCATCTCGCCGGTGGCCGGGCCTCGTCGGGAGATGGCCTGTGCCGCCGAGGATCGCCGGCGCAGGAGCGACCGCGCCCTCTATCTCCTTCCCCGGCGTGAGCTAGAAGACAGAAGCAGAAAGGGAGCAGGAGGAGAGAGAGAAGCCCGGTGGGGCCCGCCTGTCAGCTGCTCGTGGCCCGGCCCCGCGCCTACTGACTGGGATAAGTGGAGACGTACTCCACGGAGTACGTTTTCCCTTTAACGAAAGCGTATTTTTCAGAATGCGCTTTCTGTTTAAACCTAGCCGGCTGAAACGGTTAAATAGTGGACGTTCGTCAGTTAACAGCAGAAAAGCACATTTCCTATTTGTTTTTCTGTCTGAACAACAAATGGCCACAACTTTTTAACCGTAACTCCGATCGAGGTGAATCCAAAGCCCACGTCTTCATCTCTTCGAGCCCCACATGTTGGTATCATTTTCATAATGATTTAACACTGTGAAAATGACCATTTTTTCCTTGCCCGTAAACAGCCCCCTCCGAGAGAGAACTGTTTCCGGCAATCACTTCCGCGACCATTCCGCACTCCTTCCCGATGGTCCCTTCATCCCCAGGCAAGCCACAACTCTCATCGGCATAAGTACATTGCAATATCATAGTCACACTAATTAATTTAAAAGCAAGTGTGAAGTATCTGTGAAATGAATTGGATTATGCAATGCTTGAGTTAATTCTGGGATAGGTGACTACCATGTTGAGTACCGGATTGTAGTGACTAGTAGTTTACCAACTCGTTGATGTTGAGATTACCGTCTATGTTTATTCTGGATTTCATCCGGCAGTTCGTGGAGATGAGTTAGTAGCAGTGGCTTAAGCATACTGGTTACCGGATTTCTAGCCAGATATCATTTTGTCTTGGATTGCTATGATATCGGAGTGTCAGCCATGACAGAGATTGTTCGGATATTAGATACTTCATGGTTGATCCAGAGTCACCTGTCCAGACTTATCCGTGCAGCCACATTTGTCGGTATGGGATGGCCTTGACTTGGTCTGATCGCGTGCTCTTTCACCGGTACCACCCGACAGGGAAGGTTATGTGTGCGCGCTACCCTGGCCCGGTAGGCGGCGATAACCTTGTGAGCCCAGTTGTGTTATATGGTACCAGGTCCCCTTTTGAGATAGTTTGTTAGCCACGACGGTGGCAGGTGTCACGCGGTGACACAGGGGCCACCCAGGGCAGGACTTCGGGGTAGGATGATTGCCGGTGGTACGATGGGAGAGTCACGGGTCAGGCGGGTTTCGTTGGAGCAACGCTGGTCCACCCGAATGGGATCACGAGGTCAAGTGCTCCATGGTGTGGGTAAAGTGCGCAACCTCTGCAGAGTGTAAAATCTATTCGAATAGCTGTGTCCACGGTATTGGACAGTCCGTCCAGACCTCTTTAGGTGGTCAACCATAGTAGTGTTAATGATGGAAGAACTCGTCGTATGATCAGAAGTACTCGGTGGATTGTGAGTATTCTGAGGGTTGTGAGACAACCCGGAAGAGAGTAAGTTTGTCAGACTTGTGGTGCAGATGGTGATATGTTAGCCATGGGATGGCTATGAGATGAGTGGTCGGATGACCACATGATTTGGATTGGATTTGGAAAAGATTCAGATTTGATCCTGATATTATTCGGAGTATGGATTAAACTACTTAATATGCTTGACCTTACTGCATCTACTTCAGTAGTTATCTTGCTAAATAACCATGCCTGTTAAATCTTGACAGCTATGATGTTGTCTTGCCTTAATGCTGATGTTTGTTGTGAGCTTGCGAGTACATTCAAAGTACTCACCTGGCGTGTCATGCCAGTTTGCAGGTCATGCCGTGATTGCTTGCTTGTCGAGGATCCCGAGTTTGCGACCTAGGATACGCGGTCTAGCCAGAGTCCCTGCGGAGTGGAGTCCATCACCGCCATCGTTGTTCCGCTACCGAGAGAGTTTCTCCGCTGTTAGCATAGAGCTACCCCGGGCAGGCGTAGTGTCGCCTTGCCGATGTAATCCATATACCCTTTGTAACCTTATCCATTGTAATAAAGAGCTGATTTGTTCTATGCCAACAGTGCCGTATTCCAGAGGACTTGTCCCTGGGCTGGAATACGGGGCGTTTCGGTCTTCTCTGAGCCAGGGTGCCACACAGCTGGACCCCGGCAGGCTTCCTCATGGGCTGCAGCTCCGTTAGCCCTGTCACGTCCTGCTGGCCCTGGTGGTGGTGGTTGACGGGTCGCATCCGGCATGCTCTCCATCGATGCGTTCGCCAGCGTCCTCCCGTCCACGCCAGGCTACCTCTCCTGGAGCCCGACGGGGTCAGGCTGGGCTTCTGCCCAGGCGTTCCTTTTGCCCTCCTTGCCTTCGACCGCCGTGCCTAGAAGGAGAGGGACAAGAAAGGGCATTACGGGGCACTTATCTTTTTTCAATCTTAAATCCGTAGGCACTTGCCAAATTTTAGTTCAAATAATGTAATCTCTTGTACCCATGTTTGTGTTCTGTAAGGTTTTTACTTGTTTGAAGCATATCAATGAAAAAGATAAACTTTGTCGGGGAATCGTGCATGTATATGGCCATGCAGAGGTGAAATGCCTCTATATTTTAAAATAAACAAGTTTCCCCGGTAGGCTATCCTGCCGGTACCCTCTATTTGGCTGCCAGGGAGCTAAGCTTGCTGGGCACAAATTGTAATGAGGGACCAGCCCCCCGCCAATCTTTCTTCATCAGAGGCCACTTCGACCATCCTGACCAAAGCAACGTTCGAGTCAAAGGATGGGAGCACCTAAGTTTCAAAAAGCGGCGAGGTTTTCTCATGCACAAGTTTTTACCTACAGAACACGTATGGATAAGAGATAGAACTTATCTGTTTGGCTTGCCGGAGATCACAGCGTAGGCTGATCTTTCCATCTCTCTTCAGAAGCCAAGTCTTCGACATGAACCTACAGTTTTATGCAGATGGAAAGGATGCCATATGCAATCTTATCTATTTGCAGATACGATGCTCATGATATGCTTATGCATGCATGCAACTTGTCGGGGGCCCCCAGCACTTCGTTTATTTCTCTGTTGCTCAGGGTCTGCGCCTGGCTTTGTACAAGGGGTTACATGCAACTGAGGCAAGGCCTGTGCAAAAGGGTGGCTGCCGGGCAGGGCTCGACAGCCGCGCCTTACGGGTAGAACTTGCGGAGATGCTCAATATTCCATGTGTTTTGCAATTGAATGACATCTCCGGTCTCCAGACGGACTGCGCCAGGTCTGGTGACTCGTACTACCCGATAAGGGCCTTCCCACTTTGGCGTCAACTTGTTTGCACCCTTGGCGGACTGAACGCGCCTAAGGACAAGGTCGCCTTCCTCAAAACATAGGGCATGAACCCTACGGCTATGATAGTGATGCAGGGCTTGCTGATAGCGTGCAGCACGCGTAGCAGCCCGGAGACGGTTCTCCTCGAGTAGCACAGTGTCATCACGCTGGTGCTGATCTTGCACTACTTCATCATAGGCAAGCACTCGAGGGGACCCGTAAATGAATTCTGTGGGGATAACTGCTTCTGCCCCATAGACTAGGGAGAAGGGAGTCTACCCGGTAGCTCGATTTGGTGTCATTCTGATGGACCAGAGAACTACCGGCAGCTCATCGATCCACCGCCTGCCGCACTTCTGTAGTGTATCAAATGTTCTAGTCTTGAGTCCGCGTAGCACTTCAGCGTTCGCCCTCTCAGCTTGTCCATTGCTTCTGGGATGTGCAACAGAGGCAAATGAGATCTTACTTCCGAGGGCATGAACATATTGCATGAAGGCGCGGCTCGTGAATTGGGTGCCGTTGTTGGTGATGATCTGGGCAGGGAACCCGAAGCGGCACACCAATTCTTTCAAGAACTTGATAGCTGACTGAGCAGTCTCCTTTCTCACAGCAGCTACTTCTGGCCACTTTGTAAACTTGTCGATAGCGACGAACAAGAATTCAAGGCCCCCGGCAGCTCAGGGGAAAGGGCCGAGGATATCGAGCCCCCAGACCGAAAACGGCCATGACAAAGGGATTGTCTGAAGCGCTTGTGCAGGCAGGTGGATATTCTTGGAATGGAACTGGCAGGCTTCACACTTGGTGACTAGCTCGACCGCATCTTGGAGGGCTGTGGGCCAATAGAATCCTTGCCGGAATGCTTTCCCAACTAATGCCCTTGATACAATGTGGGAGCCGCACATGCCTTTGTGAATTTCAGCCAGCAGTTCCTTTCCTTCTTCCTGGCAGATGCACTTCAATTTCACACCATTGGGCCTTCTTCTGTACAGAGTGTCATCGACAAACTGATACATACTGGCCCTCCGGGCTACTCTTTCAGCCTCATCTTGCTCATCGGGAAGTTCTCCGGTTAGGAGGAGGTGGACTATGTGCCTTGCCCAAGTTGGAGCCTGGGGCTCGGCAACAAGGACTAACGGCACCTCCCCACTCACGGGGGTGCGTTCCTCGACTGCGGGGGCCAGTGGCCCGGCAGGAGGGTGCAGCCCGGCAATTGATGGGGAGTTGTTCCTGGCAGGGTCCCTGCCAGGAGCCCCGGGAGGCTCTACCGGGAGAGGCTTACCGGAGTCCAATTTCCTCCTCTTTCGGGCCATTGTTGCTGGGGATATGAAGGGCTGAGTAAGATGGAGAACAAAAGTTCCTGGTTCCATAGGAAGTTTTTGCGCAGCGCACTTTGACAGATGATCAGCTATGTTGTTTTCCGCATGGGGTACATGCTCTGTTTTCAATCCGTCAAAGTGCTCCTCCAATCTTCTCACATCCTCAACGTATGCCTCCATCAATGGACTTTGGTAATCCTTGTTGACTTGTCTCACCACAAGTTGCGAATCTCCTCAAATGATCAACTTCTTGATTCCCAATTCTGTGGCAATCCTAAGCCCATCAAGGAGTCCTTCATACTCTGCTGTATTGTTGGTTGCTTCCTCCCAAGGAAAATGCATTGGGACGACGTACTTCAGGTGCTCTCCAGTGGGAGCAACAAGAAGCACGCCAGCCCCTGCACCTTGCAGGGAGAAAGCACCATCAAAATACATGATCCATTCTTGGGGCGCTTCCTTGCCGGGAATAACTGTTTCCATTACTTCCTCATCAGGGGTTGGCGTCCATTCTGCAATAAACTCTGCCATTGCCCTGCCCTGAATTGTTGATGTGCTCTCAAATTTTAGGCCAAAGCTGGATAACTCCAAAGCCCACTCCACTATTCTGCCGGTAGCTTTAGGGTTCCGGAGTATCCTCTGCAACGGAAAGCGAGTGACAACTGTAATCTCATGGGCTTGGAAGTAGTGGCGTAGTTTCCTTGAGGCCATGATGAGGCCAAAGATCAACTTTTGCACACCAGAGTACCTCGATCTAGCCCCCTGCAACAGGGAACTGACAAAATACACTGGGCACTGCACCACTTTCTTCCTTGCCGCGTCCTTGGGGTTGCCCCTGCTGCCGTGCACTTCTCTGCCCCGATCCCCATCTGATCCTACCGGGTTTTGCTCACTCTCTACTTCCTCTGCTTCCCGCTGTGCCACTAGGGCTGCACTAACCACATGATTAGTTGCTGCCAAGTACAGCAGCAACGGCTCTTGTGGCTTGGGGGCAACCAAGGTGGGCACAGAAGATAAGTAGGCCTTCAAATCTTGCAAAGCTGCATTTGCTTCCGGGGTCCACTTCATGGGCCCTTCCTTTTTCAAGATTTTGTAGAATGGCAGGGCGCCCTCGGCAGACTTGGAGATGAATCTACTAAGTGCGGCAATGCACCCTGTCAGACGCCTCACATCTTTGACTGTCCTGGGTGCCTGAATTTGCTCGATACCTTTGATCTTGTCAGGGTTGGCTTCGATCCCACGATGGGATATGAAGAACCCAAGTAGTTTGCCTGAGGGAACGCCAAACACACACTTCTCCGGATTTAACTTCAGGTTGATCTTGCGCAGATTAGCAAATGTCTCCTCTAATTCCTGGATGAGGGTTGATTTGTCCTTGGTTTTGACCACAATGTCATCCATATAAGCCTCACTGTTTCTGTGCAACTGTGGCTCAAAACCAATTTGTACTGCTTTTGCAAAGGTGGACCCGACACTCTTTAACCCGAAAGGCATGCGTATGAAGCAGTACGTACCACATGGAGTGATGAACGAGGTCTTCTCTTCGTCTTCCTTGGACATGAAAATCTGATGATAACCAGAGTATGCATCCATAAAGGAGAGCAAATCACAACCTGAAGTGGAGTCCATGATCTGATCGATGCGCGGCAAGGGAAATGGGTCCTTCGGGCAAGCCTTGTTGAGATCCGTGAAATCTATGCAAAGCCTCCATTTCCCGTTAGCCTTGCGAACGACCACTGGGTTTGCTAACCATGTTGGATGTAGTACTCCTCTGACCAGACCAGCTGCCTCAAGCTTCTTAATCTCTTCGGCAATGAACTGCTGCCTCTCCAAGGCCTACTTTCGAACCTTCTGCTTAACGGGTCGGGCATGTGGGTAGATAGCAAGGTGGTGCTCGATTACCTCCCTGGGAACAACGGGGATATCAGATGGTTGCCAGGCAAACACATCGATATTCGCCCGTAGGAAGGCAACGAGCGCGCTTTCCTATTTGTCATCAAGGGTGGCGCTGATAGTGAAGGTACCATCAACGCCAGCCAGCCCTGCCGGGACCTTCTTCACAGATGGTGCAGCGACCTTGGATCTTTTGCTGTTGGAAATCTCCGGCAAGTCGTCAATAGGTGCAACGCACTCCGAAGATGTGCGCTTCCCGGACTCCTTGTTGGTGTCCTTGTTATCTTTCTTCTTTCCTCTATTATCCTTGGCAGGAACTGCTGCTACCGCCGCCTCTGCCGCGATTGCGTCCCGGTACATCTTATCCACGCAAATGATTGTGTCTTTCTCATCCGATGGAATGGAAATGACTCCTACCGGCCCTGGCATCTTCAGATTATTATAGGCATAGTGGGATGCTGCCATGAATTTTGCCAGAGCTGGGTGTCCAAGGATCCCATTGTACGGCAGGGGGAGATCGACCACATCAAACAGAATCTTCTCAGTCCGGTAATTCAATTCTCCCCCAAATGTCACTAGCAACGTAATCTTTCCCTTAGGATGACTCCTACCGGGATTGACTCCTTGAAACGTGCCCGTGACTTTTAGCTCCTCCTCTGCTATCTGAAGCTTGCTAATAACCTTTGGGGAAAATAGATTCAACCCGGCCCTGCCGTCAAACAGCATCTTTGTGACCTTGAGGTTGCGAATTGTTGGAGAGACCAACAACGGCAAACACCCTACCGTGGTGGTGCGGTCAGGATGGTCCTCTTCGTTAAAGATAATGGGCGAGCATGACCATTTGAGCGGCTTCCGAGACTCTACCGCTGTCTCCACGGCATTGACCTCACGCGCCCATCATTTAAGTTGGCAGTGAGAGGAGTGCAAAGATGCACCCCCGTCAACGAATAGGGCGTCAGTGGCCTTCTGGAATTCCTGCTCACTGGTTTCCTCTTCATCCCCTTCATCACTCTCATCATTGCAGACTCCATTATCTCGGCCCCTGGCGGGTTTTCCTTGGTTCCTAAAGGGCTTGCCGGGGCAATTTACTTCACCGCCTTGGCCCTTCCCGCCAGCGTGCCATTCTGACCTTTTTCCTTGTCCCGCTTCTCATACTCAGCCCTCTGCCTCTTAACGAGCTGCTCAACCAGATGACACTCTTGAAGGTCATGGCCCTTGGTCCGGTGGATCTTGCAGTATGGCCCATCGCCTTTCCTAGCCTTCTTGGCAGCCACAGGCTCCCGACAATCAGTGTACGCGGCAGCTTCCTTGCCGGGAACTTCGGCCTTAGCCTTCTTGCCGGTACTAAGCGTGCCCGATCCTTCGACGGTCATCACTGCCTTATCCTTGCGCCTCTTGTTGCGCTTCTTGCTCTTCTTCCTCTGACTGATGGATTCATCATCATCATCTGAGTCGATGTTGACGCAATCCTCCTCTCTAGGGAGTTTCCTTCCCTCCTCCACCCGAGCGCACTTGTCCACCAATGTGTAAAGCTCCTTCATAGTCTTGGGCAACCGCACGTTCATCTTAAAACGAATCCTGCGGTTGCGCACATTGGATTGGAAGGCAGCTATCACAGCTGCCGGGTGGATATTTGGGATATTTCTGTGGACTTTGCTGAATCTCTGCAAATACTTATGGAGAATCTCTCCTTCTTTCTGTTGGAGAAGCTGCAAGTCGCTAGGCCGTCCTGGTTCTTGATGGCCGTCGGTGAAGGCGCCGACGAACTCATGGCACAGGTCAGCCCATGACGAAATGGAGTTCTCCGGCAGGTGCATCAGCCAAGACCTCACGTTGGATTTGAGTGCTAATGGGAAGTAGTTGGCAAACACCTTCTCATCTCTTCCTTCGGCAGCTTGAACAGCGATGGTGTAGATGCTCAAGAACTCTGCCGGGTTCAGCCTCCCATCATACTTCTCGGGTATCTCTGTCTTGAACGTGCGAGTGGATGGCCAACGGACTTGCTGCAGCTCACGAGTAAAGGCAGGGCACCCAACCTCAAAAGGTAGGCACCCGCCATCCTCGAGCACAGGCTCGTCGACATCGGGACCATCGCACCCATTGGTCCGGCGGCGGTCGTCACGACGTCGCTCGATGACGACGCACGCGTCTCCCCTCCGCCTGTCCTCCGGGGCTCGCCGTTGGCCTGGACATGCTCGAGGGTCGGAAGAGGCCATCGAGACGTCATCTGGTTCTTGATTCTGCCGCGCCCGCGCTGGTTGCCGTGGTGGGGACTGCACCGTGGGAGTGGCCCCTTCCATACGACCAGCAACGCGGGCCGTTGTTGCCGCTTGGGGAGGCCGTGGTGGGCCAGCTCGCTGTGAGCCCCCAGCCTCGGTGAAGCCAATCAGACTCTGAATGGTGGCTCTCCTCTCATCCATCTGATCGGCCACCGGTGGGAACCTCAACAACAGTTGGGCCCGCGCTATGGCCTCAGTAGCGGTGCTCGGCATTGGAGATGATGATGTACACCGCACCGTCGCTCGGCTTCTGACAGTGCCGCCGGCGGCGGCGTCACGCCCTCGCTGTTGCGAGCCGGCCACTTGGATGGCATGGTGACATGGTGTAGTCGCTGGTGGGCCAACGGCTCCATTGGGCATGGTGGTCGGGTCAACCCGCTCCGGGGGAGGCGCATGCGCTGCGGTCGCGCCCATGGCGGGGGTGGCCGGAGAGCGACGATTTGCCCCGGATCGGGCACCACCACTGTGGTTGTGTCCTTCGGTGAGGGGAAGAGGTATAGATGGAACAACCCCTCCGCTCGTACCTCGTGGAGCATGGCCATTGGGATGCTGCTGATGCTGCTCACCTCCGGGGCCTCCCGCTCCTGCTTCGGTCGTGGGAGAGGTGGTGACAACGCCGCCTGCGCCGACCGCGTCCCCCACAACGCCCACACCCTCGTGCGCCTCCGTATCCCCCGCGGCGTCGACGGCCGTGCGTGGGGGAGCCTTCGAGGTGGACGGCTGAGCTGAAGCACCGGGTTTTTTCTTGAGCGCCATAGTCAATGGCGCCATCGGTGATGAAAATGGCGATGAAGATGACGCACTGCTCATGCTTTCTGGTTCGCACAAGTGATCCCCCTACCTGGCGCGCCAAAGATGTCGCGGGAAACCACGGCCACCTATGGGACCAACGGTCCCTTGCTGGTTCGGCGGGGGGATGGCACGTTGCACAAAGAGCAGAGGAGCGTGAAACAGCACGGCAGAGATCACACAGGCAGTCTTTACCTAGGTTTGGGCTGCCGTGAGGCGTAAAACCCTACTCCTGCTTTGGTGGATTGATGGTGGATTGTGGTGGAAAACGCAGCGTTCGTGCCCGGCAGGGTTGCCTTGGGACAAAAATGGCTACGCGCGTATGAGTGTACAAGGGTCCGAATCCTTTCTAAGGTTGCCATGGGCCTCCTTTTATAGATCAAGGGGCTACCACAGTGGCAAATCAGTCATTATGCACTGATTAGATAGCAAATAGTGCTGTCATACCTAACTCTGCAGGCTGACAGGGTGCATTAAATGCGCTGCTCAATGTCACATCATAGTTTGCCCGGCAAGCCCAGCCGGGCTGCTTTGCCAGCTTTGCGCCTGCTCGCTTGACACGTCGCAGGAAGGGTGTCGCTTGTGGGTATTTTCTGTAGGAAATGGCTGCCATGTGGCATATAGCAGCCACTTAATCACTTGGCAGCTTGACACCGCACCGATCGATGACTTGCGTCGTGATGAGGTGGTGCGGTGGAGTGGTTCTACCTCCGTAAGCCCCGGCAGGCCTGCCGGGGCGAACCAAAGGCTTGCTTCCGGGTGTGGCCCCATTCTTGCCAGGCTCGCCTGCCCGTCAAGGGAAGTGTTTTTTCCTTTAATAGTATCTTGCTTCTCCAACTTAGTTTTGGTCCTCTTGTGCTGCACGCTGGTCCTTGGAGTTGTAATCTTGTTCTCGTGCCTGTGCACAGTCTGGTCAACGGACCCAGGGTTTGTTGCACCGACAAAGACCTCTCAAGGCGTCACTTTCAGACACCTGTTTGGCATTTTTCTTGGAATTCCTCGGGCGGTCTAGCGCCCGATGTTCAATTTAAGTGTTCTTGGTCAATTACCAAAATAGTATATTTATTCTTCTGCCCCGTATTAATATTTATCTTGTCGTCATGATTTAATATCGGTCAGCATGTCCATATAAATTAACCCATCATGATCATATCACTGGTACAATGAGTTGCTATACAAATAGTTTTTAACCCCTTTCCACAACGGCATTTTGAACCGTCGCCTAGTGAGTGTGGGCGATGGGGGGGTCCGTCCCACACGACCCAAAAACCGTCGAGGATAGGCCCTCCGGTCACACATGCTGCACAAAATGAGATCGCGTGCGACGGGTGAGCGACCAAATAAGATTATACAGGTATATTAAAAAAATACAATTATACATGCCAATTATTTCCAATAGTAAGTACATCCCACACAGTCAGTCCCAGACAAACGTTTCTGTTCGTACGTACTTTCCACAGAGTCAATCCAAGGAATATGTTTCCGTTAGTATGTACATCCCACACAATCAATCTAAGAAGTACGTTTCCGTTCGTATATACATCACACACAGTCACTCCATGGACAACATTTCCGTTCACACGTACAGCACACACAATTTTCCCCATTAAATCGTTTGTGATAGGGTTTCGTAGGTCATCACCCACGGTGTTGTCTCAATAACCATTTGCAATAGAAAAACCCAAAAAGCATGCTAATTGGCCTATTATTAATAATCCATTTATTAATCAAATTGACATTTCATATTAAGAACATAATATATTTCATTTTAGTATTACGGAACTAGGGTTTCATAACTGAAATACATCAGAGTACATATAGCTTCAGCACTCAGTTACACCATATAGGCATATAGCTAGCTACACCATTACACAACTGCACCAGCACCTAGTTTCACATGCAACGTCTATAACCTTTGGAAATTAGTGTCAGAGACGGCAGATAGATAGATGAATCTCATCTAGAAAACTGCTGAAGCGGAAGGCAAATATTGAGCCTTCATTGATGTTGAAGCTCCTTGCAACTTTAGGCCAGTGCCTGTGGATGATTAACCATCCATACTTTGTCCTCTTGAGGAAGACTTCAATATTGTACCGTGGGTGTTGTATGAATATCTTCCTCGCCTCCTGACCATACAGGTGGTTTGAGAGGTAATCATCAGTGAATAGCTTTGGAAAGGCCTGAAAACAAAGATATGCATAAATATCTCCTCTAAATTCAGAAATGGCACAAAGGAATAAAAAAGACAAGGTATAATAGTTAGTACCGTCCTATGGTGCACTGATGTCTTCTTCATTGTGCAGACAAAGATCTTGTTGTTTCTCGTCGCTAGTTTCTTTATCCTAACAATCTTTCTGAGTTTCTTGACTTGATTGATAATCATGGACAACTCATTTCGTCATATGCAAAATGGGTCGAACAGTGGGTCAAAACCTCTGACAGCAGGACCTACATGTGCGAGACCAAATTGTTAAAAACCTAAATATTAGAATGGTTTCTGCAATTGCACAATAATGTGCTATTAGATAAGGACCATTCATGTGCACACCTCGATTGTAAACCTCAGTGCTTCCCATTGTTTCCCTGCAACACATATAATGTAGTTATTGATTAGGTTAAGTCAGGGTTGGCATACTATCAGTAAAATATGTTGATGAAAAACAAACACATTGTAGATTCAACAAATTAATTCGAGCCACATGGAAAAGCCATTTATCGAAACCAAGCATGATTAAGAACTAGGAAATGCTGCAATTGTATATGTTTCTCATGTATTTATTACAGCCAAATTCGATTTAGTCCTCACATGCATAACAATACAAAATTGTACCCACAACAATTGAACATCGCATTGCAGACTTGAACCAAATAGTTAACTAAACACCACAACAAATTAACCAAACATTAACTAAGCACCACATTGCATAATATATAACATACTAGAAGATCAGACAGTTAAGCAAACCAAGCATTCTTGACAACTTGGAAATCAGATTGGATGGTAAAAGTACATGGGACAATTCACTATAATTTGTGAAGGAAAGGCAGGAGCAGCACCATGCAATAGGTGAACCGAACATGCTTAACTGGATTAGCTAGCTAACTGAACATAGGTCCTTATAGTTAGCTAATAAGACAAGCTACTCCTCGTCATCGGAGATATCGATGATGATGATGGGCTCCTTGGACTTGAAAGAGGGCGAGGCCTCCACATCGTGAGTGCCCTCCTCGTAGTGGTGAGTTGCCTGAGCCACTTCGAGCACCAACCTGCTGGCTCTCGAGTTGAGGTAAGCACAGGCACGCTGAGAAAACACCTTGTAGTCTTCGTCTAAGGCACCGACGATGGCCTCCATAAAATGCCACGAATTGTCATTTAAAGTAGCCAGCCGCGTGGCGGCATCGGCACGTGAGGCGTTGATGATGGCCTCGACGGCAAGGTGTTCCTCCAAGATCTGGGGGTCGGCACGAATGGCAGCCATCGCAACCTCATCCGCGCGTGCGACCGCTATTTGCTTCTCCGCCGCCAAATGCTCCTTCAGCTCCTGGCTATACTGCGTGCACCATGGCTTAGGGCGGCGCTTATTTGGGGTAGGGGTCGGTGATTTGGGTCGAAGGTGTCGCGCCGGTGGTCGGGGCATGTGGGGTGTAGAAGGAGGAAGAGGATGGGGGTTAGGTGCGCATTACCTGCCTAGATCGACGACGCCAAGCAGCGTGTATGAGGGTCGCCGGCAAGGAGGCAGCACTGGAAGCAAGCAGTAAAGGTTTGAACTTGGAAAGGAAGGCGGAAACAGGGGAAATGTGGCTTTTGGTCTGCGGTAGGGGGTGGGGGAGGTAGATATTTCCGAGGAAGCCTAAAGTTTTGGCTCGGTGAACAAAAAACTAGCGCGCAAAGTGTCATCAGACACGGTCCCTTATTCAGCACTGTGTACGATATGTGAACATCACAAATGATTCATATAGCTTATCCCGTGTGTGATGAGTTTAAACGTGCAAATTTTGGTCTGAATTTCCCTGGTTATAGTGGTCATCCACGTTGTTGCATAATTTGGGTACACAAAAGAGGCTACAGCACACCCACACTTCTTAATCGAGCAAGTACAACAATTAAACAAAGCTAGCTGACCTAAACATTACTCTAAAACATTAAAGACCGATGCTCTAAACAAAGAGTACTACTCTAGCTATCGCTCGTCGATCTCCACCGCCTCCTCCATGTCCACCTCGCGCCCGACGATCTCCTGGGGAAGGGACTCCATGGCATCCATCACACCATACTCGGCAAGCATCTCGCCATCCGCATCCGCCATCTCTTTGGAAAAGGCCTCCACGAGCTGGTCATGGGCGGCCGCGGTCTGGGCTTGGACGGGCTCCATCGTGGCAAGGTATGCCTCGAACGAACGGACGGCTGCTCGAATGCTCTCGATGATTGCCAACTCTTCGGCCGTGGGTTGCCGACCGTTGTCGAAGAAGCTTCGTGCAATTTGTGTGGTGACCACCAGGAGCTGGGCATGGGGTGCCTGGACATGTTCGTGGGAGCCCTCCATCAGGGCTAAGGCGGCCGCTGTGGAACGGATATCTGCTGTGCCACTCTTGCCAGTTGCTATCCCCGTCGCAGATGTTGCTGCCGCCACCTGAGCAGCAACAGCGGCCATTTGGGCTGCCTTGGCCGCCCGGTCGTAGATTCGGCCATCCTCATGCAGGTTGTTAGCGCCCATCTTCTTCTATATGGTGTGTTTTGATCTGGAAAAAATCAGAAGGAAGCATTCAGGACAAAGCGCCGCCGTCTCGAGGCGGAACGTGGGCAGAACCAATCTAGGGCTCCGGCGGAGCTGTTCTGCCGGAGAAGCTTCCCTCCGGGAGGGGGAAAACGAAGCCATCGTCATCATCAACGATCCTCTCATCGAGAGGGGGTCAATCTCCATCAACATCTTCACCAGCACCATCTCCTCTCAAACCATAGTTCATCTCTTGCATCCGATCTTTGTCTCAACACCTCAGATTGGTACCTGTGGGTTGCTAGTAGTGTTGATTACTCCTTGTAGTTGATGCTAGTGGGTTTATTCGATGGAAGATGATATGTTCAGATCCTTAATGCTATTCAATACCCCTCTGATTATGAACATGAATATGCTTTGTGAGTAGTTACGTTTGTTCCTGAGGACATGGGAGAAGTCTTGTTATAAGTAATCATGTGAATTTGGTATTCGTTCGATATTTTGATAAGATGTATGTTGTCTTTCCTCTAGTGGTGTTATGTGAACATTGACTACATGACACTTCACCATGATTTGGGCCTAGGGGAAGGCATTGGGAAGTAATAAGTAGATGATGGGTTGCTAGAGTGACAGAAGCTTAAACCCTAGTTTATGCGTTGCTTCGTAAGGGGCTGATTTGGATCCATATGTTTCATGCTATGGTTAGATTTATCTTAATTCTTCTTTCATAGTTGCGGATGCTTGCGAGAGGGGTTAATCATAAGTGGGAGGCTTGCCCAAGGAAGGACAGCACCCAAGCACCGGTCCACCCACATATCTAATTATCAAAGTAACGAACGCGAATCATATGAGCATGATGAAAACTAGCTTGACAGTAATTCCCATGTGTCCTCGGGAGCACTTTGCTTTATATAAGAGTTTGTCCAGGCTTGTCCTTTGCTACAAAAAGGATTGGGCCACCTTGCTTCACCCTAGTTACTTTTGTTACTTGTTACCCGTTATGATTTATCTTATCACACAACTATCTGTTACCGATAATTTTAGTGCTTGCAGAGAATACCTTGCTGAAAACTGCTTGTCATTTCCTTCTGCTCCTCATTGGGTTTGACACTCTTACTTATCGAAAGGACTACGATAGATCCCCTATACTTGTGGGTCATCAAGACTCATTTCTGGCGCCGTTGCCGGGGAGTGAAGCGCCTTTGGTAAGTGGAATTTGGTAAGGAAACATTTATATAGTGTGCTGAAATTTACTATCACTTGTCACTATGGAAAATAATCCTTTGAGGGGCTTGTTCGGGGTATCTTCACCTCTACCGGAAGAGCAAAGAGTTGCTCCTCAACCTACTGCACCTACCGAAAATATTTATTATGAAATTCCTTCGAGTATGATAGAGAAACTGCTAGCTAATCCTTATGCTGGAGATGGAACATTACATCCTGATATGCACCTAATCTATGTGGATGAAGTTTGTGGATTATTTAAGCTTGCAGGTTTGCCCGAGGATGATGTCACGAAGAAGGTCTTCCCTTTATCTTCGAAGGGAAAGGCATTTACATGTTATAGGCAATGTGATGATATTGGATCATGGAACTCAACCGATTGAAATTGAAATTTCATCAGAAGTTTTATCCTATGCATCTGGTTCATCGTGATCGGAATTATATTAATATTTTTTGGCCTCGTGAAGGATAAAGTATCTCTCAAGATTGGGGGAGGCTTAATTCAATGTTATATTCATGCCCCAAGCATGAGCTCTCAAGAGAAATTATTATTCAAAATTTTTATGCTCGGCTTTCTCGTAATGATCAATCCATGCTCGATACTTCTTGTACTGGTTCTTTTATGAAGAAGACTATTGAATTCAAATGGGATTTATTGGATAGAATTAATCGCAACTATGAAGATTGGGAACTCGACGAAGGTAATGAGTCAGGTATAAACCTTAAGTTTGATTGTGTTAAATCTTTCATGGATACCGATGCTTTTCGTGAATTTAGCACTAAATATGGACTTGACTCTGAGATAGTAGCTTCCTTTTGTGAATCATTTGCTACTCATGTTGATCTCCCTAAGGAGAAGTGTTTTAAATATCATCCTCCCATTGAAGTAAAAGTAGTAGAACCTATTATAGTTGAAGAAGAAACCATTACTTATAATGTTGATCCTATTATCCCTACTGCTTATATTGAGAAACTACCTTTCCCTGTTAGAATAAAGGATCATGCTAAAGTTTCAACTGTGGTTCATATGAGTAATATTAGAACACCTACACCCCCTGAACAAATTAAAGTTGAACCTAGTATTGCTATGGTTAAAGATTTCTTGGTCGATAATATTGATGAGCATGTTATTTATTTCTGTGGTGAAGCTGCTAGAATTGCTAAACCTGATATTAAAATAAACATAGACCCATTGTTGGCATGCCCGTTGTTTCTATTAAAATAGCAGATCATTGTTATCATGGTTTATGTGATGTGGGTGCTAGTGTGAGTGCAATTCCTTATACCTTATATCAAGAAATTATGAATGATATTGCACCTGCTGAGATAGAAGATATTGATGTTACTCTTAAGCTTGCCAATAGAGATACTATATCACCTATTGGGATTGTTAGAGATGTTGAAGTCTTGTGTGGGAAAATAAAATACCCTACTGATTTTATTATTCTTGGTTCCCCACAAGATGATTTTTGTCCGATTATATTTGGTAGACCTTTCTTGAATACTGTTAAAGCTAGGATAGACTGTGAGAAAGAAATTGTTACTGTAAGTTTTGGGGATGTGTCTCATGATTTTAATTTCTCTAAATTTCGTAGACAACCCCATGATAAAGAATTGCCTAGTAAGGATGAAATCATTGGTCTTGCTTCTATTGCCGTGCCTCCTACTGATTCTTTAGAACAATATTTGCTAGAACATGAAAATGATATGTTTATGAATGAAAGAAAGGAGTTAGATGAAATATTCTTTAACCAAATGCCTGTTTTGAAACACAATTTTCCTGTTGAAATCCTTGGAGATCCTCCTCCACCCAAGGGTGATCCCGTGTTTGAGCTTAAACAATTACCTGATACTTTGAAATATGCTTATCCTGATGAAAAGAAGATATATCATGTTATTATTAGTGCTAACCTTTCAGAGCATGAAGAAAAGAAATTATTGAAAGCTCTAAAGAAGCACCATGCCGCTATTGGATATACTCTTGATGATCTTAATTAAAGGCATTAGTCCCACTCTATGTCAGCATAAAATTAATATGGAGCCTGATGCTAAAACAGTTGTTGATCACCAACAATGGTTAAATCCTAAGATGAAGGAAGTGGTAAGAAATGAAATACTAAAGCTTGTGGAAGCAGGTATAATTTATCCTATTGCTGATAGTAGATGGGTAAGTCCTGTTCATTGTGTCCCTAAGAAGGGAGGTATTACTATTGTTCCTAATGATAAGAATTAATTGATCCCACAAAGAATTGTTACATGTTATAGAATGGTAATTAATTTTCGCAAATTAAACAAATCTACTAGAAAAGATCATTACCCTCTGCCTTTTATTGATCAAATGCTAGAAAGACTGTCCAAACAGACACATTTTTGCTTTCTAGATGGTTATTCTGGTTTCTCTCAAATACCTGTGCCAAAAGAGGACCAAGAAAAGACCACTTTTACTTGCCCTTTCGGTACCTTTGCTTATAGATGTATGCCTTTTGGTTTATGCAATGCACCTGCTACCTTTCAAAGATGTATGACTGCTATATTCTCTGACTTTTGTGAAAAGATTGTTGAGGTTTTCATGGATAATTTCTCCGTTTACGGAACTTCTTTTGATGGTTGCTTAAGCAACCTTGATCGAGTTTTGCAGAGATGTGAAGAAACTAATCTTGTCTTGAATTGGGAGAAGTGCCACTTTATGGTTAATGAAGGTATTGTCTTGGGGCATAAAATTTCTGAAAGAGGTATTGAAGTTGTAAAGCTAAAGTAGATGCTATTGAAAAGATGCCATGTCCTAAAGATATCAAAGGTAGAAGTTTCCTTGGTCATGCTGGTTTCTATAGGAGGTTTATTAAAGACTTCTCTAAAATTTCTAGGCCTCTCACTAATCTCTTGCAAAAAGATGTTCCTTTTGTTTTTTATGATGATTGTGTAGAAGCATTTGAAATACTTAAGAAATCCTTGATTTCTGCACCTATTGTTCAACCACCTGATTGGATTTACCCTTTGAAATTATGTGTGATGCTAGTGATTATGCCATTAGTGATGTTCTATGACAAAGAGTTGATAAGAAATTAAATGTTATTCATTATGCTAGTAAAACTCTAGACAGTGCCCGGAGAAATTATGCTACTACTGAAAAAGAATTTTTAGCAGTTGTATTTGCTTGTTATAAGTTCAGATCTTATATTGTTGATTCTAAAGTAACTGTTCACACTGATCACGCTGCTATTAAATATCTTATGGAAAATAAAGATGCTAAACCTAGACTTATTAGATGGGTTCTCTTGCTGCAAGAATTTGATTTGCATATTATTGACAGAAAGGGAGCTGAGAACCCCATTGCAGACAACTTGTCTTGGTTAGAAAACGTTCTTGATGACCCACTGCCTATTGATGATAGTTTTCCTGATGAACAATTAGCTGTCATAAATGCTTCTCGTAATACTCCATGGTATACTGATTATGCTAATTACATTGTTGCTAAATTTATACCACATAGTTTCACATACCAGCAAAAGAAAAAGTTTTTCTATGATTTAAGACATTACTTTTGGGATGACCTACGCCTTTATAAAGATGGAGTAGATGGTGTTATTAGATGTTGTGTACCTGAGCATGAACATGAACAGATCCTACGCAAGTGCCACTCCGAAGCTTACGGAGGCAACCATGCAGGAGATAGAAGTGCGCACAAGGTATTGCAATCTAGTTTTTATTTGCCTACTCTCTTCAAGGATGCTTGTAAGTTTGTATTTTCTTGTGATGAATGCCAAAGAATTGGCAATATTAGTGTCGTGGGAAACCACAGCCACCTATGGGGCCAAGAGCCCCTTTTGGTTCGGTGGGGGGATAGGCACATTGCACAAAGAGAGGAGAAGCGTAACACATCACGGTAGAGATCACACAAGCAATTTTACCCAGGTTCGGGTCGCCGCGAGGCATAAAACCCTACTCCTGCTTTGGTGGATTGATGGTGGAAAAATGGTGGAGCAGCGCAGCGCCCTTGCCTGGCAAGGTTGCCTCGAGGTGAGGGTGGCTACACGTGTATGAGTGTGTGGGGGTCCGAATCCTTTCTACGGTTGCCATGGGCCTCCTTTTATAGATTAAGGGGTGACCACAGTGGCAAATCAGTCTTTACATACTGATTAGATAGCAAATAGTGATATCATACCTAACTCTGCAGGCTGACAGAGCGCATTAAATGCGCCGCTCAATGTCACATCACGGCTCGCCCGGCAGGCCCTGCCGGGCTGTTTTGCTAGCTTCACGCCTGCTTGCTTGACACGTCTCCGGACGGGCGTCATTTGTAGGTATTTTCTGTAGAAAGTGGCTGCCATGTGGCAGGGGGCAGCCACTTAGTCACTTTGCGGCTTGACACCTCACTGATCGGTGACTTGCGTCGCTCGTGAGGTGGAGCGGTGGAGCGGTTCAACTCCATAAACCCCGGCAGGCCTGCCGGGACGTTCTGAAAGCTTGCTTCCAGGGCAAACCCATCCTCGCCAGGTTCGCCTGCCCGGCAAGGGAGGTTCTTCCCTTAGCAATATCTTGTTTCTCTGGCTTGTCGTGGTCTTCTTGATCTGCACTTTGGTCCTTCGAAGGACTGATCTCTTGTGCTTGGATCTGATCTTGGTGTAGTAATCTTGCTCTTGGGCCTGTGCACAGTCTGGGCAACGGACCCAGGGTTTGTTGCACCAACAGGAGCCCCCGGGCCTGGCACGAACGCGCTGCCGGGCGTTGTCGGGGTAGGCCCTAGCCAGTGCACAGGCAGGAGCACAAGGGTGGCTCCGCCCCTTTGAGATCTTATTTGTTTCTTCATTAACTCAGGCCCAGGCCAGTTTCCGGTTCTTCCGCACATCGCATAACGCCAATCGTGGTGCGGCCACTCTTTTAATGGCCCGTGAAGGACTTTAACACACGGGCGAGTAACTACCAATTCACTCTTCCCACCACGCCCTTATCCTTAGCCACGTATGCTGCATGCACCAAGTGGGGTAGGTAATGGAGGCGCGTGGTGCGGGAGAGTATCAAGGCAGGGGCCCGGTCTTCTTGGGTTGGTGGAGGAGGACGGCGGTTACCCGCCGAAGAATCAGCCCCCATCCCCAGCTCGCCTATAAAAGGAGGAGCAGGGGAGGAGAGGAGGCATTCGTCCACATTTCCATCTTCCTCCATTTTCTGCTTTTTCCTGAGTATGCTGAAAGGGGGAGCCCGGGGCCCGGCCCCAGGACCTAGCTTGGAGTTGGCAATGCCAATTGTTGATGCTGATGCTTGGGAAGTGAGTCTGGTCCAAGTCCAGAGGTGGTGCGGTGGGCGAGCCATCCACGGTGCGGGAGATATCAAGCTTTCCCATTGTGGTGAAATGCTCGCTCCTCTGCCTTGGCCGGCCATCCGAACGTAATTGGATGTTTGCCGCGTATTACACACATCTTGTTTATGCGAAACGTTTCTGTTCTCTTGGCTCAACACAAACAGTTTATTAGAATGAACTGTATGCCCTCCATTGCACACACCTTGATCTGGCTGAACCGTTTCTGTAGCATTGCCTAATCGAAAACAGTTCATCCGAGTGAACTGTATGCCATATATCGCACACACCTTTATCGGGCTGACCGTTTCATTTGTGTTGCCTAATCACAAACAGTTCATACGAGTGAACTGTATGCCGTATATCGCACACGCCTTCATCTGGCTGCCCGTTTCTTTTGTTCTACCACATCGCAAATAGTTAATTGAACTGAACCGTATGCCCCGCATCACACACGCAACTAAAATCTGAACCGTGTTTGATGTATCCTTCATCGTAAACGTTTTGCATCTTTTTTAATTGTTTTTTTACATCACCGTTTGTGATTAATGCATCACACACAATTTTGTCAAAGGGTTTCTGATCGTAGTGTCGCGTTTGCAGCATCCTGCAGTAGTGCATCACACACGATTGGTGAAAATAAACTGTGTGTGACCTACTTGATTTTTGGTCTTGATTTGAAATACATAATGGAGTCATAGTGGCAAAGGAGGGTGTTTGAATTGCTAGAACTTGTGTCTGCAATGAACACGCAACAATGGGAGTGTCGTCAAAAATATTGAAATTATTCATGGTTTGTTTGGACATTTCTATACATTAACAAAGTTTTCTAGGCATTTAAGGTGCATAATTCAAAATTAAACTATATACACATGCTCCTCTGCACCAAAATGGGTTGTAAAACCATATATGTGTCCATGGGTCGATGCTTATGTACAATGCAAGAAATGGGAATGAATTTCAAACACCTTGGCACCGTGGGTTGCCGGCAAATGTTGAGATAATTTGTTTTAATTCCATTAAATTGAAAACTTATCTGAAATTCATGAAAATTGTCATGCTATCATGGAATGGCACCAAAATGTTGCGGTTAATAAATTATCCCATTTTGGGGCAGATTTGGGTATAAGCTTCTCATAAACCAGAGTTTCTTACAAAAAGCCTCATGGTTCCGGTAGGGAACATGTCACCTTTGTGGATGAAACGATATTCATTGCCTCTTCTTGATTTCAAATTTTTTCTAGAGTCAACATAGAACAACAGGAGTATCGTTTTAAATTATGTAACTTTTTGGGGCTCGTTTGGATAATTTTATAAATTAACTGAGTTTCTAGGCATTTTATGTGCAAAATTCAAATTTGAACTACAGGCACATGCTCCATTGCAGAAAAATGTGTTGAAAAAATCAAGTGTGTATCCTTGGGTGCATGCTTAGGTCCCACGCAAGAAATGGGAATGAATTTCAAACACCTCGGCACCGTCACTCGGTCGCAAACTTGAGATACATGGTTTTTAAATTCTAGTAATTCCAAAGCTCATCTAAAATTCATGAAACTTGGCATGCTATCATGGAATGGCATGAACAAGATGTGGTAAAAAAATCCCATTTGCGGCAGATTTGGGTATAAGCTTCTCATAAACCAGAGCTTCTCACACGAAGCCTCATGGTTCTGGTAGGGAATGTATGACCTTTGTGGACGAAACAATATTGGTTGCCTCTTTTTGCTTTTAAATTTTCATGTAGTGGCAACATAGACAAACAAGAGTGTCGTGTTAAAATTTGGAATTTTTCTGGGTTCATTAGGACATTTTTATACATTAACTGATTTCTGTGCATAATTCAAATCTGAACTACATGCACTTGCTCTAGTGCAGAAAATGGGTTGAAAAATCAAATGTGTGTCCTTGGGTGCATGCTTAGGTCCCACGCGAGAAATGAGAATGAATTTCAAACACCTCAGCACTTTCGCTCGGCCGCAAACATTGAGATACATGGTTTTTAAATTCTAGTAAATCCAAAACTTGTCTGAGATTCATGAAACTTGGCATGCTATCATGGAATGGCATCAACATGTTGTGGTAGAAAAATTGTCCCATTTGGGGCAGATTTGGGTATAAGCTTCTCACAAACCAGAGCTTCTCACACGAAGCCTCATGGTTCCGATAGGGAATGTATGACCTTTGTGGACGAAACGATATTGGTTGCCTCTTTTTGCTTTCAAATTTTCGTCTAGTGACAACATAGACCAACAGGAGTGTCGTGTTAAAATTTGGAATTTTTTTTGGGTTCATTAGCACATTTTTTTTACATTAACTGAGTTTTGTAGGAATTTTATGTGCATAATTCAAATCTGAACTACATGCACTTGCTCCAGTGCAGAAATGGGTTGAAAAATCAAATGTCTATCCTTGGGTGCATGCTCAGGTCCCATGCAAGAAATGGGAATGGATTTCAAACACCTCGGCGCCGTTGCTTGCCGAAAAATGCTGAGATACTTGGTATTTAAATTCTAGTAAAGCCAAAACTCATCTGAAATTCATGAAACTTGTCATGCTATCATGGAATGGCACCAACATGTTGTGATAAAAAGATTGTCCCATTTGGGGCAAGTTATGGTATACGCTCCTCACAAACCAGAGCTTCTCACAAGAAGCCTCATTGCCCGGTATGGAAGGTGTGTCACCTTTCCGGATGAAACAACATCTGTTGCCCCTTCTTGCATTGTTTTTTTTCTTGATACAACACACACCGACATGAGTGTTATGTTAAATTTTGGAATTATTCAGGGTTCATTTGGACATTTTTACATATTAACTGAGTTTTCTAGGCATTTTATGTGCATAATTCAAATTTGAGCTACATGCACATGCTCCAGTGTAGCAAATTGGGTTGAAAAATCATATGTGTGTCCTTGGGTGCATGCTTAGGTCCCATGGAAGAAATGGGAATGAACTTCAAACACCTGGGCATCGTGGCTTGGTCGATAACATTGAGGTACTTGGTTTTAAAATTCTTGTAAATCCAAAACTTGTATGAAATTCATGAAACTTGGCATGCTATCATGGAATGGCACCACATCCTATGGAATTATTCGTATCGAATTTGATAGAAGGCGCACGAATTAATAGCCAACAAAGGCATTTTGAAAAAAATAGCTGCCTCGTTATATCTCAAATGTTTGAATAATTTAAATCATGGGCGTTCTGCTAACCATTCACGTGACGCCATGCGTCAAACTTTTAATGGCTAGGAGGTGCTGTGGGGACAGCTGCTTGAGTAGACGGGAGGCGTGCGAGTGCAGTCCGCTGCATAGGCTGACCGGGAGGCGTGCAAGCAGTCTACCGATGTGCAGGCTCACTGGGAAGAGTGCGAGCTGTATGGTGTGCAGGCTCACTGGGAAGCGAGTCCTTTGACTTCCATGGCAGCGTGCCCCCCTCAATGACATGGGACGCTGCCGTCGACCGCTACATCACAGCGCTGCGAGTTGTTGTCCTCCCGCTACGCGCCCATCGATAGCGCGACGACATGGTCTTTGATTTCCAAGTGAAGAACATTCTGAGCTGGCTAGAAGACTTCAACAACGGCGTCCCGGTGTACGACAACGCCGGTGCAGCAAGCTGCCTCCGCCGCCGCCGCAATTAGTATCTTAATCATATGAATATAAAGTCATAGCGTTACTAAATGAAACCTATGGTTTGAATGTACAGACTTATCAAATATTTTTTAAAGAAAAAACATCAATGGTTTTCAAATTTAAAACACTCATCACAAACGATTTAGATAGAACACCCGTGTGTAATCAGACAGCTTCCTTAGTAAGCCAAGGGAGAATGTGCTGCACAGGATTTGTGCATCTCTTCATCACAAACGTTTTAGACATAACACCCATATGAAACGCGAGAGCTATGATCCTCCTTCCCCACTAAGCCAAGGGAAAATTTGCCGCGCAGGATTTGTGCATCTCTTCATCGCAAACAGTTCAGATAGAACACGTTATGCAAAGCGAGAGCTATGGTTCCTTTGCCACTAAGCTAAGAGAATATGCAAACTATTGTTTATGATGACCCGTGTGCAACAACGTACAGACAATTTGGTAAGATTTGCATCTATCATATTGGGTATATTCCCATTTGTCAAGCTGGAAAGATTGACATTTGTCGATCTAGTAACATTGCCCTTTGTCAACCTTGTAACCCTGCCATTTGTCAAAATTTGCAGCTAAAAATCACTAGCACTATCTAATTTTGCAACTGGAATTCAGTAAGCATAGATTTCATTCATAATTTAAGCAGTCATTCTTTATACAAATAGTTCAACTCGACAGCTGAACCGACCAAACTTTTCCCCAATTGTTGCTAACCATGTACTGAAATAACTAGTTCAACTATATATACTAGCTAATTTTAAGTATGTTCTATAGTTGAACCACATCTATAGTCCGATGAACTGAACAAAATAGCCCCTAAATACTACTACTACAGAGGGGTGATACGTCTCCAACGTATCTATCATGCCATGTTTGCAACAATTTTGTATGGTTTTGGTATGATTTTATGAGAACTAACCCGGACTGACGCTGTTTTCAGCAGAACTACCGTGGTGTCATTTTTTGTGCAGAAATAAAAGTTCTCGGAATGGGCTGAAAATTTACGGTGATTTTTTATGGACCAAAAGAGACCCCCAAAGCACCAGAGCTGGACAAGAAGAGTCCCGAGGAGTCCACAAGCCAGGGGGCGCGCCCTACCCCCTGGGTGCGCCCTGAGGGCTTGTGGGCCCCTCGGGCACCTCCTTGACTTGTTTCCGATGGCAAAAATTCTTATAAATATAGAAACCTCCGAAAAGAACCCTAGATCGGAAGTTCCACTGCCGCAAGCCTCTGTAGCCACGAAAAACCAATCGGGAGCCCGTTTCGGCACCCTGTTGGAGGGGGAAATCATCACCGGAGGCCATCTTCATCATCCCGGCGGTCTCCATGACGAGGAGGGAGTAGTTCACCCTCGGGGGGTATGTACCAGTAGCTATGTGTTTGATCTCTCTCTCTCTCATGTTCTTGATTTGGCACGATCTTGATGTACCGCGAGCTTTGCTACTATAGTTGGATCATATGGTGTTTCTCCCCCTCTACCTTTTTGTGATGAATTGAGTCTTTCTCTTTGAGGTTTTGCTATGTTGGATTGAGTATTGGATTTGAGAACACTTGATGTATGTCTTGCGATGGGATATCTGTGGTGACAATGGGATGTTCTATGGATTCACTTGATGTATGTTTTGGCACTCAACTCACGGATTCCCGAGGTGACATTGGGGTAATCTATGCATAGGGGTTGATGCATGTTTTTGTCCTACGTTATCTGATAGAAACTTTGGAGTGATTCTTTGTTGCACGTTGAGGGATTTTTATATGACCCAATTATGTTATCATTGTTGAGAGAATTTGCACTAGTGAAAGTATGAACCCTAGGCCTTGTTTTCAAGCATTGCAATACCATTTTTGCTCACTTTTGTTACTTGCTACCTTGCTGTTTTTATATTTTTAGATTACAAAAACCTATATCTACTATCCATATTACACTTGTATCACCATCTCTTCGCCGAACTAGTGCACCTATGCAATTTACCATTGTATTGGGTGTGTTGGGGACACAAGAGACTCTTTGTTATTTGGTTGCAGGTTTGTTTGAGAGAGACCATCTTGATCCTATGCCTCCCATGTATTGATAAACCTTAGGTCATCCACTTGAGGGAAATTTGCTACTGTCCTACAAAACTCTGCGCTTGGAGGCCCAACACGAGTCTACAAGAAGAAGGTTGCATAGTAAACATCAAGCTCTTTTCTGGCGCCGTTGCTGGGGAGGTGAGTGCTTGAAGGTATATCTTTAGATCTTGCAATTGAATCTTTTAGTTTCTTGTTTTATCACTAGTTTGTTTTATAAAAGAAAACTACAAAAAAATGGAATTGAGGTTGCCTCATATGCTTCATCTTTTTAATGTCTTTCGTGAAAATGATGGAAAGGAAAATTGTGCTCAAGTGTTAGAAGAAGAAGTTAGTAAAATGTTTGGCACTAAATCTTTGAATGATAAACATGATTGCAATATTGTTAGCGTGCTTGCTATGAATATTCTTGACACCAATTAATAAAAATGTTTCTTATAAGCATGTCAATTTTTGTGGAGTGCATAGAGTTTGTGAAGACATGCCTTATAGGGATGATAGATTTTGTAAGAAGTATAAACATGATGAAACCAATCGGTGGCTTAAGGTGATAGATAAATTTGCTACAAAATTATGCTCTCTTCATCCCATTACTTGTGAACTTTGCAATAGAGTTGGTCATCTTAATTTCCAATGCACACTTTTTCATGATCGAATCATGGCTAAAAATAGCAATAACTTGATCACCCGTGAACCTTATAATGAACTTTGTTTATTTTTGGGGTGTGAAGAATTGTCACATAAAAATAGTTGGTTTGAAGCATTCATATTCGCCGACCATGTTGAAACTACTCTTAAAGAAATATATATGTTTTGCATGGTAAATTGCAATGAAAATGCTTATATTGCCAACTATAAAAAGATGGGAAAACCAATAGAATATAAAAGAAATACTAATGAAAGGGTAAAGCTCTCCACTTTCCCTCCTATTGTCTCTCGTGATGAAACAGGTTATGAGAACGAGCTTCCTATGCAACCAATCTCATCAATAAGGAGCTCCAAAAAGTTGATTAAACCCACACATGATGTGGAGAAGAAAAAGAAAAGATGAAGAAGCAAATGTAAAAAGCTATCCCTGCCAAATGATGGTGCTCCTATTATTGTTATGCCTCATGAGAATGAGTCAAAAATAAATGTGGAAGATGATATACTTGATGATGATATTGATTCTTTGTTTTATGGTACAATGTCTGAAGAAACTATTGAGGATGATTTTGTTATGCCTATTACTCATTGTGATGATTATGATTGGGAAAATAATGATACTTCTTATAATCTTGAAAATCTTTTTGGCACCAACTTAGAAAATTGTGATGATGATAATTGCTATACTATTGGTGCTATTCATACTATTAATGATGAGAGTGATTCTGCTTATGATGTGCAAAGCCACAAGCTTGGGGATGCTATGTTTGATGAGAATGACATGTTTGAGAATTTATTTGCTGCAATTAATGTTTGTCCCAAGCTTGGGGATGCTATGCTTTATGAAGATGATATTTTTAGTCCCCCAAGTTTTGATATGCAAATTTATTATGATGATAGCATGCCTCCTATTTATGATGATTACAATATTTATGAAAGTGGGTTTGGAAGAGTGTCAACTTTAGATAATAATTATCCAACTATTTTGGAGGGTGTTGAATCTTATTATAATGATAAAGGTGGATTTGGAGAGGTCATGACTTTATTTAGTAATGATTCCACTATCTTGGAAGAGGTTTCAATTGATTTTGATGAGAACAAAGTTGCTACTTATGATGATTATTGTGATGACACTTATGTTATAAGAACTAGTGATGATTATATTTGTAAAACTTGTCATAATTTTGATTACCCTTTTTCTGAACATTACTCTTTTAATGCGGCCACAATTTATAGTATTCGAGTTTCTTATGATACTCCCACTATTCCGAATGAGAATAAATTTGCTTATGTGGAGAGTAGTAAAATTTCTATGCTTATGAATCATGAAAGGAATGCTTTGTGTGATAGCTATATTGTTGAATTCATTCATGCTACTGAAAATTATTATGAGAGAGGAACATATGCTTCTACATATTGCAATAATATCAAGTTTCCTCTCTATGTGTTGAAAATCTTGAAGTTTTGCTTGATTTACCTTCCTATGCTAGTTGATTCTTGATCCCATAATTTATTTGCTCACAAAATCCCTATGCATAGGAACTGGGTTAGACTTAAATGTGCTAGTCATATGCTTCATGATGCTCCCATTATGTTTCAATTCTTATCTTTTGTGTGAGCATCATTAAAATCATCATGCCTAGCTAAAAAGGCATTAAAGAAAAGCGCTTGTTGGGAGACAACCCAACATTTACCCCTACTGTTTTTGTGTGTTCTCATGATTATGCTACTGCATTAATCATGTTTTATAGCTTTTGTTTCAATAAAGTGCCAAGTAAGACCTTTGGGATGATTTATGGTGATAGTTGATTTGATCTTCCTGAAATACAGAAACTTTTGCGCTCATTGCAAGAATTTTAAAAATTCACAGAGACGTGATTTTGATCTGAATTTTTTACAAAATATTTATATTCAAATTTCCCAGATTCTCCTAATTTTTCAGAATTTTTAAAGTTACAGAAGTATACAAAGTTTGCAGATTGCTTCAGACTGTTCTGTTTTTGACAGATTCTGTTTTCTTTGTGTTGTTTGCTTATTTTGATGAATCTATGGGTAGTATCATGGGGTATGAACCATGGAGAAGTTGTAATACAGTAGATATAACACCAATATGAATTTAGAATGAGTTCACAACAGTACCTAAAGTGGTGATTTGCTTTATTATACTAACGGAGCTTACGAGTTTTCTGTTGAGTTTTGTGTTCTGAAGTTTTCAAGTTTTGGGTAATGTTTTGATCGACAATGGAATAAGGAGTGGCAAGAGCATAAGCTTGGAGATTCCCAAGGCACCCCATGGTAAAATTCAAAGAGAACCAAGCATCTAAGGTTAGGGATGCCCCGGATGGCATCCTCTCTTTTGTCCTCAATCCATCGGTAAATTTACTTGAGGCTATATTTTTATTCACCACATGATATATGTTTTGCTTGGAGCGTCTTGTATGATATGAGTCTTTGCTTTTTAGTTTGCCACAATAATCCTTGCTGCACACACCTTTTGATAGGGACACGCATGAATCATGAATTTATTAGAATACTCTATGTGCTTCAGTTATATCTTTTGAGCTAGGCAGTTTGCTCAAGTGCTTCACTTATATGTTTTTAGAGCACGGTGGTAGTTTTATTTTATAGAAATTGATGAACTCTAATGCTTCACTTATATTATTTTTAGAGTCTTTAAACAGCATGGTAATTTGCTTAGGTTATGAATTTAGTCCTAATATGATGGGTATCCAAGAGGGATAGAATAAAAACTTTCATAAAGAGCATTGAATAGATGAGAAGTTTGATTCCTTGCACTTGTTTTGATATATAAAGATGGTGATATTAGAGTCATGCTAATGAGTAATTGTGGATTGGTAGAAATACTTGTGTTGAGGTGTGTGATTCCCAAAGCATGCATGGATGGTGAACCGTTATGTGATGAAGTCAGAGCATGATTTATTTGTTGATTGTCTTCCTTATAAGTGGCGGTTGGGGACGAGCGATGGTCTTTTCCTACCAATCTATCCCCCTAGGAGCATGTGTATTAGTAATTTTCTTTGATGGCTAATAATTTTTTGCAATAACTACGTGAGTTCTTTATGACTAATGTTGAGTCCATGGATTATACGCACTCTCACCATTCCACCATTGCTAGCCTCTCTAGTACCGCGCAACTTTCACCGGTGCAATAAACCCACCATATACCGTTCCTCAAAACAGCGACCAGACCTACCTATTATGGCATTTCCATAGCCATTCCGAGATATATTGCCATGCAACTTTCACCGGTCCGTTTATTATGACACATACCATCATTGTCATATTGCTTTGCATGATCATGTAGTTGGCATAGTATTTGTGGCTTGGCCACCATTCATATTTTTTTATACATGTCACTCTTGATCATTGCACATCCCGGTACACTGCCGGAGGCATTCACATAGAGTCATATCTTTTGTTCTAGTATCGATTTGTAATTCTTGAGTTGTAAGTAAATAAAAGTGTGATGATCATCATTATTAGAGCATTGTCCCATGTGAGGAAAGGATAATGGAAGCTATGATTCCCTCACAAGTTGGGATTAGTCTCCGACTTAAAAATTAAAAGAGGCAAAAGAACAAAAAAAAAGAGGCCAAAGAGCCCAAACAAACAAACAAGGGAAAAAATGAGAGAACAAGAGAGAAGGGACAATGTTACTATCCTTTTACCACACTTGTGCTTCAAAGTAGCACCATGTTCTTCATGATAGATAGTCTCCTATTTTATCACTTTCATATGCTAGTGGGAATTTTTCATTATAGAACTTGGCCTGTATATTCCAATGATGGGCTTCCTCAAATCGCCCTAGGTCTTCGTGAGCAAGCAAGTTGGATGCACACCCACTTAGTTTTCATTTTGAGCTTTCATACACTTATAGCTCTAGTGCATCCGTTGCATGGCAATCCCTACTCACTTGCATCAATATCAATTGATGGGAATCTCCATAGCCCATTAATTTTCCTAATTGATGCGAGACCTTCTCCTTTTTGTCTTCTCCTCACAATGTCGACCATACTCTATTCCACCTATAGTGCTATATCCATGGCTCACGCTGATGTATTGCGTGAAAGTTGAAAAAGCTTGAGCACATTAAAAGTATGAAACAATTTCTTGGCTTGTCATCGGGGTTGTGCATGATGAAATATTTTGTGTGATGAAGATAGAGCATAGCCAGACTATATGATTTTGTAGGGATAACTTTCTTTGGCCATGATATTTTGAGAAGACATGATTGCTTTATTAGTATGGTTGAAGTATTATTGTTTTTATGTCAATATTAAACTTTTGTTTGAATCTTATGGATCTGAACATTCATGCCACAATAAACAAGATTACATTGATAAATATGTTAGGTAGCATTCACACTTCATAAATTCTTTCTTTTATCATTTACCTACTCGAGGACGAGCAGGAATTAAGCTTGGGGATGCTGATATGTCTCCAACGTATCTATAATTTATGAAGTATTCATGCCATGTTTGCAACAATTTTATATGGTTTTGGTATGATTTTATTAGAACTAACCCAGACTGACGTTGTTTTAGAGCAGAACTACTGTGGTGTCATTTTTTGTGCAGAAATAAAAGTTCTCGGAATGGGCTTAAAATTTTCGGTGAATTTTTATGGACCAAAAGAGACCACCGAAGCACTGGAGCTGGACCAGAAGAGTCCTAAGAAGTCCACAAGCCAGGGGGGCGCGCCCTACCCCCTGGGCGTGCCCTGAGGGCTTGTGGGCCCCTCGGGCACCTCCTTGACTTGTTTCCCACACCAAAAATTCTTATAAATATAGAAACCTCCGAAAAGAACGCTAGATCAGAAGTTCCGCTGCCGCAAGCCTCTATAGCCACTAAAAACCAATCGGGACCCCGTTCCGGCACCCTGCCGGAGGGGGAAATCATCAACGGAGGCCATCTTCATCATCCTGGTGGTCTGTGTGACACCCCCGGCTTAATCGTGCACTAATCATACACGCAAGTGCACACGATCAAGCCTAAGGAATCACTTGAAGACATCACAACACAACTCTAGACACAATTTAAAATAATACAAGCTTTATATTACTAGCCAGGGGCCTCGAGGGCTCGAATACATAAGCTCGCTTACAAGCGTCAGCGGAAGCATCAGATATCTGAGTACAGATATAAAAGACAAAACAGATAGGCCTTAAAAAGGCGGGGCAAAACAAAACACTATGATCGAAATGGCACAGGCCTCCTGCCTGGGACCCTCCGAACCTACTCCTGGTCGTCAGCCAACTCGTAGTAGAAGCCATCCTCGGGGTAGTAGTAGTGATCGTCGACAGGGCCAGCAGGCTCCGGGGCTCTGTCATCTGGTTGCATCAAATGGATATGGGGAAAAAGAGGAAGCAAAGCAACCGTGAGTACTCATCCGAAGTACTCAGCAAGCAAGGATCTACACTACATATGCAACATTATCAAAGAAAGGCTGTATATGTGGACTGGGCTGCAAAAATGCCAGAATAGATAGAAGGCCTAGTCCTATCGAAGAATAGCATCTTCAAGCATCTTCGAGCATCTTGCAGTATTTAGAAGAGTACAGAATAGCATAATATTAAGTAGTAGTAGTGTTATCAACCTCGCCCAGGGATTCTTCCTCGACTCCCTGCGAGGAAGCAATTCCAGAGCCATACTATCCATTATCAACCTCGCCCCGAGATCCTTCCTTGACTCCCTGCGAGAAAGCAATCCCAAAGACATACTATCCATTTCTCATCACAAGTATCCAGTTCTAGTTGTATCGATCGGGATACAACTCCGAGTGTCCATTACCGAGGATTCGGCTATGCATAGATTAGTTCTTCCCTGCAGGGGTGCACCAACTTACCCACCACGCTTGATTAACTCTGGCCGGACACACTTTTCTGGGTCATGCCTGGCCTCGGCCTAATGATTTGCCGCAACCCGACCTAGGCTTAATAGAGAGGTCAGCACGCCGGACTAAACCTATGCACCCAGGGGTCTTGGCCCATCGCCCCGAGCGCTCCTGCACGTTGCGTATGTGGCCGGTGAGCAGACCTAGCAGCCTCCAGTACAACGGAGGGTTCTTAACGCGGCCCAACCCAGCTAGCGCCGCTCAGTAGCATGACGTCTATTATGCTTCGGCTGATGCATACGATGCAGAGTACCCATAACTGTTCCCACGTGATGGTTAGTGCTATCGGGCCAGAGGCCCAGTCGGATCAAATATCCAATTCGTTAGTGAATTAGGAGCGCGTGGTAACAAGCAGAGACTCACGATCGATGTGACCCCGTCGCCCCATCACGAGGACTTGCTGCAAGGGCTAAGAATGCCCAGCCGCGCCTCGTAATTATCTCGTGGGCACCCTCTAGGTCAACCCGTCTACACATCACTCGCATCACATGCTCGCGTGGGTACCCCTCAGGGTCGACACAACTTTATCATGGTTCATGGTTGAGGTCATAGTAACTGTGTGTCCAAACACCAGGGGGAAACCTGAGGAATCACCCTCGATAGATTCCACCTGATGTAATCGTCAAGGTGAACTTAGGAGGAATCACCCTCGAGGTTCACACTTGAGGTGTTGCACGACGGTGTCGTTATCGGAAGTGGTGCAGGAGGAATCACCCTCGGTTTCCACAACCGAATAGCTACTCTACAGAGTTAACATCAGAAGTGCTAAACGAGGTATCACCCTCGGCACTCGATAGTAACGCTGCAGTGTCGTACAACTAAGTGGGGTGATGTGTGGTGCCGGGGCCTGGTCGATCACGTTGATCGAGTCATCTGATAATCCAGCGGGGGCAACTTGGGACAAAGTGGGGGTCTCTGATGGGTCTCTACCCATCCTATACTAAGCAGTTTAGGATAACAGGTAGGTATCAACAGCAGTTGCAAAAATAGGCTATGCATCAGAAATAGGATAAACAGTAGCAGCAGCAATTTCTAATGCAAGCATAAGAGAGAAAGAATAGGCAACATCGGCATATTCAAAGGGGGGTGCTTGCCTGGAAGCTCTGCGGCAAAAGCAAGGTCGTCAACGGTGTCGTCGGGCTCCTGAGCTGCGACGGCCTCGGGGTCTATCGGAATAGAATAGGGGGAAGAAACAATAAATAAAAGGCAGACAATTGCAATCACAGATGCATGGCATGGCAGCATGTTATACGAGGGATGCCCTAATGCAGTGCCACGCAAGTTAGTGGGAGCGTGAAACTAGTCGGGAGTGTCATCCCAGCTCCGGGTGATTATCGGGCAGATGAAACGAAGGTGAAAGTTCCATGTTCATCATGTTATAGGCATGTGACAGGTAAGAGGAGGGCATATTCGGATTCGTCTCATTTTTCTGATTGTTTTTCATATATAAATTATTTTCATCCGAGCTACAGTTATTTTTCTATGAATTTCTGAAGTTTAAATCATTTTCTAGAATTATTTAAATATTTAAATCCGAATTATCCAGAATAGTGTTAGGAGACATCAGCATGATGTAATGACGGTGTCAGCAGTCAACAGACCGGCTGACTAGTCAAACCTGACCAGTGGGTCCCACTGGCCAGTGACTGGACTAATTAACAGAGTTAAATTAATTAATCTAATCCTAATCATCTAGCGGGACCCACGTGTCAGTGTCTTATACTAATTACAATTAGTTTAAATTTGAGTTAGGGTTAATTAGGCGCTGGGGCCCGCAGGTCAGTGATAGCGGTTAACCAGTCAGCAGGGTTGACTGGTCAACCCAGTCGACCGGGCCCATTGTTAGTGACCCATCGAGGGCCACGTCAGCCGGTCGGCGTTTAGACGCCGGCGCATGTTCCGGCGACCTCCGAAGACGGCGGTGATGCATGGAAACGGCGCACAGGGGGCTATTTGGCTCGCGGTTTCTTCCTACGGGACGGGCGCGATGCGCCGCGTCCGATAGTGGCCATGAAAAGCACGGAGATGGCCGGAATCGACCACTACCTTGACGGCGGCAGGCGGCGCATTCGGGCGGAGCTCGGGATCGGCGCTACGGGGCTCGACAGAGTGCGTGGATGTGTTCATTGGGCCCGCACGGACGTGCTGAGCAGGAACTCCAGCTCGTTTGAGCTCGGCGGGCAGCGACGGCACGGCTACGAGCACGCCGGCGGAAGTAGAGGCACGGCCATAGCAGACGCGATGGCTATGGCGACGGGGAGAGGCCTAGGAGAGGGGGAGATCGAAGCGGCTGCTCACCGGGACCTGCAGATGTGCTCCAGCTTGCTCGGGGAGGAGCGTCAGCGACGAATCGGCGACGGAGAAGAAGAAGCCCGAGGAGGAAGAAGAGGAAGTAGCGCACGCCGTGGGGGCTCCTGTCTCGCTCCGGTTGGTGCAGGGGAAGTAGACGAGGACGGCGCGTCATTACGGCATATCGGTGACGCGAGGCAGTGTCGGTGGCCGCGGGATCGAGCGGAGGACAGTAGCGAGCTCGGTGGCCGTGGCGGGGAAAGGAGCTCGAGGCGGTCGCCGTGGGGTTCTCCGGCGCGAACCGAAGCACGTGGACGACGTAGACGAGGTAGGGGAAGCTCGGGGACTCGCCGGAATGACGAATGGCGGCCGGTGGTCTCGCCCGCGATGAGGCATCGGCGGCGAGCTCGCTTGGTCAAGCGATATCTGAGAGGGAGAGCGAGGAGGAGGGGATTCTGGTGGCTAGGGTTAGATGTAGGAGTCGGGGCGAGGCTTTAACCACGCCACGGCGGCAGCGGCGTAGGGGGATGGCCAACAGCTGCCCATCGGCGGCTCGGGCGTGCGGTGACACGCAAGGAGAGAGAAGGAGAGGTAGGGGATGAGTGCGGTGGTGGGCTGGGCCGGCTGAAAGGCCACTGTAGCGATGGGCCAGCAAGTGCAGTGATAGTTTTCCCCTTTTCTATTTCTCTTTTCTGTTATTTTTTTATTTCTTCTGTTTTGCAAATTGTTCGACCACAAATTGACTTTTGAAATATGTGGAGTTGTGCCAGATAGATATGTTGCCATATTTAGCGCTGCTAGAAAAAGGTTTGGAGATTAATTGACTTCACTTGATTTTTTTTAATAATTTGGAATGGTTTAATTATTGCTGTTTTGGTACTGTTTCTTGATGTTAGAGTTAGTTAACTGATTCAATTAGTGTTTATTAAATTTTTATAATTACTTTGGAATTATTTGCAATATTATGAATATTTTTGTTTTGCTGTTTGATGAAATATCTATTTGACTTGCATTTTGAATTCTGAATTGAAGTTGAATTATTTCCTAGTGCAATTTCATGAAGATGATCATGATGACATGGCAACTTAATGAGCTTAATAACAGGGTGAAGATCTGGGGATGTTACAAATCTCCTCCAGTACAAGAAATCTTGTCCCGAGATTTATGTGGGGAAGTAAAGAGTAACTTTGGGAGAACTGACCCTTATGTGGTTAATTATTTGGTGAACATTTCAGGAAATGTGGCAGAAGTATCTCTCGAGTTGAACTTAAGAAAACATCGAGAGCAAAGTATGAAGGTACAATAAGAAGTTTCAAGCGAATGGACATCCGATCGATACCTGAACAGAGTGTGAAAAGGGGTTCAGAGCATCGGGAACAGATCATCTCTCGGAAGGTGGCTCGTGTCAACACCCAAAGCCAAGAGCATATGATACTTCGTAATCAAGGATGTACAGGAGAGTCAGGTTCTGATCCTGTAGAACTGTGGGGGGGGGGTGTTGATCAAAAGTAGGGAGAGCGGTGACATCTTAACGGTCACGACATCAAGGTATGTCAGAGGATAGTCTATCAGTTATGTCGGTAACAACGTCGGTACCAAGGGCGAGGGATGAAGAGAACCATTTTCCTGCCCGTAAAAACGAGGTGGACCAATAAGGCAAAGTTCTCGTCCATCGGTGATACCGAAATGTCATCAACAATAGTAACAGGGTCTCACTGACAAGGTTGTACTTCGGGGTGTTTTATAAGCAGGTAATTATTTCTGCTTATATCATATATATCACAAGAAAGGTTAAACAAACCAATGGAAAGGAAATGAAATTATCGGATTAAACAGACCAATGAAAAGGAAAAATGTGTCTATACACAAAAATTAGGAGTATATCCTTTCCAAGGAAAAGCAGAACATGATATACGTGACAGTACAGCAGGTACAAAATCATTTAGATAAAGGGGCAAGGAAAAATCAAGACGTTACCTGTACAATGGTGTCCGGATAATAGATCATGAAGCATTTGGCAATGTGCTTCCAATGTTCTTGTTGATATTTGGAATACCACAATCATGCTTCGAGGTAGCAGTAACATGGTGTTTCAAGCAAAGATAATGGTGAAGCGAAAGGTTATTGGAACCACAGGTATGACACAAGCTCGAAATCAAGTGTGTTGTTCGAGGTGAAATGATAAGATGAGACGAACGATGTAAGCTTCGCTCATCGTCGAAAATTGTGCTCCGGGAAGAAGAGCCAAGTAGCACAGTTAGAAGTCAGCACGACAAGCATATAGCTGACCAGGCTAGGATTGATGTGATGGAGTATCCAACTCCCCAGCAACAAAGTACTAGGAGTGCTGAATCACCGAGCGGAATCGTTTCATTGTTCGGTGGTCTTGGTTGAAGACAACCCAGAACCCATGGAGTGACTATGACGGGGAATGGTATAACTCCATTGGAAAAATTCATAGGACGTAGTACAATAGGATGATATCCTCGAGATAGTAGGGGGGTAATGCTCTAGGTAGTTCAATATAGAGGTTGGACAGGTATATCGATTCGTAGAAGACAAGTGCTTTAGCTTGTCCGCGAAATGGGATCAAAGAAGAACAATCATGGTCGGAGCCACGATTGCAAAGGATCAAAGCAAAATACAAGATGAATTTATAACAAGGGATTATTATTTTACGAGCAGCTTCCATGAGAAGTTCTACATCGGGTCCATGGGCATGAACACAAAGGTTCAAGGTCGACTCCTAGTTCTTCAATGCATAACCTTTCATTCACTTCTTGTCTTTGAAGAAGTTGTAGACTTGAAAATTTATCAGACATAACGTGAGTAGATATATTCCGCATAACTTTCGATTCACACAGATTAGGGAAGGCGTATGTTCAACCCATCGGGGCATCTTAGGAACATATACCTCAAACTGCAGGAGTAATGAACTCAAGCTCGGAAGCAGAGCAAGGTTGACAAAGCAGAGGATACCATTTACCAAAGGCATTATGTATCCGAGAAAAGGACTCGCAAGATTATTGAATATGAAAGACTTTGTCGGATAATAACCCCACAAAAGATCAGTTGGTCGACAAAGGATCTGATGTGAGTATCGGTACTCAAATAGAGGAAGAAGAATGCAAAGGCATCGAATTGTAGAAGCAACTGAATAATTCGGTGTTCAATTATAAAGGGTTTATGATTTCCAAAGCAAGGGATCAGAAGGAGATGCTTGGATCAAAAGATGGGTAAGTAGAATGGAACTAGATGGACAATCATTTGCAACTTGATTGCCCGAGAACCCGCTCAGATCCAAAATGACGTCTGAGCCGGAAGAACAAATTTCACGGTTCGACTGATGATTGCGAGAATTCGCAACACAATGAATCAAGGAGCTCAAAATGATAGAGGCAAAGGAGGTTAATGAATATTGCCAGACATATGGAATTAACCATAATGTAGGCAATCAAGACTTTCCGAAGAAATAGGTTGCAGAGGGTTCTCGAAAGAATGGATAGCATTACAAAGTATTTTGAGAAACACACCAACAACTGGGGATGAACAAATCCCCGGTAAGTATGAAGATTTACTCGTAGGTGTTTTTAGGCGGAAAGGAACTACAAGGCAGTAGGTTCGAAGAATTTTCGAATTAACGAAGAGTATTTCGGGGTATCTTGTACATACAGAAGTAACTAGGAATGAAGATTCAAACGGCAAGGATGTGTAGATATTCACAGTGATTATCGGTAGTAGGGAACTTGCAAGAGCAGTAGGCCTAATGGTCTCGGGAACTTCGAGAAGTATCTTCGGAGTCTTCTGGTGAAGCAGGCAACCATCCGGAATGAAGGGGCTCTCCGAGGAAAGTCGTTACGAGTACCTAATGTCAGAGTTAGTAAAAATTTAACCCGAAAGGAAGAGAGATCAGAGTCCCAGAGTATAGACGAGGAATAAAAGATCCTAACACCACCCAATGGCGACGTGGGCTCGTAAGCCACACAGCCAAGTTAGTAAAACAATTTTCATTGACTAGACTCAACTTCGCCCAAGGAGTTGGAAAGGGGGGTTCCTATAGGCAGTTGGCTCTGATACCAACCTGTGATGCCCCCAGCTTAATCGTGCACTAATCATACACGCAAATGCACACGATCAAGCCTAAGGACTCACTTGAAGATATCACAACACAACTCTAGACACAATTTAAAATAATAAAAGCATTATATTACAAGCTAGGGGCCTCGAGGGCTCAAATACATAAGCTCGCTTACAAGCGTCAGCGGAAGCATCAGATATCTGAGTACAGATATAAAATACAAAACAGATAGGACTTAAAAAGGCAGGGTAAAACAAAACACTACGATTGAAAAGGCGCTGGCCTCCTGCCTGGGACCCTCCGAACCTACCCCTGGTCGTCCGCCAACTCGTAGTAGAAGCCATCCTCGGGGTAGTAGTAGTGATCGTCGACAGGGGCAGCAGGCTCCGGGGCTCCGTCATCTGGTTGCATCAAACGGATATGGGGAAAAAGAGGAAGCAAAGCAACCATGAGTACTCATCCAAAGTACTCAGCAAGCAAGGATCTACACTACATATACAACATTATCAAAGAAAGGTTGTATATGTGGACTGGGCTGCAGAAATGCCAGAATAGAGAGAAGGCCTACTCCTATCGAAGACTAGCATATTGAAGCATCTTCGAGCATCTTGCAGAATTTAGAAGAGTACAGAATAGCATAATATTAAGTAGTAGTAGTGTTATCAACCTCGCCCAGGGATCCTTCCTCGACTCCCTGCGAGGTAGCAATCCCAGAGCCATACTATCCATTATCAACCCCGCCCAGAGATGCTTCCTTGACTCCCTCCGAGAAAGCAATCCCAGAGCCATACTATCCATTTCTCATCACAAGTATCCAGTTCTAGTTGTATCGATCGGGATACAACTTCGAGTGTCCGTTACCGAGCATCCGGCTATGCATAGATTTGTTGTTCCCTGCAGGGGTGCACCAACTTACCCACCACAATCGATTAACTCCGGCCGGACACACTTTTCTGGGTCATGCCCGGCCTCGGCCAATTGATATGCCGCAACCCAACCTAGGCATAATAGAGAGGTCAGCACGCCGGACTAAACCTATGCACCCAGGGGTCTTGGCCCATCGCCCCGGGCACTCCTGCATTTTGCGTACTCGGCCGGTGAGCAGACATAGCAGCCTCTATTACAACGGATGGTGCTTAACACGGTCCAACCCAGCGCGTGCCGCTCAGTTGCATGACGTCTATTAAGCTTCGGCTGATGCATACGACGCAGAGTGCCCATAACTGTTCCCACGTGATGGTTAGTGCTATCAGGCCAGAGGCCCACTCAGATCAAATATCCAAATCGTTAGTGAATTAGGAGCGCGCGGAAACGAGTAGAGACTCATGATTGATGTGACCCCATCACCCCGTCTCGAGGACTTGCTGCAAGGGCTAAGAATGCCCGGCTGCGCCTCATAATTATCTCGCGAGCACCCTCCAAGTCAACCCGTCTACACATCACTCGCCTCACATGCTCGCGCCAGTATCCCTCAGGGCCGACCCGACTTTATCATGGTTCATGGTTGATGTCATAGTAACTGTGTGTCCAAACACCAGGGGGAAACCTGAGGAATCACCCTCGATGGATTCCACCTGATGTAATCGTCAAGGTGAACTTTGGAGGAATCACCCTCGAGGTTCACACTTGAGGTGTTGCACGACGGTGTCGTTATCGGCAGTGGTGCAGGAGGAATCACCCTCGGTGACCACAACTGAATAGCTACTCTACAGAGTTAACATCAGAAGTGCTAACCGAGGTATCACCCTCGGCACTTGATAGTAACGCTGCAGTGTCGTACAACTAAGGGGGGTGATGTGCGGTGCCGGGGCCTGGTTGTCGATCATGTTGACCGAGTCATCTCATAATCCAGCAGGGCCAACTTGGGACAAAGTGGGGGTCTCTGATGGGACTCTACCCAGCCTATACTAAGCAGTTTAGGATAACAGGTAGGTATCAACAACAGTTGCAAAAACTGGCTATGCATCAGAAATAGGATAAATAGTAGTAGCAGCAATTTCTAAAGCAAGCATAAGAGAGAAAGAATAGGCGATATCGGCATGTTCAAAGGGGGGAGGTGTGCTTGCCTGGAAGCTCTGCGGCAAAAGCAAGGTCGTCAACGGTGTCATCGGGCTCCTGAGCTGCGTTGGTCTCGGGGTCTATCGAAATAGAATAGGGTGAAGAAACAATAAATAAAAGGCAGACAATTGCAATCATAGATGCATGGCATGCCAGCACGTTATACGCGGGATGCCCTAATGAAGTGCTATGCAAGATAGTGGGAGCGTGAAACTAGCCGGGAGTGTCCTCCCAGCTCCGGGTGATTATCGGGCAGATGAAACGGAGGGGAAAGTTCCATGTTCATCATGTTAGAGGCATGTGAAAGGTAAGAGGAGGGCATATTCGGATTCGTCTTGTTTTTCTAATCGTTTTTCATATATAAATTATTTTCATCCGAGCTATGGTTATTTTACTCTGAATTTCTGAAGTTTAAATCATTTTCTGGAATTATTTAATTATTTAAATCCTAATTATCCAGAATAGTATTGGGTGACATCAGCATGACGTAATGATGGCGTGAGCAGTCAACAGACTGGCTGACCAGTCAAACCTGACCAGTGGGTCCAGTGGGTCCCACTGGTCAGTGACTGGGCTAATTAACAGAGTTAAATTAATTAATCTAATCCTAATCATCTAGCGAGACCCACCTGTGAGTGTCTTATACTAATTACAGTTAGTTTAAATTTGAGTTATGGTTAATTTGGCGCTGGGGCCTGCAGGTCAGTGACAGCGGTTGACCGGTCAGTAGGGTTGACTAGTCAACCCAATCGACCGGGCCCCACTGGGCCCATTGTCAGTTACCCATGGGGGGCCACGTCGGCCGGTCGGCGTTTAGATGCCGGCGCACGTTCCGGTGACCTCCGAAGACGGCGGTGACACACGGAAACGGCGCAGGGGGCCATTTGGCCCGCGATTTCTTCCTACGGGACAGGCGCGATGCGCCGCGTCTGATGGTGGCTGTGAAAAGCACGGAGATGGCCGGAATCGACCGCTACCTCGATGGTGACGGGCGGCGAATTCGGGCGGAGCTCGGGATCGGTGCTACGGGGCTCGACAGAGTGCGTGGATGGGTGCATTTCGCCCGCACGGACGTGCTGAGCACGAACCCGAGCTCGTTTGAGCTTGACAGGCAGCGACGACATGGCTACGAGCACGCCGGCGGAAGTAGAGGCATGGCCGTAGCAGACGCGGTGGCTATGGCTACAGGGAGAGGGGGAGATCAAAGCGGCTGCTCACCGGGACCTGCAGTTGTGCTCCAGCCTGCTCAGGGAGGCTCGTCGTCGGCGAATCAGCGACAGAGAAGAAGAAGCCCGAGGAGGAAGAAGAGGAAGTAGCGCATGCGTTGGAGGCTCCCGTCTCGCTCCGGTTGGTGCAGGGGAAGTAGCCGAGGACGGCGCTTTGTTACGGCATGTCAGCAAGGCGAGGCGGTGACAGTGGCCGCGGGATCGAGCGGAGGATGACGGCGAGCTCGGTGGCCGTGGCGGGGAAAGGAGCTCGAGGCTGTCGCCGTGGGGTTCTCCGGCTCGAACCGAAGCATGTGGACAACGTAGACGAGGAAGGGGAAGCTCGGGGACTCACCGGAATGACGAATGGCGGCCGGTGGTCTCGCCTGCGACGAGGCATCGGTGGCGAGCGTGCTCGGTCGAGCGATATCTGAGAGGGAGAGCGAGGAGGAGGGGATTCTTGTGGCTAGGGTTAGAAGTAGGAGTTGGGGGCGAGGCTTTAACCATGCCACGGCAGCAGCGGAGCCGGGGGATGGCCGACAGCTGCCCATCGGCGGCTCGGGCGTGCGCACGCGGTGACACGCAAGGAGAGAGAAGGAGAGGTAGGGGATGAGTGCGGTGGTGGGCTGGGCCGGCTGAAAGGCCACTGTAGCGATGGGCCAGCAAGTGCAGTGATAGTTTTCCGCTTTTCTATTTCTCTTTTCTGTTATTTTTTTATTTCTTCTGTTTTGCAAATTGTTCGACCACAAATTGACTTTTGAAAATTGTGGAGTTGTGCCAGATAGATATGTTGCCATATTTAGCACTGCTAGAAAAAGGTTTGGAGATTAATTGACTTCACTTGATTTTTTTTAATTATTTGGAATGGTTTAATTATTGCTGTTTTGGTATTGTTTCTTGATGTTCGAGTTAGTTAATTGATTCAATTAATGTTTATTATATTTTTATAATTACTTTGGAATTATTTGCAATATTATGGACATTTTTGTTTGCTGTTTGATGAAATAACTATTTGACTTGCATTTTGAATTTTGAATTGAAGTTGAATTATTTCCTAGGGCAATTTCATGAAGATGATCATGATGACATGGCAACTTAATGAGCTTAATAACAGGGTGAAGACCTGGGGATGTTACAGTCTGAATGACAAGGAGGGAGTAGTTCACCCTCGGGGCTGAGGGTATGTACCAGTAGCTATGTGTTTGATCTCTCTCTCCTCTCTTGAGTTCTTGATTTGGCGCGATCTTGATGTACCGCGAGCTTTGTTACTATAGTTGGATCATATGGTGTTTCTCCCCCTCTACCTTCTTGTGATGAATTGAGTCTTGCTCTTTGAGGTTTCACTATGTTGGATTGAGTATTGGATTTGAGAACACTTGATGTATGTCTTGCGATGGGATACCTGTGGTGACAATGGGATGTTTTATTGATTCACTTGATGTATGTTCTGGCACTCAACTCGTGGATTCTCGAGGTGACATTGGGGTAATCTATGCATAGGGGTTGATGCAAATTTTTGTCCTACGTTCTCCGATAGAAACTTTGGAGTGATTCTTTGTTGCACGTTGAGGGATTGTTATATGACCCAATTATGTTATCATTGTTGAGAGAATTTGCTCTAGTGAAAGTATGAACCCTGGGCCTTGTTTTCAAGCATTGCAACACTGTTTTTGCTCACTTTTGTTACTTGCTACCTTGCTGTTTTTATATTTTCAGATTACAAAAACCTATATCTACTATCCATATTACACTTGTATCATCATCTCTTCGCCGAACTAGTGCACCTATACAATTTACCATTCTATTGGGTGTGTTGGGGACACAAGAGACTCTTTGTTATTGGGTTAAAGGGTTGTTTGAGAGAGACCATCTTCATCCTACGCCTCCCACGGATTGATAAACCTTAGGTCATCCACTTGAGTGAAATTTGCTATTGTCCTACAAAACTCTGCGCTTGGAGGCCCAACATGAGTCTACAAGAAGAAGGTTGCGTAGTACACATCAAGGGGCTTTGTACTACTTTCAGCAGCCTCTCCTCTGCCGACCGCGCTCAGTAAGAGGCAGAGGAGGAGGAGCCTATAGACGAACTGGATTATGTGACCTTCGACAGAAAAAAAAAACAGTGCGAATAACTTTCACTGATCTTTCACGGCACAATTCAGTTGCAATCAGTATTTCTCCTTAATCTTCAATCGTTCCCAAATCCAAATAAAGCAGCAGCAAATCAATCTACAAACCGGCGTAACAACGATCCAGACTACTCCAGAACTAGACTTACTAGATACAAATCTAATTAAGCAACATGCAAACCCTGCGAGATGCCGGAATCACATGGATGAGCCCTTTGGACTCACGTAGCAGATTAGAAGTCACAGGCTCCAATCCTCCACGCGAAGCAGACACGAACCCTAGATGGATTCTCCACAAAAACAAGCAGAACATGGCCGTAGGAACATAGCAAGTTTCTGGTTTATCTTCCGTAAAACTAACTCCCCTGATACACGGCCGGTTCGGCCCTATAAATAGTGCACGCAGGCACTTGACTCGGCTAGACTTGTACGACTAGGACTCTTATTACTAATTGGACTCTCAAGCTGACCGTAGCTAGTACTACTACCACTTTGACTTTTGTAACTAGCACATGCACTCCTAGTACTAAGATAAAACACTTGACAGTAGATGGCACGCATCTACTAGTACTGAACCTAGAAATAAAAAGGACACACAATACTTGTATGTTGAAATTCAGTTCAATTCAACTTCAGTTGAATTTTACCCACTGTCAAAAATTGGCATGGAGTCCTGTATGTGGGCTTCACTTTCTTTGCTGGTATGATCTGCATTGTGTCAGCTGCGGCGGAGTCATTCGCCTGACGCCTAGCTGGTACCACATACTTTGCTACATCACCAACCACAATCATGGCCGCATCATCCTCCCTCCCTTCACAGGAAACCATCCTCGGTTTCGACCTATACCTTGCAGATTTTTTCATAAACAATTCAACAGTACACCTTATATCATTTGCATCTTTGGGAAGCATAGCATGAAACACACCCTTGTGCATAAAAGTGTACCTATTTGTTCGTCCATGATGAAGAGCGTTAACATCATGCTGCCACGGACGCCCCAACATAAGGTGACAAACATGTAGTGGCATAACATCGCACTCCACTTTATCAACATAGCCATCAATAGAAAAAGGGACCTTCACCCTGTGAGTTACCTTCACTTTGCCAACATCATTTATCTACTTCATATAGTATGGTCTTGGGTGCTCCCATGTTGGCAACCAAAGAGACTCCACCACATCCTTACTAATCATGTTGCTAGCACTGCCACCATTGATTATCAGTTTGCAAACTTCTCCCTTAATGGTGCATGCAGTTTGAAAAATACTCCGCCGCTGTCCTTGTTCAACAATGGTCTTGTCATCTCGCTGGACCTTATGTGTTAGCAAACTCTCCATATCAGGATCATCTTGAGGATAACATAGTATGGTATCACCATGACCTCTTTCGATTCCATCCTCTAACTTAGGCGTCTCATCTTCAGATTCTGAAATATATTCTGCATCAACAAGTAGAACCCTTCGTTGATTGGAACATTCATGCTTCATGTGTCCACGTCCTCCACACTTGTGGCAAATAATATTGCGGTGATGCGATGACGTCGCACTAGATGAAACCTGAGAAACCTCCTTTGGCGCAGCCGCCACTTTGCTCTGTTCAATGCTTCCCGACTTATAAGAAGGAGTCGGTTTAGCACTAAGCCCACCATCAATAGGAGAAGAACCACATCGCCCACTATTGTAAGTTGGGCGAGTCTCTGAAGCTTGCTTCTCCAATACCCAACGTTCAGCACGCTCCGCTTGATGAAGCAACTCATGAATATCATTATATTGCATTAAATCAACACGGTCACGAATCTTTTCTTCTAACCCCTCGAAGAAACGTACCATGGTCGCCTCCGCAGACTCACACACAGCTGTACAGATCATCAAAACTTGCATCTCTTTATAGTACTCATCAACTGATTTTGCACCTTGCAATAGACGACGCAGTCTACTATGAAGCTGGCGAGTGTAATAAGCAGGCACAAAGCATTCCCTCATGATTTGCTTCATGTCAGCCCATGTCGCTGGTCGCTCGTGAGTACGGTCCTTATTATCCACCATACAAGAGCATACTCTGTAAATTCCATTGATGCAACACGAATTTTCTTCCCTTCAGAGTAGTTGTGACCGTCAAAAATCTGATTTACGCGCATCTCCCACTCCAAATATTTCTCCGGGTCAGCACAACGTCCCGAGAATTTAGGTATGGTTATCTTGATTCGACCATAACCATCATCCTCGTGGGCACCATTGCCTCCATAGTCACGGCGCCGCCCAGCATGGCAGTGAGCCCCAGCATCATGCCGTGGTCGGTGAGGTAAGCCTCCATGGGCATCAGAATCCTCAGAAAAATCACCATCATCGTCGTTGTCGCGGTCACGACGTCGTCGTGGTGAGCGGGACTGTCGGGGTGCCACATCTCTCGCCTGAAGGCGCTGAACTACTGCGGTGAGCTGATTAAGACTCTTAGTCACCACCTGTAGACTATCAGTGCGCTGTCGGTCGCTGGCAGTCAAACGCTCGTTCAACCTGTCCTCGACGCCTACAATATTTGCAGACAATTCCTCAACCCTTTTCCCAAGCTTCTTGTTGGCTCCCTTGATCGCCATCAGATGGATACGAAAATCATCACTTATCTCCAGACCCTCCGGAAGCTCATCGACCTCCTCATGATCAGATTTGTCATGCTGCGAGTTCACCATCTTTCAAACAGTTGAATCAAATAGCAAGAAAAAAATGTACCATGATCAACCTTGCTCTGAATACCACTTTATGCAACCTTCAACAGAAAAACAATAGTGCGAATAACTTTCCCTGATCTTTCACGGCACAATTCAGTTGCAATCAGTATTTCTCCTTAATCTTCAGTCGTTCCCAAATCCGAATAAAGCAGCAGCAAATCAATCTGCAAACTGGCGTAACAATGATCCAGACTACTCCAGAACTAGACTTACTAGATGCAAATCTAATTAAACAACATGCAAACCCTGCGAGATGCCAGAATCACATGGACAAGCCCTTTGGACTCACGTAGCAGATTAGAAGTCACAGGCTCCAATCCTCCACGCGAAGCAAACACGAACCCTGGATGGATTCTCCACAAAAACAAGCAGAACTTGGCCGCAGGAACATAGCAAGTTTTTGGTTTATCTTTCGTAAAACTAACTCCCCTGATACACGGCCGGTTCGGCCATATAAATAGTGCGCGCAGGCACTTGACTCGGCTAGACTTGTACGACTAGGACTCTTATTACTAATTGGACTCTCAAGCTGACCGTAGCTAGTGCTACTACCACTTTGACTTTTGTAACTAGCACATGCACTCCTAGTACTAAGATAAAACACTTGACAGTAGATGGCACGCATCTACTAGTACTGAACCTAGAAATAAAAAGGACACACAATACTTGTATGTTGAAATTCAGTTCAATTCAACTTCAGTTGAATTTTACCCACTGTCAAAAATTGGCATGGAGTCCTGAATGTGGGCTTCACTTTCTTTGCTAGTATGATCTGCATTGTGTTTGCTACGGCGGAGTCATTCGCCCGCCGCCTAGCTGGTACCACATACTTTGCTACATCACCAACCACAATCATGGCCGCATCACTGGATAACTGGAAGACGGTGCCTGCCGCTGCTGGACCTTTAGCGACGCTCACCTCGAATGCCCTCTGCCGCTCCAGATGACCCCTCTCGAAGGGGCGGGACTCCTCGTAGATCTCCTCATTCCGCACCTCTGTGGCGGCGTGTGCTGCAGCCACAACGGCGGTAAGACTCTTTACGTGCTCGACCAGGCGCTCCTCCTCCTTCAGCAGGAACTCGATGTAGTGCGCAAGGTCGCTGACGCACATGCGGGGATCCACCTCCACCTCCCTCCTTCGGGTGGCGGTTGCGGAGTGGGTGATGACCCCGGCGGTCGACGGTGGGCTAGCGACCACGGCGGCCGACGGTGGGGTGGCGGCCACGACAATGACCTCCCGCCTTCAGGCTATGGTGGCGGAGTGGGTGATGGCCACGGTGGCCGACAGTGGGGTGGCGGCCACCTCCCGCCTTCGGCCGCGGTGGCGGAGCGGGCGATGGCCCTGGCTTTCGACAGTGGTGTGGCGGCAACGGCGGCTGGCAACAGCTGCCGACGGGCAGCGGCGACGGAGCGTGTGGTGCGTGTTGCGCGCACACCCAACAGGGACGCCACACGCACTACACCACGCCGGGGACTGTGCCGCCACCGCGGTGTAGCCTCCCAGCTGGAGCTGTACTCTGATGATGGCGGAGTGGCTGAGTGACGACGACGGACCGGTGCCATTGGCGATTGTGGGAGAAGCAGACGAGATAAGCTACATGAAGGGAGGGGAAAATGCGACGCAGGACTCGCCGGCCATGAGGGTTTATATAGTAGGTCAGTAAGCATTGGGATTTTGGCGGATTTCGCCGAGTCGGGCGGGAAGCTTGTGCAACTATGCGCGGGAACCTTCTCGGTTGCGCGGGAATGGGCTCACTGACGATTCATTGGCGCCACTTTGAACCACCGTTTGGCCAAAAGAACGCCTGCACGGTGCTCAAGCTTGCGCTCAAATTCATCTGCGGCAGCGGGGTGACAAGACGTGCGAGAGGAGGACAAAATGACACGTACACATACGGTTAATAAATAAAAAATGTTTGCGATTTAATTACCTACTACCTCTGTCCTACTTTATAAGTTCAGTTTGTATTTTTGTGCCAAATTTTGACTAGAGATTTAAGTAATAAAATACGAATGCATGCCACAAAAGATTATACGTTACATAGTTTCCAATTATATTATTTTTTATAACATGCATTAACATTTTGTTAGTTAAATTTATGGTAAAAATATAGCATAGAATATAAAGGGGACTAATAAACCAGGATAGAGGTAGTAGCACACGGCCGCGAGTGATGTGGAACGTGACGTAGTTTCACATCGTGCCTCCGGCTCGCAACTGCCGGCCGAACTCCTCTATGCGTGTAGTTGCTCGCGGTTGAGGTGACCGCGGCACGCTCTACTCGCGTCCCGCCGTGCGCGCTCTGCTCTCGCATCCCTCCACGTGCTCTGCTAGCGTCCCTCTGCGCGCGCTGCCAGTGTTTGGGGCCGGCGCCCGATCATGTACGTTCGTGCTGTCATTATGCATGTAATATATAGTTTACTTTGGTGTGTGGAAATGGCATGTGTGTAGTAGCCACCTATGTAATTATGCATGTAATAGTTTACTTTGGTGTGTGCAAATGTCATGTGTGTAGTAGCCACCAATGTAATTGGATGTTTAATTTGGTTATGCAATATATATGTTGTTGTTCTGTATGCAATCACATTGCACAACACAAACGTCTTATTAGCAACAATCGTTTGTGTTGTTATCGGTCTTCGCACACATTTCTAATTACAGACCTGTTTGTCGCTTATTACACACATCTTGTTAAGTTGAACCGTTCCTATTCTCTTGGCTCAACGCAAACAGTTCATCCGAGTGAACTGGATGCCGTCTATCGGACACACCTTGATCTAGCTGACCGTTTCTTTTATGTTCCCTAATCACAAACAGTTCATCCGAGTGATTTATATGCCATATATCGCATAGACCTTCATCTGGCTGCCCGTTTCTGTTGTTCCGCCTCATCACAAACAATTTATCCGAGTGAACAGTATGCTGTATATCGCACACACCTTCATCTGGCTGCCCGTTTCTGTTGTTCTGCCTCATCACAAATAGTTTATTGGAGTGAACCGTATGCAACGCATCGCAGACGCAGCTATAATATGAACCGTGTTTGATGTATCCGCCATCGCAAATGTTTTGCATCTTTTTTGACGGTTTTTTTACATCACCGTTTGTGATTACTGCATCGCACACAGTTTCGTCGAAGGGTCTCTGATTGTAGTGTCACGTCAGCAGCATCATGCAGTAGTGTATGCACTCTATTGCATTCGGTATATCTTTTGTCTTGCGAGCACTAGTACAACGAGCTGCTATACAAACGGTTTTTAACCCCTTTCTGCGACGACATTTTGAACCGTCGCCTAGTGAGTGTGGGCGATAGGGGGGCCTTCCCACACGACCCAGAAACCGTCGGGGATAGGCCCTTCGGTCACACACGATGCGCAAAATGAGTTCGTGTGCGATCGGGCTAGCCATCGCATACAATTATACATGCCCAATCATTTCCGTTCATAGGTATATCCCACACAGTGATTCCCAGATAAACGTTTCCCTTCGTCTGCACAACCCACACAGTCAATCCACGAGAAACATTTCCGTTCATCTGCATATCCCACACAGTCAATCCTAGAGAAACGTTTCCGTTCGTCTGCCCATCCCACACAGTGAATCCCAGATGAACGTTTCCGTTCGTATATACATCCCACATAGTTTTATGTATAGTCTCGTGTGTGATAGGTGTACCGATCACACACGCTCTTCCTCCGTTAACTGTTTGCTTTATTCAACTACATCACACACGATTTGATGAAAAAACTGTATGCCATTAAGCTATCCATCACAACCGCTTTTACTGCTAGAACCGTTTGCAAAGTTCCATGACCCATTTAGCTGGTTTATTAGTTTATAATTAATATTTCCAGTATTACGCAAATTCACATTTCATATCGAACAGCTATTTGCCAATTTCATATCAGGCACATAAATATATTTTAACATCACAGTACGATAGCTACCTGAAAACAGCATAGGACAACATATAGCTAGTTCACCTTCTTAAGAACAATATATTCATTTCGCTAATCGACTGATGCATGATCAGCCAGGTTTGTCTTCTTCACCTCTGCTTTTAGTTCAGTAAGAACCTATTTTGCACTGACCAATTGGGAAAGTGCCTCCTCCTTCGCCAACACCATCTTAGCAAAGTCCAATTTAAAAAATCTGAGCTCATTCTCCATCTTCCTCTTTTTTCCCGCATCTTGAAATATTCTTCAGTGTTGATAACACTTTCTCTAAGCCTATCTCTGTTCTCTTCCTCATACATGCTCTAGAGCTTTGCTAGGCACATCTTCAAAGACTGTGGCCACTCTTGATCAACCCACTCCAGGTAAGAACACTTCCGTTCATCCTATAATATTTAAAACTAAATTAGTAACAATGGGTTTCTAGCAACATAGAAAATCACCAAATACTTATTTTGAAAAACTGAATAAACAGGTTAATTATGACATATCTTCTCAAAAAGATCAATGTGCAAATGAATTAATGGCTACTGAGACAATAACAAAATTCAGAAAAATCAGAAGCTATAATTAACTGCAACAATGCTACAAGTTCTTAGTCATGTACTATAAATAACAAATTGAACATTTTATGAGGAAGCTAAATATAACTGCAACAGCTTAGCGACAGTGTTTGGATGATACCAAATTGATACTAACAGGTGTGTACATGCAAAAAATTAGTAAGATAGAACTAAAGGCACTAAGGCAGTCCACTATGTATGCCAAAACCAGTGTCAAGACAACTGTTGCTACATTTGGCACTGGTGCCCTGCACTGGCGAGCCGATGCAGAGGAAAAAATCAGGGAACCGGACATCGGAGCACCTAATTGCTCCGATGCCCAGTTCCTTCGTGCCATAAAGTTTTAGTATTTTACTACTTGGCTGCTCGGATGTGTGGACCAAAGTTGGCTGCACAAACTGCTGAAGCGGTGCAAAATAATTTTCTAATGGCACCACTGATGAGATGGCAACATATTTAGATACTAGGTAGAAACTGTGACACTGTCCTAATCAGATCCAGAATAACATAGCATAGTGACAGTGTCTGAATCACATCTAACAAATGATTCGTAACAATGAAAGTGGGGCTAACCTTCTCTGCACATGCCAGAAACTTCCTCCCACTGTCCATAGATTCAAACGCAACTAACTTCATGCATGGAGATTGTTGGTGACAACGAGCAGGCATATCTTCAGCCAACCGCTCCATTCGTTGCAACTGATGGTCCTAGGGTGCTACAAGAGGAAGAAATGACTCAAATCGACGGCCGGGTTAAAATCCTTCATTCCAAATCATAACCCGAGAGAGAGAAGGGAGGCATACCCGGGTGGTGAAAGAGTCATCGTCAAAGGAGGAACCACTGGAGAGGTCAGTGATGAAGATTATGGCGACCGCGGCGGTCGGATGCGAGATGGCGAGAGCGAGGGAGCAGCTATAGCTTGGGTAGGAAGGAAGAAGGAAATAGGGGAAATGTGACTTGTGGTCGGGGAGAAAAGGGGGTGGGGATTGGGAGTTAGATATTTTGGCGGTAGGCCAAAAATTTCGAAAGGTGGAGGGAAACTTTGCGCGCGGTGCCGCCGGACACCATTCACTTTGAACGAATGTGTGCATCGCAAACAATTCTTCTGCTTTATGTGCAATGAGTTTGATCATTCAAATTTTAGTGGAAATTTCCCTGGGTACTGTCCTCATCCACGTCATTGCATAATTTAACATCGCTTGCTAATTTGGGCACACAAAAGAGCCTACAACACACAGACCACACTTACTGAATCGAGCAATTTTAGTAATTAAACAGAGCCAGTTGATATAAACATTGCTCTAATAAAAAACCAGCATTATAAACAAAGTCTAAGTACACATAATTTTAACAAAGCCGCCGCCACGCCGCACTATGCCTTGCCGGTGTAAGATGAGACGTCGATGACTTGTCTTGGCGACATACCGCCGTTGGTGGCTCCACGTCCCCCGGCTGAGGTCGACCGCGTCGTCGTCCCCGTCCTCGTCCTCGGCGCCGCCCTCAAGGTTGTAGTACTCGTAGTAGTGGCTGCGCCAAAGCTCGCGTTGGTACTCCACCGATGATTCCTCGATGGATAGGCTCTTCTCTACCTTGTCCTCAGCCACGCATAACTCCTCCTCCCAGCGCTCCTCGATCTTCGCCGCCTCTTGCATCTCCAGCTCCCGCTCGGTGATCTCATGAGGAAGTAGGTGCTCCATGGCCTCCGCAGCCTTTTCGGACGTGGGTTGCACGCTGGATTCAGAGGTGGCCTGGAATATCTTGGCATCTGCGTCCTTGATCTTGGCGTGGATGGCCTCGACCCGGGCCAGGGAAACATTGGCGGCACAAACGGCAGCTCGAGCGCTCTCAGCGTTTGTAGCCGCCGTCGCAGCAGTTGCTGTAGCCGTATTGGCTGCTACAGCTGCCCTGTCGGCTGCTGCAGACGGCCTCTCGGTGGATGCGGCCGCGCTCAATGCAGATGCGGCCGCGATCTCGGCGTAGGCGGCCGCGCTCAGGGAGGACGCGGCCACCGTACGGGCCCTCATGAAGCATTTCCACGGCTTCATTCTTTGCAAGAAGGGGTTGCGAGAATGGGGATCGGGTATTCGTGGATTCGGGGGTGACCGGCACTAGAGCAGACGAAGTCGGTGAAGCTTATGGAGGAAGACTTAAGTAGACCCACGAATTTTCATTGCAAACGATTCCTACAACAAACGGTGTGTGATGTTGTTGATATTTTGTATTAGTTGTGAAAGACAAATTTGGAGTACCGTGGAAACGGATGGTGTTTCAAATGTACGAGAAAATTTGGAGTACTAATACAACTGTCATGTCAAAATTTGGAAAATTTCAGGGGTCATTTGACCTTTTTTAGAAATTTAATTGATTTTTTGGCAATTTAATTATTTTAATTAAAATTTGAACTACATGTACATGCAACAGCTAACCAGAGCGGTTTGAAAAGTCATATTTGTATACTTGTGTGCAGGTTAATTCCATGTGCAGTAAATTGGACGGAATTTTCAAACATATTGGTGTCACGGCTTGGACACAAAGCAAGGAGTGCCATGGCATTTAAATTCCAAAAAAATAAAAAATGATTAGAAATACATGAAACCTTGCTTGACGTAATGGCATGGCACCAAGATGGTGTGCTAAAACAAATTGGCCTATTTGACGAAACTTTGGAAACACACCCCTCACAAACCGGAGCAACTCACTAGAAGGCTCGTGGTTCCGAGAGGGCACAATGCATGGTTGATGACGAACCGATGTTATCTTCCTCTTATGGCCTTCAAAAAAATTCTACAGTTAACGTGCACTAATACAATTGTCATGTCAAAATTTGGAAAATTTCAAGGGTCATTTGACCTTTTTAAGACATTTAAGTGATTTTCTAGCCATTTAATGACCGGAATTCAAATTTGAACTACATGTACATGCAACAGCTAACCATAACGGTGTGAAAAATCATATTTGTGTACTTGTGTGTGAGTTAATTCCATGTGCAGTAAATTGGACAGAATTTTCAAACATATTGGTGCCACGGCTTGGACAGAAAGCATCGAGTGCCATGGCATTTAAATTCCAAAAAAAATAAAAAATGAACAGAAATACATGAAACCTTGCTTAACGTAATGGCATGGCACGAAGATGGTGTGGTAAAAAATTGGCCTGTTTGACAAAACTTTGCACACACACCCCTCACAAACCAGAGCTACTCACTAAAAAGCTCATGGTTCCGAGAGGGCACAATACATCTTTGATGACGAACCGGCGATAGCTTCCTCTTATGGCCTTCAAAAAAATTCTAATTTTCAAACATATTGGTGTCACGGCTTGGACACAAAGCATGTAGTGTGATGGCATTTAAATTCCAAAATATTAAAAATGATCATAAATACATGAAATCTTGCTTGACATAGTGGCATGGCACGAAGATGGCGTGGTAAAAAAATTGGCCCATTTGACGAAAGTTTGGACACACACCGCTCACAAACCGGAGCAACTCACTAGAAGGCTCGTGGTTCTGAGAGGGAACAATGCATGTTTGATGACGAACCTATGATAGCTTCCTCTTATGGCCTTCAAATTGTTTCTATAGTTAACGTGCACTAATACAACTGTCATGTCAAAATTTGGAAAATTCCAGGGGTCATTTGACCTTTTTAAGACATTTAAGTCATTTTCTAGCCATTTAATGACCGTAATTCAAATTTGAACTACATGTACATGCAACAGCTAACCATAATGGTTTGAAAAATCATAGATGTGTACTTGGTGTGTGCGTGTTAATTCCATGTGCAGTAAATTGGAAGGAATATTCAAACATATTGGTGTGACACATGCATGGAGTGCCATGGTAACACAAAATAAGCATTCATGTCGTATATGAGGAAAGAAAATGTAAATATCTGGCAACACAACCAGGCCCCACATGATTTTCAGTCTATTTCGCGCCTCAAGGTTTGGAAGGTGAGTGACGCGAGTTATTAATCAGAGGCAGTTCTGTATTGGAAACCGTTAGCTATTAAGTTCACACACGGCTTTTGCTATGGGAATCATGTGCAATTCAAACTATAGTCCTCGTAAATTCCAGCGACCGGCGTGTGTACTGTTCCGTCGATCTAGATTCCGGCCGCCAATAAATACTACCTTGCTCACGTCGTCCCTCCTGCATTCTCATCTACATCCTCCCCTCGCTCGCCCTCTCTCTCACACAAATCTCTGCCATGGCGAGGGGCTACCGGAATACTGCCCCCAGGAGGGATTATTAATTTTCGTATTTTTCGTTTTCAATTTTATGCATTGTACATAGTAGTTAAGTATCATCACGTATAAGTGATGATACTGTATATATTCTATGGTGAACTAATGAACAATTAATATATATTATGAATACCATTTTTCTATCCATTTTCGTATACTAATTTGTATCTAGCTGTTATCCTCCACATATACAGAATGGAAAGCATATATACAAACATTGGAACAGAACATATAAGAACGGAAAACAGAGTATACACATTGAAACAGAGCAATAAACAGAGCAATATTATGATTATTGTGAATACATAGCCACTACAAGAAAATTGATATACTGTGACAAAAATCCTCATGACGATGGTGGATAACGTCACACAAGTACCCAATGTGTGATGTTTTCATAGATGGCGTCATTGATTACTGCAAATCGGCGATGATAGACGTCACTTAATCGCTTCAGCCCATGAGCGTACCTGGCTAGCAATTTCTTTGACGGTTTGGAAATTTTCATGACGGACCTACTAGAGTCACCGACTATATTGAATGTGTGAAGATCACATTTTTGTCACGTAACATATGGCAATGGGACCCATCATAGCTGCTTGACGGGTTATTGAGCGGTATGACCCGCGTAACAGTGTTGGCAGTAGGACCCATCATAGTTTGTTCATAGTCTACTAACCACTGTAAATATTTTGTTTTATTTAATATAAATATGTAATGGCGGGTGAAAACTTCTTTTGTTCCCTCTAATATAAATAGATAGTGGCTGGGCAAGAAAAACTTGAATCGTGCGTTCGTGAGCTGTTATTTTGTTCTATCATATAAAAAAATGGAATCATGAGTTGACGGAAAAGGTTTGGTAACAGGGAATTTGAACCTAGGACCATTACTGTCTCAAATAACGGCATTAATAATAGTAGAGTTTAGATGTTAAGGTAAATTATGCTAAAAAAATATTTATTATGTTATTAGATTATATACGCCTATAACACTTAGCAAGTTAGTTATTTTGTCTTTTCTCAAAAAAAGTTAGTTATTTGTACCGGGGCGTGTGTGATTCGATCTATAGGTTAGCTTTATTTTTATTTTATTTTACATGTATAGGCTAGTTTTTTTTGAACCAATAGTCCATTCGTCTATTGTGTGTTCTAGATGGCGTCGCTCGGTTCCGTCTGGCTGCTCGTAACTTCATTTTTGTTTTTTGAGGTCTGCTCGTAACTTCATATGTGACGGGCATAGAATAGCCCATGGCTTGGTGCCAAGCCGAGCAACACACCCTTTCTTTAGAGTTTTCTACATGGGCTGAAGCCCGCTCAGCCCCGCCTATAAGCAGCAATTTTTTTTCCACTCGGTCGCTTTCTCCTCCCCGAGCGAAACCCTACCTATCCGATCTCGCTTTCTCTCACTTGTGTGGCGGCAGCCGTAGATTTGAGGCAACCAAGCGCGATGACGGCGGCGGGAGTAGTTGCTCTCTCCTCCCTCTCTCATCGAGTTCCTTCAGGGCGGCCTATTGCAGAAGCTGCTCATTGCGTCTGGGCCAGCCATGGCGCGCGGCAGCAGAGCCAGCGTGCGCCATGGCCGGACTAGATCACTAGACTGGTCACGCGGCGGTAGCCTAACCAGTGTGCGTGACATGCGTTCCCACTTCCCAGTGTGAGTACTTGCGTACGTCCTCCGATCCCTATTGCAGGATTGAATTCTCTGGTGCCATTCGTCTATACACTTCTCAATTCCATCGGTGCAAGTGAGGTAGAGGAGGAGGCATGGTGATGTGAGTATTCAGTTATGGCTTCCCGGAGTGAAACCCCCGGTTCGCCTATGATTAACTAATGAGTTGGGCCACTGTCGTCTGACCTCCCGCACTTCTCAGATACATCTGGTTGACCCTCTGTTTTTGGGTTTTGTCACTTCTGAGATACAACTCATTGACCCTCTGTTCTTGGGTTTTCTCCGTCAGATTGACATGGAGCACAGACCACAGGGGCACGCCAGAGTTTCGCGGGAGGACATTGAAGCTCGACCAACAACCTGGGTTAACATGTGTACGACCCTCAACCCTCAACCCTCAATAGAGATCTTATTGGTCAATCGTGAGGTGCTTGTTTTCTTTTAGACAGTGAGATGCTTGTATAGTTGTACTTATTTGCTAGGTCAGATAGTCATTTTCTGTATTATTAGTTTATTACTCTTGAACTAGAGTATGGAAGCTAGTTTATACGTGTCACTAAATTGAAAATTGTAAGCTGAATTAATATTGTACCTGCTCTGATTTATCTTTTAGAGAAATTATTATGAGAGATAGTACATGTGAAATGGGTTAGTAAGGAGTAAATAGTTAGCTGTAGTAAAATATTGTCAACTTTGTTTAAGGGTGTTATGAATAGATTTGCAAGTGAATTAATGTTATAGAACTGCGGTTGGAGTTTTATTAGCGGTTCAGCATGATTTTGGCAAGTTACTAATGGAGAACTAATTCACTGAACTCGTTTGTGGCAACGAGAAGTGATACTGACTATATATGGTAATGCAGATTACTGTCCAAGCTAGCTGATACTACATCTAAAGATGAAAGCCTAAATGAGTTTCTTTTACCATAGTGTAATTGTAAGTAATTTAGTTTCAGATGGAAGTATCTTATTGATCACACTTCCCATCAGTGTGTGCCAAGGACAACACCTAAGCTATGAAAAAGGTATTCATGATTTCTTCACTGTTCTAGGCTTCTTGAAGGTTTCTTCCTTTGATCCTTTGTCAAATATTTTGTTTTTTCGCACCATTTTAATTTGCGAAGGAGTACCTACTACAAATGCTAATTTGTTTCTCTCTGGATTTTGAACTTTAAGTTGATCTATTATTTATGTATGGCCTCTTAATTCCAATACTTCTCTTACTTTCTGGTGTACTGATACATGTTTATTCCAATCTAATATTTTAGATGACCTATGTTGCTCACAAATACAACATGTTTAGTTCTGTTCATATCACTTGTTAGAAAAGTACTAACATGTCTTTTCTCTGAAGATTCCAACCTAGAGCTCCAAGTTATAGCTTGCATGTTGTTCTTTGTTGCAATAGTAGATAGTTTTCTGTAACTCATTCATACTAATATATTGATGTCTTTGTTTTCCAATAGGTTGATTAGTAAGTCATGTTTCAAGAAGTTGATATGAACAATGAGGATCAGAACAACTCTAGCTGCCTTTAAGAAGTCATGAGAAGTGGCATCCAAAAAGAGGTTCCAAATTTTGATGAAGGTGGGAGCTAAGAGTCTCACCAACAAAGACCCTAATGATGACCTCCAAAATTAAAAAAAGATGTTGTATCGGATGATTGTAGCTTGGGTTATTTTGGATGTGGCATTTAAGTGAGATGTGTAATATGCATGTTGTTTAGAAACTAGTTGGTTTATAATTTGATGAGAAAATTGGTCAATGGAAAGATGGGCTTAAAAAGACAACAAGCTCATAGTATGTTTTGAATCGGCCAAGGCCAAACTAATATTAGAGGAAAAACTATAAAGAAAATAATTCTTAAAAAGCTAGTAGAAAATGGCAACTGCTCATAAAAAGAAGAGGGCTATATCAGCTACTATTGGGTTGCAAATTGGCTATTACCCACCTAAAAATTTGATCCAAAAATAGAAAATCAGGTGAATTATTGGGCTTGGCCCATTTGAAACCAACCGCGCATTAGCCCGCCAAAAATCTAGTGATGATAGCTTCGTCACCGAAGGTCCCATATCCGGTGACATTTTTTGCGCACTGCATCACTACGAATAATCTGTGACGGGGATTCCGTGACGATGCTAGTGATGCGTGAAAAATGTCACACATCAGTATTTGCGACGTATTTAGCTATTACGTGACATTTTTTGGCTCATCACATTAGGTCCCATCTCTTGTAGTGAGCGATCCACGTCGAAACGACTCAACAAAATAAAACGCGTCCATGACCAGCAGCCCAAGCCTATGGTAGCTCTTGGCTCCGCCTGAACTGGTGCAGGCGTTCGTCTAAGCGGTCAACATGCTTGCGGTACATCTGGAGCGCGATCTCGAGCTCCAAGTTGGCTATTTCATCGGAGATCACCAGCTTGAGGATGCGACGGACATGTTCCTCTACTGGGCCTAGGTGGACACCTGGGCCAAGGAGGCGGTTAAGCATAGCGACCAGCGTGTTGGCATCGAGCGGGCCGCAGCCAAGGCGAACGGTGCGGCGGGGTTATGGTGCAAGTACGGCGCGGTCGACCTCTGGTGCAAGTACGGCGCAGACGGCCTCTGCCCACTCCTAGCGAGGAATGGGGGTACCGACGGGATGTGTACCCAGCTGCGACGCCCTGTCACAGCTGGCAAGCGCTGATGGATCCTCTCTTGCTGGGTGGCGCATCATGCCTCTCGCTTTGTGGCGCTCCAACGGTCTCGCTTTGCCGCCAGCCGCAGCCTATCGGCGCGGATGCGCCTAGCTTGCTCTGCGACGCACCATCGATCATGTTATGTAGCGAGCTGCAGCGTCTCAGTGCTGACATGCCTATCTTGATCCGCGGCGCTGGAGTGCCGTGCGCCAAGGGTCTGCTCAACCCTGGCGATGACGCATAGCACGGTGTCGTCAATTGCGTTGCCGTGGAGCGCCTCGGCCTCGACGGGCCATGGCCCTTCTCATTTTCCTCGTCGAGGAGGTTCATGGCAGAGGCGGCGCTTCGGTGGGTTGACATGCTTGGAAAAGGTGGATGTGCTAAAGGCTGCGCTTGTTGCCTCGGTGCGTTGCGCACTGCCTAGGTTTTATGCGCAATATCGCTGGGTGGCGGCGAGAAACCGGTGAGGAAATGGCGGGAAACAGTGACATGTTCATAAAACACCATCAATTAATGGAAACTTAGCATAGAAGGAACATCGAGCTAGCACGACGCGTGCGGCCACATTGCTCGCCCAAGGCTATGATCCATATACTTGTGTGCCCAACAGAGCACACTATTCATTGTAAAGAATACTGTTCTGTTTATCCTAGTAGAGCAGTGGCGGCAAGCGTCACAAGAAGAAGTAGATGATGGTCAAATGATCGTTTGTCCTTGTTAATTATGCATGTAATCGTTTACTTTGGTGTGTGTGGAAATTTCATGTGTGTACTGGCCACCTATGTAATTGGAAGTTTAATTTTGTTGTGCAATCATGTCCTTATTAGTATATATGTTCTTGTTCTGTATGCAATCACATCGCACACATAACATACTAGGAAAACCATTTCTGTTGTCTTGGCTCAACGCAAACAGTTCATCCGAGTGAACTGTATGGCATATATCGCACACACATTGATATGGCTGAACGTTTCTATTGAGTTGCCTAATGACAAACAATTCATCCGAGTGAACTGTATGTCGTATATCGCACACACCTTCATCTGGCTGCCTGTTTCTGTTGTTCTGTGTCATCACAAACAATTCATTTGAGTGAACCGTATGCCACAAATCACACACGTAACTATAATGTGAATCGTGTTTGATGTCTCCGCCATCGCAAACGTTTCGTATCAATTTTTATGGTTTCCTTACATCATCATTTGTGATTAATGTATCGCACACAGTTTCGTTGAAGGGTGTCTGATTGTAGTGTCACATTTTAAGCATCTCGAAGTAGTGGAGTACATTCAAAAGTACTCACTGGCTTGTCCCTGGCTATTGTCTTGACGAGATCATGTATTGGAGAGGAGCCCCACAAAGACAGCCCGCAACCTAGGAATCAGAGATAGTAGCAACGCGAGATAGAAATTTGCCAGGTCAGCTGTTCCTGTGGGAATGGAGTCCCATCAATGTTGGAGATCCACGAGTCGCTTCAGTCATCCACCAATAGAGATCCTTGTTAATTTCACCGGAGTTAGCCCGTGCGCAGATGCCTGGGAAAACGATGAGTGACTGCCGCAGAAGCGGCGACCGGTGGCTGACTCCTACGCACGACAATGGTGGGCTGCGGTTGGCTCATCAGCATGGCAATGGAGGGCGGCGGCTGGCTCGTCGACAGTTGATCACCGAATTCCTAAGCAGCGGCAACTTGGAGATGATCTGGAAGATGGCGCCCACACTCCCAACTCGCCGGATCTAAGGATCCTTGCCTGGGCAGTCGGCGGTGGTGCTGGCGGCACCAACGGTGGAGGAGATTGACCGCTGGTTTTCCTTTCACTCTCTTCATCTCAGGCTAATGTAGGAATCAGGAACTGTTTTTTTAGTCCCATTGTGTTAATCCAACTGACATGTGGGCCAACAAAGCCGATGCACGCCACATCAGCGTAAGTGGTAATCCATGATGGTCTGACTTTTATATATATATAAAAGAAAAAATAAGCCCGATTAGGCCCAGTTGTTCAATCCATGAAGATATGTGTGACAGTTTTGCTAGGGACGTCATTGAGGGGATGCCCTACGCAGGCCCATCCGTAGCTCACTGATCGGTGACGGTTTCTGTGACGGCAAGTGGAAGGCCGTCGTAGTCTGTGACGGATTACATGACCGTCACCACGTCGCAGATAAGTACGTTTCTTGTACTGTCACTTCCGCCGGAGTCTTTCGGGGAACCTCGCCGTCGACGACTCCATCCCTCTCTCCGACCATGTCAAGTACCGGAGGAACCGCACTGACCTCCTAACCTGGATGGTGGGCTCTGCTTCCCGAGGGGCACCGTAGTTTGCCGGCCATTGCCGTCGGCGCGGCCTCTTCTGTTTTGCCGCGGGAGAGACGACGCGGGTGGACTGGTCAACCTGACTAGTGGGCCAGGCGGGACCCACTATTAGTGGCCAAGGCAAGTACCGGTTTGTTTTAAGTGAAAGAGCCTTTCCGTGAGGTATGTCTTCTCTGCTCCAAAGCGTAATCCCATCCAAACTGTTTTCTTTTATAAGTTTTATTTAAAAACATAATTTGACCACAACTTTGACTAGCTCTAACTTTTTAACCACAACTCCAAATGACTTGATTCTTTTACAGTTATTCTTCAAATTTCATCTAGTTTATTTTAGGATTTATTTCAAAATTTTCCAAACAAATTTTTGGTACTGTTTTGAAATTATGTGGTATTTGCAATATTTTGAAAATAGGAAAAATGGAGGGAAGATAATTTTCAAAACTTTTGGAGTGCACTCAACCCCTCTACATGCTCAGAGCAAGCATCTTGGACACTTGATATGATGAATGCTTGGTTGTTTGCTTGCTAGTATATTTGAATCATGATTATGCTAATTCAAATGAAATTGCATAGTACTATTTAATTGCATGCATGTCTACTCATAATATTTTGCCTTCACTTAAACCTGAGATATATTTGGGTGAGGTTATTACCCATGCCACACATGCACATGTCTTCCTGGCTAACCTGCAGGAAAGATTTGTCAGGAGAAAAAGTGACTGTGAGACTGAAATCTCGTTGTGACGAGAATGATCAGTGAGGGCATGTTGGGACATGCCAGGTGGTGACCTTATTGGGTACTACCAAGGAAATATATCATGCTAATAATTGCAGGAAAATATAAACCTCATGAGTCGACCGTAGATCGAGTCTTGTTCCCGTAACCCCCATACTTGAATCGTGCTACCACATGTCCCCGCCATGGGTAGGGTATGGTTCAGTAAGTTGATAACCCTTTTCCTGCACACGCCGTACAGAGAGTCCATAGTGAAAGATACCATTTGATCACTGGTAGGCGGGTCACTTGGTCCGGGGGCATGAACGTCGGTCTGGGACCGAAGCTGAATGTTCATGCTATTGGAGGCCGTTGAGTGAGGCCTTCCCACTTAGAGTTTTAATTTATCATTGTCTTGGGTGATTCCTAGCTTGATGGGTTAAATCTGGTATGTGCGGGTCAGGTTTGTTTTCAGCCCAAAGAGCATAATCGGAATTAGTTAATGTCTCGGGGTTGACTAAAGAAATCCTTTACTTGTCGGTAAAGGGTACAACCTCTGTAGAGTATAAAAACCTATTCGAATAGCCGTGTCTGCGGTTAAGGACGACAGTCTGGGATGGGTCAAGTGTCGATCTTCGATGGAAATAATTAAATTGAGCATGATTCATTTTTGCAGGTTAATTATTGTCAGTACTGATGCTATCATGAATACTATTGTTAACATGAATATTATTGTGGACTAACTTTTTTCTTCGATGTGCAACCCTGAGTATCACTTGGGATGTCTTGTCCACTTGGATACCCAGTTTTATTTTCTTTTCTGAGTATCACTTGGGATGGCTAGTCCACCTGGATACCCACTTCTTTTCAAGACTTCTCGAGGCGTCGCTTTTAGACACCCGTTTGGCATTTCTTTTCAAGACCTCTAGAGGCGTCGCTTTTAGACACCCGTTTGGCATTTCTTTTCAAGACCTCTTGAGGTGTCGCTTTCAGACACCCGTTTGGCATTTTTCTTTGAATTCCTCGGGTGGTCCAACGCCCGATGTTCCATTTAATTTTTCTTGGTCTATTACTAAAATAGTATATTTATTCTTCTGTCCCGTATTAATATTTATCATATCATCATGATATAATATCGGTCAACATATGCATATAAATTAACCCATCATGATCATATGCACTCTATTGCATTCAGTATATCTTTTGTCCATAATGTTTGCGAGTACATTCAAAAGTACTCACTGGCTTGTCCCTGGTTATTGTCTTGGCCAGATCATGACTTGGAGAGGAGCACCACGAAGACACCCCGCAACCTAGGAATCGGAGATAGCAGCCACACGAGATAGAAATTAGCCAGGTCAGCTATTCCTGTGGGAATGGAGTCCCATCAATGTTGGAGATCCACGAGTCACTTTCGTCATCCACCACTAGAGATCCTTGTTATATTCAATGGGCCTTTATGGTCTTGTACTCAAATTCTTGTAACTGCTTGGAATTCTGTATCAAGGAAGTGTCCACCAGCAAACAATAATCCTGGGGCTGGTGATGACACAAGGGTCATTGGCTGGGATTTTATGTCCCAGAAAACCGTCCCTGACAGTGCGTCCTTGATATGTTTTATGAGGAAGGGTTGTCAGACTAGTTGTAGCAACACACATCACACTGGCTTTTACAGTATATTTCATGCGATTATATTTGGCATATCGAGATCTAAGCAACCTACAATAGGATGAAAAGACTGACATCCTTCTCATTATTAGCCAACTCAGTTAATAGAAACAAGCAATTCGACCATTCATTGCGTAAATCAAAAGCACCACTGCAATACATTTCACTACCCCAATCATACACGAAAAAGGGGCGGTGCCACCGTAGGGGCTGGTATGGGCGGCCGCCTCGGGTGGCTGGAAAGCGCGCACCTAGTTTGAGTCGTCTATATTAGCCCTGGCTAGTTTTGTTTTGTCCCAGCGCATGAGCAGGCAATGTAAAAAATGAAGAAAAATGTTTAAATTCGAATGGGCCAATAACGTAAGTGCAAGGCAGTCCCAGTAGCACGCTGGCGGCCCAAACGAGAGCCTCCCATATCATCGACACAGTAGGAAAAATCCCTAGTTCGTTCGCTCCAGCCTTTAGTTTGGTTCGCTCCTAACCTAGCCACTGATGGACAAACCGACAGAGTTTTTCCTCGTGCCCTCATTGGACATCGGTCGCTGGGCTTCAGGCAAATGGAAGGACAAGAAGATGAAGATCCAACCCTGGGTGTTGTCTGCATGGGAGGCAGCGGCAGCACGAGCATGGCATCGAGCTTGCGTGAATGAAGAGTCGCGGCTTGCAAGAGCAGCATGCACAACTAGTAGGTACATCACATCCCTGATTATAACTAATTCAACCGTTCAATTTCTGGCCAATAGTTAAACCTGATGATGTTGTAAAACTGCTTGTATGTAGGGAATCTATAAGAAAATGAAACCAATTTCTTCTTATTTTGTAACTCCCCCAATCAATACTGAACTTACTGAACCTCATGTGTCTAATCATGTTTCCACTGCAAACATACAATCTCATGTTATTCTTGATCCTGAAGTGTCTAATGAACAAACTGCTAATGAAGGATTTGATGCAAACATTTTACATGCTCCTGGTGATGAACATATAGTGTGTAATGAGGGATCTAATGCTAGCATTTTGAAAGATCCCATTGAAGGATTTAATATCTAATGATGATCTACTATGTTGAGAGAGAGAGATATTTGTTGGAATTGATGAAATGAAAATTATAGTACATTTTCATGGCTTGAGGAAATGTCGAGGCCATCAACCACAACGTCACCGTATCATGACAACCTAGCATAAATACTTTTCTTATCTATTGTTTCAAGCTATTGGCATACTTGTGTAAGATAGATATATCGATATGCTATTTGCGTACTAGTTATAGGTGACAATTAGACTTGGATATTTTCGGCCAGAGAATGAATAGTTCAAGCAGCTACATTCCATGTTAGTAGTCCTTGTCCACCATGTTGTATTTGTGTTTTTTGGTGCTTAGATCATCTAGTTGTTTATAATCTGGAACTACTTTGGACCATTAGCTGGTTTTCAAAGTGCATGTCGCTTCACATTTCTCAAGTTATGTTGATTTCCGGAGTGCAAGTGCCTTCGTATTTTTTAAGTTAAATGTTTTGCCCCTGGTAACTTGAATTCCTGGATCCGCCCCTACACATAAATCATACATGCAGGCCAATACGAATTAAATGAAATACAGGGACTTATGCTAGCTCGTTGTACAGGCTCACTGCAGCTCTGCTTGTGCTTGGGATGTTCCATGTAGAAGTCCATGTTACCACCTGCTTTGATGTGTAGGCCCTGTGCTCCTTCCATCCCCCTCTATATTTTTGGCATGGCGAATGGTTGATCAAATGAGAGGAATTGACCTTGTTGTTTTACCAGAGGGTAGGTACTTACAAGGTTATACGAGCGTGAAGGATGTGTACCAGATCTTGTAGCGCCGTCATGCTTTGCTAAAAAATGGTTTTTCTTGTTTCAGATGATACCTCCATAAGAAATAATAGTTAAAGCCAGAGTTGCATAGGTGTGTAAGCTAAGAGAGCAGTAAAAGGATATCCAAACATCATCGAAACAGTGCACAGCAGACTGACATGTGGATACCTATGTCGGGCCGGTGTTTGGGCATACTCGCCTAGTGCGGGTCACCTCAGAGCCATTGACTGTGATGTGCTGGCATTGACTAGCCACCTACAGATGCATATGTGGAGCGGGAACGGAGCGCTACGATGCGGTGGACGAGGCAAGTGCGATGATGTGCTTGGTGAAGTAGCCCCGATGAGGTGGGAGAGGACGTCGGTGAAGCACACCTGATGCGGTCGAAGTTGGTGTCTGTGAGGCACGTCGGCTGCGGCGACCGACGTTGTCGGTGGACCACCCAGTGCGGTGGACGAGGGCGTAGATGAGGTAGCTCTGGTGCGGTTGTGAAGCGTGACTGTTGTCTTCGTCATTGTCGTCCGGTATAAAGGTGGGGAAAGAGACGAGACGAGGGGCGGTTTGAATTTTGCTTGGGTGGTGGCAAATTAGGGATTTGAGCGCTCTAGGTGCGGAAGGGGATGGGGGAGAAGGGAGATTTTGTCGGGATGGATTTGTGGCCTCCAGATATTTCAATCCAAAATGTGGAGGCGCAAAGTTCTTTTGTCCCCGTTCTTTTTTTGGGGGTGGGGGGTGGGTGCTAGCGTCCGTACACTAGTGCAGAATCGGGCTATTGTCCCGGTTTGTAAGGACCTTTAGTGTCGGTTCTGCAACCGACACTAAAGGGTGGGGACTAAAGGGCCCCCCTTTAGTGCCGGTTCGTCATGAACTGGAACCAAAGGCCAACCACGTGGCATGAGCCAACGCTGGGGGGTTGGGGGCCTTTAGTCCCGGTTGGTTACACCAACCGGGACTAAATGGTTTAGGGGTTTATGGTTTATGTTTCCTTTTAATTTTGTGTTTTCCATTTAATTCCTTTTCATTTCAAACATATTTTACGCTACTACATATTGTACACGTTATGCATATATATAAATAGAATTTCTCATAGAACCGATCATATATATATCATCAAATTTCTCGCACGACCATTCACATACACACATATATATACAATTTGGTATCACTACAAGAAATATGTCAACTTGCGACCATCACTATTGGTCGCTGAATGGTCGTTGTTTTTCATTTGCGACCTTTTTGTGACCAAAAACAGATGGTCAAAAGTTGACCGTCTTTAATGGAAATTAACGACCTTCTCTGTGATATGGTCATAGAAGGCAACGACCAAAACAAAAGGTCCTTGGTTCAACGACCTTTTGTTTTGGTCGCTGGTTGTTTGCCAGGCCACGTCGGATCCAACGTGGCAAAATTGCGACCAATTCAATTGGTCATTGATAAGAATCAGCCCGGTCCAATTCGGCATCTATATGGGCCAAGCCCATTAATTCAGCCCATTTAAAATATTATTTTTCTGTTAATTTTGGTTAGCTACATGGGCCTGGCCCAAGAATTCAGTCTTTCTATATATCTGGCCCATGCCTTTTTATTTTCTAGGACATGACCTTCTATAATTCGTTTCTTTTTTGGGCCTCGGCAACATTTAGATGCATGTACGCATGTACGCATTGTTATTACAGCAAGAGTGAAAGAAAGACAGAATAAACAATCATGTACGCATGTATCCAAACCATTTTATTTCTTCCACCACAAAGGGATTCTTTAAACAGCCACAACAGTAGATAGTAGATACATTCGACAGAGACTGAATTAACATAGAAATGAAGCAACAAAGCGTAGTCCGAGCAGAGGAACTACATGGGACTACAACTACATGGGACTAGAGCTACCATTTGTACCAGTAGCAATAGACGCTTGCAAGAGAGAGAGGGACTACCAAGGAGCTAAACTAACAGCGACCATCCATCATCAATCAGTGACAGTAGCAATGAGTGCCAGCGACGACGTTCGAGAGAACCCCTCCCCCTGCTGCTGCTTGGTGTGCCTGCTGCTGCTTGGTGTGCCACATCACTAGTGGCCTTGCACACAGCATGTTTCCAGATGTTCAGAACAGATCAGCAGGTTGAGTAGTTAGCGAGGAATGATGGGGAGGAAGTCGGCGGGTGGATCAGGGTGGTCTCACCTCACTGCCGTCATCCTCATCATTCACCTCGTACTTGAACTTTTCAGAGTCACCGAACGCCTCTCATGCCTGAAAAGCAGATGGGCACAAAAGGCACAGTTCAGTACAACAATGTTGCATTAATCTCACGGGGCTACGATTCTGATGGAGGTGTTTGGCCTGAATGTTATACCTGTGGGTTTTTGTAGGCATCGATCTTCCTGGTGTACTCAGCCTTGAGCTTCTCGGCCTTGGCAGCGTAGGGAGCCTTCTCCTGTGATTCATTCAAACAGCAGAGAAATGTCAGTGCAGTGCAAGGCGATACATCTCAGGATAACAATAACCATAAACAGAAGAGGAATAGTTGAACAAACAGTGCAAAATGGAAGGGCAGATATGAACATTACACAAACGGGCATGGCAACAGTTTGAATTAACGAACATAGTACAAATTCTAACAAGGCTGCACATTTTAACACAGCAAATCATAAATTTGAACAGCCAAATCAAGCATAGGCAGTAGATCAACAATTGCATACAGACTAAATTGCACGAGCAAGCATGGGCAGCAGTTTGAATCTATTGACACGGGACATACACTTTCTAATGATGCTACACATTTGAACACAGCGAATGAACAACCAAATTAAGCATGGGAAGTAGATCAACAATTGCATAGCGACTGAATATCGAAATCTAACTGACCAACTGGTTCGAACACAAGACCGAAACAAGTAAACCAGCACCGAATTGAGCGGTCATGGAGAGGGGAGGGGAGACGTGCAACTTACAGCATCACTCATGGATTTCCACTTCTCACCATCGGCCTTGCCAATCTATGATTCGACCAACCCAAACCAAATCAGGACACAAAATCCATCAGCAAACCCATCTCGTAGCACCACCAGTTCAAATGAACAACGAGACAGAGGCGGATGGGGCACAAAGCGAAACCGAGACGCTTACCACGGAGACCTGCTTGACGTCGGGGTGCTTCTCCTTGTACTCCTTCCTGAAGCTGTCCCTGCGAAGACGAAACACGCACGAAATCCTCGGTCAGGACGCGACGCCACACCACAAAAGCAACACGAATTGAACCAGGAACCGAGACTAGGACTCACATGAAGATGAAGAAAGCGCTCGGGGGGCGCGCGGGCTTGTTGGGGTCCTTCTCAGCCTTGCTCTTCTTCACCGCGAGCCTGCGCCACCACAACAGAAACAACAGCAGCACACCAAACTGAATCAGAACCCGACGCAAAACAATAGCAGCCACCATGGGAAACGAAAACTAGACGAGGAGACAAGGACGGTGGCGCGGGCTCAACGTCCTCTCCGTCGAGATGTTTGAGACGCTCCACATGCCCTAAGACCAGCTCCTCCCCACCAAGCCTTTCTCAGGAGTGACCGATGGCTCCACCGTCGCCATAGGGCAGATTCGCCTCCCAGTCACCTTCGGCAAGCGTGACAACTACAACACCAAGCTCATCAACTTCGACGTTGCCCACATTCGCCTCCCATACAATGCCATCCTCGGGTATTCTGTCCTCGCCAAGTTCATGGCAGCGACTCACCACGGCTACAATGTCCTCAAGATGCCAGGAAGTGGCGGCATCATCACAGTCGCTTGCGATGAGAAAGATGCGGTGTGCTCCCTCGAGTGCGCTTACCAGGCCACTGCGGTCGAGAACTCCGATGGCAAGGGTGGCACCCTGCCTCCTGAGGCCTTCCCCAAGAAGAAGAAGCAGCTCCTCCCCAAGGGACGTCAGGAGGCTGGGGCGCCCGACGATCGTGCCTCAGGCTCCGCGCCCACTGCTGGGGCGCCCTTCCCTCTCTCATAGGAAGGCGCGCCCGGCGCCCCTCTCAGGACGGGCTCGGGGGCTCAGGACGGGCTCGGGGGCTCTCGTCTGGACGGCCTCTGACCTGACTAGTGTCATGAGGGAGACGTTTGGGCACCACATGGGGGCGTGCTTCAATGCGCGCCTCCGTGAGCAAGGCGCAAGGCGCGAGGCACCAGGCGCTCAGGAGTTCATTGCCAAGGCGATCGAGGAGCTTCAGGAGGCGCGAGCCATGCGTGGCGAGCGTCGCCCCACACCATCCAGTGCAGCTGCTGCCCCTGACATGGGTAGCGAGCTGCGCGTCTGCGTCAACATCCCAGGCCTCAACAGGGCTGCTTCTCAGGAGCTCTTCTGGCCGTCCCGCATTGGCCGGAGTGGGGGCTACCCCAGCAGCTACGTCTGCATGCCGTTCGGCCTGCTAAACATGGCTGCCTTGCACCACCGCTACATGCAGGGCATCCTGGCAGCTCACGAGGCCGGGCGCCAGGCGATCCTGACGGAGGAGGTGCCGGAACCTCGCGAGCCCCCTGGACCTCCGTAGCCCCCCGGGACTCAGGAGCCGGCCGGCTAGTGAGAAGCGACCTCTGCAGCACGCGTCTTCAGCTACCTCAACGCTTCTACAACGATGGTGCTAGGTGACTTTTGGTTTGTTCAGTTGAGGGCGCCCCTCGGGCTGCATTATCCTCAAGCTGTCAGGGCCCACCCCTGCAGCGTGTATCATTTTGCGCATGTATCAGAACTGGCCTCGCCTTTCATGAGTTTCTTAAAAATTGCAACCTGCATGTTCAGTGCTTCGCCACCATGAATGTCGTGCGCCCTCACAAACCCACCCGTGACCGCCTCATGATTAAGGACTGGCACGGCGTCTGTGCTCGGGTCCGTCCCTGCAACATTGCTAAACCCAAGTGGCCGAGCTCTGTCTCGCGGGCCAGCTCCCGTGCACGTCACCTCCCGTGGTCCTTGGTGCCTTGTTCTCGCATGAGCTAATCGAGTGTGGATGAGTCAGGGCGTGCGACCCGGTGCCTCGCCGCCGCGAGAGCCGTGCGCCGGTTGTCTTTCTTTAGGATTATTGCATGAGAAGACTGGGCATGGCGTCTGTGCTTGGGTCCGTCCCTGCAGCGTCGATAAACCCAATGGCTGAGCTCTGTCTGGCGGGCCGGCCTTGTTCACATCACCTCCTGGGGTCGTTGGTGTTTGGCCTTCTCATGCGGTATCCTCCGGAGATTCACTCGGCGCAGGCCACCTCAACATTTCACAAGTTTATTACATGTGCCTCGCGCTGAAAATTCAGGTGCAACCCGCCTTGAGGTAAGGCCTCGTTAGTCCCGCGCAGGCTCACGAGTGCCCATATACACCACCTCCAGTCCTGCCGTGCTAGCCACGTGTACGGACGGGGCTGTACACGCCCCGGAGTCTCCTCCCGAGGGAACTCCCACCCATGCACCAGTGGAAGCCCCATGCTCCATGCTGGCGGATGACACTATCGAGGAGCGACTATGCCCACGCACCAGTGGAAGCCCCATGCTCCACGCTGGCGGACGACACGGTCGAGGAGCGGCTATGCCCATGCTAAAGTGGAAGCACCATGCTCCGCGCTGGTGAATAAACAACTGAGGGCACCCTAGCGGCTCCAATAACCTCAGGAGGGCCAATAGGCTCGCTTTCTGGCCTCGGCACGCCGCTTTCCCTATGGGAGGGCTGCGCGAGGGGGCTGGGAACAGGGGCTACGCTCAGGCCACGCCTGACGCACGCCACCCCACCAGGTCTCTCGCACCTGGTCTTCTCGCGTCCCTCCCAGGTAAAAACTGGCGAGGAAAGGTATGGAGCGCTCCAAATTAACTCATACGCTGCTCACGTTTCCTTCATGAGGGTTGTTCATACGTCCAGGGGGACCCCTGAGCATCACGACTCAAGGGCTCACTGGTCACGTAGCCCCTCACCCCTTGGCCTCGTCCTGGTGATCCGGATACCCCAACGGTGGCTGGGGTATGCGCGGGGCCGGGCGCTGCCGACGCTAAGCACTAAGGCAAACAGGAAGGAAACTGAGCATGAAAAGGAAATCGCGGAGTTTCAGCAAGTTATTACAAAACATGATGTCCCACAAATTTAAGCAGAAGTTCTCATGCTTCCGCGAGGGACGATAAATGTTGCAGGGTCAAACTAGGAAGAAGCACCACCATCGCCCTGGTCGCCGCCGCCGCCCACCTTGGGAAGCCCATCGTTGATAACGCTGCCACCATCTTCGCCACCGGTTTCTGCTGCCGCAGCTGCGGGTCGGGGACGCAGAGGAACTTCCCCAGCAGGACTTCCACCTGCATCTTCACGGATTCAGCGGCAATGGTGCGGGACTCAATGGCCAGCGGCTCGATCAGTGCGCTGAGGTCAAAGCATGGGTCCCAGAGGTGGAGGTGGTTGAAGACGTGCGTCGCGGCCGAGGTGAAGAGCGCGCGGCACTCCTCCTCCACCGCGGACTCCACCCCAGCGGCGATGCCCTCAAGTGTCTCAGCAATCTTGCAGAGAAGCCTAGCAAGGCCATCCTCCGGAGTCACCAGCGGTTTCTCGTGGCCTCCTCCGTAAATGTAGCGCAGCGCCTTGCGAGACCTGAGCTCGAGGGAGACGAAGGCTTAGAGTTCCACGGCTGCCGTTTTCTCGGCGGCGGCGAGGGTCTTCTCCCTGACCTCCAGCTGGGCCGTCGTCTCAGACACGAGCTGGGCATGGGACGCCTAGGCCTTGTCCACCTCCTCCTTTAGCTTGCCCAGGAGGCCCCGCTCCGCGGCTTGGTCCTTGGTTGCCAGGGCCAGCTTGGCGTCGCGGTCGGCAAGCGTTGCTTTGCGGGCCTTGAGCTCCTCCTCTTCCTGCTGAAGCCACTAGGTGTGGGCAGCTTGCGCCTCGCGGGGAGCTTTCAGCTCAGCCTCCGCCTTGCTGCACTGCTCCATGGCGGACGCTGCGTCGGCCAGTGCCGCGTCGCGAGCCCTCGCGGCTTCATTGGCCTCCCTCCTGCTCTCCACGGCGGCGGCCTCGGCCCGGCTCCAGGCTGTCCTGGCGGACGCGTCGGCCTGGAGCAACCCCGAGATCAGCCCCATGCGCTCCCTCACCATGCACCTGTCGGTGTCTTGGAGATCGGTCCGGAGCTGGTCCAGGGTAGTGTAGGCTTCCTCTAGAGCCCCGGGCGTGACAAGGGGGCCGCAGTCCGCCAGCACAAGGGCCTCAGGAGGAGGCGGCACCGGCGCGTGGGCTAGCGTCGCCGCAGCAGCAAAGCTAGCTTGGGGCTCTGGAGCCTCCGAACCCCCCGCGGCCACGACGGGGACGGGCGGCTCCGGAGCCTGTTGGCCCATGGAAGAAGACTCCTCCTGAGGCTCCACCACCGTACCTCAGGGGGCCCGCTCCATCATAGGGGAGCGCAAGGCGACCTCCTCCGTCTGGGCCAGGGCCACCACGGCCGTGGCGAGCGGTGGCGCCTCCGAGGTCCCGGCTCCCTCCTTCCTCTTCTTCACCACGATGTCCATCCTGGTCACCAGGAGGGGAGCGTTGTGGGCACGGTATCGAGGGTAATAAGCGAAAACAAGGTAAGATGCTTACTCGTCAGAGGCAATGTACGCCCTCTTCCTAGCCAGGGCCAGGGCGCCCCCTATCCTCTTGGCCGTGGACCTTGCCGCGTCCTAACGGTTGGTGGGGCGCACGATGGCTGGCCTCGGTGCAGCATCGACGGTCGGCAAGGCGGAGGCGTCACCTCGATGAGGGGGTGCCGCCCCGCTCTTCTTCGGGGTCACTCGGCCTAGCCTCCGCAGGCCGGGGGAGTGGCCCCGGACCTCATGATGACCCCGGTGGAGTGTGGGGATTCCACGACCGGGGGCTCGGTGGCGTCGTCATCATCGGTGAGGCCACGGAGAAGCTCGCTCTGCGACGGAGGAGAGGTCTCAGCCACATCATCCTCGGGTGCCTCCAAGTCCTCCTCCCCCTTTTCCCCGGCGTCGTCGCCGGAAGACACCAGCACCGGGGAGTTGGGGAGCTCAGGCGGCACGAGCCCTAGCTCATTGAAGACGGGCATGGCGGCAACCAGCGCCGCCCTATTGACACGATGGTACAACGGGATGTAGGCCGCTGGGAGGTTGCCCGGATCCCCCTCGAGCAGGCTCCCTGAGCACAGCCGGATGTCATCCTCTACGCCCTTGAACTCCCACATGGGGCGCGTGTGCTCCTCGAGCGGGGCCAGGCACTGTGTCAGGAACTCATTAACGAGCATGGCCCCTATCAGTGCCCCGGCCTCCATATCTGCCATCATCCTCCTCAGGACCAGTGCCGCCCAGGGGTCGTAGAGCTTCTCATGACCCCACCACTCAAGCTTCTCCGGCAGCTCAGTTGGCAACTCTAGCCACGTGTGGAGGCCCCAGGCGTCCATGAAGACCCACTTGCGCCGGAAGTTCTCCATGTTCTCCCCGACCCTCATGAGCGCGTTGCCCTTGTGGACCGCAGCGAAGGTGACGCAGCCAGAACGCTGGGTTGGATCATGCATCCGAAGATAGAAGAAGTGGCGGAGGAGCGCGACGGAGGGCATCGCGCCCACGAACGCCTCACAGTAAAAGGCGAAGATGGCCATAAGAAGGATGAAGTTGGGCTGAAGATGCAGAGCCTGAACCTGGTAGTGGTCGAGGACGGCAGTGAAGAACTCGGAGAAGGGCAGGACGAGCCCCGCGAAGATGCTGTGGAGGAAGAAGGGATAAACCGTCCGCGCCAAGGTTCGTCGCTCGGCGAAGCACACCAGAAGGACGGTCTCCTTACACTCGTTGTCGAAGCCCGCCATCAGCGGGAGCGCGGCAGCAAGGTGCTTCCGCTCGGTAATGGAGGACATGCCGAGGGCTGGCGCAGGTGAGGTCGAGGAGCTCAATGCCGGAGCAGCAGGCTTCACCTTCCCGGATGTCATCCGCGAGATCTTGGGAGAAGAGATGCGGAAGGGAGGTGGAATTCTACCAGATCTGGAGATGCTCGCGGCAAGAGGAAAGGGGATCTGGAGCAAGGCGAAGAGAAGACAATGATGGCGCAGAGCAGGCACAAGTCTTTTGTCAGCCTGGGCAGTTGCCGAGGCAGCATGGGGAAGTGGAGACGCCCACGTCCCATCAAGCGCCACACGTCGGCTCGGTCCACAGGCGATTGGGGCCCGCGGCGCTTCGCCCTTGCCCTTTGGCTTCGCCTCAAAGCCAAGTTCGAGCGCGCCTTGGGCCCTGGGGCTACTGTCGGTGTTCTGGGAACCAGCGTACCCAGACTTTCCTGCCTGCGGCCCATGGCGTGGCTCCATCGACGGCCTGGTACGGCCCATCTACAAGACTATCAAGACAAGACCCTCGCGAGGGGCCAAGCCTCGCAAGGCGGACGACGCCAAGACCTCCGGAGGGAGCGGCCTCCCCAGGCTGCTCTTGAGGAGCGGAGATTTCTATCCAGGTGCCCAACCTAGTGAGGCTGCGGTGAAGCAAGCCATGATGACCAAGGCCAGGCGGGTGCCAGCGGGCGCGGAGGAGCCAGTTTGCTCTTTGGTGCTAAGGAGGCAAGCGCAGGCGCGGGGTCCCGAGTAATCATGCAAAGGATTCCATTCCCGTGCAACAAGACCAAGACCACGAGGGTAGCAGGACGGATGTCATCACCGAGCCCACCGCAGTGTCGCGACCAGAAGCTTTGCAGGCGAAGACCACCTTTTCGTCAGGATAAGATTTACTACTTGTCCCCTTTCAAATTGGCCAACGTGGGATCCCTTCTCGCCTTCGTTTTTGGAGGAAGAGGAGCAAGGCCACTATAAATATAGGTTAGCCACCACCAAAGAGGGGGTCGACTGATTCCCTCACCAGAGCAGACCTCGCGAGGTTGTTCTTCCCTTGTACTAGTTCATCCTCAGCCCCTCGTGAGGCAAATCCACCACAAAGCAGGAGTAGGGTCATACACCGCAAGGTGGTCCGAACCTGGGTAAACTGCCGAGTCCTTCTTCTTCCTTGTTCATCGAGCTAGGCCGTGGGGATGACGAACTGGTTGGCTGGAGAGGTTGAGTTCTTCGCACATGCTCCAGAGTTTGAACCTTTCTTGGGCCTGTGGAGCCCTGAATTCGACAGTCGGAAGCGGCAGGACCAGGATGAGCGAGGATTCGTGCTAGCTTTCTTGGGGAAGGTTGCTGGGCCGTGGCCAGAGGATAGTTCATGGGAAATGGTTCCATGGATTGGAGAGCAGCCTTCTCCTCAATGACTGTATCTGGGCCAGACATACTGCCGGGGTTTTTCTCTTGTTCTTCTGGGAATTCCTGAATATCTCCGGCAGTCTGCTCGTGGCCTTCCGTGGCAGCAATCTTGACCGCTTCCTCAGCAACACTATTTTCAATATTGGCCACCTCCTCCAAGAGCTCAGGTTCATCAGTTGGCGAAGCTACGAACAAGATTAATAGATGGGATAATAAGAAGCCAGACACTACTAAAATCAGAGCCAAGAAGATAAGTAATTCAAGCGAGTAGAAGCAAAGACAAGTGGATTACCCGGTGGTGGCTATTGTAAGGAAACATCTCCTTCCCCGGCAAAATCAGTTGCCGGTGCTCGGTCCACGACCGCCCCTTCGGTGTCCGTGACCTTGACGCGAACAGACCCCTTGGTGCAGGCCCTTGCCAGTGATTCCTCTGCTTGAACTTTGGTCAGCGGGGACCTTTGGGAGGTGGACCCCTCTTGGTGAACTCCGCCTTGCTGGCCCTCACACAATCCCGTGCCGGAGGATGAGGGGCGCTCTTCCGCATCTCCATGAGCAGACGAAGTGTGTCCCGTGCTTTCACGCCGGGGGCTGGACTGGGGGCTAGGCATGGGATCCTCTGCCCTATCCCCCGCCAGACCCGCGCTTGTTGAATGGCCCGGCACCACCACATGCTTGGCCCATTTTACTTACTGAGCAAGGGGTTCCTATCCCTGCTAAGTCAACAAGGCAAGATTAAACCAACAGCTAAGTGCGGAATACTTCAACAAAAAGCTTGGTCGTTATGCTTACTCTGGGTCCCTGAGCATGGAGCCCAGCTCATACGACGCGGGTGGCGGGGTCACCCTGCCCCTTTTCAGAGTCGAAGGAGCAGAACTTCCCGTGACGGATTCTTGGCATGAGAAAGGCGAATAGATTGGCGGCGTGCTACCTCTTGCTTGTCGCCCATGGTGGCTGTCTTCTTCACCTTTTTGGTGACCCGCGAGGAAGCAGGAGCCACTGCCTCCTGGCTAGCCCGCTTGCGAAGGCGCCGACCTGGCTCTAGAACTTGGGGGCCCATTTCAAGCCCTTCTTCCTTCGCCTCGAGCTACTTTGCCTCCTCGGCCTCACCATCTTCTTGGGCCCCTGTCACCGTGACTTGGGGAGACCGCCCCTGGCAGGATCAAGTCGGATAGCCCCCTCCATGGCACGCTCTTCACTCCCCTCATCAGAAGAGTCCTCGCATTCTGGATCTTCCTCTTCCTCCTCCTCGCGCCCCGTTCCTCCAGCGGCCCAGAGCTCCCTGTCCTCTGCAATCCGCAATGCAATGAATGCTGCTTTTGCCTTGGAGGTGTGTTTAATAAGGTTGTCCTCCACCCTGGAAGCTCTCTCTTCTAAACCGGAGACCCACTCCATCTCTGCATCCAGGTCGAGCATTGGCCAATCAGTCTCAACTCCGTAGGCATTGCAATCAGGCATCCATTTCAGAATCTGGTCCAGGGCGGAGTTGAGGTGCAGGGGAACGATCTTTGTCGGCAGGTGGAACAGCCCAAGGTTGCCAAACAGCTTTTCGCACAACCATCAGTGGCAATACACCGACAAGATGTTGGCGGAACCAGGGTACAGTCGCATCCTATCGGCCGAGTTTCTCTATTCACACGCAAACCTGTCCCTTTTCTGCAACTGCGCAATGCGGCACCGGAGGAAGTCAGCCCCGACTTCTCGATGGCTAGCCCGGCAGCTTTGAGATGGGCAATCCTGTTCAGTGCAGGGTGGAGCCTATCGTCGGTGAGGCCCAGCTTGCTCCAGTCGCTTCCGCGCGTGACACATTCAGTCTGCATCGAGCAGAACTCAGCGGCCTCTTTGTCCTGGATCCAGCACCATTCCGCCATCCACTCCTCCCACTTGTTGCGCTGCTGGCCAGAAAGATAGTCCCACTCATCCTTCCTGCCCCAGAGAATCCAGCTTATGTTTCCCGCGCGGTGAGATTTATCTTCTATCCGTGGGATGAAGAAGTGCCTGAACATGTCCACATTGGGGGCGACTCCAAGAAAGTTCTCGCACAAGTGGGCGAAGATTGCCATGCACGCCATCGCGTTGGGCATGAAGTCTAGAAGATGAAATCCATACACCGTCATCACGGCACAAAAGAAGTAGGAGAAGGGGGAAGTGAGGCCACAGAGAAAGTACGCGCAAAAGAAGCATTACGAATATGATGGAATATTGGCCCCCTCCGGCAGAACCACGGGTGCTCCGTGCCCTTTCGTGGTTTCCCTTCCCCACATGTAGGCATACCTCGCGATCAAGGTATTGCCATCCAGATTCGACGGGAAGAAAACTACGTCCTCCCGTCGTCGCTTGTCCAGCTCCTCTGCTTTTTTCCTCCTCTCCTCCGCCGCGATATCTTTGGCGGCGACCGCCTGTTTCGTCTTCACGGCACCCGTCTTGCGCCCCATCTCTTAGACTCATAGGATAAGAGAAGGATCTAACAGAGCTTTGGGGGCGGATAATGGCGGCGGAGGCGGTTTCTTGGCTTGAGGAAGAAGATGAAGGGCGAAGAAACCGATGCGAATGAGCAGCGCCCCTTCGCGTTGCCTTTTTATTGGGAACATGCGCGGGGGCTGGCTCTTTCCTATCATTTTCAGGAAGTTACCATTTTGCAGCCGCATTACTCACTAACGGCTACTGTTCCATGACCCCACGACCTGCGGTAATTATGCGGAGTGGACGTGGGATTGAAAGTTCATCATGACCAAAACTACATGGACAACACCTCTTTGACGCGTGTCCGTGCACTGTTTAGGGCCTAACCCAACATGCCCGGTGACATGATTGGCTTAGGCCCGGGGGCTTCTGTCGGGGTTCACAAACAGGGGTGTTTATTCCCCTTGACTTGTGCACGGACAAAAAGCCTCCGCCCCGATGGCCAGGGCTTGCTAGGGGTATAGCTACCTCAATATGGCTGGACCCGTCAAGCCCAAGTCAAGACCAAGCTTGAGAAGACGCTCTTCGGGAGATCCAGGAGCGCATCAAGAAGATCAAGACAATGGAGTATCACCTTGGGAAGGGCTCCCTTGCCGGGCAGGAGAGCCTGGCCTGGTCAAGACCGCCCCAGGGACAAGTTCAGATTTGCCCCGGCAGGCCTGCCAGGGCCGCCAAGATCGATCCCCCGCCAAGACACCACCGCTCCACCGCACCGCGCCGCCAGTTACTTATCGATGCGGTGTCGAGCTTCCAAGCGATTAAGTGGCTTCCACTAAGAATGTGGCATCTTGCTGGAAGACAGATCACACTCATTTGACACCCGTCCAGTGGCGTGTCAAGATGATAAGCCGAAGATGGCTAAAGCGGCGATATAAGCTTGCCAGCGATGCACCCCCACACGCCACCTAAGACAACATTGATGGCATTTTATCCTAAGTGCCAGAGTTAGGTATGACATCATTATTGGCTATCTAATCACAAGATAATGTCTGTTTTGCCACTATGGTTACCCCTTGAGCTATAAAAGGAGGTCCTAGGAAACCTAAATAACGATTTGGACCCCCACACACTTGTACTCGCATAGCAGTTCTCCCCGAGGCAACCTTGCCGGGTTTGAGCACTGTGCATCGTCTAGTTCCTCCAGCCAATCCACTAAAGCAGGAGTAGGGTTTTATGCTTCTCAGCGGCCCGAACCTAGGTAAAAACCACCAGAGTCTCATCGTCATGCTGCCTCATGACCTTCGATCTTTGTGCAACGTGATCTCCCCCCTTCCGAACCACAAGGGGCCCTTGGCCCCATAGGTGATCGTGTTCACCCACGGCATGGAGGTCTTCCTCAGTCGGTGGATCCAGCCGCTGCAGGAGTGGGCACACCCCATGTGGTGGTACAACGGGGCCAATGACCCGACCCGAGTGCACCCGGAGGACATTGATGAGAAGACTGTGGAGCAGTGGCGCAGATGGATCACCAGTGCATGCGAAAATCCATGGGGGTCGAGACGGATCCCACCCTTCGACGATGAGCACCAGCCAGCAGAGGAGCGACATGCGTTTCCGAGTGAATTACTTCTGCACAAATTATCCAAATGAGTAGAATGATCCCACTTCCTTTGCCCTTTGTGCTTTGCAGGATTTTCAGAAGATGTTCTCGCCCGTGCCAAATGGAGGTCACCTCACTGGGAACATGGAGGGCGACCACGGCAGCGTCGAGGACAGCTATATGCAGAGGACAGCGAGGAGGGAAGCGATGACTCAAAAGGAAGCGACGAGGTCGAGTCTTCCCCGTCCGCAGAGGTGCGCACAGAGCGCTGCTCCAAGCAGAACCAAGATTCAAGTGCTTCTTTGAGCTAGACGGTGGTCTTGAGTGCTAAGAACCCGAAGTGCACTCAGACATCGACGCCGGATCCAACGTAGAAGGCAGCCAAGCAGCTCAAGGTCACCTTTCCCAAACCCCGGAAAGCTCTACCCAGGATCATGGTTACCGTGCCTGTCACCTCAACGTGAGTGCCGCATCTTTTCTTTCTGTCTCTGGAAACTTTTGAGTCTTTCAGATCAAGTGAAACTTATGAATCAGGGCCACTACCTCGACGACGTCGCCTATGCAGATCGACGGAGATTGTGTTGAAGATGAGTCAACGGATGAAGCCACCTCTTAGAAGACTGATGGTTTCATTTTTTGTCTTTGATCCATGATCCAACTGAATTGTGCGTCGTGACTGATGGTGTCGAGTGGATGTAGCTCCTATGGAGATCATCCACTTCATGGACAATGATGAAGAACCGCCACGGAGGGACCCAAGAAGGTGAGCACAGCTTCAACTGCCTCTTGGACCGCTGCTCAGAAGACGCCACCAATCAAAGCACCTCAAGTTCTCCCTGTGCCTGACGTGATTGTGCCTCTTGGGCAATGTTCATCCCGGGCTGGTGCAGACCCTGTCGTCACTGCTCTGACTGTCTCAGCTCTGGCGCTAACTCCTCTTGTCAATCTACATAGAATGCTAGAGGACCAGACTGGAGCCAGCAAGGAGGTGATGTTCCAAGCGGACCTAATGACTCAGCGCCTGAAGGAGATGTGTGAAGCTGGCAAGCTGGCGTATGATGGCAGCGCTGCTCTCCAAGTGAATGTTTGAGTAAGTGATCTTGTAAGTTGATCTCCAATTCTTTTTTCTTCCATAAGATTTTCAGTCGGTAAATGTTTGGTACACCCACTGGGGGTATCATCCTATGGGGGAACACTGAGTGCACCCACACAGTGTAGTCCCCGTTACTGCCGTCGACTTCGATAAGTCGGCGGGAGTCTTAGAACTTGACATTTTTTGTTTGGCCGTCACTTGGGTTAGGCGAACCGTTCCGAGTGGATACCATTCTAGTGGGGGCATGCTGAGTGCACCCACTGGGTGTACTCCTCGAGAATGCGGTCGATTGTGGGCAATCGGCGGGAGTCTTATAGAACACACATGAATTTTTTATCTCATCAACAGGAGTCACTTTCTAGTGGGGGCACGATGAGTGCACCCATTGGGTGTAGTTCCCAAGACTAGCGTCGACTGCAGGCAGTTGGCAGGAGACTATTAGATCCGAGTCCTCTTCAGTTGATCGAGTGAGTTATGTTAGTAACTTGCGTCAAAGGGTACTTCAGGATATGGTACTGATCAAGATTGTTCCTCCTGGGGTTGTTGATCCTGGGGTACTTGGGGTGTCTGGATTCAGTTATCAAAATATACTTAAGGATCTGGTACTAATCAAGCTTGTTCCTCTCAGGAGTGCTGGTCTCCAGGCACTCGGAGTAATTTTTATGATTAACTGATCCTCTTTCTCTTGTGTTTCAGAGGACATGCTCAGTATGTGTCGCTGGAGAAGGAGACGAACCAGCTCCGACTGGACTTGGAGGTGGAGAAGAGGAACGTAGCTTGCATACAGACGGAGCTGAAGACCATGGGAGGTAAGCCTCAGCAACCGAGCGTTCTTCTTTCACTTTCCTCCATTCTTTGAACCGAGACTTCACTCTAACAGATGTGCATAGTGAAAACCATCGAATCCAAGTGCGGCTAAGGACTTCTAATTCTTTAGAAACTATGAAGCAGGAACTCGTTGACAAGGACAATGAGCTAGCAGGGGCATAGAAGGTGGCGAGGGAGAAGACCAAGGCCGCCGAAGAGAAGTTGGCTTCGATCGAGAAGCTCGAAGGGGAGAACAAGTCACTGAGGACGGCTGTTGAGGAGGCAAAGAAGGAGGTGGCTGAGCTGAAGAAGGAGCAAGCCGAGTGGGATGGCAAGTTCAAGACTCAGCCAAATGCTTATGAGCAAGAGAAGAAAACTTTGAAAGAGAAGATCACCCAGCATACTCAGAAGAAGGACTCTCTGGAGCAATATATAAAATAATTCACAAAGGAGATGTACACCAAACTTGCAACTACTTTGCATTGCCCGAGTTCGTCTTTGCTCATTTCTGAGTGAACTTCGGGCATGATGATACTTGTCTCTTTCATTTCTTTGTTCGCAGAGTATTGTCGCGACTTTGAGGTGGAGACTAATGGGATTGAGAGGGACCTGAATCCCACCAGGTCACTTGTCAGGGACAAAGTTGCTCTGGGTATTTTGCGGGCAAAATCAACAAGGAGCTGTGGCAAGAAGATATGCTCTAGACTGATCTGGAAGCGATGATGACTCACCTCAATGAGATTCCATGCTGAGTGCAAGCACGGAAGAAGTCTGCCGCCCGCTGCGAGGCTCATGTGGCCCTCTCCCTCGTCCGTGTCCACTGCAAGGATGCAAAGGAAGAGAAGCTGAAGTCCCTCCAGGTTGCCTACGTGAAGAAGCTCCGGTTCGATGACTTCATGGAGACGTTCAATGGGGTGGCTACCCAGATTGCAGACGGCATCGACCTCGACACTTTTGTCGAGCGAGCCATGCCCTTCTATGTGTGAGAAAAACTTTAAGCTTTACCCATTTGCCTCGGTATGCCGAGTGACTCTTTATTCATTAAACTCTTTCAGGCATCGGGCCTGAGTACTCGCATTTGCTTTTGAACTTCTGGAGTTATCCGAACGTTTTTCTTCGAGTTTTTGGATGTTTGTAGCTTAGGCAAAAGTTGGTTTGCAACAAAATCTCCGAGTGAGAGGAATGCTCTTTACTCGGAGAAGATCTTTAACTTAGGCAAAGTTGGTTCGCAGCTATGCCCCCGAGTGAGAGGGACTCTCATCACTCGGAGTCATTCTTAACTTAGGCGAAAGCTGATTTGCAGCTAAGCCTCTGAGTCAGACGGACGCTCATCACTCGAAGTTGTTTTTAAGTTAGGCAAAAGCTAGTTCACAACTAAGCCT